>JBCFYV010001001.1:39059264-39087638 GCA_039000515.1 Timema cristinae
AAAGTTTAATTTCAATGCTGATTGAATTTAAAACAGCTCACAAGAATGTACTATAAAATAATACTTTTAAATACGGAAATTCAGTAAGAAAAGGCCATATAAGATGATATGAACAAAATATTTTGTGTCATATCATTTGATGATATTTGTGGTAAAAGTTAAAAAATATAACCATTGTAGGTTTGTTTAACTTCTTTATTAACTCTAGGCTCCTTAGAAATGTATGTTTTTAATAGGTGATGGACGTAATCTTCAGCTAAGCATATCAACCAAAAACTTTAAATATGTCAAATGTAACAGAACATGCTATGAATTAAACCCACTAATTATATTACAGATCTACAGAGGAAACTAACTCATTCAATCTGATATCGTGATAGTTTGCGTATATAAATGTAGTTAAAACATTAGCTTGCATTTAACTGTGCAAAATATGATCTTAATAACAGTAATCAGTAGATTATAAACAATTTTACCTACCACGCTGTTACATTACCTTCCGTGACTGGCTCTGAGACTCACATCTGTGACACACATGGCTTCCACGCTGACTATACTGTTACTTTCCTTCCGTGACAGGCTTCAGAATGACATTTGTCCATCTCTGCTAAATAATAATTTGATATGAAAGAACTCATGAACACTCATATGCAGTTGTTGTTTGTGTACTTTGTGGTTAAAATATTCTTCTTACTTTATATTCACGAGTTTGATTCCAGAGTCTATGTGTAATTTATCAACCTGTATTTAAATGAATACTATTAAATGGCAGTCAGGTGTGCCAAATGATTATATTAAATAAATATTTAAATAATATTACTATAAAAACGTTGTTAAGCGTTCGTATATAGCACTCCTTAGAATTATTAAATTTACATTTAAAAAAATACATACTAATCATATTAACAACTATTATAATTTATAGTTTAAATGCATTAATATTAATATGCAGATGCGTTTAACCTGTTGAACAACTATAAAAGTGTTGTGAGGATATATAACAAGACTGCTTTTACGTAAACAAATCACATAAACATACAAACAAGCTCACATTTGAATACTGTCAAATGTTGACAGACTACCAAATATTATGATATATATCCTATTTTAATTTGCAAATACGTGTATGTTAGCTTGAGTCATAATATCACATTCAAATATGAAACACACATATTTTGAGATTAATCTATGAACAACTACAAGTATTCAGTTGTTATTCTTAGCTTAATCTTTCAAAATATTATATTATTTTTGCTAAAAATTACGGATTTAATCCGGGACCCGATATTTGGATGCCAACTTAAAAGCAAATGGTGATGCTTTGGTGGTCTACCAGTTTTTAAAAAGGGAATGCAGTTTATTTTCCTTGAATCTATCGGTCCTATATGTTTCTTAAAGCCAGAAAATATATTGAGCTATAGTACAATTCTTTTTAAAAAACACAACATGTATTTTAGGGTCAAAATTCATAGCATTTTACTATAGTACTCGTATAATTAGTATGTATTATGTATCAAACTTGGAAGCTGTAGAACAAATTACAGACATATTTGAACAGATAGAAAATGAAGACTGACATATTTAAATTTTGGGTTCACAAAAAACTTAAAATTAATGAAATGCTTGAGACCTAGAATGTTGAGGTCACAATACTTTCTCTATATGATAAATGAAAATGTATAGTTTATATGTAGCTCTGTCATCTTTTAGGAGAAAAAATTATTTGTAATGTATTTAAACTTTTATTCTGTTAAATGGCATATCCTATATTTTTTAATATAGAATATTAAAGTTTGGTAACAACTATAGAATGAAACTCTACAGCTCTCGTACTTGAAATCTCTGAGATTTCAAAACACCCAAGAGTCTTAAACATCCCGTGAATCTGTGATGAAGTCAGAAATTGCTCTAACTTCTCCAACAGCTGAAAAGCTCCCCCTGATTTGACATTCTGCCAGAAGCGTTCACACTCCACTTAGTATTAATTTAAAGAGAACAAGAATCGCGACTGGCCCAAATAAAAAACACGCAAATATGTTCACCTTCCAACTGTTTAGTTTTCTTTAATTTAATTAGAGGAGATTAAAAGAGTATTATATCTTAAGCTAGTTTGTTCAAAACGAAGTCTTTGATGTCTTTATTCTTGAATGTTCATTAATCTATGTTTTTGCCAATTTTTTCTGGCTTTTTGATTTGGTTTTAATGAGGATCATTTATTGTTAGAAATTAAATACAAGATCATTTCGACTCCTGTTGATAAATTCATTTAATTTAGTAAAGTGCGCTTCACACAAATCATTAGAATGTAGTTCCATATCTTACTATATTTAAAAAAAAATAGTAACTATGAAGAATTTTCATAAGATTTTTATGAGTTATTTGATGTAATATTGTATTAAATATTTACATTAAACTTTGAAAAGTTAAAATAATATTTAACACAAAAAACACAAGATATTGTAACTTGCCATAGTGTTTTATGGTCTAGAAAACATAATTTTATTCACTAACTTTAATTATGATTCTACTGTAAACGTAAGAGATACATAAAACAAGAAATGATTTTCGATTAAAATTATATTCGTTAAAATTTAAAATGTCTTTAAAAAATATATTCATTGTGTACCAATAGCAGTTGATAAATCCTTAAAAAAAGATAATTTTGAATATTAGTTCTTACAAACATTCTCAAATTGTTCTAAACCATGTTTTGGTTGATATCATGCACCACAATAAAACACAATCATATTTTATTTTATTAATATACAACAAAATATTTTGAACATTATAAAACAGTTTGTTTATATTAAGTTTATCTTGAATGCTATTTTACTCGATCATAGCTGCTGTGTATTTATAATTTTTTGAAATTTAAATTATAAGGGCAACGTGAATTGGATGATAAACACTTTGATTGTAAGGAAGAATATTTTACCTCAGCCAGAACCTAATGGTCAATTGGAAGTGCTATCGAGTAGTCCCCTGATAGCCTCTTCTATTTTATTTACTGTAACGTTAGAACACTCAGCATTCTACTTATCATCATTGAATATAAAGTTAGGGTATTTAGAAACAAACTTAAAATCCACTACTTAAAAAAAAGACACAGCTTCATTAGTTTTAATTAATATCGAATCACAAGGTGTAAATCAATGTAGTTACGTTAATGACCATATGGAGAAGACCAACATTTAATGAATCTAAATAAGTTGAAATAATACTTGGACATGCGTCCCGGCTCCTGGGATAGACTCTCGTATCCAAATGTAATTTTTAGAATAAATTAAATAATTAGAATTGTGATATCAACATTTTTAAATGTTTTATAAGCTTGTTGTTAGATAAGAAATTTAAGACCTAACATCCACATTCTTCTGCATAAAACTAGCCATTTCTAAATCAGAGCTATAGTTTAAAAAAAAACGTTCAATACACCTGGCGTAGCATGGTTTTGTTTTAATTGGACTATTTGGCATTTTGTCTGTCTGTCAAACCGGATACTTGCTAAGGAATAGATGTCCTATTCTTTGGCCAGTTTCAACAAAATTTATTAGGGACATATTTTGAACCCTGTCTAAAAAAAACATGTATACTTGTTATCCATTTAAATATTATGGCTGCTCAAATATGTGTGTATGAATGTTGTTTTCACGATAATTACCAAATGCGTCGCTGATTACAACGAGATTTGGCCACGGCATTCCTTGAACTGAGACCAAACGACGTATAGACAGTAATTAGTTTATCCACCTGGTTACCTGTTCTAATATGGTGGCCGCTTAGATAGTATTTGGTTCAGTAGCTCATCTCAAGCGATTTTAATTTTGAGTTACAAGCAATCGATTGAACACCTAGTGCGTATATTTTAGAGTTTTTAAATACATTGTAAGACTGACGTCTTAAACCACGTGATCAATGATTATCTTTATAAATCTAATATAGTGTTGAATACAGTATTGATATGTCTCTGTCTAACTTGATCGCCAAGGAAAAGTATCATTTTCAAACACTAGAATATATTATGGAATATATTTTAACTTGAGATTCAAAGCGAAAGCTAAATACTGTATTATCAAATAAGATAATGGAAAGAGCGAGTTCTACTGTTCAAATAACTACAAGTAAACGTAAACCATGTTCTTGTCAATATAGAACACTTATTATAGAAACCTTCAAAAATGAATGCACAAAAGAAATAACTTGCAAATTTAAATTTGACAATAATAGGAGGCCCATTTTCCTTTAAATCACTATTTCTCGTTGAATTAGTTCATTCCATTGGATAATATTTAGATTAATGATATCTAGAATCCATACTACCATTTACCTCAAGTTACTCATCTTAAATTTACTATATATCTCAAATTTGATAAGCTGATTCTATGGAAGTAACAATTATTATTTATTATAGCATTAACTGGATTGAAAGTGAGATACTAAGTACTGTGCTGTCATTTGTGAATGTAATATCCTAAATTTCTGGAGTGGTTGGAATCATATATGTAAGCTAAAACACATTAAATTCTGAAAATTGAAAAATGAGACCTGGACATGGGAATCAAACCCGAGACCTTCGGCTTAATATGCCGGGTTCGATTCCCGTGTCCAGGTGGCATTTATCAATTTTCAGAATATGATATCTAGATGGAGTACATCCTCACTCAAATCATACATAATAGTTTTGACTATTTGATTCTTAAAAACATTAAAACTTAGTTTTTTGAATAATAAATAAATAAATAGCTTTACCATTGCTTTGCCTCAAGGAAAATTATCATCTCCGATTTTGAATAGCTATAAGCTAACTACTGGGGATATTTATTTGATACTAGATATATTTTAGTATACAATTTAATGTTGTAAGTCTGGAGATTTCCCACGTTGTAAGAAATACGTTTTATCTGTTAGCATAGCAAAGAAAAATATTTGGCTAATTGGTTTTCGTGTTCCCTGAACACAAATGATGATACATTTAATCTAAACTCTTTCTTATTAATCCTTATACCATTAATGAAAGTATGCGCCTCTAGTAGACAAACCAAATACAGTGTGTGTACAAACTTCCGATTCTTTGTTACTCTCGTGTTGAGACCACATTCTTTGTTACTCTCGTGTTGAGACCACAGTCTTTGTTACTCTCGTGTTGAGACCACATTCTTTGTTACTCTCGTGTTGAGACCACAGTCTTTGTTACTCTCGTGTTGAGACCACATTCTTTGTTACTCTCGTGTTGAGACCACAGTCTTTGTTACTTTCGTGTTGAGACCACATTCTTTGTTACTCTCGTGTTGAGACCACAGTCTTTGTTACTCTCGTGTTGAGACCACATTCTTTGTTACTCTCGTGTTGAGACCACATTCTTTGTTACTTTCGTTTTGAGACCACATTCTTTGTTACTCTCGTGTTGAGACCACAGTCTTTGTTACTCTCGTGTTGAGACCACATTATTTGTTACTCTCGTGTCGAGACCACATTCTTTGTTATTCTCGTGTTGAGACCACAGTCTTTGTTACTCTCGTGTTGAGACCACATTCTTTGTTATTCTCGTGTCGAGACCACATTCTTTGTTACTCTCGTGTTGAGACCACAGTCTTCGTTACTCTCGTGTTGAGACCACATTCTTTGTTACTCTCGTGTTGAGACCACATCCTTTGTTCTCTCGTGTTGAGACCACATCCTTTGTTACTCTCGTGTTGAGACCACATTCTTTGTTACTCTCGTGTTGAGACCACAGTCTTTGTTACTCTCGTGTTGAGACCACATCCTTTGTTACTCTCGTGTTGAGACCACATCCTTTGTTACTCTCGTGTTGAGACCACATTCTTTGTTACTCTCGTGTTGAGACCACAGTCTTTGTTACTCTCGTGTTGAGACCACATTTTTTGTTAAAAAGCTTAGGCCATGGATCGTGTTTCGTGGATTAAGAGATGTTTATACCATATTCGTGCTATTTAATATTTTGATTCTGTACTGTTACCAGTGGTGCAGCTAGCATTATAAAGTAGGGGAGATTGAAAGGATGGATTAGCCATTTTACCTTATATATTATCATTAGATGACGGCATAACATACGCTATATTTATCACCAATTTGTATGATGAGAGTAGTCTTCCCAAGAACTAGCCACCCCTTACTCCCCTGTTATTCCATCCCACTCATCACCATCACAAACACTTGACAGCAGTATTTACCAACTCGTTGAGGCTAGCTTCTTCTCGGACTTAATAACAGTAGCCCTGCTATAGGAGAAGAGTGGTGGGAATCTTAAAGTAGTGATGATAACTAGAAAAATATATTCTTTCTACAAGCTGTTGTTAGTCTCAAAAGGGGAAGTCAAAGAGAAAATAATATTTTCTCTGTGTAACCCGCTTTGGTGGCCGAATGATCTAGCGCTACTCTTGCAGTAGACTAGTCTACCGATGATGGGGAGACAGAGGTTCGAGTATTGGTTGGATGTATTGAGGGTGTTTTTTTCCAAAATTGTTTTTAATTTTCCCGCCAACAAATTTGGGCATAAATTATATAAATGTAATACTCCTTATTCTTAAAATTATAAAACTAAATAGTACAAAACTATACTACCCGAGCGGGTAAAAGATGCAGCCCTAAAATAAAAAATACCTTTAAGAAATACTTTTGTCAGTTTTATCACATTGTGAGTTTTTATTAACTTATAATCACGTATAATGCTTTGTAATTCATTTTCTCAACCCTCCAGTAGAATATAATTTGAGACTTTAGTTTCATTGTCAACAAAGGTACTCCGCCCCTTTATGCACACACTGCAGATTTACGCTGTCAATCATTTCATGAAACGCTACAATTTACTATTCAGATACTGGGCGGTAACTGATAAATATTAAAAGGTTAGTTCATTCTTAGTTTTAGAAATAAACTTGAATACATATTCTCATTCTCAATCGGATATCAACAAGTTAAACCATTTCTTGGCATTTATGGAATTTTTAAAGTTAGAAACAAAAGATAAATGTGAGTTTCGGTGGTGGAAAACCTTAAAAGAATTCATGGTCGAATGAACAGCTGAAAGAAGCCGTGAGAGAAAAGAAACGAGCATACAAACGAATGATTGCTGCGAAGAATGAAACAGAACGTAAGAACTTGTAGGACGTATACACAAAGAGAAGAATAGTTATGAAATAAGATTAGTAAAAATGAGTAAGGAGTCAATAGGATTTAAAAAAAGAAAGAAAGAATTAGAATAATATTGAAGGAAATAAGAAGCTATTCTTTAAGTAGATAAAGAGAATGGAAGAAGGAGTTAAAGGAAAAACCTATGGCCTTTAGAATAAGCTTGGTGTAGTGAGTTGGGCTGTAAATAAAATAAGAGAACGATAAAGGGATTATTTTGAGCTATTTTACGGCAAAAATATAGAAGGTATCAGAAATTAGGGAAAATTGTATAGTTAGAGGAATAAATAACGAGGCTTAGTTGTTAAAATCTATTATAGAAAGTTACGGGCATAAATTGGGTCACGAGAGAAATGCTTAAATATAGATACTTGGTACTACTTGCCAGGTAGTTTGAGTTGTTCAATGTGTGTGGTGGAATTTACAATGTCCTAATGACTATAATAATGATGTCATTATGGCTGTGTACAAAGACAGAGGCAGTTAGAGTGAACAGAGGATTAATAGGCCAATTAGTTTGTTGAGTATTCAAGCAGAGTATTTGGGAGAATCTTAATTGAGAGGGTGTTGGAATAAACTGAGAACGATATTTGAGTGTGCAGTGTGGTCATGCTAGGTAAAGTTTGCATGGACAGGATAGTTGCATTGCAGCAATTGAGGAAGTGAGGAAGAAGGCAGTAAGGAAGATCAGGTGGATATAAGTCTTTTATTGAATGTTCTGTAAGAGTACAGTATGCAAGTATCTTTATTAAATGTGTTTATGGAAGTGCATGATGGAATTAAAGCGTGCGTTAGGGTGGAGAACACTTTTATCAAATGGTTTGATATTGAACCGGGCGTTAGACAAGTGTAACGAGTTACAGGATATATAAATGGGTCAACACTCACCAACCCGGGGGGCCGCTCTCGGAAGACCATCGCACAGCACAAAAACACTATCACTGACCTCTTCTCTCCGAAGTAATACTGAACAGACTGAGCGACGCGCCCGACTTGACTCGACTGCAAGAATCGAACACGTGTCCAGCCAGCCGAAGAAAGAAGAGAGTTCCGTCTCCGGCCGCGCGCAGCGTCTGAGCGCTTCGATATTGTTCTCGAAGCAACTCGTTCCTTCGATTGTTATGTTTCTCCTACCTTCCATCTCCTTCGATCCTACCCCCTCTCTGGGAACTATATTTTGTATATATACGGCTACGCCGGGAACGTAAGGTTACTTACTACCCCACATTCTTGTGGATAAGAGGTGAGAACGGTGATCTAGGTCTTGGGGAATATTGTTATACGTATCTAAATTTCAGTTTCGGCGTCATGGGGGCATTCTTGTCGAAATTATCATTCTGGTTCTTAAAACCTTATTATTGTGTTATTGTTGAAACTTTCAATGCCCTGCGCTTACCGCGGCATGTAGAGAGGCCGTCGCCCTTCGTCACCCGCCTAAATTTGGGGTCCAAGCCCAAACTTTATTTGTTAGTTATTTAGGTAAATTTTTGTTTATGGTTAGAGCACTGAGAGTTTGCCTGTGCGCCCGGGTTCAAAACCCGACTTGTTATAATTTACTTATTAGTTTAGCAGTATTTAAACTCAGCTTTATTTATCGGGTTAAATACTGGAAGTTGCTATGTTACTTAGTTTACTTTTACATTTGGGGCTTATCGGATTGGTGTGACACCATGTTAGCTACATGCGTCTTTAAATGTTAATGTTTAAACCTTGCTTGGTAACTGTTGCGCGGGTGTTACGGTTATGCCGTACGTCTTATTCTGGAAATAATACTAGTAGGTTAAACACCCAAGGAACTAAGGTCCATAAAATTGTGATCCCGAACTGTAAGTTGTTATTTGATTTTGGGCCCGACACGTTTAGTGTCGTTTTTGACTCTCCTAAGGAGGTTTCATGATTGTTTACTTGTGTTATCTAATAGACTCCGATGGTTGACGGAGAGGTGCACTTCACGCACAGATTGTGCCTTCTTAATTATTGTAATATTGTGGTTTTTCTTACAATAAAATTTATATTGTTCAACCAGGTAACATTCTTGCCTGACTTTCAGTCTTCCTCACCCTTTAGATATTAAGGTAGGGGGGTTGCACAAGGTTGTGTTATGCCTCCACGGTTGTTTAATGTGATCACGTATATGAGTATGGGGAACTGGTGAAGACGTGGTTAGTGTGCAAATGGACAGTGTGAATGTGAGACTACTGCTAGTCTTATATGAAGACAATGCCATATTCATAACTGAAAATACAAGTGACTTGCCGAATGCACTAAATCGTCTAATTGTGGCAACCGGCATAAAAATGTTTCCAAAACTAGGGTAGTAATTTTTGCTAAAGACGGATCCGGAAATCTTGGTCAAATTAATATATATTGAAAACTGTTAGAACAGGTGAATGATGTATCTAGACAAACTGTTTTGTATAAATAATAAATATATAATTGCATATAGGTTGAAAAATATTGATTTTATAAAAATATAGTTCAATTATATGATATTTATTATAAATAAACCTACATATTTGTGACGATCAGTAATTTAATATCACAAATAGTTATGGAGATATGATAAAAGATTGGAATACTTGCATCAGACCGGAACCCTTAAAGTCATTTTGAAGAAAAATTGAGGGTAGCCATTTTGTTTTTGACATCGATAAATGCTTGACAATGAAATTCAATCAAAATCGTTAACGCCGATTTTGATAAAATCTATCTTTTCTCTTTTCGACCTTCAGTAAACTACCTTTAATTTTGGGGTTGGATATCCAATTTCAAAAACCCTCAAACAACCTTATGAAAACACTAGATAGCAAGTTTTAGCCTGATTGCTAAAATAACTTAGACTCTACTCCGAGACACATACAGACAGACAGAAGGAAATTCAAACACCACTTTTTGGATTCGGGGGTCATGAAATTCATCAAAATCTTTAGTTCGATTGTTTTAAAGATCACAATAATTTTATAGCTGTAAGTTAACGAGAAAGTAAGAGTTCCACTTATAGTCAGAGATGGAAAGTAGAAAAATACAGGATTATAAAATTCGTTGTCCTAGATAGTATTCACTAACTCAATATTCACCCCCATCGTGTTCAGCCAGATAATATTCATCCAGCTAATATTCACTCAGTAAGTATTCACTCGGCTAGTATTCACACAGATAAAGTTTTTCAATGTATTAGAATTACCTTAATGTATTTACACGCCCTTTTATGATATATGTAGCCTTCCCTTTTATTGGAACGTATGAATAATGATATATTTATCATTTTATTACAAGCCAACGACACTAAAGTTGACCACAATATAATATAGGTGAATAATTGTATATAATGTCCTTTACACTGTGCGGTAAGCTATAGACTACAACAGGTAGCGGTAGTTTTTTTTTGTTTTTATTTTAGATTTAGTAAAGCGTCTTACTAATCATTTGAGCTTATGTACAGTAATAATTAAACTAATTGGTTAGAGATGAAACAGTTTAGATTTCAGTAGAACTGTGGCAGCATTTGCGTGAATAAATTGGAAAACTGTTTTTGAAAACCACAAGTACACCCGACCAGTATTGAAGCCCAATCTCCTGGTTATCGGCAGTCTAGTCTATTGTAAGAGTTGCGTCTTAGACCATGCGGCCACCGAAGTTGGGCAGCTAGGTATTGGAAGAATCAATAGCACCTTGTGAGTAATCAATTGACGAAACTCTGTATCCACCAGTATTGTAATACTAAAGTCGCCCGCTGTTCAATATGTGACTCACAAATGTTAATGTTTTTAGTTTATGTTTTGACATATTTTGAAGTATATTATAGTGTGCAACATATTCCCTTCTATCTTAGATTTGAATGGTAAGTCAATTCATTTAATATAAGTTTAGGCCTATCAAACAATGATATTATATTCTTACTTTTAGTAAATAATAGTAGAATCAAACCGGTTACTTTTATCAGAGTATACAGTTTAAAGTCCAGAATTTAAATGCAATTATTATATTACATTAGAGCAGATAGAAAACTAAGGTACCAGAGTAAGGTTTATTTTATATCTTATTCAGTTGGAATACGGATTACATACAAACTTTTTTGGTGATCCTTAGTCATGTAGCGTTGAAATGTCTTTGTGTACATTTTAAAAGCATGAACTCCGTAACACAATTAATAATAATTTTAAATTATATTTCCTTCTCAAAACCAATAGTTTTTTTTAACGAATTTAACCAATTAAATTAAAACCTACTTATCGTGTAAGATCTTCTTGCTGATGGTGGTGAGTTTAGAGCTCGAATCCCAGTTGGGTCTACTGAGGGTGGTTTTCCTAGATTGTTTTCCAAACTCTTTCCACTCAAATGTGAGTATATTACCTCTAAAATGCTTCCGTCTTCATCCCTTACACCACTCAATCAATTATCATATATACGTATAGCCTCAACAGTTAGTAATAAGCGGTGATACAAAAAAATAATATATCTTCCCACCTTTCTCTGTAAAATAGGTACAAAGTAACTAGAGGTCCGTGGGTTACGTATCATTAAAAAGTGTTAAAATTCACAATCTCATGGGGATTAAATAAAATTGTATAATAAACAATTTATTAAATTTTGAAATTAATATTTTCATTTATTTTAGTACATATTCATTAGAAATGAAGTAATAAACCAAAATTTTGAAATAATATTTTTATATTTATTTATTATAAAACTTTATTTATTGTATAGCAATAATAATAATAATAATAATATATAGGTAAGCTCTGATTTAGTAACAATACTGATAAAACCAAATTGCATTTACATTCTGTTTGTTTTTAATAACAAGTACTGCTCTAGTTCAAAAAGTAGTGACTGGTTTTATAAATATTTTTACACGTAGCTTTTACACTATGATAAAGTAACACATTAATATTAACTTACTAAATTAAACTAGGAAAGTGATTTATCCAATGCAACAAATACAAAGCGATAGATTTAAAAGGTTTATCTAAATTATGTTTCATATTAATTTTCCGTTTATTAAAGAAATTACTACACAATATATGAGTAGTTTACTTTGAAGCGGAGTCTTTAAATTATGAAGAGTTTTCTAAGAGCTAGTTCACCAACAGCTGTTCTAGGTTTGTTATTCTTAGGAACAAAAAGAGAACGTAAAGGATCTCAGCTAATTTCTCGCATTCGTGACATGGCCGCCAGCGTAGTGCGGGCTGTATATCCACACACACAGGCTCCATCTATTTTTACCCGAGCATGGCTTCATTATGTCCACCCTTCAGTTTGCCACGTTACGCGTTCTAGAATTGGCCCATGATGACTTTGGACTTTAAAAAAAAAACAATTTAAAGTTGATATCGAGTACGTTTGGAAAATATTACGGTAAGTTTAGGTTTATATAAAGGGATAGAAATAAAAAGACAAACCCTTGAGGGGATGAATCTAGAAATGTTTCTTATTCTTTCTCAACTGTGTTAAAGACACAGTTACCGTAAATTAACTTTATTTCGCGTCCGATTGCAACGTTATTATAAATAGGAAACATCTTTATGGTTTTATTTACATTCACCTTTGAGAAGCCAATCACTAAGTTGGTGTCTTGTAGTGATTCGGATGAAAATTGAAAAAAACTTTATTATATTTGGAATGGTATTTTAGCCTATTATATTTTAAAATACTTTTTTTAAACAGTTGTCTCAAGGGCACAGCCTATTGGAAGAGACATATCTTCTCATTGATATATTTTTATGTACAACTTCAAAGGTATGAAAATAGCTATTCTTATCGTGGAATAGTTTATTGTTATTATATATACAAAAATACATTATTTATTGAGTAAGTATAAAAATAGGAGTCTAACAATTTACGTTTTGCTCAGAAATACATTATTTCACAAAGTAGATGAATTAATTAGCTTATTTTAAATTATCACGTGTTTGTTTGAAATTATTAAGCTAAAATTTAAAGTTTTCTAAACCTATGAGAAAATGCAGAAATTTTACTAGAGCCTAGTAAAGAAATACGTTGAGAAGAATAAGTATATGGTTGGAGTGAGAACACAGATGTGCGTCGATAATTTATAGATTATTGCGAAAAACAAATCATTTGCCTGGGTAAGCTTAAATATTTAAGAATTAATTTTAAATTACAAAAACCACATTAGATTAGAAATTAAGAAAAGAAAACAGTTGGGGAATGCATGGTATTACTCGGACCGTATGTTGTTGACATCTCGCCTGCTTTAAATAAGTGTAAAACTCAGAAGAATCAAAACAATAATTCTAATGTATGTTTTCTATGGGTGTGAAACGTGATCTTTTAACATACATGACGAAAAAAAATTAAAGTGTTTCAAAACAAGGTACTTGAGAATATATTTGGTCTAAAAAGGTATGATAATACTGGAGAGTGGAGGAGGTTGTATAGTGATAGTCCGCATACCTTGTATACATCACATTACATCGTTAGGTAATCATGTCTTGTAGATTACGTTGGGTAGGACATGCAGTGCGAATGGGAAAATCTATACCTTGTTTCGTGGTATTGACTGACAAACCCAATGAGAATATACCATTGGGAAGATCTAGACGTAGATTGTAGGATAACATTAGAATGGATCTAAGCAAGGTAGGGTGTAATGAGGTGGACTGGATAGAGCTAGCTCAAGATAGGGATAGGGTGTAATGAGGGGAACTGGATATAGCTAGCTCAATATAGGGATAGGATGTAATGAGGAGTACTGAATAAAACTAGCCTAGGTTTAGCACTTTTGTGTGACAGTTAACCTTAGAGTTCCTAACACTATAAAGTAATTAAGTAAATCCTATAGGAACATTTTTAACTTCTATTTTGGTGTGAAACCATATTTCTAACCGACCAAAAACAATTTTTAAATAACGCAGTGCATCTGAACGATTCATTCGAATCTCAGTGCTACGATAAACGTTCCCCTTAACATTTTCTTCTCTGTGTGGCATTAGAAGACGTCATCATTGAGGTCTTGGTTAAAAAATAAAATAGTTATTGGCTTGGTTTATAGGTCAGGCATCAAAGCACAAAAGTCACCAAAATCTGGAGTACATTTCAAAAAGCTGAATAATTCTTTGATCACTCTATTTAGGGGGTATAGTTATAATACTATTTTCACCTTTGTGGGAGGTCTGCATTCTCCAAAATGCCTAAAAGAACACGTCAAATTTAGGAATAATTTCAATATCTCTTTTTTTGTCAGTTTTACAGTGTAAACATTTATTACCGGTATAAACAAAGTTAAATTATCTATAAAAATCGTAGTTTTAATAATATAATTAAATGTAAAGAATAGTTATAAATGTGGAATAGAAAATATGTTTTAAATGGTATCGAGTCTAATATCAATTGAGAATTTGAGATAAACATGCTGTCCTTAATATCTAAGAGGATATAAATATTAACAAAATTAGTCAAAATCACAATATAATGAGTTAATTAATAGAATTATAATATTAAAAATGATGTATAAGCAATAATTTGAATGTAGGATTGAAAGAATGTTATAAAAGATATTAATCTTAGAACAGATGACAAATTTAACGTTAAACCACTGTCATTCACACATAATACAAGGTAAACATATTAAAACATATGTAATAATAACACAAATGAGTCGAGTAAGGTTAAATATACATTATAATAAAAAAATGACAAAGTGAAAATGCTTAAGATAGACAATTGTCAAATGGGAGGGAATAAAAATTAAATAAACGTGAACTTAAAAATTGAATCATATTCTTATCTTTAAATTGAGATTCCCTTGTTCCTTGTGATTATGAATGTGAATCAATCACTAATCGACATGTTTCGACGCGTCGTAGGCGCCATCTTCAGGACATTAAAGATTCCTGTAATGAGTTCCTTCAGCAGAGAATGCAATAGAACTGAATTAAATTGTAAATGGATGTGTCAATGTAAACTACGGTAAAACTGTTCTGGAAGAAGTAAAAGTCAAAGATAATGAAAGTTAAATACAAAGGTGGTGTGGTGTGACAGCCAAAAAGTAAAGTGTTGAAAATCAGAGATAGATGTAGATAGATAGGAGAATGAATAAGTTAATAAATGTAAACCTAGGGTGCAAAAAGGATTAGAAAAAAGGGAAATTATTAAAAGGGAAGAATGAAGGTTCAAAATCTTCTCGACACTGGCCTGAACAGGTCATTTGCTAATATGGAGGGAAGGGCTGGGATATATAGGATTACATTTCAATTGTGTGCGTTGGGGAATTTTCAAAGACTATTGATAAGAGTTTGGTATTCGAAATTGGTTTGTTCATTTAAAACTGTGTTATTATTAAATAGCGCAGTTTGATGATGATATTCTCTGCGGTGTTCATGGTTGTGCATTTAGAAGAGCTATAAATTAGTTTCATACATTTAATGATAGGGGTGGGTTTATGGCTAGATAGTTTAAGGTGTTCAGAGAATTTGGATTTGTTTCTGTCGTATTTGAAGTCGCTTAAGTGCTCAAAAAATCTGGCCGAAATTCGCATTCCAGTTTAACCAATGTAAACACTATTGCAATCACATGTGAGTTGGTAAATACCACTTTTTTATATTGGTTGGTTTCATTGAGATTGGAGTTGTTAATATAATTTTTAATATTGTTATTGATGCTAAAATATATTTTGGGTTTATGTTTTTTGAAAATGTTGGTTATGTTATGAATTTCTTTTCCAGTAAAATTGAATTTGATCCATTTCGTTTTGTTGCTAGAAGTAGTATTAGACTTGTTTAAGGTGATAGTATTATATAATTGAGCTTTTTGTTTCTGAAGGTTTCGGTTTACAAAAGAATTTCCAACGGATACTCCCATTCTTTTGTATACCGAATCCTTCAGAAACAAAAATATCAACAACAATACTTACAAAAATTTCTAATCAAGTTTAACTGGCTAGTCAGCTGGTAGAAATAATTGGATTGCCAATTCCTGATAGGAGAAATGACGAAATATGAAGATGGTAAAACTAAGAAAAGTAGATGTTTTAATAAACGAAAATGGTTGTCCAGAGAATCCAACCACTTCATAGATCCAATCCAATAATGTTATTTTTCTCCAAAGAATTATCAGCACTAGAAGATAGGGCACTATGTTGTATTAAGACCAATTTGGGAAGATAAGGATAATACGAGGAATAAAGTTCAACATTCATTATCCCGGGCAGCACAACAAGAGAAACTCCGACTGAAACCTCCTAAATAAAAGCTTACCCACATAAACCCCATAACCTTCTGACCTTTCATCTCTTAAAATCTTTCCAGAGAGAGTTCTGCAAGCACAGCATGCAAATTAATAAATCTATAAGAAAAGGCAGACGCTGGAACAAAATACAACTGTACCGGAATATCAAAGGGCAATACAAGAGAAGGGCTCTGCTTAGCGACACCTAATGAAAGAAAACATCTCCTTTTTTAAGACAGTCCTGAGTAGGAATTGAGGATCATCTGTCCAAATTAGATGAAACCAGAGAACCTACAACTCATCCACGGTTTACCCAAAGCAGGTGATCCCAGAGAAAAAAACACCCTCATGTTATAAGGAGACACTATCTTGCAAAACATGTTCAACTCTAGCGTTCACCATTAAGATGACTCAGGGATGATGAGAAAGATTGTCTTTAAAAGTTATGAATTGCGATCCACTGAATTTATGTATCATATAATATATGTACTCAAAGATCAGTCTCGTTAAATATTTAATTCAAATATAATTCTATATTTCATTCCTACAAACCACTAAAACAATGTAGAAGGAAGTCACAACCTCTTTTTTTCATTCTTTCCTTCAAGATATCCTGTCAGTTGGAATGAAGCTTAATGCCCTCAAATAAAGTCACGATAGATAACCATCATGCTACATATCATTAAACAAATATATTTTAAAATATTGCCTTCATCACGTTAGATACAAAAAAACAAAATGTGCTAATGTTGAGCACAAAAATACTAGTTGGATGGCCTCCTATCGTACAAAATACAAATGTATTATCCCATTCAAGGGCTCTTGTATTGATAGCTATAGCTATTTCAGAAAATAGTATTAAAATTTAGCTTTGAACTTTTATTTAAAAGTCATAAATAGAATCAGAGCTAATTTTATTATTAGGCTATTATTTATTATTATTATTATTATTATTATTATTATTTTATTATTATTATATTATTATTGCACAAATGGGCACAAACATGTTGTGACTGTATCGAAAAACTAGACGCAACAGTCATACTTACCTTGGACAAAAATCATAAATGGGACAGGCACATACAAAAACATGAGAACAAACTAAAAGAATTGACATAAATGTTTTTTACCATCTTAGAATGTACTTGGATATCAAAACGTTAGTAATAATATATAAATAATTAGTTTAATTAATATTATCTTATGGCATATTCATCTGAGGAGGAACGACAGAATGTTACACAGTCAAAATTTCACTTTTGCAAGAAAAGATCCTTAAAATTATATTTAATACCAAAAATGCTAACAAACAGACATAGATTCAACATAAAATTCTACTTCTTAACCAATTATACGAGTAAAGCCTCTATAGGATATAACCATTCCGATAAATAGAAGCAAATAAAACCCCATTCACTTAACACCCGCTCAATTTCTAACAAAAATGTGTATACAATGGGCAAATACTCTAATTATTATGGTAAACAGGAACTGAGATGTACCATCCCCAAATTATTTAATTTGCTACCACCAACACTCCAAGAAATCGCTGAAATAAGTAGAGTGAAATGTAAAATTAAAGACTGGATACTTCAAGGTATGCTTCAAACAACTATGTAAATATTTTTGATAGGAAATGCTATGATATGTGTAAAACTTTTTTTGTTTTTTAATAATTTTACAATTCTATTCTTTTTTATATTTAACTGCAAGACCTGAAGATGTACCTTTAGGTACTTCGGGATTGTATCAAAATTCAATTATATAATATTCTTTTAAATCCTGAATAAACAATTATTTAATTGATTGATTGAATTATTATTATTATTATTAATATTATAATTAAACTTAATAAATGCTTTAGAACAGTAGTATTTACCCTTGTTTGCTCGCGTACCCCCAAAAATAGTTTTTCTAACTTTTCCCCCCCATTTTGATTTTACAATTTATTCAGTAAGGGTAACTGAGATAATACAATGATTTTGCAGATTTAATGCTCTTTTTAAATGAATAAAAAATATTTAGGATTTAAAAAAATATTAATAAAATCAGGATACAAAAAAAAAAGCTAATATTTATTTAATGACTGCTAATAGCCATTTAGTAACATGCCTGATCTTATTTTCTCGAAGCTAGTATTTCAATCCGGAGACGAGAGTGAGTGAATTTATAACAACCTATTAGAGAAAGTATTTACGATTGCGTCTTGCCATTTATTTTATTTTAGTAGATATAATAACTGCCAAAGAAAGAAATCTGATCGTATCCTTTTGTCTTTTGAAAAAGGTCTACTAATTAATAAATTAGCATTGCTTGAAAAAACTTATTTTTTTTTAGTCTTTTCTGAGATTCTTTGAAGAAAACATCTGAAGTAGAAAGAAACTCTATAATTGTATTAACTACGTCGCAGAAAGAGCGAATTTACGTATTTTCTAAGTTACTACAGAATATCTTAGTTGGTATGTCTAAATAAATAAAATGTGAGTGAAAGAGACATTTACAAGATTATTCTCTTTAATTGGTTTCGGTTCCCTGAAATATCAGCTATATAATGTAATAAGTTTCAAATCCTATTTGAATCAACTCAAAGATAAACTTAATTCAATCCTTAAACACTGTACAGATGAGAAAAATAGTATGTATTTCCCTTAATATCAATGGTAACTAAGCTTTGTCTATGATTAATTGATAATATAGCTCACAAGCAGAAACATATTTTTAATATGGAAGAAAATTTGGAATAATCTTACACGCTGATATATATGCTTTTTAAACATGTCCATCCTACGACAAATAATATTTAATCATATTTAATATCAATGAGACAAGATATGTAAAGTTGATGGTATTACAAAAGTTATGAACGCATATGATTAAATCGGAAAAATACAGATCTACGGATGTTTATACATGGCCGTACACACACACATGTTTGTATGTGTTTGTGTGTGTGTGGCTACATCAATCGTAGCTCAGTTTGTGTGAATATTAGCTGGTACTTGTACCTTTGCCCACGACTAGGTGTACATTCTTTCCGTGAAGGCTCTTTCCATGTCCCGGGGTGATGGTATTAGTGAATATGCGGATATGTGACTAGTAGAAACACTTAACCTTAGTTAAATCTAATCAACCAGACCCTGGAAACCATTGAGATAATTCTTCTTTCTGGAAAAAATAACTATAGTACGAGTAGTGATCGAGCCGGGGCCCCTAGGTTGGTAGCCAGGTGTGCTGACCACCATTCCAAGGGTTTTGTTAGTATTGTAACAGCAAATACGAACAATTTCAGTGGCGCGTGTTCCAATGTGCTACTCTCGTGTTGAGCTGGACTGTCGAAAACCGGGAGATCAGGGGTCAATCCCGGTCGAATGCACTGAGAATAGTTTTTCATAAATGGTTTTCCACTCTCTCTCTCACTGCAAATTCATGTGCACTTCCTCTAAATTAAGACTTCCTAATCCCTAACACATTAGTGTAATTAGTACATAGGCGTATAACCAGAACAGATAGTAAGACGCGGTGCTAAAAAATAAAAATAGAAAATATGTTCACTCCAACTGAACTTACCACCTTACCTTGCTTGACATTATGGCGTAGCTTATAGAGCCGTAGTTTAATAGGTCAAGGTCAATATGCCTGTTTAGTACTAATGCTTTAATTTGCAATAGCATTTTTATTAAAAAATATTTATTCAGCACTGTATAAATCTCCCCGTTCTCGGCAGTTTAACTCAACAGGAAACTAGTTTGTTAGCTAACTACGCCACCGAGGCAGGTTATTTTTATAATGAACTCTCCAAAACTCCATAGCGTCAGCCTGCTATTGAGCTATACTGATCGAGTGGTCGCCTCATGTTGGCGAAGATAGTGAAAACATTTGCAGATAGAGATTATTGTATGGTCAACACTTCGAACCCTCGGGCCATTGATCTCAGTTTTATAGACAGGACCTGCTTTTTATTTATTCAAGTTGTTCCTTATTTGTCCTCACGAGGGTGAGTTGACCCTGTTCTGGACCCATTGCTTCATAGAACAATCTGGGATCTCCAGGGATCGAACCTGAGACCTCTGGATCTGTAGCCATGAACTCTGACCATTAGAGAATAGGGGAGGACTTTTTTTTATGAAATGACAAGTTATAAATTGTTTTACAGATTTTGCCTTTCGGTATTTAAATTAAAGCAATTATTATTTCCGGGTATGAGCCTGATAATTGTTATAATTAAAATAGAATCGATGAAAGAAATTTTATTGATGCGGATAAAGTTCGTGAACTTAAATATTCAGTTGTATGATATTTTTTCAGTATAATAAATTATATGTTTGCTATTAATTTAAATTACGATTAAAATGTAGATTATTAAAATATATGTTGTATTGATATTAAGATTTGTCTTTAGTTAAATACTGATATTGTAATAATTTTAACATTTTTTTTAGCGTTTTTAAACTAAAATTTAGTTTGGTATATAAAATCAGCAGAAATTTCACTGATTGAAAAGCTCTACGCATACATGCAAATCAACTAGATGATTAATGCGATTATACAACTGCAATTTATTGATTTGTATGGCAAAACAATACCATATTACATTTCATATTAAAGAGAAAAAAAAAATCATGAACCAAGCTAAATCTAAAAATTAGCCTTTTTATTACGAATTTACAATAATTGGTCAATCAAACACAAATTAACAGGTCATTGCGTACTTATCTTGTAATAAATAAATTTTTAATACATAATTAATAATTCCCAAATAATCATTCGATGTTTGTCAAATAGGTTTAAATATTTCATTGTTTTAGACTTTTCACTGAAGAGATTTTTTTTGTATGCGAATTTTTTTTTTAAACAAAGAGAGTATTTTGAATATCTTCCAATCGGTTTTACTAATCCAAGTAATTAATATTTTCTAATTCATAATCATAGCTGTAATTTGGAAGAATCAATAACTAAGTAGTTTTAAAAACCGCCGAATTTTAGACATCTTATTGTTTCGAGAGTGGTAAAAAAAAGTAGCGAGCTTTTCACTCTGTGGCTCGCGCAACCCTACAATGTTCCTAGATTAGTCAGTATATTATTATTAGCAAAAATTAATTCTTAGGTAGTGAAATGGCTTCCTTCAATAATAAATAATATTGATCATTATTTTTATAATCCTAATCTATATTATTGAAACGCTCATAATACGTGAACGTGCTATCAAAACGCCGGCCTTGTCTAATCTCCTCAGGCAGTACAGGAAGGGTGAGATTCTGATCCCGTCAGGGTGTACTAGTGGTGGGTTTATCTACAATATTTCCTAACCTCCACAAAAATTTTGAACTTCCTCTTTCCTATTCACTATAGAAATTAAATGCAGAAAATTAGTAACATGCGATGAAAAACCTAATGTAATTTTAGTTTATTAGAGTGCTAATAGTTCGCACCTATTACGGATGCTAATAAAAACCTATAAAAAACAAATTAAACCGTTTCAACGTGCTATGGTCCATAAATGAGTAAGTTTTAAAACTCACACTCTCAGACATGTCTTGTAGACGTGTGGCCATGGAACTAGATTAATAAAACTTATTATATCTGTGGAATAAAAATTAGTGTGTCTTTATCTCGTTTGTGGGCTCACGATTAAGAGTTGTTTATTGTGATGTTTATTATGTCCGAAATAATTACCAGATAAGTATGTGATCATGGTCTAGGAAATAAATGTGCTGCATAAATCTAATTTCCAAGCCACTAAAAAATATCAAAACATGGTTCACAACCAAAGTAAAGTTGCAAGCATCAGTACGTCTATTTGGGCTTAAAATCTCAAATTTTAGAATTTATAACCTAACAAATGGTGAGAATAGCTCAATTTTAATTAACGGGGCTTCCACGCTGCATGTCACACTAATGATAGCAGAGTAAATATCTAACCTCAATTAAATAGGGTCATATTTAACATGGCCACAACAGAATTTTTAGGGAAATTCAGTTTTTATTTATTTGTTTTGGTGCATCAATGCTGCCATTTCCATCAGAAATATCACAGTGTGAAGGTATCTCCCTTCAAATATTGTTAAAATGGTGTTCTGGTTTGTTTAAAATTAATTAATTAATTTGTTTTAAAGTGTAATATATTTGTGACATTTTGATATGCCAACTTTTGTTTCATACGGATCATTATGGTAGATCTCTTTAATAATTAAATTGCAATGTATTAAAAAAATTATATATATAGTTTAAAGTTTAGCAAAGGATTGGTTAAGATCTGAATACAACTCAGCACACTAAAGCTGTTTTCTAGAACAAAAAAATGTAAGAAAGTTCCACAACAATACTTATTTCCATGCAAGTTTGACAACAAGAAGGTAAAAATAATTTCCAACCATTAAAAAATTTAAAAATTAATATAGTCTCACACAAACAATCTTAGGTGGAAGTGGAGGGTCAGTGAAATAAGTTCAACGATTTTGAAGTTTTATAGAAACAAATTATTTTGGTCAAGATAAATAAAAAATTGTTTCAAGAGAAACAGAGAATTTATAATTTTCTCCACATGGTGACCTTAAATAGGTGTTGTTGAGTATCTTAATTAACAATTACTTCTCTTCGTTAAGTCTTTCATCAAAGCTAATATACCCATGGGAGATATCCTGTTGATATAACGTATGAAGAAAACTAAACTTTATGTTTTCACTGGAGAAATATTGTTCAACTCTTCTCTATAGATAAGGTGTTTTAAGACAAAGAATGGATAAAGTAGATCTCCAGGGATATTTATTTGATTCACACTCAAATATTCAAAGCCCAAGTACCGGAACCTAGCTGTATTAACTGTTAGTAAACTAATGTATTACAACTATTCACGTTTAGGATGTTAAGGGTTTGCCTAACGAATGACATGAAGTTGAGATTGGCCTATTATCAGTGATAGTGATCAAAAGGCTAACAATATTATGTTTATTATTTGCGGACAAAGCAAATAATCCATCAATGTTCATTGGGAAGCAAATAAATGTAGTTAAGTAAACAATAATAATAAAAGGTTACAGAGTACTAAACGCATTTATCAAGATTAAAGAACATTCATAATATGTTAACATTCAAAAGTAAACAAAGTGAATTATGGCGAACAGTAATCAAAACGAAATGAAAGCTTGAATACACCCTATCATCTAAAATACATGACTAAGCCATTCAAAAGATACCTATAAATACCTGAAATTAATTAGTTAGAAAGTCTCATCATATCATATCTCATAACTTATACATATCAAACTAGTATATTTTTGCTCATTACCATACACCTGGCTACGATATTTACAACTAAAGTCATTATTCTCAATTAGAAACCAGTGAGGGGGGTGGGGGTAGCATACACACCGAAAATCTTAATATCTTTCTAACTTATTTACTTAGTTTATGATAACACTTGAACTTATTAAAACCATTTACCGAATTTCCTAGTCACGTAGAAATTGAAACTATGATAAGAAACAATATTTATTTCATCTTGACTCACTACAACTGTAAGAATATAGCCAAACAAAATATAGTGCAAGATAGTGCACAAAGATTAAATTACAAAATTAGACTTGCGAATACTACAACTGAACCTGAATTACAAGGCATAAGGCCAAAGCATGCCCGAATCCAAAACAAACCTAATTACCAAGGAAATCAAATTTAGTAAAAACACTAATAAATGAATATGCTGAAGCACTTTCAAATTTGATCCCTACATAAAATAGGGTAGAGTTTATTAGTTCCTCAGTTTTCAAATAAAAAAATTATATAAAACAAATTTCCAAAATAATGAACACTAAAATGTTATAAGTTCCTAAATCCTAATTGCATCAAAGAGTAACCGTTCCGTTCTGAATACCAGCTTATATTTCACTTAGAACAGTGGGGAAGGTGACCTGGCGGCCTGGGGTAAGGTGTCAGACTTCTATGCTGGCGGCCGGGGTTCAATCCTCGGTCCCGGTACAGATTTATCTGATTACCAAACCCTTCCTTCACCTCTGACAAGACATCTTGTGAATGTGGGGAATGCCAGGCCTCCACCGTGGTTCGGATTCCACGTTAAACTGTGTAGGTCCTCCATTTCATCTCACAATCATCCTACAATTACACATTAGCGTAAGTGCGTATAACCCGAACGGGTAGTAAGACGCGGTGCTAATAATAATAATAATAATAATAATAATAATAATAATAATAACAGTGGGGAAGAATGGTAGGGAGGTATTCCATAACAATTGAAGTCATCATCAGCTAATCATAAATAGCTCTCACACCTACGCCTGCGCACAACGTCGAAAGAATAACTTTGAGGAGGTGGGGAGACACACCTGATAGCACTTTGCGCTTGTTTCCTCAAGTTTTAGCGCCTGCGCAGCGTCCTCAACTCAGGGATAAGCGAACATGATCACATGGCATTCCGAGTCTTCTTTCTAGTATTCTCGCCAACTTGAACGATGAATAGTATTCTGTTTTGAAGTGCGTGGAGGATTTATACAACAGGGCACTGATTTACCAGTAAAATGGGATAAGTGTGTACACCCTTTTTAGGTGGTGGAAATTTGGTGGCGAAGATAGTTTGTAGCCACGGTAAATTTGATCTATTTGAACAAAAGAATGTTTTACTATCAAATTTCAAAAGCACTTACTTTTATCAAGTTCAATCAACTCCCACCTTAAATAGTTCACCTAGCAGATTATATACAATGTGCCTGAGGAGTTTTTATTTTTCTTTACTTCTCTTTCTTTATTTCCTCTCTTTATTGAATAAAATACAAATGAATTTAATTAAATATCGAACATCCTTATGCATTTTTTGTAAATGTAAGTTCCAGTTCTATCAATCTGATATGGTCAAAAGACACAAGATTGGGAATTTTAAAGCTATACAGGATTATTAATTTTTAAAAAACCTGTAGGTACCATGTTGAAAAAAACCTCTCGATGTATAACTAGGGCATTAAATACCACCCGGTGACCCTAGGAACTCAAACTACTTCATTTACAAATCTAAAGAAGAGTTTCAAGGAAGAACAATTTCCCCAAAGAGTGTACAAACAATTTATAATGCGAAAAAAATCAAATCGTTTTACATGTGGACTTTCCTACCAAATTTAGACGTCCCATTTTATAACTTCATCCTTGTCTTGTACACTTAATTAATGTCATCGTCAACTGTAGTATAAGCTAGTTAGACCAGTGTGGTAATACTAGAGGGCTTCAGGTTTGAATCCCTGGAGGGATTTAGGGTTAGCTAATCTTTGTTATTATGCAAGAGGTGAAGGAAACTTTACCGACCTTATGCAAGTGGAATGGGAGAGAGGGTGCTACGATGAACTAGAGGGTGCGGTCAGTGGTGGACGATGAATTATTCCGTAGCAATAATGTCTTAATGTGTTTAAAGTAATTAACTTTAGTTTACACAGGTATGGATCGATGCGAGTTTGCGCGTTCCAATTTATATAGGTAGTATAAAACCAGTGTTTGGAAGCCTTCATAGAGGTAAACAAATTTGTGACTTAGTGTCAGTAGTTAATTAGCTAGAAAGGATCATTAAGTGTCTTTAAAGACTTATTTTAATTATATTTATGTGGAAATGTAATTAATATTATAAATGACCTTCTTCAGTAGCCAAATAATCTAAGGCGTCTCTCTCGTGTTAGACTGGCCTGCTGATAATGGAGATATAAGGGTTCGAATACTGGTTGGGTCTACTGAGTGTGGAATTTTATAAATTATTAACAATCTCTTTTGAAGCAAATGCCGGTAGATTACCTTTAAAATGCTTCCTTTCTCATTCCTACCCCTTTAGACCAATTATCAATAAATTCAAATATGCTAACAGGGTAGTGATATGTGAGATAAAAGATGAGTAATGATATTGGCCCTTTAGTTCTTGGTACTTTGGCTTGAATGTAGTTTGTTTGTTTGATGATTCATTATATTTTCTATGGTTAGAATTTCCATGCAAGATACCATTGTTAAGATTAATTAATAAAATAAGCTTAGTTCATTGTGAACTAAGGTTCATTCAATGAATATTGAACAATATGATCATCAAGTTCTACAAATGACCAACATTAAAATTTTTGTTTCATAGCACCTACAAATCAATAAATTAATTGTCTTATGAACATCTAGATGTACTCAAAGTAATACATATATTAATTCAGACCTACTAAATGTTGTCAATATTGATTGATCCTTATATAGGTTCACGTTGTTGGTTATATGAACTGTCTCATTTTTAGAATAAGATAAACTAAAGTGAAGAGACATTAGCCATAGCTAGTTATTAATAGATAATTGATGTATAGACATAACATCTATTATAGTCTATAGGAGATACCTAGCAACCAGCTCCCAAACAATTAGTTTACATACCATATAAAAGGAATTTCAAAAGGATAGCCTTTAGCAGTAATATAATGCTAGACTATTACATAAATAAGTACACTATAGTTAGAATTATTATGATATCGGAATATCTAACAAATAATTTAATTAATGTGAAATTATGTGAAAATAAATTATTCTACAAATTTAAAGTAAGATTCTATAATTTATTTTTTAATAATTCTTTGAACACAATTTATACATATATATAAATTTATATATATATATAATATATATAATATATATATATATATATATAAATAAATATATATAAAATATACATATATATATTTACAAGTGTATAAAAATTTAATTCATGGGTAGAAGAGAAACACAATATTAAGCAAATCGCGAGAAAAATATTATGGTTGGCAAGGAGTTAAAATATTGATTTTTATTTTTGGAACGCTTTCTGAACTGAGCAAGATCCTTAAGGCCCTGTACAAAAAAGTTACTTAACTTTATATGATTAAATATTTTTTGATAAATCCTCTACTACACGCACCAATGATCAGGTGGTTTAAGGTGCCAATATTCATTTAATTTGGACGGGGGGGTCAGTCTTCTAATCCCAACCTAGTGACTAGTAGAATGTCTTCAAATTTTGTTTTGTCACATAGGTTTTATCGACCCATCTCTATTCTAACGTAAATGCATTTATCTTAGTAAACCTTCCAATCTATACCTGATAGAATAATTCATCAAATTCATTTTGCAGTTGTTCATAATATATAGCTTTACTAGGTGGTTTGTTAAATCAAAATATAGCCCACTCCAAAATGAAGCTGTAAGTTATTAAAATGTCCCTTGTAAATGAAGAATACTTGTATTATCTCTTTTTGTAAGAAAAAAATGGAATTTTTTAAATTAGCTCATTTTTAAGAATGTTTCTTGCGAAATAACACAGCAAAATAACAAATTCTATTTTATAAAAATAAGTATAAACTTCCTCAATATAGAAGGCCAAAATAAAAAAAATTAGAATATTAAAGCTTGTCCTAGTGTTAGTAAGACTTTAAACTTCCATTTTCGTAATAAGTGCCAACGATATTTTCCTTTAATAAATGGATGCTACATAATAATTGTAGACTACTGGTAAATATAAAAAAATAATTAACTAAATATTTAATTTAAATACTTGAAGATAAAAATAAAATATGTTGTTATTAGAACTTAGATTAAATATATTATACTAAACATTATTAATTGTATAGTATTTAAAGTATAAATCAACTATTTTCAACAAATAAAAACACAATGCTTTGGCATTTGTGTTCTAATAGATTATGTAAAAAATTGTTTCACTTTACATTTCATAATTAAAAAACTCCGTATGAATATAAAAATAACAAGATTGTTTCCCATTACATCAACACAGTAAAAAAAACAATTCCTTTTCAAAACGTGAGCTTTATAAATAACGAAAAACATTTAAAATAAATTTGTCAAATGGACAATTTTTATCTCTTGGCTCCTCAATATTATACTAGAGAGTTAGAACAAACAAAGTGTACAAAAAAAATAAAAAAGCAAATATCTAAAAAAAAAGTGGAGTTTGTATCATTATTCTGATGAATATAAATCGAGAATATGTACACATATAATTAGATACGCTGTGACTCTTTACGAATT
>JBCFYV010001001.1:39087738-39365210 GCA_039000515.1 Timema cristinae
AGACAGGTTGTCAAAAAAACATTAAACGTCCAAAACTAGGGCTGGGGAAACAGAAGACAACCCCAGATTTTGAGGAAGACAGAGATGTCAAAATAAAATTAAACAGTCCCAGATCTAGGGCCCGGGAAAAAAAACCAAAGCAGATATGGGGAAAGGACAGATTTGGTAAAATTTACTTTAAAAACAGTGCCAGATTAGGGCCCAGGGACAAAAAGAAGCAAAATAAAAAAGGGACAGAAAGGTTGTCAAAATACAAAAAAGGCCCCCGAATCAGGGGCCCCAAGGGCAAAAAAAACAACCCAGATTTTTAGGACAGACAGAGTTTGTCAAAAACTTTAAAACCCAGTCCCAGATCTATGGCCAGGGAAAAAAGAGCTAAGTAGATTTTTGAGGACAAAAGAAAGGTTTTTTTCCAAAATAAATTTTTTGTTTTTAAAATGGGGTTTTTTTTAAAAAAAAAAAAACGTAAGTATTTGAGCCCAATTATGTTAGAGTTTTAAAATCCCTTTCCATAGTAAAAAAGTAAAAATTTATCTGCATATAAATTTAGAAATTATTAATTAAAAAAAAGAGTATTTATTTTTAAAAAAAATTTTTTAACCTTTTACTTTTTAAAGGGAAATTTGCCCCTTAAAATAGTTTTGTTGTCTAATTACCGAATCACTGTTTTAGTTTTTTGGGGCCAGGGGCCCAAAAAAATATGAATTCGGGTAAAAACTGGGGGGAATTAATGAAACTTCTTTTGAATATTGGGTTATTGGGTCCACGGGAAAAAAAATAGGCGATAGACATCTGGGAAACGTAACTATCCCAAAATTTGGGGGCCATTCAAAATGGCAACCAGAGTGCCCAATTTTCAAAGATTAATATCTTAAGAACTGCTCCTTCGATTTTTTTTAAAGTGAAAAGTATTTTAAGTATCTTACATTTGTGTTCATAAATTTCCACGTACCTCTTTTTGTTTTCTCAATAAAATAAGAATACATACGTTTATGCAATTTTCTCTATGTTTTGATGGTTAACTCAAAAGATGCTTAAATTTGGAAATTGGTGGTCTATAATTAAATAGTCCTTGCATAAATGAGCTTTACAACGGTACCATATAAACTCCACTTACGGCTAAGCATAATTGGACAACCCCCTAAATTCTCTGAGATTGCGAGCAGACCAGTACTATAAGAGCCTAGCCTTATCTTACTTCAGTACATTTTTGTGGAAATGTTTTTGAAGAAATAGATTAAATTTACAGAATATTAGATAGGCATATTTGTTATAAAGGTTAGGAAAACATGTAATAGTCATCAATAAATAAATGCTATTAAATGAGGTGACCATTAAATCTAGAAGGCCCAGCGAAAATGTTAAGGCTGAATCTAATTATAATGATATCTTTTATATTTGAAATTGACCGTCTGGATGAAGCTAGTGAAAATATAAAATCTATAAATATTTTATACATACGTTTTGAAGTGTAGCTTGGAATTGGCTAATTAAAGAGGAAAAAATTGTTTGTGACACTATTATGTCAATCCATAATACAGAGCATAATCAATACGAAACATTAATAATATTTTGTATTTTTCCAAACAGAAATATTATCATCCTGATCTTCAGGCTTCACTAATATTAAATGACGATAAAGATGCATTCTCATTCACTGAATTTCTTAGTACTGAATGGAAAAATCCTTTCAACCACAATCCATCAGGTATGATAAATTTATCAACGGGAGTGGTATAGCTACTTGTTAAAAGAAATAAACAAATGCTAAAAATTCTATATATATTATATCTGTTGTCAACATCCCTTTTTCTCAACTAATACAAAGCCTACAGCGATGAATATGTTATCAGTAGATAGGAATTTTTACAGACATCTGAAATAGCATACTTAGCTTATGTTAAATCAGCCTGTCATAGACAGGCTTAATAACTGGTCACATGTAAACTTCCAAAATCTTAATTTGATAAGGGGTAACATATCCATGATTTTATCAAGAAAACAAATTTGAAAATATTTCTAAAAACGACAGTCAAATGTGCAACTTCTAAAGAGGAGGTGGTACTTTGGTGTGACAGTTATATATTTGACGCAATTATTTTAATTGTGGAAACAAAATCACTTTATATGAGTAACATATATTTTCCATCTATTGGGGCAACTGCCCTGGAATCTGTCAAATCCAGATGTGTCAGAGGGAAAAACAAATAAGGCATCGCCATCACTGTAGCACACCATTTGGAAAACTTAACCACTTTGGTGGAACCAAATGAAGTTAAATCTGTTTCCATTGTTGATGCTATGGGCCTGTTTCAAAAGGTACAGGAAGAATACAAGACGTTTGATGAAAGTCACATTCTGTTCTCCGTCTCGCTATGAACTATGGCAGAAACAATGAAGGAATAGACATAGTATTTAGCACCTACAGAGGAGATCACAAGAAGTGATACATTTCAGAAGTATAAAAGTTGGCCACACGATCAATAACTGGAGGGGGCTTCTGAAGAAAAGTGAAACTAAGACTTATTTCACAATATTTGTTGGCAGAATGTTGGAAGGAGGAAGATAGAATAAAACTAATGAGTAGCCAGGAAATGTTTGTTGCACTTAAAGACAAATGTTTCAAGATCACAGCTGAGGGCTAGTAACCTAGTGAGTACCTTTCTTCCTCACACAAAATAGGAGAGAATTGCATTACAATACATGCAAAGAACGCAAGTTAATGATATCCAGAAGTCTTTTGTGTTTAAAACTACACAGATGTATTAATATTGGCTATTGGTCTCATAAAATTGATAAAATCCATTATAAAATGAGTAAACAGCAACATTACGATTGTTGATGTTGTTAAGATTGACACTATCTTAGGTACAGACTTTTCTTCAGCTATTATAGGCTTACATATTTGGTATGGATGTGACTCTGTCTCTGCATTTTCTCGACAAGGGAAGATCAATTGTTTTACTAGACTCCTAGAAAACAATGACTATGTTGCTGCTTTCAAGAGGTTACTTAGTGATTGGGTTCTCACAGATGAAGTATTTGAGAGTATTGAATATTCTACCTGTAACATGAATTCCAAACGAACGAGGATTGAAAAGGTGAATGAGATACTTGTACATCTAGTTTGTTCCATGAAAGGTATAATCGATAGTTGTCTTTTGTCCCATATAAGGTTACTTTGTATAAATACACAGCCCATGCAAGCTATCAGGCTGGAGTTTGAAAAAGTAGCCTTGACATCCTTCTGACTATACCAGATCCCTTTGGACATGGCTGGATGAAACATGACGAGGAAAAGAGATACAAACATTGAATGACCGAAGCTACTGTAGCTGACATTGTACTAAGGCTTTTAATCTGTAATTGTTCAAAAAGGAAATGTCAACTCTCTAATTGTTCTTACATAGTGAATAAACTTATACTCTACAATTTTAATTTTAAAGGTTGCCAAGAAGCAAAAAATACAGAAGAGAAATCTTTAAACATAGTGATGAGTATGAATATGATAGTAACTGTTCTGATGCTAGTAATATATATACATTTATATTGAGTATGTAAGTAGAACTAGATGTACTTACCAAGTTATAAGACGTCTTGGGTTGGATATAATAATAATTATTATGAAATTAGTACTAACATAGTTTTGTAAGATATAATTTAAAGAACATTTCGATTATTAAAAATATGACAGTGTGATAATAACAAAGAAACATTATTCTAAGAACTTATTTTATCTACAATTATTTTGTTATTCGAAGTATTATAGCTACAGGCTAATTTTGGAGTGATTAAACCTTATAGTGGCATGACTTTTATTTGTGTGTTGATTTTTTTTTCTATTCGGCTAACCAATCCCAATTTAAACTCCAAAATGTACGTATAAAAGATTTATAAAATTTATTTTTTCACTAGTTTCGTCCAAATGGTCAATTTCACTAACAAAATATACCTAGCTAAAAATATATCATTATAATTAGATTCAGCCTTGACATTTTTCCTGTGCCTTCTATTTTTAATGGTTGCCACATTAGATAACATTTATTTATAGACGACCATCACATGTTTTCCTAACCTTTATAAACTACTTATATTTTATAAATTGTATCTGTTCCTTCAAAAACATTCCCACAAAACTGTACTTGATTTAGGTAAGGCTAGGCTATTATAGTACTATTCTTCTCGCAATCTCAGAGGATTTAGGGGGCTGTCCAATTATTCTCTATCGTAGTTGGAATTTATAAGGTTCTCATTAAATAAGGACTATCTCATTATAGAAAAAACAATTTTAGATTTTCTGTAGTTATCGAGATACAGGTCAAAACATAGGAAAGAAAATGGCAAACAAATTACTTTCCTTAATTTTTTGAATAAACAAAGAGAGGTTGGTGAAAAATAAAGGTTAAAAAATGTAAGATACATAAAATAACTTTCATTTATAAAATACAAAATCAAAATCAAGGAAGCAGTTCTTGAGATATTAAGCTTTTAATATTGCACTCTGGTTGCCATTTTGAATGGCTGCCACATTGGATAGCTACGCCTCCCAGATGTGTATCACCTATTTTTGTGTTACATAGGACAAAATAATCATAACCAAGTATTTTCACCAATTACCTCGATTTTTACCTATAAAAGTAGAGTACTATTACTCTAGATATCAACGTTTATATTGTTCGTGAAAAAATATATATATAAAAAATTAAAAGTTTGAATTTTATTTCCGTATTTGATCAATATGACATAATATAAAATAGATTTGTATTTGAAAATTTCCACGAACAAAATAATTTTGTAAAATCACAGTTTTAGAACATATATTAAAGAACTTTCCAAGTTTTAGTTTTATTATTTTAAAATATTTAATATTATATTATACATCTAGGAAATAGTTTGCATTCTTTAAGATGTATCATTGGGAGAGGGTGTAAGTATTTTATAATAAAGGATACGTTGTATTATAGAATTTTCAATTTAACAAAATAAACATTAATTCCAAATTTATTATTCCATAACATTACAATAGTCATTTACATATAACAATGTTTCACCCTAGTCAATTTAAACATCATAAGCTAAATACATATATATAACTAATAAATATATCATACTTTACTTTTGGATAGTTTGTATTTTATTTTTAACCTATTAATTCTATTTACCTCGAATCATTTTACTCTTTAATTTAAAATTAATTTTATATTATTTTAGTTCAATTATATTTAATTTTGAAACCATGTGTAAAAATAAGTTTTGTTATTTTATATTGCAATTAGAAATACTTAATTAAATCTACTTTTACCTAATTTATATTACAATTAGAAATAACTCATTAATTAAAAGCGCATTTAATATGTATTTATATTTTAATTCTTTGATAAATATACTTATGGTTATGTTTATTTTTATTTAAAAATTAAATTTATTTTTAAGTAATTATTTTAATTTCAAATAATTTATTTAGTCTACTTTTGATTTCAAGCTATATTTGTGTTCAAAGAATTCAATTGAATTTATTATTAGTTAATTTACCTTGAAATATTTTCTTTAATGTAAATACATTTTCTTCATAATCTATAAATGTACTTGAAGCTCTCACAAAAATCGATATAGTTATAAGTATAACCCAAACGCGTGCTAAGATTCAGTGTTGAAAACAATATTTGATCCAGTTCTAGTTAAGTACTGGGGCTCATATATCGTTGCAAACGTTCAGTTATACTGTGCGGATTAATAAGTGGCTTATAAGTTCAAAATATGAGTCACACTTGAGTTTTCGGGGAACACTATCAACAAATAACTGTATTATTAAATAGCTTACATTTTATTTTTATCCTTTGTAAAAATATGCTTATTAAAAGGTTACGTTCTATGGGAAATGTTACATTTCTAAGATTAGAGCAAATGTTTATAAACCTCAAGAGAAAATTAATATTTTAATTTGGTCACAACAGATAATTCCAAAATCATTTGGGATTCTTTTAAGGGTTTTGAATCTTTAGAAATTACATTTATATTAGAGACAATAAAAAGGAGAGTTTATGTTACCTCAGGTAGGTGGATACATTAAATAGGAATGATAAAATGCTGCTATAAATAATTTAACTTTACTTCACATACATTACTGTTTCCAGCCTATGGTCAGATTTTTATTCAAGCCATATATTTTCCACTACCAGCTTGCTAGGCCTGTTCTATCTTAATTTGCCTTATAATAACTTAAGACTAGTACTGGCACAACATCCAATCCCCGGCCGTTAGCTGTGAGCCCTATATTTCACCAATGATACATCTTTCAGCCATGACAAGAATCAAACCTGGGACCCTTAGCTCCCTAGATAGACTGCTACTGACCGAGCTAAGGTGTCGGATATAAATAATAAGTCTGTTGTATTTTAATATGAGTATGTGAAATGTAGAGTCTTTAATCTTTTACGTTTATTGTATACTAGTTTTTTCTCGCGGCTTCGCTCGCGTTAATGTTTATTTTGTCAATAAAAACTTTTTTTAAGAAAAAAAAATATACCTAAACTAAAAATTAAAACAAACAAACTATTGCCTTAAAGGTAAAAAAAAAATAGAATTAGAAGTAAGATGACTAACCTAAAAATAGTAATGATAAACTATCGCTCAAGGAAAAATGGAACAATATATACTGAAAACGTAAAACAATTACAATATTATTAAAATAGTACTAAACAAAGATGAATAAAGGGTAACTAATCAATGTTTGTAAACAAATGAATCGCAAACATGCATTGTTATTTCCCATCGATACGGTCCTCCAACTCCCTTTCTTCCCTTTCTCCAAACTTCACAATTATGAATTTAAAGTATCCATAGATAATACAAAACGATACCGCGTTTTAAAATGTGCTCAGCGCCATCTATCGGATTTTGGGAGTAAGGAAATCTTAGTACATTAAATAGTACAAATCGATACCGCGCCATCTATCGAGTTGTTATAGTACTAAACGTTAAAGGCACTTTAGTAAAAATAATGTTTTTATTTGAGTTCATCACAGTTTAATACTAAACTTCTTACGACAATTTTGTCATTTACCATAACGGGGTGAACAGACAGAGTTTAATTAGCTGAATGTAATTATTTTTAATAGTTTTAAGATATATGCGCCTAAAATAACTTGAGAACAGATTTTTATTAACCATTTTAAGATATATGTGCTTAAAATAACTCGAGAACAGATTTTAATTCGGGGTATCAGATTTTCTTCCGGGATACCGCAGGTCCCTTTTTCTGTACTCCAGGCATCATGTTGCAATTCGGGCGCATTACAATTGGGCCACGTAAACAATACTACTGGGCCACGTCTACATGTCAACCTAATGGATTAATTGCATTCCAATTGGGCCACATACACCTGTTGAGACAAGGTCGTTCATAGACATATAAACAAACTATAGACAACCCCTTTCGATTTCTGGAGCTCTCGCCAGAACAAAACACCGCAAATTTCAATAAGGCTGTAAACGTATCAAATCCAGGAGGGTGTCCGATAAATATCTATTTATTGTTGTTTTTTCCGTCAGTAAACTACTCTTCAATTTTAGAGGTAGAGGGATAGTTCCAAAACCTTCCTCTAGAGCCTAAACTAACCTATCCTAACCTAGCCTAACATAACCTAACCAGTTTCCTACAAATGTTTACCGACAACCAATCTGTAAAAGACTTAACATGGTTTAGCATTCCTACAAATGTTTACCAACAATGACGAATTGAATAAAGCAAGTAAAATTTCTATATAAAATTATGTCTTGTATTACTTGTAAGCAGAGTAAGGTGGAGTAGATAAAATTAATATATGTCTATGTTTTGGAAAGTGAACGTGGCGCAATTCACCTATGGGCGTGTTCCAAATAAGCTATTAAGCTTTTAAGAGATCAATATCTATATCCCCCTTAGTTAGTGAACGTGGCCCAATTCACCTGTGTGATTAAGATCTAATCGGCCTCGTGGCCCAGTTGTAATGCTCCTTGCAATTCATGTTATTATTATTATTAGCACCGCGTCTTACTACCCGTTCGGGTTATACGCTCTTACGCTAATGTGTAATGGTAGGGTGATTATGAGATGAAATGAAGGACCTACAGTTTAACGTGGAATCCGAACCACGGCGGAGACCTGGCATTCCCCATATTCACAAGATATCTTGTCAGAGGTGAAGGAATGCAATTCATGTTCATATCAGTAGGCCGTGTTGTTATGCCGAACGACCGTCTAAAAGTTTTTTTTTCTATCCCTCGGGAACAATACGTTTTTCTGGATGAAAGGTACCTTATGTCCTTTTCTGTACCCATGACAACGTGTATGCAAAATTGCATGATGATTGGTCGAGTATTTTAGGCGTGAAAGCGTAACAAACAAATAATCAAACAATCAAACAAACAAACTCACATTCGCATTTATAATATTAGTTAGGATTATTAATTTGTAAAATAAAACAAGTTTTATATCACATTCATTATAAACTAGAAAATGTCTGTCCAACTTGAAGTCAGCTAAAGGCCCCATTTTATATTTCCAGAGAGTGTACTTTCCGCACACGTCCACATTAGGCCTAGACAGTAACAACAAATGTTTTTGATTGGTACTCTGAAACAGAAAATCTGTTTCTATTAAATATTTTATTTTGTTCAGTTTGAAATTAATTTCTTTGTATCTTCTGTTTTAATTAATATTTTATATTTATTTTGATAACTAATATGACCTAAGTCCCAAGTTAAAATATATCAATATTTAAAGCAAATGATGAGTATTTAACCTTCAGTCAAGAGTAATTTTAATTAGATACCAATCAGAAACAACATACACTAAAAAATGTTGGAAACAAAATATGCACATATATCTAATATTATTTAATAGGAATGATGTGGGTTGTCTGTTTCTTTTACAACAACTGGTATTTCCACGGAGACATATAATGACAAGCCTCTGAATATGCATCAAATATTCATCTGATAGAGAGGGCTTCTCTAACGTGATTTTAAGTGTGATCATGTTTGAGGAATTCCTAGATTACGTTATATATATTTACACTTTCCTAATGCGCTGTGGGCCTCAAAATATGCTGCGGAGGTCCTCAGGTGGCCCACGGACTACCAGTTGAATGGCTCTGACCTAGGCCATACTTTATCCCAAGGGCAACCAAAGGAAATTAATGCGCGAAAAAAACCCATCTATACCGTCCATTTCCAATTCCAGTATAAACAAACGTTTCGTATCATCCAAGTTTATTCTATATCATTGCTAACTGTAAAATCTATCATTCCACACTCCTGCATTGCGTGCGCTACGTTTAACTTTTGTTAACACACCACTCTGAAAACTAAGTAGAAATATGGGTTATAATATATACACTTTAGTGGGTTTTCCTTCAACACACACAAATGGAATCCTTTGTGATTTTGATTGGGGTCAAAATGGTTTGTGGCATTGTCAGTTACACACTAGTATACCCCTCTAATACCTTCATATAAACATTTCCTGATACGTCATAATGGGATGAAGAGCATAGCTCAAAGTTATACCGTTGGTAGCACCTCTTATTTCTACAAGAATACAAGAGTGGTGTGTTTATTCCTCCTCAGGATTAGACCTACCTTGAAATGTATTAGCCCTAGCAATTCTAAGAGGGGACGGGGGATGTTGTTGAGACTCCACCTTCAAAATTTATAATAGTAGTAATGTATTAATTTTTAATATAAATTAACTTAATTTTAGGTAGTTGTGTGATAGACATTTATTTACTCATACAAGCTAGTTTTGTACAGTATTTATGTTGTATTTGTCAACAATTATGGTTATATTTAGGTAGGACTAATCAATACCATAATTAGAATATTAGGAAATTGTTTCATATAATTTGTGGGAATTCTTTTTTTTGGTTAATAGTGGCAGCACTGAATTTTACTAACCAATAAACTTAAATGCTTAAACTACCTATATAAAAAGTAAGGAGAACTGTAATTTTCATTGGTTGATTGATTATAAACCAAATAGGGAGGCACAGTCTAAATAATTAGTAGTTTTACATTATTATATTAACGAATAGTTTGTTAGGGTTAAAACCTGGCAAGAAACGTATAGTAAACAGGATTGCTAGGGTTAAAACCTGGGAAGAAACGTATAGTAACAGGAATTGCTAGGGTTAAAACCTGGAAGAAACGTATAGTAACAGGATTGCTAGGGTTAAAACCTGGGAAGAAACGTATATTAACAGGATTGCTAGGGTAAAAACCTGGGAAGAAACGTATATTAACAGGATTGCTAGGGTTAAAACCTGGAAGAAACTTATAGTAACAGGATTGCTAGGGTTAAAACCTGGGAAGAAACGTATAGTAACAGGATTGCTAGATTAAAACTGGAAGAAACGTATATTAACAGGATTGCTAGGCTTAAAACCTGGGAAGAAACGTATAGTAACAGGATTGCTAGGATTAACCTACCTGAAAAGTATAGTAACAGGAGTGCTAGGGTCTCAAACTGGATGAACTTATTACAGGATTGCTTGATAGGTTTTAAAAACCTGGAAGTAATGTATAGTAACAAGGATCATTAGGATTAATACCTGTGAAGAAACGTTTATATAAGGATTCTAGGTTAATATGGCAGAAACGTAATATTACCAATTGCTTGGTGCGTTAAAACCTGGAAAAAGTAGAAACTTTATATTTACTGGTTGTGGGTTATAACCTGGGACAAACACATAATGTAACATATTGTAGGTTTTTAAACTGGGTAAAGGTTGTCATATCAGATTACTAATTAAATACCTGTAAAACTTATATAACAATTCTATATTAAAACCTGGAGAAGAACGTTATTAACAGTTGCTAGGGTTAAAACCTGGGAAAAACGTTAATATTAAATGATTGCTAGGATTAAAACTGGGATGAATACGTCATATAGTAATGAAATATTGCTAGGGTTTAAAAACCTGGGGTAAGAAACGTATAGTAATAGGTATTGCAGATTAAAACTGGGAAAAACGTATATTAACAGGATTGCTCAGGGTTAAAACCTGGGAAGAAGAACGTATATTAACAGCGATTGCTAGGTTAAAACCTGGGAAAAACGTATATTTAACAGGATTGCTAGGGTTAAAACCTGGGAAGAAACGTATAGTAACAGGATTGCTAGGATTAAAACCTGGGAAGAAACGTATATAACAGGATTGCTAGGGTTAAAACCTGGCAAGAAACGTATAGTAAAGGATTGCTAGGGTTTAAAACCTGGGAAGAAACGTATAGTAACAGGATTGCTAGGGTTAAAACCTGGCAAGAAACGTATAGTAACAGGATTGCTAGGTTTAAAACCTGGGAAGAACGTATAGTAACAGGATTGCTAGGGTTAAAACCTGGGAAGAAACGTATAGTAACAGGATTGCTAGGGTTAAAACCTGGGAAGAAACGTATAGTAACAGATTGCTAGGGTTAAACCTGGAAGAAAGAAAGTTTAGTAAACTGGAATTGTAAGGATTTGGGTAAACCTGGGATAGAAACGTATAGTAATCAGGATTGCTAGGGTTAAAACCTGGGAAGAAACGTATAGTAACAGGATTGCTAGGGTTAAAACCGAGTAGTAAGGATTGCTAGAAATGAAACGTATAGTAACAGGATTGCCTAGGATTAAAACCTGGGAAGAATCGTATATTTAACAGGATTGCTAGGGTTAAAACCTGGGAAGAAACGTATAGTAACAGGATTGCTAGGATTAAAACCTGGGAAGAAACGTATAGTAAAGGATTGCTAGGATTAAACCTGGGAAGAAACGTATAGTAACAGGATTGCTAGGATTAAAACCTGGGAAGAAACGTATAGTAATAGGATTGCTAGGGTTAAAACCTTGGGAAGAACGATATGTTGTAACAGGATTGCTAGGGTTAAAACCTGGGAAGAATCGTATAGTAACAGGATTGCTAGGATTAAAACCTGGGATAGAATCGTATAGTAACAGGATTGCTAGGATTAAACCTGGATTAAACATATAGTACAGGATTGCTAGGGTTAAAACAAACACATCGCGTGTCTAATTACACTAGAAAATTAGCAACGAGATTCCAGTTCCCATGTGATGAGAAACACATTCAGGAGAGTAAAATCTAGGTTCACACAAATATCTACCCACCGGAATACATTCTCATTAAACTCGTGGACTTAAGACCGAAGGTGTAACTGGGTCCACCAAGTTCTAGTTATATTAAATCTTATTTGAATGAGTTTAGGCATCGCGTCTTACTACCGAGCTGGATGATTCGCATATTTACACGATTGAGCTTAGTATAATTCAGGAGAAACTCACATACATTCTGCCTAATTAAAGTGTAGAACCATTTAGACAAACATACTTTTAGCTCATTCATCTGGAATTCTAGCCTTAGACTAACCGTCACCATAGAACTAGACCAGACGATATTGGTGCCTTAGCTCTTATGTACTTTACATAGATACAGGTTTCTCCCTTATTAGTACCATGTAATATTTACTCAAGCAGGCCCTACAATTTATATACTATAGAACTGTTAATAGTTCCTGTATTTCGCTTTACAAATAGTCGTATTTATAGTCTGGTCTCAGACTTGACCAATCTTCCAGTACCAGAAATAACATGGAGTTTGGGTTCAATTATGGATTGGTCATCTACGATTTTTTACTATGTGACTGCCAAAATAATAAGTTCATGGAACTATATACATGAATCGCATTGTATCTCCTCTTAGAGTAATTTAATTTGGGTGTTTAACTACTTTCGACTTTTCCAAAAGAGCGGTAAACTCTTTTTCCTGGCCTTCAACGTGACTCCAAGTGAAAAACTCACGCACATTAGTGTTATTTACTACCGATTAACTCTAATTCAATTGGTCTTTTCCCCTATATTTAAAAAGAAATAAAAAAATAAGTAGATAATTTCTATGTTGAGCAAACTACAAATCTTGATTTCTTATCGTAAGTGCAAATAGTGTAAATATACACTGTAAAATGTAAGTGATTTGAAAAGATCGTGTATGAAATGATAAACAGGATAGGCCTTGGTAATTAACAGCTATCTTCTTTATCCACTTCTTAATATTTCCTTCTCTCTTCCCTTTTATTGTTGACGCAAGTAAGAAATATATCGAATAGACATTTTGAGATATATTGTTTTATATTATTAATAATAATAAATTAGCTTAAAGTTAGAGAATATTACAATATATGTAGATACATATATTTGATAGATAGTTGAGAATAATACCTAATTAGGGTAAAGACTAATTTGAAGCGTTAAAATAACTGAAAATATCATTATTGTTCTGTTGTGACCCTATCAAAACATAGCTGTACAGTTTCAGAAAGGCTGTTTATATGTTTATATACATATACTTTGATATTATTAGTGTGATATCTTACATACAATTCACTAAAATTGAACAATTTCACCTTATATTGATGTTTAAGTTACCAGGCTTAAAATATAAAGTTTACAATCCTGCTGAATAAAGAAACTCCGTTTACGGTGAAAGCTTACTTATCTTGATAGTATATAGCATATACTATGGCCCTATCATAATAAGATACGCCATATTGTAAACAAGGAAGGTTAAGCTTCACCCTTTTTGGAGAAATAAGTGTACATGTTATTTAATACAGATCACCTTCATTTAGGCCCAAACCATATTTCCATATATGGAAATTGTAATTTATTTAATAGATAATTAGTGCATTCCGGAGATCCTCGTTGCGTCTCACCGCTCCAGTGGTTATCCCCTTAAGGGAAATCTATGGGTTAAATTGTACCATATTCGAACTTTAATAATAACTAGTATATGAGTGATACGGGAAAAGTAGTATTGAGCTTTATCAAAATATATGACTAATTGGCGAAAAACTTTGGAAAATATATTCCAATTCAAAAATTAATAGGGTTTTTATATACACTTTAAAAAAAGCTAGTAGATATTTTTAAATAGCTGTGCCAATACTTAGAACTTGAGTTTCAACATCAAGTTAGAATATAATCTCTTTGAAACTTCGTTCGACATCCAAAGTAGCGGTTCGCCATCCAAAATAGCACAAGAAGGTGTACTAAACCAAAAAACCTTTCATTGCCGGTTCATTCACCTGTCTCACCTATAGAGGAGAATCGGGTAGTAACGGGACCTAAGGTTTTTTAAATATAGTTTGTAATTTATTAAGTTAAAATGAGACAAATGACATGTAATTATTAAGATTATATATGTATTTTTATACCTGCTGTATTAACATAGCTAATAGAAAATATTCTCCTTTCTAGAGTCATTAAAAATATATGTTTGATTCAGTTTTAAAAAGTAAAGTAGGTTAGTACCGGACATAATACAATATTACAATTTTTGAATCCATTTTGGACACCAAACTTCTCTTATTGTCTTAATATGCTTTCTCATAAGCATAATATTTATAAAAAGAGAGATTTAATTATGTATTGGCACAATTCTCATGCGCCCACCATGGGCTAAAGTTGCACTTGATCCAATCCTTGTCAAAATTTTCTCCACATATTATGCACTCGGTTTTATCTTCAACTTGTTCGCTCATAAGTTTTGCCGAAGTTTTAACTTGTATGTTCTTTTGAAGTAGTTTTATTTTTTTATTTGTAGTTGCTTCCAACTTAGTTTTTGATTTCTCCTTTTTCGTGAATTGTTTTTCTTCTATCTGAGCTTTATAAGGACTTGATGTTAGTATTTCACTCTTACACCAAGTCTTCTTCTTCTAACATTTAACCTGAGTTCTACAGCGATAAGCACTGGTGACACTTGTGTGATTATGGTGTGGAAAATTACAGTTGAAGGAGTTGATGACTGTGGAGTCTTTGCTGTTGAATTTCGTGCTGTTGAAGTTGACTGTTGTGAAGTCATGGAAGTAAATAACTATGGAGTTGTAAGTTGTGGAGATACAGAAGTTGAGGTTTTTGGAGATTCAAATGTTGGCTGTGGGTTTTCATGTCCATAATTTGATGTGAGTGTAGTCTTAGGAGATGTTGATTGTAGATTTCCTGGTTCATTTTTAAGAGCTCTGAGTCTTCATAGACAGCGTCAGAAATAACTGGTCCTTGGGATGAAAATACTCCAAATCTGTGAATATGTTTCGATTATATGGATGTATACCTGTACATTCAAAAACTCTTATTAGCTATAGCCATTCGGCAAATTTTGGTAAAAGCATAGCTCTCTAATCCAAATACATCCTAATCTGTTATCCTGGAAAATGATTCTGTCGCATCCAAATAGCACAAGCTTCATTATATGAGTTTTTAAAGGGCGTCATTATGGTCCTATCAAGTGGTAGCAGCTTGTGCGTCGTGTGTGTGTAGGGGGGGGGGCGGATTTAACATATGGACATTGTGTTGACGTGCAAACAGAATCACGTCAAGCTCCTTATGGCTGCAGTGACCATCTAAAATGAGCAGCACATGTTCATCTTCAGTAGAATGGAAACGTTTAACGAACTCTTGAAGAAACTTCAAGAAGATTTCACCAGTTATCCATCCACTAATATGAGCTGCAATCAAACTTCGAGGGGATGCACCAATCATGAGGTGGTTGTTCATCCTCTGCCTAGGAAATAAAAAGGGAGGAGGCGTATATTGATCTTCAGAAGCATTTACAGAAAGCAGCACAATGACTGCAAAACCTCTTTCCCCAGGCGTTAGTTTTCAAACTTTCTTTTTTACTTTTATGGACATAGCTTTAGAGTCATTTGAATGAACATACGTATCTCGTGTTTTGTCTGTATTGAAAATTCTACATCCAGAAAATTAATATTTACTTTGAAGTTGATTAAACTTTTCAAAAAATTTTCTCGTTGCATGCTAGTAGACTTAGCGGTTTTTAATGTGGTTTCAGGGTGTCGTTTCATAAAATCATTGTATAAGTCCTTACCAGCACACTTCTTTTACTTATTCAAGTGGTGATCAAGTTTCAAGCCTTCGGCCACATCGAAATTTAACTTCACAAACTCCTTACGACTAAGTAGCATCATACGTTTATCAAGGTCTTTAAATGTGTGTTACATGTTCCTCTTCAAAATTTTCCGAGAATGTAGGTTTGAATCACCCCATGTCAGGACCTATTTTTATTTCATTTACTAATTTTAACTTCGCTACTCTGTCTGCTAAAGTGTTTTTAGGAACAGCGTATGTATTTGCCGCCTGTCTCACTGTCATAGTGTTACTTAAACTTTCTCTACAGCTAATTTTAAGTTCTCCTCATACCACTTCCCTCTTAATCCTACTTTTTCCTTTTTTGTTAATTTAGACATAGTTTAAAATTCCGAAATTGATTGGCTACCTGAAAGAAAAAGTTTTATGAATATCAAAAAATATATATATATTCATGTATCCTACCTAATTTGAGTAATCTTACCTAACCTAAAATTAGGTGTTTTATTTGTAGCTTAAGCCTTATTTTTTGTCACTGTTGACAAAATATTTTGTGGCATCCCTTAGTTTGTCCGGTACTGGACGTAAACCACTTGTCCGATACAAACCGATCTGTATGGAAATAAAATAATCGTAATCATTATAATAATATTTACTTTGTTGACCAAATAAACTTTATAACTTATTTATGAGTTTACCCTCTACCTTATATCCAATAAACAAAACAATAGTAACTAACGTGTGAGAATGAGAAGTCTTGAAAATGTAGTCGGAACAATGAAACAAAGCAGATAAACTACACAAACACTCGTGGGACCCGTACGGCTAAAGGGTGCGCCTTCAACTAATGGTTGTCTTTGGCCGCAAGCAAGAGGAGTAATATTATTCCTGAAAGGGTTCTCTAGCTAACGGTAGCTTACTGAAAAATGATATGTCCTATACTAGCCACTGTCCGATACTATACGACTATCCCCTAGATAAGATATCATTTCGATGGGTATTACACTATATTGGCTCAATAGAGAAAATAAAGCAATATGAGAGCTCTAAACAAGTAATAAAAAGGAATTATAACATTTTTTTAAATACGCATCAAAGATGGTTTGAAGCAACTAAAAACTATTTTTAATTAATTTTCATCATCGTAAAGCATTTGAATGCCATTTATTCTTGACACATGTTAATATCCTATTGTTTGGATGGATATAGTTTTCTTATAATTCAACAAGAGTTAGATTATAGTCGAAATTTGACCAACTGTTGAGACTTTGCTTAAATTTCTACCTCTTCCTTGGTTAGTTTGTATGATATTTCAGTGAAAACTCATAAAAGGAGATTATTGTTCATCATTGTGACCCCATAGAGTATTAAAGATAAAGTTTTGGGATGAAAGTCTATAAGTCATAGTGTATGTATGTATGTAGTGTATGTGTGTATTCTTTAATCTCTTCCTTCAGCAATAAAGTATTATTGTGTGTTGGACTAGTGGCCCTAAGGATGTAATGGTTGTCTCTTTAATTATTAACTCAGTGATCTGAATTAAACTCTCAATTGTAAACTTAATTTTTATTTCGTTAACATCGTTTACCATAGGCTTATTTTTTGTTAAAACACAGATCTATCATTATTATGAAGACAATATTATCAAAAATATAAGATCACATGGTGTCATGGTTATAGCTTTGGACAGAGCTCATTATCAGATGAATTATATATTATTACTACCCCTTTAACTCATTTGTTTACTCTTAGAATAACAAACAAAACTGCAAGAAACTAGTTTGTGAACGTTAAATTATCACCCTGAACTTTTACTCCAAATATCTGAGTTCAACTCTTGGCAGAACTTTCATTAATTTTTCTTATACCATTTTCACACTGGGTGATCTTAGTGCTCCTACCAAGTTACTTAACATGTATTATTCATAAGTAAACATATGGTTCCATGGTGTAATGGTTATCACTCTGGACTTTGAATCCAGCGATCCGAGTTCAAATCTCGGTGGAACCTCTGTAATTTATTTTTAATCTTTGGTCATTTGTATGTTTTGAGTAAAATATAAATGATTTAAAAATACATAATTTAGTCCCATTTCGTAGTGTTTATTGCTCTGAATTTAAATCCAATAATCTTTGTAAGTTATTTTTATCTTACCAATTTCAAGATGACATATAAATAGGATTTTTAATTTCCCGCAACCCATCAGAGATAATAGGTATCGTATTCATAAAAAATTGTGATTTTAATATATGTTAAGGTTTAATAAACTAATAAACAATATTCTTTGTAATAAACCTAACAATAGAAACAGTGGAATAACTGAAATAGAAACAAATGAGAATTACATAACTTCAGACATACATGAAGTGGCAAATATCTTAAATACTTATTTTGTAAATGTTGGAAAAATAACTGATAGCCAAATCCTTAGAAAGTGTTACTGTTCTAGTGAGCATGTGGTCAGCATTAAAAAAGATTATGCTAATATTTTGTTTAAATTTGATAAAATTGATGTAATTGAAATTGACAAAATAATTAGAAATTTACCAAATAAATTTAGTTGTGGCTTTGAAAATATCTCAAATCACATGCTGAAACTAATTAGAATTTCTATAGTGCCTATAATGGTCAAAATAATTAATCATAGTCTAGAAACAGGCATTGTACCTGACAACATGAAAATTGCTAAAGTAATACCAATTCATAAATCTGGTAGCAAACGTATCTGTGGTAATTATAGGCCTATATCATTACTACCAGCAATGTCTAAAATCATTGAAAAAATTGTTAAAAATAAACTTATACAGCATCTCAATAGTATTAATTTCATCTATGAAGGTCAATATGGTTTTAGAGAGAATTCTAATACAGAAAGTGCTGTAGTTGATCTAGTAAATGTGTTAGAGAATTTTCTTGATAGGGGTAAAGTTGCTGGTGGACTATTTATTGATATAAAAAAAGCCTTTGATACCATAAATCATGATATATTATTAAAAAAGCTGTCTAATATTGGCATAACAGGTATGGAATTAAATTGGTTCAAAAATTATCTCTCTGATAGGAAACAATTTGTCTTTATCAATGATAGAAATACAAACATCAGTAGCTGCTGCAAAGATATAGTATGTGCTCTGGCTCTGTTTTAGGTCCTCTATTATTTCTTATATATATTAATGATATATATCAAAATAATTTCTATGGCAAATTACAGCTGTTTGCTGATGACACTTGTCTGCTGTACTCTGGTAACTCTATAAGAGAAATAGAAACCAATTTGCAAAAGGATTTAAAAAAATTGACTCAATGGCTTCATAATAACTGTTTATCTTTAAATGTTAAAAAAACAAAAGTAATTTATTTTACAAAATCCACTATGAACAATAATAACTACATAAGTGATATACACCTAAATGGAGAAAAAATATATGTAGTATCACAAATAAAATATTTAGGATTGATTCTTGATCAGCATCTCACATGGATACCACATGTTGATAGTATATGTAAGAAAATTTGTCCTATTGCTGGGGCCTTTAGAAGAACTCAACACAAACTTACAACTAACACTAAAATCATAATTTATAACTCTTTATTCCACTCACATTTATCATATGTGAACATAATTTGGGGATCAACATCAAAAAAAACATTGAAGAGAGTACAAGTAATACAAAATAGAGCTATAAGAAATCTTTTTAACTCTGATAATTTTAGCAATACATGTTCAGTAAACATATATAAAAAATACAATATATTATCTCTTGAAAAAACTATTTCCTTAAATATGGTTAAATTTGTGTATAAAGTACTGAATAACAAACTACTTTCAAACATAAAATTTGAGACTTTATCTAAAAAATGTAACTATGAGATTCGAGCAAGAACTACTAAAATATGTCAATCATCAGTAAAAACTACTAAATTTGGTATAACTTCATTTAAAAACAGAGCATTAAAAGAATTTAACACCCTTCCACCAACAATAAGAGAGTGTGAATCTTTGAATAGTTTTGTTGGTGCAATTAAAAAACAACTCTTGTCTTAGAGCAGAATTGTATAAATGCAACAACAATAATAATTGTTGAGTGCTATCTAGGTATTTTAGTATATTTTGGTTATTTTATTTCTTACTTTTTATATATTCTTTTTTTATCTTTAAACTCCTTTGTTTGAACTGTATTACTATGGTGAAACATGTAGTCATTAAGTAGGCTAATAGGCCTAGCTCTTGACGATTTATTATCTTTTTTTCTATATTTTCATATTCTGATTTACTCTTTGTCCATAAATAGTTTTAAATAACTACACAATGATAGCTTGGACCTACAAATTATATAGGGTATGTAGGTCTACATAACTAAGAAATATAGTATTCTTTTTCATTTATTTTTACTTTAATAAAAAAATCATTTGAAAAATAATATCACATAATTACTAACTTTAATTTCCTTCTGTAATATAATTAGTAGGTTAATCACTTTGCCCGTCTCCTTCATTTAGTCTATAAAATGTGTACTTAATAAAAACACCTAACCTTGATTTATACAATGATTACAGCTTAATATTCTTCTCTTTATATACATTGATTTGTTTGAATGATCTTATTGTTTACATTAGCTGCCATGTGTAATTTTTATATCTTGTCATAAATCTTTTACTATGTCTTTATCTTGTAAAATTTTACTTTTGAAAAATTAATTGTACCTATGTAATTAAACTTCATGTGTACTGTAAGCATCCGCTACATTGTAACAAAATAGTCCCAGATGATGGCCTAGGCTGTCGGGGATTTAAAATATATGAATAAAAAAAAAATGACCCCCAGATCCCGCAAAAGTTGTTTTGGCAATGCCATTTGTCTGTATCTCGGTATAGAGTCAAAACTATTTTACCGAATGGGCTAAGATTTGTATCAAGGGTGTTTATATGGCTTCACAGAAGTGTTTATGAAATTTGATATATTTCCTTTAAATTGAACGGTAGTTTACCTTAGAGCGAAAAAAGGCAAAATGAAATATAGCAAAGTGAGAGTCTTAAATATGAGGACTGCCATTCCCAGATTAAATATAAAAATTTGAATGCATTTCCTTTTATGTTCAAGATGATGTTAAGACGATTGAAAAAAGGTGAATATTAATATATTCATGGATAAATTAAGTATTGCTTTAGTTGAATTATCACTAGGCTAACTTAAGTCAAGATTGTTGTTATGTAATGACAACAAATCAACGGTTTTATCAGAAGATGAAAGTTGTAAATATCAGTGTTTCCATGCCTTTCTGTTTATCAATCGCCACATATTTCTTCGTGCCCTAACAATAGCATCCATATATATAAAAGGTTAGGAAGTTGGAACCAGGAAGTAATACACCAAAAATTGTCTGGAATTTGGAGGGGAGTTATTTAGGATAATTACTCTCAGTACATCCAACCAAGATTCGAAATTTAGCTTCCCCAACACCGGAAAAATATTTATTTGTGACGTTGACAGCAATTAGTGTGGGCTACCCTTTAGAAATAAACACCAATTTTATATTTAGTAATTTATCAATATCTTATACCTTAGTAACTAGATTGTTTGTTACCCCCCTCCCCCTATTATAATTGCTTGTTATTTTATGGTTACTAAGTTTTGAAATTAAATCTATTGGGTTTCAATGAAGGGTGCTTACATCATTATTTTTTTTAATAGTACTCATCAAATTATTCATCTAGTCTATGAACATATCGATGATACTCTAATAGGATAGGGATTTAAATAAAATAATTATTGGAAATCTACACTCTAACTTAAATAAAAGAAGATATATAAACCATTATGAAAAACTACCTCAGTATAGCCAATCAAGTTCTAAACTTAGAACCACCCCTCACAGGCAAATAAGATAATGCGGGTGTAGTCAGTTTAAATTCTACCATTCTCAAAACAGTACTCAAATTTGCTTTCCACGTCTGGTGTTTATCTATTTTATGTTTCGGGTAACTGAGGAGTTTAAAAATTCTGAACATGTTCAAACTGAACGCACCCCTGAGTGTTATTTGAGAAATTCTAATAGCTCATACCATAAATGAATTTTTTGTACAGCTTCAAAGACAAAATTAGGTTAAATATTATCTAACTAGTAGTTTTGTGAACAAAAAACTTCCTCCCTCCCTCCCTCCATATTTTAAGTGAATATATTTTGTAGACCTACAAACACCCCTTCCCCTCCGCCCAAATTTAAATAGACGTCTAAGAAAAAATTAATTTCCTTAAATCTTGATTGTGTACACACTGTTAATTCAGGTAATTTGGTATTATTGAGTTAATAAAGTATCGGTCATTTTCCACACTAAGACCATGCCTCCTTATTTACACTCGTCTTTGTATTATTTATAAGTAAAAATTGGTGTGAACTCAAGTGCGGCACTAAACAAGCCACAAGATGGGACCTACCTAAACCAGAATGAAATGGGCCTGTTTCAAATACAAAACTGGCCCATTGCAGTCTGGCCTAGGTAGGTGTAGTCTTGTATTAGGCTTAGAGCCACACTTAAGGTACACTAAGTTTGACTATTAATCTAGCTAAATCACTTATTACTTATTGGTCGATAGAGATTGAGTTTTTAATATGTACGTAAATAATTTACATTTTATTAAGCTATTTTAAAGTTTGGTAAATGATGATTGATATTTAGATAAATATGCACTCGTTATTAGTCGTCACTGAACATAATGTTATTAACTTCTTCTAATTTCTCTTTGGAGTGTATTAGTCTCTTTATTTCAAGTTGATATCTCCTAGACCCTCTCCTTGGATTTGAAGTAAATAGTTATAATTTCTTGTTACCTTACAGGTAGAGAAAGTTTTGTGATAGTAAAAAATTCGAACTCAGTATTTCGATGAATTTTGATATTTCATGCCCCTCCCCACCCCACCCTCCCGAATATAAAAAAAGTGTTGTTTTTTTTCCGTCAGTCAGTCTGTACCTTGGAGTACAGACTAAACTATTAAACCGATCGGGTTAAATCATGGTATCTAGGATTTTCAGAGGGTTGTCCCAAGAGGGTTTTGGCATTGGATAGCTAACAAATTAAGGGTAGTTTACTGAGTTTTGAAAAGAGAAAAACCAATTTTATCAAAATTTGCTCTGATGATTTTGATTAAATCTCATTTCTAAGATAAATATTATAATCAAAATTACTTTAAGGGTTCAGGTCTCATGAGTAAATTCTAGTTTTGTATCATATCTTCATAACTCTTTAAAATATAAAATTACTTATCATTGCAAATATATAGTTCTACTTAAAATCAAATTATTTTATTTGAATCATATTTTTACGAATCAAATAAATTTCAGGCTATACAAATAAATATATTAACTTTTCGAACTTTAAAGGTAGAGTATTGCGACCACCAAAAAAAATATATAACTCAAGATGTTTATATATGTCGACGTTTCATGACCCCCCGAACCCTAAAACGTGTATTTGGCTATTTCGTCTGTCTGTGTGTCTGTTTAACCCCTAATTAAAGAGTGCTTTAGTAAAGGACGAAAACATAAAAACAAATCTAAAAATCAGCTCAAACGATTTTGATGGAAATTCGTATATAGGCGTAGATTACGTCTATAAATAAAATTGTTATTTTCATTTTCCAATAAAAATAACTTTAGGGTATTTTATAGAAGCAGAAATTAACTTATCCCCGCAACTATTTGTTATACTAAATAACTTATCATTTTAAAATTGTAGTACTATTAAAAATATAGAAAAATTGAAATATTTATTTATAAAACCAATAATTTCTGAGATATTGGCATATATATTATATATAATTTTATAAACCCGTTTTCAGTAGTAAAATTTACGCGGAAATTAATCAACCAATATTAACAAACGACCACTTTTTTTAAGGGTTAGGAGTCCAGGATGATGGGAAAAATAGTGGTTTTCCACGAAAACACGATTTTCACAGAGATTTTATAGTTTTTCAGTCTTTGTTTAGTCACCATGGTAACCGTTATTTGCTGCAAAACTGTAAATATCCAAATAAAATATATGTTTTTGGCTAAACAATAATAAACCAATCTTTATTTGTTGGTCCGACCACGTAAAAATTTTCTCTTTGGATGCTGGTCATAGCACAGATAAACTGAGATGCCTACACTGAGGAAACATTTTTTGATTGGAATGTTGTTATCGTTAATTCACATTTAAATCAATAAATATGGAACATTATTCCAAAATTAAAATGCTAAGTTGTTGAGTTAGTAAAAATATTATCTATGTTTTGTTTCGCGCGTGATAAAATGATGTTTAAATATGTTTTAGTATGTATTATAAGCTCAAAAACGATAAAATGATCTCTAATAATGCATAAAAATATACTTTTTAACTATCTAAGTATGGGTTTTCCTTTTAATTTTTTTCAAATAATGGGTTTTGATATTAATTTTAATTCAAATATTGGGTTTTGATGTTCATTTTAGCAAATATTAACACAATACAAATACATAAGTTAAGCTATGTTTTCATTTTAGAGTTTAGTTTAGAGGATATGATATTTAAAAGTGATGTTTTTTATCTCTTTTCTTTTCAATTTTTACAGATACGTTGAGTTCAGTTATGTTTCCATGTTGATACTTAATTTTGAGTGAATTATATTTTAAAGTACCGTAAAGTTTTGTATAGTATACCACATCTATATTTTCACATTCCCTCTGACACTTTTCCACACTCTCACACTCTTTCTCTCACACCTCTCCCCCCTCTCTCTCTCTCACACACATACACACACAAACACTCTCTCTTATAATATTATATCATTCTCTTTCTCACACACACTATCTATCCTCACATACATTCTCTATAACACGATTTATCTCACATTATCTTCTATATACTCTCTCTTTCTTATGCTCTCTTTCAAATACTCTCTCTAGATCATTTTCACTTTCTCCATCTCAAACTCAATCTCTCTCTCTCTCTCTAAATTTCTCTCTCAAACTCTCTCTCACATTTTTTCTCCCTTCCATACAATGGCTCTACCAAAATTTTACACTCTCTCTTTCTCAAACACACACACACACTATCACACATTCTCCCTCAAATATTCTTGTTCTCTCTCATACATTCTCACTTTTTCTCACACACACTCTTTCTATCACATACACTTTATCTCCTCTCTATCACACACACACTCTTTCCCTCTTCTCCCAGTATTTATCTATCTAACACATACACATATTCTCACTATCACACGCTCAAACTCATTATTATTATTATTAGCACCGCGTCTTACTACCCGTTCGGGTTATACGCACTTACGCTAATGTGTAATGGTAGGGTGATTGTGAGATGAAATGAAGGACCTACAGTTTAACGTGGAATCCGAACCACGGTGGAGGCCTGGCATTCCCCACATTCACAAGATGTCTTGTCAGAGGTGAAGGAAGGGTTTGGCAATCAGATAAATCTATGCCGGGACCAAGGATTGAACCCTGGCCGCCAGCAGAGAAGTCTGACACCTTACCCCTAGACCACCAGGTCACCTACTTGATCACTATCAATTGATCACTATCAGTTATCAGTTCATTACACTAACTTTCTACACCTCACACTCACTTTATCACACTCATACTCTAATTTTTACACTCACCCACAAAATCACACCCTCAAACACCACTGTAATTTTCATTATCACATTTTATCACTTTCTCTAAAATATATTTATATCTTATCTATAATTTGATAAACCCATTTCCGATAGTTGAAATTACTATAAAACGGTATAACTTATTTTGACCAACGAACATTTATTTTAAAGGTTAGGGGTCCAGGATGGTGGCAAAAATAGTTTCTTAAAATTAAAACCCAATTTTCCTAGCGAATTTTCCATCTTTTCCTTTTGTGGGGGCAGTGACTCATCTGTACAATCATACTTTGTTAACTTCTCCATGGAAACCATGATTTGTGTATAGTTGTATTTCGTTAAATTATATATATTTGTTTTGTTAAAAATAGTAACAGCTCAATCAATAGCTTTATTGAGTGGTTTGGTGCGAAAAATAAAGAGAGTTGGGAGAGGTGTTTTTTAAAGATCTCATCGCGGCGTGAAGGGAGAAGAAAATATACGTTATGATTCAAATTAAACACCGAAGGCAAAAAATAAATTTTAAGTTGATAGCGTGTGACAGGTAAACTTTAAATTATAAAGTTGTATGAGGGCTAATTAAATGAATCTTGCCCAAATACAATGTAATTAATACGTTTTAGTGCCATAATCTGCAGCCTTCGCTGCAGAAATCCACTAGTATTAATATAATTGTGTGATCTATAGCTGTATAGGGGTACTAATTAAGTTTAAACACAATAATTCTCTAATACCATAGAGTAATAAATAAGTAAGTCTCTCAAAAAGCTAATGTTCTGTTTCCTTAATCCTCTTAGGGGATACGTTTTTACACCAACGATCTCTCTCTATCATTTTAGATTCAATAGTCAATATTTACCTTTTTATTGGTCAAAATTTATAAATGAGGAATTTAATATCAATACAATAACCATAAGATGTGCAACCCCTGATAAAATGTCAAAAATAATTCGGGTTTGCTAGTGTATATTATTTCGTTTCACATATATTACGATTTTGAGTAAATATCTCCATTTTTAAACACTGGAGTGAGAAAGTCCATTCAAACATTCATACCTTATATTTTACTTGATGCTGAACTCAAACAATAAATACATTTTAACTATTTTAAATATGTATGAGGATTCTAGATAATAAACGTTGTTTTCGTCGTTCAAGACCTCTGTCTCGCGAAATATATCAAAATTAAACAAAAATACGTCCAAGTTTATCGATCATTTGCTCAGAGTTTTTAATTAAAATATATTGAGATGAACTATAAATGAAAAACATTTTGAGCCACTGCCATCTTGAAACTGATAACCAAATGTAAAAACCCATACAATGTGCATTACTTAGGTCTAATTTCATATAAATCTCATACAAATTTCGTTAAAATTGGTGCACACATTTGTCAAATATTATGTAACAGATATTGGGACTGAAAGACTAACTGCCAAGTGGTCTTGTTAAAGCAGGTATTCTCTACGCTTGTCAATAAAACAACAGCTCCACCTGAGCACTGTGGTCTCTTTTCACGAGAAACACGGGGCTCAAATTATTTCTTGCTGTGCATGGCGGGGTAGGGAGGGTAAGAATATTTTTAGTGTGGGATTCTCACATTTTCTTTCCATTATCTCAATAAGCTGATGTGGGTTCACTTTCTCTAAGTACTATTAGAACATTTTACAACTCTCATCAGTGGAAGCACTGACAAAGGTGCCACTTTACTCTTGTCTGGTTTACAGGTAGCGTGGTAGCTTAGTAACAAGGGTTTGATTCCCCAATGGATGTAATTAGTTAGTTCTTATGAAATTGTACTAAAACAAATAAGGATATATTTCATCTAAATTCTAAATATCTAAACATTACTCCAAAATTGTAACTATTTGGATTCTTGGAATAAAATATTATCAAAGGATGATTTCAAAAACTGTAATTATACCGTAAACAAACTTTTACTGTATTATGATTCCACAACATATTTTCAAGAACTATTACACATATGTAAAGATATATTTTAAGATATTCGCCGTTTATAAATTTATAGGGAGAGTATAAATGTTTTATTTGTAGCCTCGTTTAAGCTAACAATAATAAAAATAGAGTTAACACTTTGATGTAATAACTATAACAGCTCACATGTCTTGATAGTCTCTTAAAAATATCCATCTATAAAAAAAATCAAGACGAGCATGAAACAAAGTTATACAACTGGTTACATTCAACACACGTTGAGTTGAGTCATGTAAAAGTTCTTATATATATATATATATTCCAAGTAAACTAGAGAAAAACGTTTCTTTAAAATTGTTATAGTTTGTGAAACATCAATTTCTATTTGAATATTTTCACAACCTGTAAAGAAAACCTATCCGAGGGTACTACTAAAATAACCTCTAAATATTCACTGTAGAAAGAATATACGAGACGACAGAATACTACCTGGAATGTTAGAATGAGTCTATATAAACATGGAAACTTAATTTTTGTTCTGGTTGTTGTTTTTTTCTATATTTTATTTTATTTTATTTTTTGCTTCCTCTTTTTTGTGTATTATCTTGAAACAACCCAACCGAGAAAAAGTTTTGATGGAATAGCTACGAAGCGGAATAGAGTTGAATGTTTTTTGATAAAAGAAACAAAAATTGTGAAGAAATCTTTGAAAAAAAAAGTTTCCTTACAACATTGACTAGTAGGATAAGCTAGTTCCTTTAAATTCAGGTTATTCGTTTAAAAGAAAAGATTTTTTGATTAAATAAAAATTATGTGGCTTAGAAAGGTATTGATAAGAATAATTTTCTACTTTGATTTAATGATTGTGATTATTTAAACCAATTTTGACGCGAATCATTCATGTTAAAACAGATAAAGATAATACATTAATCTTGTAATGATTTCTACCAATATTGGTGTGGACTAGAGTTGAATCTCATTTAGTATGGTTTATCTGTAAGAGATAGGTCATAGTTCAAAACTTGGTTGGGTGCTTTTATGAGATTTTATCCTAATAGTTTCCCCATAATTCTTGCCGCAAGTACCGTTACATTTATTCTAAGTCTTACCTTTCTCATCCCTACCAGATTAGTGTAAATGTAATTATAGCCCGAAAGTTAAAAAAAGACAGATCATTTGGCGTTAAACGTGCCAATAAAACAGTACTTTGATTAAATTCTCGAGGAAAGGAAATTTTTTACTTATGTAAAACCATTACAATGCTAAGGATTAAATTGATAACAATCATCATCTGGTGAACACATTTTGGAAACCCCACTAAAGAGGGCAGAATTTGTTATAAGTGTAATCATGTTATCAAGTTCCAACTATTAACGTGTTACACGTGTTAATAATCAACTATAATAAATATCACGAGATAACTACAAAAATTACACAATTTTGCTCAAACAAAAATAAAAATAAATGAACATAATACAATTATATATAAATTTTAGTTTTACCGCATATTTTTATATTATTTGATTTTATCTAGATAGAATGATTTTAAAATATTTTATATATAGTTATAATTTGAAGTTTTATTTTGTGAATGCTACTCATTTAAATGGCCGCATGGTTTAAGGCGTCACTCTTGCAATAGACTGGACTGCCGATGGCAGGAAGATGGGAGTTTAACCCCTGTCAGATGTACTAAGGGTGGATTATCGTAAATAGTTTCCTACTCTCTCTCTCTACGCTAATTCAACCTTTACCATCCATAACATATTAGCGTTGTTAGCACATAGGCTTGGCCCAAATAGTAAGACAAGGTGCTATTTTTTGAAAACATTATGCAGTGTGTTTAACGGGTACTAGAAAAATATAAAATATCATTCAACATTATGTAATGTATATCAATAATTTGTTCAAGTAAGATGATTTTTTAAATTCAATCAGTAAAGTTGAAGAATAGTTTAAGCAAACTAAAAACTATGAAAAACAAATACAAAAGTTTAATTAACAACTTTCCATATTTGTTTCACACATTTTTTAAATCAATAATAATAATTATTATATATGTGAGAAAACGTATCTTCTATTATGTTCCTATTTAGTATAAACTTTGTTTTAGTTAACAAATTAGTTTTGTTCGAATTATAAACGAGGAGAGGAAAGCCACCATAATAAATCACACATAAAAAACAAATAAGTGTACCTTGATGAGATTCGAACCTTGACATTTAAAGTTGAACTTTCAACATATTATGTTTACTGTGATTCAGACACTTTAGGCTGCAGGACCATCGGTGTGAGTTTTAGTTTTTTTATTTAATGTATTTTAATGAAAAACTTGTGTAGGTTTGTGAACACAAATGTAGAGCCTATCCCATGTTAATTAAAATTCTTTTATACAAATATGAGAAAATTTAACCGCTTGTTTGTAAAAAATATTCATTACGAAGAGTAATAATCACTGGTGTAACAGTTAACTCTCATAAATATTTTCCTTGATTTTTAAATAATAATTAAGAGAGAAACATACTATAATACCGTAATTAAAGCACACAAAGAAAATGAAATCTAAAACGAATGTTAACTTTATGTTTTTATGAAGTATAGATACAATTATATTAAATTTGTTAAAATTTGCTAATTTAGACTGCCAAAACATCTAAAAGAGTTATGCAATAGTTAGTTAAAATCCTAAAAACTAGATTTTTTTCAAACAATTGAGGCTGTCGCATGTCGGGGGCTAAAACATGATAACCCTCATTTGACGACATAATATGTTAGCAGTGATTTCTAATTGTATACCACTTGAACTACAAGTTGTCTTTATAGTTAGTCAAGACCTTGTGAAAAAAAAAAAAAAAAAAAATATTTAGTTATTTTAATTAAATATATATTTCTCCTACTGTTGTATGTAAAAAAAAATAGTTCAATTTCATCTAGCTCAGTTGCACGAGGAAACTTAATCTCGGGACCTCTGGGTTTAGATAGGCACTTATACTTAACCTGCCTGCGGAGCTCCGGTAAATCACATATCTAGGTTAACATATTTATATAACATTTGTTTTGTTGTCAAAGCTATAATTATTATATCACAATCTTAATTCAATTTAAATCATTCGATAACAAAATAAAAAGAAAAACCTTTTTCCTTACATTTTCAAAGGCAAAATAAAACCAACATATATACCTAAGTCCAACCACGTACAAAATTATGGCACAGAAAGTTTATTATTTACCCTTAACACAATTAGACTTCTTTGAGTCAAACAAAATAGCCACACTGCTCAGAGCCACCTATTATTTACCTTTTTTTTTTTATTAAAACCATCCTCAGTCCCGCAATAATATAAGAAAATTGAAACTTCTCACCCTAGACCATCTGTAGTCGAGAACTCGATCATATGTACATATCTCTTTATGTTTACTGAAGGATATGCATGTCCTCACAAACTCTTCAAGTAGTAATCAAGATCCTGTTGTACATCCTTTCATAATCTTAAACTGGTAATAAGTAGTGGAACAAGTCCTTTTTTTCTTCTTTTCTAATGATTGTAAAGTGTTTACATCCCGGCATTAATATCACTTCTTTTCAACACCACGCCAATAACAAAACAAAAGAACCTTTCCAATACACGCCAAAGAGGTGATACCATTTAGAAGTAGTAATATAATATTGTTGGAATAGTGACGTATGGATGATTGTAAATAGGGATTATAATTAAAAGGGGATGGTTTTCTTTGTCACAACCTTGAAGACAACTGATATACATGCATATTTGACTTTTTTTATAGCTAGATTTCAATATGTTATGGAGGTTTAAATAATGAAAATATCCCATCTAAACCATTGAGGGTTTTCAAGTTGTAGCCTCGACCCGCTCAATTATAGCCTATATTTTAGATATCCTCAAATTTATTGAAGTCCTATTTTATATCTTGTATTTGTCTGTACATTTCTTCCCTTGTATAGTCTAAAAATAATAATATAAGTATTAGTAATTAAATGTTATGCTAACCAATTTTAATTCTAAAATATATTTGAGATACATCTTTTTATATTATATTTAATATTTATATAAAAGATTGTTTCACTGATATTACATAATATACATGTAAATAAAAGCCATTTACAAATCAGTAAATAAAAATAAAATGTAGTTAATATTTATTATTAATAATGTAATTAGGAATACTATTGAATATATTACTATACAATAGAAACATACTCGGTGCACGATAGATTAAACTGGAAATAAAATATTAATTTATCTAACACAATCTCTATTAGCCACATCGTTGATCCTGGAGGATCAACGTCAAGCTCGTGTACTCTTGTTTTACAATTACGGGTAGGGTGGTGTTCGATTCTTAGCAGGGTCCAAAGATGGAGTTTTTTCATAATAATCACTATTTATACCTACACGAGAATTCTTGTATAAAATAGACTCTAAACTATACCCTCCTCTCTAATTATTCCATCAGTGTAGATGCATGTAGATAGCCCGGGTGGGTAGTACGACGTGGGGAAAAAATACAATACCATCTTGTTTATTGTTATATTTTTTATTTTACAAGAGCTGTATGGTTTCTAATATGATGCGATAAAAATATTTGTTTTCCTGTTTAAAAATTATATATCTATTTAGTATATTTATATATTGTATATACAATATAGTTATATCAAATATTATTATATTATATATTGTGTAACATTATATATTATGTATATAGTTATTAAATTGGATAAAATACTTTTATAATTATATATATATATATAAATTTTTCATATATATATATATATACATTTCAGAAAGTAAATATATATATATATATATATAACAAAAAGTATATATATACTTAATTTTACACTGTATCTTGGTCTATATTTTTTTTAAATTTTTAGTATCCCCTCATAATAACTGTTATGATTACACGCATATCTAATAATTACACTAATTTCTTAGGGATTAGGATAGTTCAATTGAGACTAAGTGCTCCCCCATTTGCGTGAAGGATTGAGTGGAAAACCATTCCTTTAAAAACCCCCATCAGTGCACCCCAATGGCATCAAACCCCGATATCCTCCTCTTCAGCAGTATAATCTAACACGAGTGTAGTTTGTTAGACCAAAATCATAATCATATATCATAATATTTATGATCACAAATATGAGCTATTATTACTAATTTCATAAATATTATTTATCTAGTGAAATACATTTAAATTATTATCTAATAAATTGCCTGGTTATTATTGTTATTAACTGGATACTGGGTTGTTTAAAAAAATTTGTCCTATTAGACATTTTCTGTATCTGTTGAATAGTTTGAATCATCTCAGGCCGGCATTTACCCCTTTTAACTGTGTTGGGCATTTCACATTGGGTCGAAAAACAACTTTGCTTTCTAAACCATTACTACCCAGTTATTTAGTAAGCCTTATGGGAAATATTTTACAGTATATTTACTTTTACTATAAACTTTAAAGATTTACTAAAGCTTAACCTAAATATTTAATTTATTACATGTTAAAACTAATACATTGCAAATATCGTGGAAGGTGCTAACATATTTGCTGTAAAACTGATAAATAATAAAATATATTATATATTAGTTTTAGTTACCCAATACCAATAAATGTTCCAAACAATTTCAAAAGTTGTATCGCTATCCTTAATAAACGCCCCAAACAAACAGTCCATTTATGGTATGAAAATTAAAGAGAGAGTCAGGCAACCATGCAGTGCAGCCACGCTATGCGAGTTACTATATTTTACGGCGCGTATGATGTAGATAGGTTTTCATTCTTACGTTATGTTCCTGTACGGCCAGAACATTTGTTAGAAAACCCTTATTTTATGATAAAGATACAAATTAAATATAAAAACCCACTAACACGCGTCAATCTTAGGGAAGGTGGTCAAACATGTCGTTTATAAATAGCTGTTACTGTAAACCCACCTAGAGCTAAGTTTATTCTGTCTACACTTAGCGTCAATATTTATTCCATCAGAATAATTGGCCACCAGAATCCAGTACTATATGTTAAAATAACTCGTTTAGCCTTCTATATTATGATAGTAGAACACTTCGGTGTCGAATCGCCTAAGACGTCACTCTTACAATTGATTGGACTGCCAAAGATGAGAGATTGTGAATAGAATCCCGGTAAAGTTTATTGAGGGTGGCTGATTTTAAATGTTGTAACCCTCCCTCTCCATACCAATATGGGTACATTTATCTCAATTCTACCTTTCTCATGTCTAACATATTCACTATGCAAATAATTCATACTGTATGAGGAGTTTTAAGCGCGTACGCACACACGCACAAACATATTAATATATATATATATATATAATATATATATATATATATATTAGATCAGTAGATAAACTTTACTAACTAAACAAATTATCGGACATTATCTACAATATATATATATATATTATAACATATATTATATATTAAATCATATTTTATATATAATTACATATATATATATTATTAGATATATGTTTATATTATATCATATTATATATCTACTATATATTATATATATCTACATATATATATATATCTACTATATATTAATATATTCATATATTATATATCTACTATATATATTATATATCTACTATATATATATATATCTACTATATATAATTATCTACTATATATATTATATATTACTATTATCTATATATATTATATATATCTACTAAATATATATATCTACTAAATATTATATATCTACTATATATTATAATCTACTATAATTATATACTACTATATATTATATATCTACATATATATATATCTACTATATATTATATATCTACTATATATATTATATATCTACTATATAATATATATCTACTATATATTATATATATTAATATATATTATAGATATCTACTATATATATATATATATATATATATAATATCACTATATATATTATATATACTATAAATATATAATAAATATATATACATAAAATATATAATAATATATATACTATAATATATAATATTATATATATAGTATATATATATATATACATATATTATATAAATATTATACACATATATTATATATATATATATTTATATATTTCATCGTCTGACCACTCAGTTTAGTTGTTAGAAAATCGTTTACTCAACAAATGTGCAGTGGTTTTACTCCTGGTGAAGGATTAATAAAGATAACTTTAAAACTAGGAAGAGATATATTTTGTTTTCTTTCCCCAAGAGGTAAATTAATGGTTTGTGTTTGTTTGTTTTGTTTGTTAAGAATTATATAAACAGAATACACAAATTACCTGTACAGACGCTAATCTTAGTGAGCTACCTCTATTGTACACCTCGTTCATCCCTACATTTTAACTATAAATGAAATGCGTATACCCCGAAAAGCAGGAAGATGAGTTGCGAAAATAACTCGTACCCATTTTTCTTAAAGTTTGAAAATTGTTATTACAAATTGAAAAAATGGACCTTTCAGGAAGAATTTTTATTGAAACAATTTGAAATGCCGTTTTAGGAATGTTAAATATACTGATAACGTTGTAATGTGCAAATAAGTTGTGTAAGGTGGCCGTCCAGTTCGAGTCTGACTCGGTCATATTCAAACACACACGTTCTACCAATAGCTCGAGTTGACTCACAGCTTTGATAAACATTCCAGTATCTACATTGAGATCGTCGAAGCAAGGTGAACATTTTGATGAATGTGGCGTGTTCATGATAACTAAAGATAAATGAAAAGGAGAATGTGGATTAAGATCTGGTTGCTACAAACAAACTGATTTTATTTTTAGCGAAACTCCTTAGTCAACATAAGTGAATTTCTCCCGCGGGAAGTGCACGAGTGAATCCCAGCCTCCCCTGTTTTCCTTTCTTATAAAAATTTATTCTACGAATTTAGCACATGTACTCAAATGACGGTACTCCTCCTTACTGATCACTGTCTACATTGTGAATACAAGAGCCTGGCTCGTACTCTCCTAATACGTGCGAGCCATACGCATGCCAGTGGCGGCTCGTCTGATGTCAAGCCCGACTCGTGACAACCCACTCACGTACGAGCTTAGGTTATTGGAAACTGAGCTGGGCCGAACTCGTACGTGGATGGGCTGCTTTCAAATTACTCATAATAAATAATTCTTATTTTTACTATTTATTTTCAACATTTTAAAAAGATTTTCTTTACAGAAAGAAACAATTTTAAGGTTTACTAGCATACTTGTCTACAATGATAATAGCATTAATAATTCAACCCCCTCCTCCCAACATGTTACCAAAGACTGAATTTTTAAGATAAATCTACTTCTTTTAACCTTAATATAACATTAATAAATTCAAACAATGAATTGTTAATGGACTGAAGGAACACAGTAGAGTTCTTAAAAAATACTGTCTAAAAATGTATTGCACTTGAATATTTTGTAAAAAAATGCACCGTCTGGTACGGTGGCTGAACATACATGTTAATACAAGTAATGAGAACTAGAGGAGATTAGGATCAATGAATTTTAATGATACTGTATACATGATAAAACAGATACTTGACATATTGCACTTATATCTCAGTAAGTACGTAGTTAAATAACAATGAAGGTGATGAAGTGTGGCAGCTTGCCTAAGTATTGGCCACAAGGGGGCGAGAAGCGCCGAGATAATAACACACGCCAAAACGTGGTGTTACTCTTTCTACTATTTACAGTCAAGTTGGCCTTGCAGGCAGAGTAAGTGCGTACCTCAGGCAAGTTCTGGTTTAGCTATACAAGAGAGCCCTCGATACATATATACTATCCTTATCAGTGTACAAAAACAGTTACTTGGACATATCAAGGTCCACGGGCCAATCGAGGACGAGACGCGTCCCACTGGTTGAGCACTCGTGGGGTGAGCAACACCACAAAAATCTAATAATGAGAAAGTAACAACTGCAGTCGAGCCTGAGGGGCAAGACGGCCCACTAGCAGTGTACTTGCAAAGTGAGAGTAGCGAAACAATAAATAACAACACTATACCACGGGCCAATCATGAAAGGCACGAGCGGCCCACAGTTTAACCTCCCAACAACAACATTAGGATAGGCCAGTGAACATTATTAGGTACTAATCATCGGCCTCCATATAGCCTAAACAATCTCCTGCCTAGGCAAGCTATCCTAAATATACATCAATGGACACATCATGTGTGTCGCGGGATTCACCATCCCGAGCGCGAGAAGTGCGCTATACCGCAATTTAGATTGCAGCCTGTTCTCCTGGCCCAGGAGACTCAACATTAAATAATGATAACTAGACTAACGGTAACACAACTACATGTCTCACAATAGACACGATAGTTTCCAATTATTAATCCCTACTAAATGATACTTCTATCCATCCTCGCTGGACGTAGACTAACCCTAACAATTACATATAAATCTGGAGTCTACTCGTCTATCTCATCCTCGTAGTTGTTCAGTCCTTCGACATCCTCCGGTTTAGAGTATCCATTCCCCTAGGATAGTAAGACCACAGTCGACTAGATGACAGATTCTGACTAGAAGTGCGCGCTTATTAGGCCTGCGTAGACGATTTTACGCGATCGTCTGCTGGCGTGTTCTGTGTCCTTCCCAGCAGTCAGGCGAATATATAGTGGATAGGCCCGTACGAAGCGAAGGGGAACCTCCCCAACCTTCTAGAAGGACGACCCGCGCTGGCCAACGGTTTTCTTGGAGCGGTCAGTTGGTTGGTGCTTGTGGTTGAACGCGGAGTTATTCACAGCAGTGGTGATCGGTCACTTATCTTCTATGGTGTGTCATCAAATTGGGCATCAGGCTTACAGGACGAGTTGGTGAAGTGGTATGTAAATAAAGAGATATATTATTAGCGAAGCATTTACATTAGTATGTTATGTTTAACTTTGATGATTTGCAGGAACTAGCCAAATATACGTTCTCTTGCACGTTTTAACGGGGCTAACCCAGGTTTGCCCGTTACAAAAATACTACAGTATTGGGTGGATTCATAATAAATGTGATGGTTCTATGAATAATTTTAACACATTTATTAAATTTGTAATTATGTATTTGAAAAGTTGTGTTTAAGTTTTTTAAAATGTGTTAACTTTAAAGTGAAAAGTCCTAGTATTTATTATTTCATAATTATGAACATATAATTAGAAAATAAAATAGTTTTCAAACAACTAAATGAAGCTCTTAAAATAGCCTTAGGAATCCAGTATTTTTTAAACACAGAATAGTGTTATAATATTCGCTTTTATAATTTAATCACGTCCATTAAGAGTTTATAGATGGTTAGATAGATAGGCTACCACAAAAGTCCCTTTCAAATGAAGGATTATTGGATGATAGATTGAGTTATGTAACCCTCGTCTGTAATAATACCGAGGCTGAATGACACAAACATACAGTATTATCATATTTTAGGTAGAGTGAAAGTGCAAAATAAAAATAAAAAAGTATTTACATATTTATTAAAACATAATCGTTGTATTGAGACCAAAATTAAATATGTCTACAAGTTTGAGAGTTTCTATCACCTTTTTCATAAAACACAACTATCTTAAAACTAGCCTAACTTTAGAACAGACCTAATACCCAGTCACCTAAACAAAATTTATTACTGTGAAATATTAAGTACAAAATGTACCTAAGATAAGAATACAAGCATGGCCGATTGTCGATGTCTTATCTCAGGAGGATAATATAATTATCTAAGACAGCGTTTCTCTAACATTTTACATGGCATACAACCCCTAACAATTTTCATAATTTGGAGTACCACCAAGATAATGTTGAATATTTACTATTTCGTTGCAATTTAACTATTCCTAGAGATATAATGATTAAGAAGACCGACGTAAGATATAATGACACATTAAGGTGATTGTTTAGCAACACCACCTGTCAAAGTTTGAATAAATGTTTCCATCCCTACAACCTCATTTTATTTGGTTTACTTTTGGCTGGACTAGGTTCGTTGTGGGCCTATCTTTTTCAGACTTTAATTTGCTTGTTTTGTTTGACTTCTGACGGAGTACAATCAGAAATAATTGTGCGTACCACAGTTTGGGAACCGCTAATTAAGACATATACGTGTCTAACATTAAAAATAATAAAAACATATCTTCTAGTCTATTTCTAGTATAAAATTCTATAAAACATGTTATATCGACTAAAATAAATACGTGCATGGTTTATAAATATTTATTGAGCACACTTTGGTTGAATCTCTTTAAATATACACATTGAAACTTTTAAAAGTACTAAACAAATATTTGATAATTTATTTTTTAAATTAGTTAATAACCTTCTCATAAACATCTCTACTACTTATAAAACAAATTGGTGGTTCTGATTATATCTGTTTCCTAAGATCTCTGGAACCGACTAACTGATTGCGATTAAGTTTATTTTATAATGTGTAGATTTTACCGGAAGGGTCTTAGGCTAGCGATCATCTGCATTATATTAAAAAAATAATGATTTTAAATATGTTATCTTAAAACACATGAACAATGATGAATTCTGGAATTGAATGTGAAATTCATTGTTTATCTGTTTAGTTTGATCTCACATGAAAAGAGTATTTATGAAACTTTTAAATAGTAAATACAAAGAGAAATCATATTTAATATAGTTTGTTGTTTTGAACTTTAATTATAAACAAGTTTTGTGTACTTATATTATGTTCACTTATAAATAGAGAATTAATAGATTTGAATGCTGTATTTTTACTTTATCACTATTTACAGGTAGCGGAAGTATTGTGAACTCGAAATTTTGATGAATTTAGATGTTTCATTAACCCTCTCCCCCCACCCCCCTCCCCATCTGTCTGTCTCTACCTTGGAGTAGACCCTAAATTATTTGACAGATTGAGTCAAAACTTGGTATCTAGGGTTTTCATAAGTTTGTCCCATGAGATCATTGGAATTACCCCTAAAATTAAGGGCAGTTTACAGAAGGGTGAAAAGAGTAAAACCCATTCTTTCAAACTAGGCTGAGACGATTTTGATTAAATATTATTTCTAAGCGTTGATAAATATTACAAACAAAATTATTTTAAGGATTTCGGTCTGATACGTAAATTCTAATTTCTTATCATATCTTCGTAACTCTGTTAGTTATGAAAGTACTTATCACTGCAAATATGTAGGTCTAATTATAATAAAATAATTTTATTTGAAACATATTTTTATGAAACCAATAATTTTCAAGCTATATGGTATATATTGTTTGTATATATATATATATATATATATATATATATATATATATATATATATAATAGTAAGTATTTCGACCGTAAAAAAAAATCTAGCGCGTCATGTTGATGGATTTCAACGTTTCATGATCCCCCAAATCCTAAAAATTGTTATTTTTGCAATGCCGTCTGTCTGTGTGTGGGTTTAACACTAAAATTTAAAGTAGCTTAAAAAGCGCGAAAATAGAAAAAATAGATTTCATCAAAATCAGCTCTAACGATTTTGATGAAAGTTCGTATCTAGGCGTTGATTAGGATTATAAATGAAATGTGCTATTTTCATTTTATAATGAAATTACTTTAGGGTACATTACAGAAGTGAAAATATCCTTATCTCCACAACTATTTTTGATACTAAATACTTATAATTGCATAATTCTAGTAATATTAACAATTAAAAAGAAGCTTAAAATATTTATCTATAAAACCAATAGTTTCTGAGATATTAGCCAATATATTAATACAATTTTGTGAACTTTATTTGTATAAACATACAACTTAACTTTTAACGCAATAATTCTCTAATACCTTAGAGTAAGAAATAAGTAAGTCTCTCAAAAAGTTATTTTGTTTTAACCTCTTAGTGGAAATGTTTGTACAGCAATGAGGTAGATTTATCATTTAGATTCATAGCCAAAATTTATATTTTTTATTGGTTTAAATTTTAAATGGGGAAATTATTAGCAATACGATAGCCATAAGATATGCAAACCCTAACAAAATTTTGTAAATATCTTGGGTTTGCTTTGTATATTATTTCGTTTCACATAGATTACGAATTTTGATTAAATGTCTTCATTTTTAAAAAATGGAGTGAGAAAGTCCATGTAAAGTTCCATGCCACTTTTTTTTAAATTGTGTTGAATGTGAAGAAAATGTTCCTAGCCTTGCTGTGAAGGGGAAGGGAAAACATTTAGGGGAAAATTACCGAAGAGTTCCTAGGCTAGACTCAAAATCCAAACTCTTTTCACCGAACTAAAATTCCTATACAAGACAAGACTGTGGTCTTTGTTCACGTGACCATTGGTACGAACCTATCCATTCGAGCATTTACTTTAAGAGAGAAGTAGATGGACGATTTGTTGTATATCTCTCTCTTTTCTATAATATTTTAATTAAGCTGTGTTTACTGTAGCTCACCGTTAACAAGCATTATCTAGTAAGAACGCTAGTTTTTTACACATTCTACTCCTTTGCATTACTTTTTATTTTCTCGCTATCTTACAAGTAGAGAAAGTACTGTGATCGTCAAAAAAAATTGAAATTTATATTTTGATGAATTTTACGTTTTATGAACCCTCGAATAAAAAAAAATAGTTTTTGAAACTCCGTCTGTCTGCTTGTCTGTTTGTACCTTGGACTAAAGACAAAACTATTTTACCGATTAGGCTAAAACTAAGAATATAGTGTTTTCATAGGGTTTCCCCAAGAGGCTTTTAGAATTGGATATCTAACCCTAAGACTAAGGGTGGTTTACTGAAGGGCTGAACGGGGGGGAAATCGATTTTCTCAAAATTGTCTCTAATGTTTTGGAACGAATTTAATTTCAAAACATTTATAAATATTCCGAACAAAATAGTTACTCTTAATATTTCAGCAAAATAACTTTAAGGGTTCCGGTATAAGAAATATACTATCACTTTTTCCATATAGCCGAAATTATTTGAGATATGAAATTACTTATCATCGCAAATATGTAGGACTAGTTATAATACAAATATTTTATCTGAAACATATATTTAGAATATCAATAACTTTCAAGCTATATGCAAATATATTTATATATGTTAACTTTTCGAATACTAAAGGTAAGGTATTGCGATCGTAAAAATAATCTAGTCTGAAATGTTGATGGATGTTCGACCCCCGGAACCCTAAAAAGTGGTCTTTGCAAGGCCGTCTGTCTGTGTGTCTGTTTAAACTTGAAATTAAGAGTAGTTTAGTAGAAAGTTAAAAGAGAAACAATCGATTTTCTCAAAATCAGCTCAAATGATGTTGATTAAAATTCCTATCTGGTAGTTGATTAAGATTATAAATAAAACTTTTTTTTTCATTTTCCCATGAAAATTACTATTAGGGTACTTTACAGAAGCAAAATTTTCTATATCCCTCAACTATTTAAGATACTAAATAACTTACAATTGCAAATTTTAGTACTATAAAAAAACTTTTATGTTAAATATATTTTTATAAAACCAATAATTTCGGAAATATGACAAATATATTGATACGATTTTGTGAGCTTTAGCTGTAGATAGATACTACTTAAGTTTAAATGCAATAATTCCCTAATGCCATAGAATAAGCTAATAAGTTAGTCCCTTAAAAGGGGGGTGCTCCTATCGGGATTGGGTTGGGGGAGGGGGGGACTCAAGAAATGTTTACATACAAATACTTCAAAATTTGAAATTATATCTTTAAGTAATTTTTCCATTTAGCGCTAAACTTGTCAATAATCCTCTAATGAAAGGTATAACTTGAAATTTTGCAATTATTATTGAAATTTATTAAAAGCAATTATTAAGAACATCACACAATTATTATATAAATAGTTTTTAGCTATTAAATCTATTAGACAAAATAGATTGAGTAATTCAGATTTCAAACGATCGAAATTTAACTCCACTTTATAATATACTAGTTATTTTCATTCTAACTCGAAATTTTACCACTACGCCATACTACACGTTTTGTGTGTGGTACTATTAAAAGATTTTGTTTACAGAATTATATTTAAAAATAAATTATTGAATGATCTTATTTATTGTTAATCATTGAAATAGTAATAATAAAAATGATGAAATATATTTAAACCTAAACAATATTTGTGCAAGGTGAGAGACATGCAACTTAAATTTGGGTGATTTATACTAATGACTATTTTCACCATTTTAATACTTAATATGATTGTATTAAGTAGTTTTAATAATTACTGTATATTAATAATTTAATAATATTACCAATAACAATAAAAAATTAAATATATTTAGTGAAATACATCACGTGACAATAAAACTAGCAGTAACTTTAAAATTGATTTAATTGGTTTAATTTCTTGAAGGGGACTCGCACCCCCGCAGCCATCTTGTATCTGTCTCTGATATAGTAACGAACTATCTCCCTCATTTTAGACTCAATAGTCAATATGTACCTTATTGGTCAAATTTTATAAAAGAGGAATTTAATAGCAATGCGATAATCATAAGGTGTGCATCTCCTAATAAAATGCCGAATATTTTAAACGAAATTCAAAATTTTAATATGAAGTGTTGACCCTTTGGGACCCAATATTTATATTTTTATTGGTCCAAATATGCAAATGAAGACGTTAATTCCTTAAAAATTAAATTAAAAATTTAAAGTTTGAATCAAAATATGTTTTACGTTTGTATAGAACAATTTGTTCTCGGGTTTGCTAGTGAATATTATATTATGAATTTTAAGTAAATATCTCAATTTTTAAACAATAGAGCGAAAAAGTTGGTGCGGAGCTCATAACCATTTATTTATTCTGTTTTTTTGACTGATAAAAACGAAGTGAATTTTACAAACGAATGAATAAAATAGAACTGGACCTAAACAAAAGTTAGTTCTGATTCATTTTTTAGTAGCCCCTTTCAACAATATGCGTTAACTTTTTATAGTATTATTTGTATTTTCATACAAATTTTCACACAACAGTTTAATTCAGACTGCTGGACTTCACGCATAGTGAACTTAGAGCCATTTTCACACACATCGCAATACTCTTCCCGGTCGGGGTTCATATCCAGAGTTGTCCAAAAATAATGTCCTTTTTCTGAGGCTATAATAATTCAAATAAACATAAAGACATGTTTAATACAATGTTGTGTGTGTGTGTGTGTGTTGTATGTTTTGAAAATATATTTTAGAAACTAGCACGTATATTCCATGATATTCCATGATATTCCATATATAATAATAATAATAATAATAATAATAATAATAATAATAACATGATATAACATTTATACAGTACTTGTTTAGAAAAAATTGTTGGTATATTTAACTACTTTAGGCTTATTATATGAGTTCTAGAAAAAAATTGTGTTTAATGAACATAATTTATGTAAAATAGCACGACCATGAGTGAAACTTTGTGCTTGCCCAAATCTTGTGGTTTATAGTAAAGGCCGTTATAGTTTTGATCTTTATATTTTTGTGAAAATCTACAGATTAATATTGTTTTTAATAAACTTCAAACCTCTATTCATAACAATGTGAACCCTATCATAATAGAATATTTAATTTGCTGATTTAAGTAAATTAAATATTTATTAAACCTTATCACTGGTTTAAAATCAGTGGGAACGTTACTCCTAAAAATTTGTGACACTACTGGTTTATTTATTTATCTTGTCATTACATATAAAATTATTATAACTAACCAAATTTAGATGATAAATATTATAATAAATGTTTACCTCTGTAGTTAATTAGGTAAGCTATACTATTTTGGTTCTTTGAATGATTATGGCAATAAGATTTTTTTTAATTCAGGTGTAAGTGGATCATAAAAAACCCTGAGTATCTCACATTTTAGTGTTTTACATTTATTAGAAAGAAGTCAACTGTCTCGTATCACAAGTTCTGTCAGTGGTACGGTAATTTAATTTATCTCAAGATTTTAATCAGAGAAATCTGCTATCGGGGCGTAAATAAGAAAAACGTAAGGAACAGCAGAAGTTGTTAGTGACGTAGAAATGTCTAGTAATGTCGTTTAAAGCAATAAATTGTCCTTCATCCTTCTACCCTTCACAACAAAAAGAGTTTAAATTCGTTTTAAAATTCAATACATATTTAAAAGGGTGTCAAGCGCACTCTTCCTATAAAGTATTTCTTATTTTATTTTGTTTAAACATTTTGATGCAAACATATTTTATACTGTTAAATTTTCTCTCGCCTAATCCCATTTATGATTTGGAATGTTTCAATTATATAGACATTTTTTAATTTAACTACTTTGAAATATGTGGTGGAGAGTATTTTATTAATAATAAAATAGAAAATAACATTTGTATCTTTTAGAATCTCAGAAGGGAGTTTTTCCGTCTTACTACCAATCTGATATGGATACTTGCACTAAATATAAATGAATGAGGAGATTAGGCCCATACAGTTAATATTTCAACAGGTTTAATATGAAATCTCTTAACTATCTGATGGTATCAAAACACGATTAACGACTAACTAAACTAAAGACCCACACATTCCCACAGCCAGGAGTGCCAACTTGTGAACATTATTGGGGGGGATAAGGGCTGGGGTCGGGGGGACATAGAATGCCCTGGGTGGGTGGTACAAGAAAATTTAAAAAATGAAGGCCTCAAAACTTGAGTTTGGGCCTATTTAGATCTTAAATATATATTTTTTCAATTAAAATCTAGTAGTTTGAACATCTTGATACAAAAAGCTGTGGTTGGGTATATCTTACTACAGAACAAGCTTTCTCTTCTCTGATGTATAGGATGTGTGGGATAATTTGAAACAATGGAAACATATTATTCATAGAGTATTTTAACAGTTTTATTGAATATAATAATAAAATAAGTGAGCAAATTTAAATTTAAGACTCTCTGGGAAAAGGTAGGTGGTGTTTTGATTGCGGCCATAGTGGATCCGAACCCGCGCGCATAACATAGATTGGGCTTTCTGGGCCAACGCTTGACAGCGTGCTCATACCATTACTACGTCTAGGATTCAGCTGCTTTAAAAAAATTTGGGGTCTTGGCCCCCCCCCCCCCCCCCCAAGCGCTAATGCCCACAGAAATTTAATTCATTATTATTAATATGGAGGCCCCGATTTTTACACTAATTAACTTTATTGCTATGCATGAAATCGAGCCGGGGTCCTTTGTTGAATTAAGGGACATGTTCCCCTGAGATAAGGTAAAGAACAGTTAGATAACATTTTAGTGGAAATGTAAATGTATTTGATTGGAGAGGAAATAGAAAACAATTTAATAATAAACTTGGTACATCCAGTTGAGATTCTTTTATAATCCAGCCAGATAAGTCTGTACTTCCAGGTTAGTGTGTGGACTTACTAATATACTAATTTAGGTTGCAGTTCAGTGACGGCTCGTAGATAAAATTGGGGGGTGCTGCTCCAGAAAAATTTTACCCTTTGTTTTAAAATTGTGTAAAAGGAAAAACATGTACAAAAAAGAAAATTTATTCAGAACTCGATAAATCTTTAAAAAAAATCAACTTACTTTAACTTAAATTGTTACAGTTCAAGCTTGATCTATTCATTTAAAATTGAAGTCCATTATTCTTGCTTTAATTTGCGCAAAATGTTCAATAATTTTTCCTTGATCTCTGGATGACAGCCGCAAAGTCATCTTATCCGTTGGCACCATTTACAATTAAAGCTACGAATATATTTCTTGTTGTTGCTTTTGCCTGGCTGAGATATTAGAATATCAGGTGTTGAATGACATATTTTCTTAACTGTAACTTTCTAATGGAGAGATAGCTGTGAAAACTTAAGCTGTTGAAGCTCACTTACAGTCACAGAACTTATTTCTTAAGGATGCGAGACCATGGTTAAAGTTTTTGTTAAATAAAAGAACCGAAAAAAATGAATCAAATAGAATAGCTGGAAGCAGAATAATAATCTAATTCTACACTCGTTACACATTATTACATTCAAGAATATGGTACATGGTTTTTAAACACAACACACGCTGAGTAAAAAAAAACTTCCTTCCATCATCATGCCAGAGCCGGCACTGGGAGAGATACAGTGCTCTCTCTACCTGGCAGTACCCGCCTTCCTCCCCACCCCCTCCTATGTGCGCATGTGCACAACAGTCAAACACCACGTCACTGGCACTATGAAGCGCACAGTTCCATACAAAGATTTTTGTGTTTTTTCATAAACTGGGGGATGGCTACTGAAGTACTTACATTAAGCTTAAGGAATACATTTTGTACTAAAAAAGTAAAGGAAGAATTAAAGAAAAAATAATGCATTGTTTTAAATGTTATTGATAGTAGAAAGTGGAAATAGGGGGTGCTGCAGTTCCGCAATGGCTATATACGAGCCTCCACTGTTGTTGTTACTCAAAAGTTATGTAACCCCACCCTTCTGTGACGCCTGAGCGGGGTGGATCGTAGAGGTAGGGGCGTGGATCTATCACAATGCGACACGTATGCCTAGGGTCTTGACAGAGTGTTTTATTGAGAGAATGGTGTCATGTACACTGGTTAAGACTGTCGCTAGGCTACCGATAGGAATGGACAGGGAGGTATAGTGAGCTATCAGGGTCCTACTACTGTAACCACCTTTATGTCCCAGAAATAATAGTCAAGAAGGTTACAAGAGAACAACAGTATTTTATTTGGCACAAATATATTAAACGTACAATGACAAAATGTCAAAATAATCACACCAGGTATGACGTGAAAAGTAACGCATCCCAAGATAAGTGAATCAACTAGCATGTATAGTCTCAGATACTTTATTATAAAGCACTTTTCATAAAAGATGAATTTGACTAGAATGTATAAGTCAGAAGCATTAGCAATACCCGACATAATATTCCACTAGAGGTGAAATTGACTATAATATTTAAGTTAGAAACATTATTTTAATTCAACATAATATTTCACTAAAGGTGAAATTGACTAAAACGTTTAAATTAAAAACATTATTATACTTAACATAATATTTTACTAAAGGAGAAATTGACTAGAAAGTTTAAATTAAACCTCGAAATTAAATAATGACTAATCTCCATGTCTTTACTATGGCTTATCTACCCATGTCCAAGGATTCAGATACAGAATAAAGCGCCGTTATTATTTTTGAATATTATAGAGAATTCAAAGTAAACCATTATTATTAAATAGGGAGACTCTCACAACATATAATCTTCGCTGAGCCTACGATATCATGAATATTCAGCAACGACTCTACGTTACAACTAATATAAATATATATTTTCACTGGATCTTTCCAGTCAAATATATTAATACAACTAGCTCGCCAATAGTGGCGGAAACTTCCAGGGTATTACAGAAACAAAATACCTTAAAACTACAATGATCCGCATAGAGTAAACAGAACAGAGATAAGCGCAAGTGTCCCTGTCTAACTCAGAAAGAACCATACAATTAGTGTCTGTTTGATTCCCCATTAACTACTTAGGGCATCATTTACGCCAAAAATGAAGTGTTTGTGTGCTCATTCATATGAAGGATAATATATCCGCTACTAAGGTTAATTTCCCCAAAATATATGTTCAAAAAAACAAACCAAATGAATTTGATCAGAGTGGTGGCAAATATGTAATACAAGGTCAGATACCTGGAGCCCAAGATAGAGAAAAGTTCTAATGTGAACAAAAAGCGAGTTTAGCCATAGGGTTAAATTAATATTAAAATATGATTACAGCTTAACCTCATAGATAGTCAACAAACTCTTCTCTTGACAGAAAGTCTTAATTTTGCAAATCCAAAACAGTAATTTTGAAAATATTCCCCCCATTATTCAATAGTTTTGAGGATTTAATTAACACTTAATTTAATTCACCACTCTCACCTTCTGCAAGCCTACGGTACGATGAATCACGATACTAGCGAAACGTCCCAATATATAGTGAGCAAACGAACTGACATGCCCACAGAGAGTGGGGAAGAAAGTAGGATAAAGGGTGAAGAATGTGGAGTGGAAGGGACGGATCGGGGATTCTGTCGATCACCCAGGGAACTAGAAGAGGTAGTACAGGCGAGGAAACGCAACTAAGCACACAAAGACGCTTTCACTTTTTCTTCTCGGGCGTGGTTTTCTTCTCGAGCCGAGAGTAGGAACACGCCTTCGCTCAGTATATGGAATTGTATGTCAGAAAGAGAAGGTCAGTGAAAGTGCGCACCAGCGTTAGAGTTCAACAAGGCAGGGGGTAAGTTTTACACCAATTGTTTGAACTTGTTTACATGTAGCACATTGCATCAAACCTGCTGGTCTCCACGTCACCAGTAGGTCAACCCTGAGTAATTAGACCCACATGACTCACGCTTCCCTAGCACAAGAGGTGCTGGTGGCACGGCTGTATTTAAGTTTTCTCCCAAGTGGGCCTAATTGGTCTATAACAACGTGCTCTCGTATCGCACTTATAATCATCTAGCTCACTCGGTAGCTACCAGCGTCCTCTTTCATCTTATTCTTATCATCCTGGCCTCAGGTCACTCCCATCACCATCTCGATCACCTCAAACAATCAGGAGTTGAACCCTCATCCAAGAGGAGTTGAGGTACTGCTCAATAAGTTATTATAAGTGGAATTGAGTGATCGATACCATAAACTTTAATTCATAACATTCAGCAACTTATACAAATAGAGATAAATGACCTGCTCAGATTTCCATTTGAAAATGATCATTTATCTCCATTTATTAGGCCAAAATTTTGTGATATTTTAATAAAGTTGTAAATAAATTAATATAAAATATAGTTTACAAATTTACTTACACTCTGGCACTAGGAACTCTAAAGTTCATTGAACAAAATATGCCACAAAAGTATGCCACATATCCCTATCTTGAGCTATTTATATCCAGTCCACCTCATTAAACCCTTTTCTCGTTCAGGATCATTCTATCCCATTCCATTTGTGTCTAAGTATTCACATTGATCTGTTGTTAAATAATACAAATTTAATATGCTCTGCAAAAATAGATATAGTATAATTATATATTGATATGTTCTATCATTTTATCAACTTGGCCTGTTCTCTTGCTGGTTTTCAAACTAATGTACTACCAATAAACCACAATGTTAAATAACTTATGTGAAAATATAAATTAGTTCTTGCTCCTTACAAAATTTAGTTTGTAATTCAAAACAAAACTTATATTTTCTCAAAGTTATTATATATACAAAAAAAATATCTCCTCATGTGACGCTTGGAATTCTAACTCAGTAAATTGACTTTAAATTAATTTTATGTAATAAATCACAAACCAGAACTTAAAAAGTAATCTAGCTTGCCCGAGTGAGCTTACATTTCTTTCAAAAATATTAATCTGTATTCCAAATGAGCAAAAGATTTTAAAATCAGAATAATTGTAGAGAAATCAGAAGAAAGAAACATTATCTTACGTACTTGTCGATGTTTCGTTGCAAAGTTTTTAATTAAACTATGTTCCTTGTAAACACTCTCAAGTTCACACACAAACACACACACACACACACACACTTGTCCAACACATCTTCCCAACCAAGTATGAGGTTAACTCTCCACTTTAAAAGAAAGTATGTGGTGCGGTTCACAGACAATGCCACCCACTAAATGAACCCTATATAGCATTTTGAAACTGCCAACGTTACTTTGCCAGATATTAAAAGTTATAAATAATATTCCAAACGCTCTTCACACAGATATCGACATATTCTTCAAGAGTTATTAAACATGTCCCCTGTGATCCATAAACAGCGTGGGGGACTAAATGATCACACAATTATAGCACCATTTATTGTTACTCTTTTTGTGGCTGTTTCTAAAAACTAATATATCTTTCACGTAATCACATCCTTAAAGATAATACTTTTGACAGACAGAGTCAGTTATGACAGCTCTAAGATAAATATAATTTATTTTTATCAATGTTGTATATTATTTATTGAATTTTATACACCCTAAAAGTTAAATTGCGAGATTTATATAGTTAAGTTTTGAACATAAATTAAGTTAGAATGATGATTAATAAGTTGCAAGTTGTATTTTTACTACGGTGAACAAAGATTAAACTGAATTGATAGATACCCATACGAAACGTCAAGATTGTTTGGTATGTTTTGTTAATAGAGAATAGTTCGTGGATATTATTCCGTCCGATTGTACTGAAGGTGTATTTCCTCTAATGTTTTCCAACCATCCCTTCACGTAAGTGAGTGTATACTTCCTAGAGATTCTACATTATTCATCCCTACCTGAGCGTGGTTACATTTGGATGATCTTAACCGGAATTAAGATGCTTCACAAATAAAAATATTTAGGATATATATTCACATATATAAAAAATATATATATATGTACGAACAGTACCTAAAATAAAAAGTGGTGGGACTTTCAGTCAAAGTGCCAATCCATGCATATACTTATTTAGTATATATTCTTCAAATTCTGGAAACATATTTACAATATGTGATTTGGAATAGGCCACTTAAAAAAATGTTTTATTTGCTATTTTTATGTAGATTGGCTTACTAAAGCTATCCACATTTTTTTCGCTAACGGGATGGAGACTAAGAGAGTATACGAAGAAATGTCTTCGCAATTAAATGTAAAAAGATAAAAAATCTTTTTACTCTCGATACTGGAACATAGACCCCGATATTCCTGTAAATTTAAAACTAGATAAAATATGTTTGACGTCTTATCTCACTTGTATAAAAATATATTTAATATGTTTACAATTAAAATGAAATACATCTTTGATTACACATCATTTCCTCCGTTTATTTAATCATACAGACACAATAGTTAGTTAAATATGGAACTAACTAATCCGAATTAGTTTTCAATAATATAAAGTGAATTTAAATTTTCTACTTTGCAAATTTAATGTATCTTTTGTAAGCGATTACCAGTTAGTGGGGTTTTTTTTCAAACATTTAAATATGTTTTAAATAATGACTTTATTCCTTATAAAGTTGAAGTAATTGCTAATTTGATTTTAAATCTGAGACATGAAAAAAATTAAGGGACTGATGTACATTTTTAAAAAAATATTTTTTTTTATGTTTCTGCATATTAAGAGTTTTACCACCAATTATATACATAGTAAATGGAAAATTAATCACTGTTAATGTCTTCATCATTTCCACCCTTTGTTTTTTTCATTATATCTCTTGAATTTGGGTCATTAGTCAAGGTGAAGTATTTATTCATAAATCTTCGTCAATATATCTATATAGTTAAATCAAATTTGTAAATGAATTCTGTTTTTTTTTAAAGTATGGCTGTTTGGTTTATAGTGCAGTGCACATATAGGAACGTGTATAACATATTAAATGGGCTATGAACATCTAACTGACCAGAAGAGGGTATCCAATTAAATTACAAGATTTAATTGTGATTGTATAGCTAGAGATGATTCTACGACATTCTACAATATAATGCGTATGTATGAAACTAACATTCGTCTATAGGCACTTAGACAGAAATAAAATAATTTAACCCAAACTAGAACAACCAAAACCAACGTAACCTAACATTATAGGGCATCCCTCTCCTCCTGTGGTAGTTACACTGTCAATGATGTAGAATGTGACCTTGTGAGGACCCCCATAGATTGCCTAGTGTATTGGTTCTTGAACTGAATTGTGCGAAGCGGTGTCAGTGGTTACGTGAGATGATTATACGCAATGGTGGTAAAACATTCATAATTAATTCTTCTAAATTTTAATCATAAAAGTTAATAAACATAATAATTACATTTTTTATGTTACCCCACACGTCACGAAATTAAAAACGCACAACAAACAGCTCTTCTGATAGCGTTTGACGACTAATGGCAAAACACCTAGCAAGTCACTATTACAGCACAGCTGGTAGTGCACATGTGCCCCTTCATTTGTTCACGCAAACTCTAGATCTTTCTTTAGTCAGTCGCATAAATTGTACCACGGTGTATACATAGTTAGCATTCAGTCAGAACGTGTTATAAAGTGTGAAATCTCGTCATAAACTTGTGGCTAAAAAGTGATAGCTAGGGCAGGATTCATCCAGCTTTACTTAACAAGTCTCAGGCATCAGTAACCATCTTGGATCATCTGTTGAGATTACAAAGGAGAGCAAGAATTAAACTCTGGAACTACGTTGCGGGATGGTTACTATACGGTTTTATTTGTGTGGAAGATTATTTTTATTTGAATGCTCAGTGTGTAAAGATTTAATAAGAGCTCATTCATTTTCTCTAAATAAGATGCAAAGACACCTGCACATAAACTATAGTGATATAAAGACAACACGTCGTTTGTTTTTAAACAAAAATGAGATAAATTAAACCAAATAATTACAAGTTTACCTTCCCAAGCGGGTACCAGCGATATTGAAAGAGCGTTTGAACCATAACTTCATGCTATTTACCGTATGGCTAAAGCTAGGAAGGTACAATTGCCGAGACGCTATTAAAGTCATGTATAATTGTTGTAGCTAATACTATGATTGGTGGAAAAATTAAAAATATTAAACAACCAGTTCCTCTTTCAAGCGGCGCTGTTTGTAGACTAATTTCTGAAATGAGCACGCAGATTAAACATGAAGATATTTATTAGTCGTATAAAAATTATTAGCTGTTACGCATTCCAATCTGATGAAATACAGGCCCACCAAGGGAGGCATGGAGGGAAATCCACTTGGCCAAGGCACTAGGGGGCCCTCGTTCAGCTTAGAGACTTTTCTTATCATTTCGGACAAAAATATAAACGTTCTAGTGAAATGGATGAAAAGTGAAAAATATTACAATAATTAATTTATTTAAATCACTATTTAAACTTGAACGGATTATCCCTACACAAGATTAAAGTTTACACAGTTAAGGCTATTGAAATGTTGGTGACCACACGGAAGGAGTCAAGTATCTTAAAGTGATACACAATACAAATATTTTCAAATCTACTCTGTTAAGTCATAACTAAATTGCTAAATTTAAAAAAGAGAGCCTGAGAAATATAGCATACACGCAAAATAACCCATAGATAAATGTTTATTTAAAGTTATTTCCTGCCACTCTCCAACTCAAAATATATGTTGCATATGTGTGTTCTTTGTATTACTGAAAATGATCAATCATAATTGGATGGTAACAAAGTTGTCCTTGTGGAAAGTCTTGGAATAATTTTCTTAAAATCGTTGCTAATACTATGTACTAGTTTTGATATCTACATAACGGCATAACCTCTGAAAAGGACAGAGTCTTTGAGGTTACTTTTTTTAAAGATTGCGAGGAGTTTGAAAAGTTACATATTAGAGTAATGAAAAAGGGACCAACAAAATTATTTTCCCCGGGGCCTTTAGTGGCTCTCGATGGCACTGACGTATCAATGGACGTTTCCGGGCTTACAGTTGTCTTCAGGTACATAAATAGTCCTCCAATTGAAGATAGCATTTTATTTTGCAAGCTTCTCAAGACTCGGAAAACCGTGAAGAATATATTCAATTAGGACGGTTCCTACCACAATTAAAACGGACTGACATGAGACTAATTAATTTATATTTAAATTTATGGTGAAATGTCTGTGGCTGAGAAATACCATGGATTAATTTCTCATATTAAATGTATCGTACTAGAAATTGAAAAGGCCCTTCCATCGTCCACATATGCAATACTGGTCTAAAACATACCACCAAACCGTCAAAGTTTGCTTAATCATCCAGTAATATAGTGAGTTTTAAAAAATCCAAGTTCCTGAATTCTTGAATTTTCACTGCTCTCTGTTAATAGATGGGAAGCCAATTCAAGACATTGTTAATTCATAGATAAGTAAGATGTCTGTATAAGGTCAAAGTTTTGGTTTAAATTTCACACTTATGAATTAATTTATGTGGGTTTTATATATCTTATCATTTGATCTGTTATAAATACTGTGTGATCCCGAATGGTTAATTTGATTGTCTTATCTGGATGATATATTTTCAATTCTCAATAAATTGACAGTAATTTCAGATGATGCCAAAATTGAAGCAAAGTTAACAAAAATCCAATATTAGAAGTGTTGTGTGAAAAACCTTATTGAGTGATTTCCTACACTGTACAATTTTGTGTGTGAATCAGAAACTACTCTCTAGTTGAAGATTGAGAAATAAATAATTGAACATCCACAAAACTTACAAATTTCAATCCAAGAATATATAATATTTCATTTCCAAATGATAATACCAACTTGCTTCAAAATCCATTCACAGCTGCAACGCAGAATTTGATCTAACAAAGAAATAGAGCTAATCGACAGAGCAGCTAATAAGAATATAACAAAAACACTTTCAATCTGATGATATTTTGGGTCAAGCTTGATAATGAATATTTATCGCAAAACAGGCTGTAAAAAATCTTTATCCTATCCGTAAACATACTTTGTTGATATATCATTTTCAAAATACAGTATCACTAAGACCAATCAATTCATTATCCTCAATTTGAATCTGTTATGCGAATCTAGCCATTCAACATCAGACCTGATTTCAAAGAAAAGAACTCATGTCAAACACATCCAACTCATAAGCACCATATCAATTTTAGTAATGAAAAAAAATTAAATGAATTTTCAACATTATTAAAATCTAGAAAAATTTACTAAAAAGTGGATATGTAACAGTACAGTTTGAAATTATAATATTTTTCCCATGCAAAATAATTATCATAAATGTAAGAAATTAATTATTTTTTAAACCTAATTTATAACATAAGCTTACTATTCAAAAATATACATTTTAGTTAAAGATAAAAAAATGTTTAGAATAGCTGTAGATGAAAAGGGAATGGTCCATGAAAACATAGGGGCTTATCAGTAGGTTTCGTAACTTTGATAGGGTTTCATGTTATAAAATAGTTCAAGAAGCACTAGTCAATGGCAAGGTCCCTAGTGTCGCTACCACCAAATAAACACATTCTAACATATATATAAATACTGATTTAAAACGAGTATTACCACATAAAACAGTATATCGAACCATTTTTTAATAACTAAACACGTTAATTACTTATTATAAGTCTATTATAGTTTATCCCTCAGGTATTATCCAATCTAAACAAAACCATTCTTGTTTTTATAGATATACTGTATCTGGAGGGAATGCTTTTTGAAATATGTTTTCAAACTAGCTACTAAATCATAATAACAATTCTCTGAACGCAAAGATAATATTTGGCGTGACAAGTAGAACATATTAAGAAGAGTAACAAATCATGTTTTACATTATAAATGTATTTTGTTTGCTTTTATTGAAGATAATACCTTTAAATAATTTAATATGTACTGTTCTATATCCTATTAAATATTAAAGCATACATTTCCATTTTGGTTTAGTTGTAAACCATAACTTTTACTAAGATACATATATTTATTAATTCTGTTTTAGGATTATCTTTATGTTGTTTACTAGTGGGTAAGTGGTGCAAACATTAAATTGTAGCGTGTAGCATAAATGGATTGTAAAAATTGGTGCAAAATAAAGTTAAATTATACATTAATCTATCTTAAAGTTTAAAAAGAGATACAGCTTATAACGCTAGGACATATTTCATAATTTCCACATAGGTATCTCTTATTTAAAATACTTAAGTCCTTACGAAGATGTTTGATAGTATATTTTATTAAATGTTTTTTCTGAAGGTTTATAATGGTATATTTATATGTTTGGTCTAATTTTACTTATTACATTATGAAACAACCTTTTGAATGTATATATAAATCAATCTGGATATTTTTACTGTCATTATCTTATTCTTATATCCAGCTCTACTGTTTATTTAGTTTTACTTCAGGCAAATACTGGTTTTAATCAAATCTTAGAGCTAAAATACAGTTTTTATTATTCCGTCTGTTTACAATTTAACATTTGGAATAAGACCAACCAATTTACGAGTGTGCTATGGTTTCAAGATAAGCTGATCTAATTTCACATATCTGATACAGTTTTAAATCCATAATTCATATTGATATTGTTATGTCCGTTTATGTTTCAAAGAATTAAAATCGTGTCCTACAATCCAAGCCTATTATAACAATATTTATATTATGAAATAAAAAGACGAAAGAAAGGTGTTTAGCATACGTAAGAATTTTAATGGCGAAAATTTTAATATATTGTGTACATTACGTTCCAGTTTCTATATTTTGATGCTATTTTATGCACCCATATGGCATTTATATTTCAACCTGTGGGATGGAGCTTCAATAGAAATGTACACAAGTGTGTTTGTGAATGGGACCAACCAAGATAAGGTGGTATCAAAGAGCGCGCTAGGATAAGTCTATCTTCACTAGATAGACACCCTAAGCCTGTCAACAGGTGGTTTACACATAGAGCTTCTTATATACTCTCCTTCTTCACATGTAGTGAAATACTAACAGAGGCATATGTACATGACTGTACTTATATATTGTGTGTGGGTGACAAAAACCTAATGTTGATATCATTGCAATTTTATTTTGAAATTAAATACGAGTCAGCTGGCCACTTGAAGGGTATGTCTCTCATTCATCTGAAGGTATATGTAATTAAATACGAGTCAGCTGGCCACTTGAAGGGTACGTCTCTCAATCATCAGAAGGTATATGTAATTAAATACGAGTCAGCTGGCCACTTGAAGGGTACGTCTCTCAATCATCAGAAGGTATATGTAATTAAATACGAGTCAGCTGGCCACTTGAAGGGTATGTCTCTCATTCATCAGAAGGTATATGTAATTAAATACGAGTCAGCTGGCCACTTGAAGGGTACGTCTCTCATTCATCAGAAGGTATATGTAATTAAATACGAGTCAGCTGGCCACTTGAAGGGTACGTCTCTCATTCTTCAGAAGGTATATGTAATTAAATACGAGTCAGCTGGCCACTTGAAGGGTACGTCTCTCATTCTTCAGAAGGTATATGTAATTAAATACGAGTCAGCTGGCCACTTGAAGGGTATGTCTCTCGTTCATCAGAAGGTATATGTAATTAAATACGAGTCAGCTGGCCACTTGAAGGGTACGTCTCTCAATCATCAGAAGGTATATGTAATTAAATACGAGTCAGCTGGCCCTTGAAGGGTACGTCTCTCAATCATCAGAAGGTATATGTAATTAAATACGAGTCAGCTGGCCACTTGAAGGGTACGTCTCTCATTCATCAGAAGGTATATGTAATTAAATACGAGTCAGCTGGCCACTTGAAGGGTACGTCTCTCATTCATCAGAAGGTATATGTAATTAAATACGAGTCAGCTGGCCACTTGAAGGGTATGTCTCTCTTCATCAGAAGGTATATGTAATTAAATACGAGTCAGCTGGCCACTTGAAGGGTACGTCTCTCATCATCAGAAGGTATATGTAATTAAATACGAGTAGCTGGCCACTTGAAGGGTACGTCTCTCAATCATCAGAAGGTATATGTAATTAAATACGAGTCAGCTGGCCACTTGAAGGGTACGTCTCTCAATCATCAGAAGGTATATGTAATTAAATACGAGTCAGCTGGCCACTTGAAGGGTACGTCTCTCAATCATCAGAAGGTATATGTAATTAAATACGAGTCAGCTGGCCACTTGAAGGGTACGTCTCTCAATCATCAGAAGGTATATGTAATTAAATACGAGTCAGCTGGCCACTTGAAGGGTACGTCTCTCATATCAGAAGGTATATGTAATTAAATACGAGTCAGCTGGCCACTTGAAGGGTACGTCTCTCAATCATCAGAAGGTATATGTAATTAAATACGAGTCAGCTGGCCACTTGAAGGGTACGTCTCTCATTCTTCAGAAGGTATATGTAATTAAATACGAGTCAGCTGGCCACTTGAAGGGTACGTCTCTCATTCTTCAGAAGGTATATGTAATTAAATACGAGTCAGCTGGCCACTTGAAGGGTACGTCTCTCATTCTTCAGAAGGTATATGTAATTAAATACGAGTCAGCTGGCCACTTGAAGGGTACGTCTCTCATTCTTCAGAAGGTATATGTAATTAAATACGAGTCAGCTGGCCACTTGAAGGGTACGTCTCTCAATCATCAGAAGGTATATGTAATTAAATACGAGTCAGCTGGCCACTTGAAGGGTACGTCTCTCAATCATCTGAAGGTATATTAATTAAATACGAGTCAGCTGGCCACTTGAAGGTACGTCTCTCATTCTTCAGAAGGTATATGTAATTAAATACGAGTCAGGCTGGCCACTTGAAGGTATCTCTCAATCACTGAAGGTATATCTAATTAAATACGATCAGCTGGCCACTTGAAGGGTACGTCTCTCATTCTCAGAAGGTATATGTAATTAAATACGAGTCAGCTGGCCACTTGAAGGGTATGTCTCTCAATCATCAGAAGGTATATGTAATTAAATACGAGTCAGCTGGCCACTTGAAGGGTACGTCTCTCAATCATCAGAAGGTATATGTAATTAAATACGAGTCAGCTGGCCACTTGAAGGGTATGTCTCTCGTTCATCAGAAGGTATATGTAATTAAATACGAGTCAGCTGGCCACTTGAAGGGTACGTCTCTCAATCATCTGAAGGTATATGTAATTAAATACGAGTCAGCTGGCCACTTGAAGGGTACGTCTCTCAATCATCAGAAGGTATATGTAATTAAATACGAGTCAGCTGGCCACTTGAAGGGTAGTCTCTCGTTCATCAGAAGGTATATGTAATTAAATACGAGTCAGCTGGCCACTTGAAGGGTACGTCTCTCAATCATCAGAAGGTATATGTAATTAAATACGAGTCAGCTGGCCACTTGAAGGGTACGTCTCTCAATCATCAGAAGGTATATTAATTAAATACGAGTCAGCTGGCCACTTGAAGGGTACGTCTCTCATATCTTCAGAAGGTATATGTAATTAAATACGAGTCAGCTGGCCACTTGAAGGGTACGTCTCTAAATCATCAGAAGGTATATGTAATTAAATACGAGTCAGCTGGCCACTTGAAGGGTACGTCTCTCAATCATCAGAAGGTATATGTAATTAAATACGAGTCAGCTGGCCACTTGAAGGGTACGTCTCTCAATCATCTGAAGGTATATCTAATTAAATACGAGTCAGCTGGCCACTTGAAGGGTACGTCTCTCATTCTTCAGAAGGTATAATGTAATTAAATACGAGTCAGCTGGCCACTTGAAGGGTACGTCTCTCATTCTTCAGAAGGTATATGTAATTAAATACGAGTCAGCTGGCCACTTGAAGGGTACGTCTCTCATTCTTCAGAAGGTATATGTAATTAAATACGAGTCAGCTGGCCACTTGAAGGGTATGTCTCTCGTTCATCAGAAGGTATATGTAATTAAATACGAGTCAGCTGGCCACTTGAAGGGTACGTCTCTCATTCTTCAGAAGGTATATGTAATTAAATACGAGTCAGCTGGCCACTTGTAGGGTACGTCTCTCATTCATCAGAAGGTATATGTAATATATTCAATTTATTTGTTCATTTGCCTAGTAAACATTGTTGAAACTTAATGGTCACAGTTATATTAATTATCAACTCTTTCAAAGTAAATTAAGGTTTTAAAAGGTTTATCAGCAGATACGTATCATAATATATGTATATAAACTTGAATAGGAAGTTTTGGCGCAGGATCAGAGTTATATCATAATTGATCATCTGTTCCCATACAAAGCAAGATATTATTTTAGTCTCTTGTTTAATCTGCCTGACAGCAGCATATTTTAAGATTAAACTCAATTAAATTCAAAGTTTTTACTTAGAATTGTTTCTCTTTTCAATATATATTTATAAAATTGAAAAATTACACAGTGCATTAAATATTTATTTTCGTGTACATCCAAAATCACATTTGGTTAAATTTTCTTTTTTCTTTTTGAAACAATAAGCACATTATCAAACTATATAAGAACAATACATTTTGATTATTAAAATCGTTTTAACTAAAAATTGGACATTTGTTAACAATTTTTTAACATATTTTGATTAAATAAGTTGGAGATATATTCTTAACTTAGAACATAGTCACTATACATACAAATTTTAAATATATATTACCCCGGCCAATGTATAAAATGTTGGGGAGATTGAGTGTTCTTGTAGTAGCCTAAATCAAATGTTTCTTTGAAAGTAGGTAACTTTGTGAAGAGATCAGTTATGTTATGTGAAATAATTCTCATTATATAATATACTTTGATAGTCTTAATCCACTAAATGAATATAACTTTATTAATTATTATCTCCAGGTGAACATAATTCGATTACATTCTACCGTATTTTAATAATTTTAAATCCATTTTGAATGCGGGTGCGTTTATGTGGTTGACGAGCGATTTATTTGTGATATTTTAGTAGCTCTTTGAAAATTGAGGGTTTATTTTCATAAGTTAAGTGTTCTCTTTAGTATTAAGTTTTTGCTCATGAGTAGAGTTTTGCGGATTATTGGTTGGAGTATTTTTTTGCAGGGTTAGAACTTATTTTTTGAATGTCATTTAAAGTAAAAAATATATTTGTTATTTTTATTTATTAATATTCATTAGCTTTTACTAGGAGTCTTATGCGTTAGGTTTACTACTTAAAAAATTTCAAATTAATTTACAGGTGTTTTGATTTGATAAATTTAAATAATCGGGGGTTGATTATTTTGTATATAGTGAACTAAATTTAGGAATATTATGTTTTGGGTTTACTTCTTAAAAATCTTTAAAATTGATTTATAGATGTTTTGATTTGATAAATTTAACTAAATGAAGCATTGATTATTTTGCATATAGTGGTCTAGGGGTAAGGTGTTGGATTTCTGTGCTGGCGGCCGGGGTTCAATCCTCGGTCCCGGCACAGATTTATCTGATTTCCAAACCCTTCCTTCACCTCTGACAAGACATCTTGTGAATGTGGGGAATGCCAGGCCGCCACCATGGTTCGGATTCCACGTTAAACTGTAGGTCCTTCATTTCATCTCACAATCACCCTACCATTTCACATTAGCGTATGTGCGTATAACCCGAACGGGTAGTAAGACGCGGTGCTAATAATAATAATAATAATAATAATAATAATAATAATAATAATAATAATAATAATAATAATAATAATAATATTTTGCATAATAGTGAACTAAATTTAGGAATATTATGTAATGGGTTTACTTCTTAAAAATATTTAAAATTAATTTATGGGTGTTTTGATTTGATAAATTCAACAAAATTAAGGAATGATTATTTTGTATATATTGAACTAAATTTAGAATTATTATGTGTTAGGTTTATCTGATAGCTCGTGATCTTAATAAAATTACATATTTCTATCCGACGATTTCCGCACGTCCATCATAGACTCTGCCTTAAAATATGAATAAGAATGAATGAATGGGACGATTCCTGGATAACTCAGTGGTAAGAGCATTGGCGTACTAAGCCAAAGATCACGGGTTCGATTCCCGTATCCAGGTGTAAATTTTAAGAATGTTCAAAATAATATTAAACGTTGTGTTTGCTAAACCGAAAGCTCATAAGATAAGGCGTGATTCTTCACAGGCTAAATGAAAACAGGTATAAATTATTCTAGGTAAATAGGCTATCTATTTATTGAAACAAGGACAAAAATGTTGTAATTTTACTTTCATATTGAATTTTTTCAAATAAATCATGTTTTTACTTAATGATATAATATATTATTTCTAAGCAAACTAGGCTAATTTTACCCCCAGCTCCCTTCCCTGGATATAGCACCCAGGGCAGCCGGCCCCTTGGCCTCCCAACCCCCCGTTAGCTCTGTCATCACTATATTTCTCTTTTTATTTTTCTCCACTTCCCTGATTCTATATCACTTTAATCAAACTATCATATTATTGTAGAGCACTTCAAAACGTTTACCTAGCTGATCAAACTTAATATCTTCAAAATATCTTATAATCCTGATTTCTCATTTTAATAGTATTTTGTTTATAGTATTTATACAAATCTAGCTACATTTAAATACATACATTTCAGACTAGATATGAGTTATTATTGTTGTCGAAATTCGTATTATTAACTTTGATCAAAATAATAAAAACAAAAAATAGTATGAGGCCGGAAGTTCGACAGAGATAAGTACTTCAACTCAGTCACAAAGACCACCACTATTGTATTTATGCTAAATTAAATGACCGTGTACTCTTAACGTCCATATATTTTGCGTTAATTACATCTTTTTCACTCCACTCTTTAGTTTAAAATATTTTTAATCGTCACTTATCATCATAACGATCATAAAATATTAATCAGAACCATGCTTTCTTTTGATATAAAATGTTTTCAGTTTTAAATTAACTCTTTATATAATTTCATTTTCACGGGATTCTCAGACCATACAATTGTAGGACTATTTGGGATTTAATACAAGGTAAAATAGGAATAATATTAACACTGAAGATCACGGTCTAATATAAATGGTCTGGCTAACTTTCTAGTTCCAGTATCAGTCATTAAAGCAAAAAGGCGCTGGTATCGCCTTTTAATAGAACGCACAAAACTCAAATTTTGGATATAAGTTCAAACAACAACAACAACAAATTATTTTCATCCTAAAACTTTAGATAATATATTAATAAGATAAAATTATCAATTTACAATAAATTGTCTAACTTAAAGTAAATAAAGTTAGACTACAAAAATAATAATTGTTTACGCATTATTAAAAAAGAATGTAGGTTTGCTTATGACGCTAAATGTATATTATTTTTACCAAAATTAGCTTGGTACACTCAAGGGATACTTTATACACATTATATATTTTATTATATAATCTAAAGTATGAAGTAATCGACTTTTCCCAGGATAAATCTTCAAGATATTTTTTTTTATCTTATTTATTTTTTATTTGTTTCCCTCCTACTTATTTGATATTAGACTTAGTTTTATGTGGAGACATTATGTATAGTGATGAGAAAATTAAATTCTAGTTTAAAAACACATTAATAATGAAATAATATGGAGAAAATAGAATAAATTATACAAATTATTAAATAAATAATCACGAGTAAATTAGTAGTCTTATGAATAACTTATTTATTACAAAGACTAAATTATTTCAAACACAGTCATATTACATATTACATAAGTATTATCATAAAGATTGTGAAATCTTTAGGTATTATATATAAATACTTTTTGAGGGAACAACAACAAGATTAAAATGTGCAAAAGTTTCAAAAAAAGAAACAAAGATAAAACTAAGAAAATAGTGTAACTAGTGCACAAATTAATAAAATGGTGAAACGGTAACATGATGAAACGGATAGAAGGGGTAGAAATGCAAAAAGACTATGAAGCACAAAAAGGGTACAAAGCGAAAAGGGGTAAAAAGGCAAAAAGGCTAAAAGGAGAAAGGTGGCATTAGACAAAAGTGCAAAAATAAAAAATAATGTAAAAATGGTAAACCGATAAAAGAGCAAGAGGAAAAAATTTGTAAAAAATGGGTAAAAGTTCAAAAAGTAAATTCAATAAAAATAAATAGATTTATAAGAGAAAAAAGGTGAAAACGCTCCATAAGTGACGAAGGTTAGCAAAGGAAAAAACGGTAAACAGGGTAAAAGGAGGGAAAATAGAAAAAATGGCAAAAAGGTGCAAGTATATATATTGAACATTGGTAAAAGAATAAAAATGGTAAAAACGCCAAAAGGTGCAAAAATCTCTGGAGAGCGAAAAATGTTAAATATAATAAAAGAGTAGATAGTACCAAAAATATAAGAAATTAAAATATTTTTAAAAGATAATTAAATAATTTTAAATGTCTGCTACATCATTTTAAAATTTCACACCCCTGCGTGCAGCATTCATGGCAGTCATACAGACAAACTCTATATTAAATAATAAAATATAAAGAAGATTGTATAGATAGATAGATAGATTAGTTTAGATAGATGGATCGATGGATAGTTAGTTAGATAGCTGGATAGATATAATTTTATCATAAATATTATCAATACATATTATAAAACAAAGTGTAGGTTTGTTTATTGTGTCTATCAACAGGACCACTTAGCTTGAAGAATTGAATATTATTATTTTACAGAGGCTAGTAGTAAGAACGAGAAATTTTAAGTCAGGTAAAACTTTATCGATGTAAAGCTAAGCACACTCACAAAAGCTCTTCTCTATTAATATAATACACCAATGAATAAAGTCTTCGTTACGTAGGTCCAATAAGAAATATTAATATTTCAGTAACGATAAGAACAGTATGGACTTTTCAGCCTAGGTTTAACCTCATAATATATGGATCTTGCTCCTCTTTAGTTTCTGTGTACAGCTATATGTATTGTTTGTTATTTGCAAGTTAATGTGTTATGAACGACAGAAGATAATTATATCTTTCTGTGATATTTTACTATACTATTTAAGAAACACCATTAGTGAACCTTGAACCAATCTTTATTCATCTTAAACATCTTCAATCCTTATATCAACTTTTACTGTATTGTAAAAGGACTATTTCAGTACACCACAATAAATGGTAAAGTAAGTATCCTGATGATGAGGACAATATTAAATTATTGAAATACGTATGAAAAAGCATTTAATAGATTTAAATTGTGTCACAGTTGCATATAGTAACACACATTATAAAAAAAATTAATTTAATCTGTATATTCTCTCCTTGACTATTATTAATCTACCATTCACCGAAATAAAATAAAAATCATAAGATTCCAAGTTTAAAAGGAAAGAATAGCGTTTACAGACGTACACACACACACACAAAACACACACAAATATATATATATGTAAACATCCATTTACCCTGTAATATAGTAGTAGTCTTACCTTGATGGATTACACTATGGACTTATGTTACAAGCTAGGACATAGTGCAATTTATCATGGAAGTGCTGCCATATTTCACCCTAAACGGAGTGTATATAAAAACAATTGACATTAAAGCATGCGCAATGCGCATAGCATTGAGAAATATTTCTTGAGGGTCTTTACCCCTATTTCTAGGGTGTTAGACTAATACTTCGTAGGATTCAAACCAAAACGCACATTTTTAAAGCATTAAATTAAATCTAAGAAATAATGTAATTATTATTCAGGCAAATATTTATCATAATAATTTTTTTAAATGTCATGGTAAATATGTATTTTAATGTAAATGGTAGATTAAATCTATTCGTTAAATATGTCGTCAGTTGCTACCTACTATTTTCAGCGTAATAAATAACTCAACATAGGCTTGTTCGTTTTAAAACCATAAAAGCATGTTTTATACTCTTGTTAAACATATAAGTTACAGCTTTGGTTCCACCTCTGTAAATCACGATACGTAACTATATTACTAATATAACTACGAGGCAATAAGGAGAATTTGAGTATCAAAATGATGCTCTAAAACTTCACACACAGGAGAAAGTAAAAGTAACAGTTTTAATATTAAAGCCAAGCGTTTGTCTCGAATTAAAATGAATCGTTATATTATCCAGATGAGTAACGTGAGTTTAATATATTTTAAGGGAAGCTATCCTCGATTATATTGCTACCACAAAGTCTTATGAAGAAACATGTATTATTTTATTCAAGAGTAGCGCCCATGTTTGAAAATAATTTTGACATTTGTATCTGCAATATGTTCATGGAATTTAATAGGTTCACATAAATATATTTAATAAATCGTTTACAAAGGAATAGTTTACGCCTTTTGTAACGCATTCCGTTATTGGAATTCAATAAATGTGCCAACGATATGTACTGAATCATTTTTGTCTAAATGCATTAAAATAATGCTAATTAGTTTGCCCTATGAAAATATATATATTTAATGTTGACCATTATATTTTATTGACCTTTTAATGAATATATCATTGACCAAATAAAGTGCGAAAGACTATATGAATATTGAAAAGAAAATAAGGGTTGTGTTCCTTTTCGTATTAATGTCAAATATTAAATGAAATAATATTAATTATTATTAGGCTTGGGGATATTTTTGTTTCAATATGGCTAGAATTTAAATCTAGACGCACAATATGAGAAAAGTCAAATGTTGATAAAAATCACAAATGTTCTTCTAAAAAATTAAGAGACTATCACCTTCATAGCAAAATTCCAGTCATCAAGGACAGAGCTGAATATGCCAGTCAATCTCACTGCACTAAGCATCTACTATAAGTTATATGGTTAGTTCCTAAGACAATAGGATGGAAATTACCCTAGTCAAGATGTATATACACGTAAGGTTATATAAAATAACATATTTGAACAACAGTAGACACATAAAAAAACATTATAAAGGAAGATTTTACTTTGGCATAAAACGAAGGCATGAAATATCTTAATATTCAAATTAATATCACATTGACAAAACATTCATTAACTAATTTCATACATTGCACCTACCACAAGAAATAGTTTATCCAACACGTATTTGTTTCAGAAGTTGGTTAACTTAACTTTATCATTCAGTTTTTTCAGTTATCAAATTAATATTAATTTATTTTTAGTTACAACCAAATTTAATAAATATTGAAAATAAATATTACTTTAAATTTGTATCCAAATTTGGTTGAGATATTGATCAACTATATATTAATATATCATTTTACTACTTAACCTCTTATGCAATAATCAATTTTATTTTCATGAAATCCTACGGAGCAAATATTTGAAAACCAAAATATCAAAAAAACTATTTCAAAACAAAAATTTATCTTATATTAATATTATATTAAAAACTATCAATACTAAAGTTAAACAAAATCAAAAAACTTCAGGAGCCAAACCAAAACACTAACGTAATAAAGACAATTATTTTTACTACATATATTTTTTATCAAAATTGTGTTTGTACGTGTCTAATATTAATCTAATACTTCTAATGGCTTGTCTTTCAATTCCTGAATTATATATGTATTTTAATAAAATTTAAAATAATACGAAATTGGGTTTTCTCAGTCTATTGAGTCTTTGATTTTGGGTTCAAACTAAAGTTAACACTCATACAAAATATCCCCATACACACAACACTTATAAAACAGAAACTTATTCATTTTAACAAAATTGATTATGTGAGTGTTTAGCACCCGTATCTCTCACTCGTGAAACTAAGGTTCGATCCCAACCAATATCAGTGGAGGCCATTTTCTGGTCTCTTCCTGGGGAATGATGGTGCATTAAATGCAGGTTCCCGAGTTGATATTAACTAGTTGATATGTTGAGTTTTCTTTGTAAGGCGCTGCTATTGTTTGTATGAATATGACTAGAACTTTGTTCTAGAATTTAGTAACAAGTGCTCTCTCTCTCTCCACGCATATGTTCCGTATGTTTGATAAGCTGTTCCTACCTGTCTTGGTGTTGTGATGCGGAACTGAAGTCAGGAGTTGCGGCACAGCGGCGGGGTCATCACAACCACTTGTTTGAAGATGGAGGTCACGTGACTGGTAGTCTTCCACCCCCACACCCTCCTCACCACTCGACAGGATCACCCCCACGTCCATATCAGACATTATTTGGGTGTCTTTCTAACGGTCGTGTAGGGTGCTATTAGCTAACTTCTACAAGGGCCTAACTACTTAAGATGTAGCTGTTATACACGTAGATATTATTCTCGGCGAGATACCATTAGTTATAAACTCTATTAGGTTGTATAATTTAGTGTATTAAGTAGTAGTGTCAATTTTAAAAATATTCATTAATATTTAACCACTTGAAACAACATTATAATTGAGAACTAGTTCCTTCGATTAAGTGATAGTTAAAATATATGTATATTTTAAATTTAACTATACCTATCTATATATTATTAGATTTTTGTTTAGTTGGTTTAATTGTACATTTGAGCTTCCATGTTCGTATTTTGAATGTTTTGCTATTCATAAAACAGATTTTTCAATTATTGTCTATCCCTTAGACCAAAACTAGATTGATTTCGCTATAGTTAAGAATTACATAAAATTATCATGAATATATTTATATCTTATTACTGGAACAGTCAACACCTTATTGCAAACAGTTGCTACAAGAAACCACTAATGTTTAATTAAAATTCATTTAGATAAAATATAATTGATTTTTTTATTTCTTTTGACATCATAAACATTTCGTTTTATATCACTAGCATTATATTTAATAAATATTAAGTTTTTTCCATAAAATAAATCATCAGCAAGTAAATGTATAGCCATCCAAGGATTGTATTTATTTTACATAGCCCAGTCTCAGCAACACTAATCACTCCCGGCTCTAGTTCGACAGGTGAACAGTACGATAGTTTCTCCGGCGAGCCACCGTGTGAACCGTGTCGACAATACTCGTCAGTCTGCCGCGATGAGCGCTTCGTTCTCGACTGAGCGTCGGTCGGGGTTTGTTTTGCTGGGTTTCGTTCAGTGTGGAGCTCAGGAGATGCTACCCCCTCCCCTCCCCACCAATCCTTCCCCTCTCAGCGTCGTTTCCTCTCTTCCCGCCCCAAACACATCGGTCCTTTCCGCTTCTGTTCCTACCACCCTTCCCAGCATCCCAGACTGCACTGCTGCCATCTGTGAGCTTGAGCGCAACTTTTGCGTGAGGAGCGACGCGATTATTCGTTTTAACTGGCGTCATGGAGTAACAATCCTTCAGATCTATAGTTGATGTCTGATATTTCAACAGATAAAGTCATATCCAACTTATGGCATGTATTTAAATTTCATTAATACTTAGTTTTATCGATATATTTTTTAAAAATAGGTCTACAATAACTATGTATAATCCACACCAACACACGCACATACGCACCAAAATAAATGGTTTTTACACCACAAAATTCCTTTACCTAGCAATGGAACTAGATATTGTAAAATATGATAAATGAAATAATAGGCACTGTTCAAGAAAACACATTAAGAAAAAAATTAATCTCTCTTTCCACCAAAGAGCAAACCAATCAAATTCTCCTTTCCCAGAATTCTATTTAAACAATATATTTTCTATAGCTTAGAAAGACTTAGTTTTATACAAATATATTTCAAACAAAATGTTTTTATCCCCATGTTTTACTATATGTTCAGGTTATACGCATATATGATCATTATTTTAATGAGCTAGGGATGAGAATAAACTACTGCATTTGCGTGGAATAAGATTGGGAAACCATTTAATAAAAACTGACCTAAGTAGACGCGACCGTGATTCGAACTCAGTTCCCCCTATTATCATAAGGTCAGTGCTATCCGAGAGTAATACCTTAGACAATTCGGCCCTGAAGTAGGTTCTATTTTCATTGATTTGGAAACTTTTCCATCATAGGTTATTTCAAATATCAAAGAGTTGCGGAAATTTGATCAAAATTTGAAATAATGCCTATGTAGAATCCTCTACAAGTCATTTTTACAGAATAACAAGATCTTCGATTTTGTTTTTTATGTTAAACAGTTCATAGATACGAGTTTTAATCAACATCGTCAGAGAATTGAGTTCTGGAAGAAAGAATTTTTAAATTTTTGCCCATAAGTTAACTGCCCTTAATACCCTTAATATAAGGATTATATATTTAATTACAAATATTTTTCAGATAAACATTTTTAAAACCCTTTATACCATGTTTTAGCTCAATCGTTATAATGTTTTTGGCTCTAAGCTGAGGTACAGTCACAGACAGACTTATGGAACAGTCTGTTGGGTTTAAGGTGCCATGAAATGTCAACATAGATTAAATTCTCGAGTTATCTTTGTTTGAAGATCACAATACGTCTCTCCCAGTGTATGGGAGAAGCAAAATATTCAAGATATCGAAAAATAATTATATCTAGATCAAGGTGGATAGAAAATTTTGTAAAAAAGTTTAATTTATAGAAACCTCAATAATATGCCATACTTAATTATTTTACAGATGCAAGAGTGTATTGAATGAATTAGTAACAGATGACCTGCTTCAGTGGCTGCGAGGTCTAAGGTGTCACTCTCGTGATAGACTTGATGATTATGACAGGGAGATCGTAGTTCTAATTCTGGTCTGGTGTATTAAGGGTAGTTTTCTAAAATGGTTCTTCCCTCTCCCTTCATGCAAATGTGGATAAGCTTACTTTAAATTCACCCGCCTCAGTGGCGTAGTTGGCTAACGCGCTGGTCGTGTTTAGCTCAACTGCTGAGGACGGGGAGATCGAGGTTCGAATCTCGGTTGGGTGAACTGTGGGTGGTTTTTCCTAAATGGTTTTACATTCTCCATCCACGCAAATGCGGGTTCACTTCCTCTAATTCAACCTCCCCAATTCCTAATCCATTAGCGTAATTTGTACTTAAAGCGTATAACCCGAACGGGTAGTAAGACGCGGTGCTAAATATTATTATTATACTTTATATTCAACCTTCCACATACCTAATTCATTATTGTAGTTAATATATTCGTATCACCTGAACTGATAGTAAGACGCCGTGCTGGAAAGGAAAAGTAGCAGATTAAATAATATTTAGAGCCACTTTCATGGTCAGACCTAGTATACCTAAAAACAAGTGGTATACTTTCTTTATACAGGATGATACCTACCTACCCAGACCTGGATGGGTAGGACCAGTTTTGTATGCCGGCTCATTCAACTCTAGTTCAAATAGGTGTCGTCTTGCATTCAGTATAGCTCCACACTTGAGGTGTATTAATTCTATGAAACTGGTGCTTAGTAATTTTCGAACTACATTAAAGGTTATTCATGTGGTAGTGTAGGTAGTTTCACGTTTTACTATTAAATATATTTAACATTATCTATCATGTAGAAAACATTTTATTTTAGACTAAACTCAAAACTAATGATTCAAGAGTAACACAAAATGGCACAAAATAAAACACTTTTTCTTACAAATGTGCATATATCTATTTATATTATATTTTTACAAATAAAAGTAGAGAGTAGATAAAAATTGTTTTGATATTTTATATGAAAAATTGGTTATTTTGACCTATTTAGTATCGTAAGTATAAAAAAGAACCAATCAATAAAACAAATAAAAATATGATCTGCTTTATAAAGTCGACTAAATTTAATCATATTCTGCTGTTTCTTAGTATTACAATACTACAATAATTAATCATAATCATATTGATCAAAACTTATATTTGTAATACTATATTGAGCATATGTAAATACTGCTGTCCAAATAAAAATGTTGTGTGAGGATTCATCCTATGTATGATGGCCACTATAAACCAAAATAAAGTCATTGTAAACCGTCTACCAAAAGAGTTTGGTAAGTATAATTATTAAAATAGATGTAAATATAAAATGTATTCTTTCGGAGAGTGTTGTTTTATTCAAATGTTAGAAAAGCAATCTTGTAAGTGATGAAACTCGTGAAAACTCCCAACATAACAAACTTCCTCTCTTACTGTAATTTATTTGCTAGACTACCTTATATCCTTTCTCCGCGGAACGGCACACACAGGTAGAGGAGCAGGGAATTTAGAAGGTTCTAAATATCTCACCTGGGAATTTAGCCAAGGGAACTGGTCATGTTCCCTGGTTCCCTTCCCTTCCCCCTCAGCCCTCTGCTCCACAACCACCCCCGCAACATCCCCTATGAGAAACTCTCGAGCACACTGCATCCCAAACTAACTCTCTTTCTTTACCCTTCCATCAGTTCACTCACTTTCCTCTTTCTGTTCACCTTCCTTTGTATGTGTGCTTACGAAACTCTCCCGAGACCCAGACACACCTTCATATTCGTAAATTAGTTATTTTAGTACGTACTTAGGGTAGCTGTAATTAATAAGATATTTATTCCCAAATTCAGTCGTTTAAATACTAACCATACAATTTTCCGATAAACTAAATATAACTAAATAAGTGATTTTACTAAAATTTCGTTCCACTTAAATATTATGTATCGTGCACAAATAAACCATAAAATATAGCTTATTATATGTAAGGCTATGAAAAACGTCAATATTTCCCCTTATCTTAAAAAAAAGCTTTGAAACTATATATATAATATTCCCTATTGTAATACTCATCCGGTATTTCTATATTAATTATTATATTGGAGTAAAAATGAAGAAGGTATAACTTATAGCAAATGTCATCGAATTTTTGTGAGATCCGTTTAAGATATTCCAACCAAGGAATAATAGCCTGTTGGGATAAAAATCCCAAACTCCATGTATCCAGCAATTCAGACTATACGAGCTTGGTTTTTAGTCTACGTGTCCAGCGATGCCGGTAAGAGAATACCCGAATTGAACTTAAGTGTGAATTACTGCCAAAATGTCCAAAGTTGAGGAAACTTTTAATACCCATCCCGTATTGCATATCTTGTATATTGAGGGGTTGGTATTGGTATTAAGAAAACTCTAAGTACCTGTTACGTGTTGCTGGCAGATATTATTGATTTATCTTATATCTTATTTTTGCCAGTCATGGTTTTATGATGGTTACCCTAATGAAGTTTTTATAGCATTGAACAGTAGATATCAAACAGTTATGGAACAGCGATTGTTTTATAGTGGTTGACTGGATGGTGTTGGACACTAGTGGTCAGTTAGTGCTGGACTTTTTATTGATTATACGAATAGAGATTTGGGTCAGCCAGAGAAGGATCAGGTATAGTTCTGTGTCATTTGGTGGAAATAAGGTTTTATAATTTTTGGCAGTAGGCCTTAGCTAGTGAGGAACCAGCAATGTGTTTTTGAAAGCAGACTGTAAGGAGGTTTTGCATTGTTGGGCACTATTGATCATCCAGTGAGAGTTTGGTGGCAGCTGGCCAGATAAAGGGCATATAATGAAGGGAAAATATTTGTTAACCAACACAATTACAACTTATTTTAAAATTGAAAGAATTGATTGGTTTAAACCAATATAGTTCTTCTTGATTTCAGCCTTTAAAAGTGTAGACATTGACATAGTACTTTAAAAAAAATTACTTGTTGCTTCTATTTTGGTCTTACGTGTGTTTGTTTGGAGCTCTTAACTTTTTGGTAGAATGCGAAGGGTAGTGTTAAGTAACGTTTACTCTATCTGGTGTCCTGTTAAAGCTTGTGTAACCCAAGGATATTGACTTGGAACGCGTTTATTCCTATCATTCATGTTAGACTTACTTTCTTCACTTACTCACTGTAAAGTATCACCTCTATGAAGAGTAATTACCAAATAATATACCTTTCTGCCAGTTTTGAGAAATTAACTGCAATTATAGACAACATTAATTGGTACTTCATGGTAATGTTGCTGCATTTCAAACCCACCAAATTACAAGTAATGCTTATTGGGACAGTAAGGCTTTGGTCTAAAGTAAATAGCTCTACCCTGTCCAGAATGTTTCTTATAACAGTGGTATACAGTTTATCTCACAAACTAAAAATCTAGGCATACTAAAGAATGCAAATTTTACCTTGACAAATTAAATTACCAAAACAAGTAAAAAAATCTACACTGCTCTCCATGTCATAAAAAGGGTCAAAAACTGTATTCCTTTTTTCAATTAATGTTGTGCTCATCTGAAGTTTGATATTCCCATACTTGTACGAGTGTGACATTGTTTATAACGACCTTACTAAAGAGCTTGCACAAAGACTATAGCGACTATAGAAGGTATGTATTAGATTTGTTCACCATCTAAAGTACCAGGAACACATCTCTAGAGGTTTTGACAAACTGAAGTGGTTACGATTAAATGAATGACGGACACTACACTCCCTTAATCATCTACATAAGATACCACAAACATCCTCTCCGCAGTTCTTAGCAAGATATTTATATCTACTAAAAATCTGCATCAGATTAATAAACATGGTAAGAACTTTATCAATATAATCATTCCAATTCATAAATTGGAGGCATAGGAATTCCCGTTCCTTCTCAGTTGTGTCATCATGGCCATGGAATGCGCTCCCAATACACAATACACAGTATACACAATACACAGTAAGGGCTTGACTGGGTTGGCCGCTTTCAAAACTTCACTCAAACGGAAATACAATGTCTGGGTGGCTCCAGTGAATCATACTTTTGCAGGCAAACAAAACTGTTTGTATTCAAATGTTTTAATAATATGAATGAATGGAAAAAAAAACAGATGTATTGAAAATTTTGCCAATCACAGTTAATCTTGTTACTAAAGTTTGTTTAGTTTGCGTATTGTTAAGTGTAAGACAAGACCAACTAGTTTTGACTTTTGACAAACTGTATCAAATTAAAGACAATAAATAACATAAAAATACATATTTAGTAACATTAAACGATATCGGTTTAGGTGTGTAAGAACTAATAAAATTAATTCTCAAACTTTGTTTATCACTCTGTATTTTTACCCGTCAAAGCTATACTTAGGCCTAGTTCAACCTAATAGGATTTACGAACCGTAACATCCCCGTTTCCAGTAAATCAGACCTAATAGCTTAATTCTTCAATCCACGTGCACACCAATTCGGGTCTCAATAATTTAAAAACGATAGTTCTGATCCCAATATAGATTATAAATATAGATTGAATTACAAATTAAACTTATAATTACAATTGCTAATATGTGAAATTTATAAACCTTCATTTCTTATGATTTAAAACTATTTATTTTTCAAATAGAAACATACAACAAGAATAGTTTAAAATACATGGATTAACTCAAAATTAAATAAATTAAAAATTTATGGGAAATAATCTCCCTATGTTTGTTATTTTATGACTTAAACAATATTAAATCATTCAATTACTATTTCAAACCTATTTTAATACACCGCAAACGTATTATAGAATAAACAATGTTGAATAGTAAATTTATTTATATATTTTAAATTAATATGATCTTTAATAACCTATGATAAAATCAAAAATAATATTTTGTAAACAGTTCGAACGACTTCTATGACACACTTTTCCTATAAAATATAATAGTTTGAATAAAAATAATGTTACTTTGAACGTTCATAATATAATTCGATGACATACCATTATTTATAGTTTTAACTCAAGCATTAAAATTCCATTATTAAGATATTATGAATAATGTCTTATATCCTTCATTTACGAGTACACCTTTCAGGGTTGTGTCATTTTAAAATCATATGGGCCTACTTAGGTTGGGGGAGAGGGGAATTGGATATTCATTTACTTTCGAATGTAGGGAACCTGCCATATAGGCCATGTTAACATGAATAACTAAATCATACAAGTATTTATTATGGAGAACCCGCTAATGTTTTCAAACATACTGAATGTTCATTACGACTACCAATGCTGTAGAAATACCTCTCTCTGCGTCTTACAACACGTCAAATATATTAAAATGTAATCACACTAATGAAATAGGGAGAAGGAAGTTTGCGTTTAGCGAACATTTTCCAAGTTTGGCGTGGAGGGAGAATGGCAAACCAATTAGTAATTATCACCCTCAAAAACCTTGTTAGATTTGAATTCAAATATCCCTGTTACCATAAAACCAGACTAGACGAGCTTGGTATTAGTCCGCATTCAAAACAATACTAATTTTCACAGGTGATAAAAGTGTTGTGTCAATTAAAAATAATATTTTAAAAAAGGTTGCTATTTATTAATAAATATTTGATAATAATATCAAGAGTTTAGTGGGTTTTCACCAATACAAATCAGGTATGACTAACAGACTCTACTCGTAAGATAAGCCACCCTCCTCCCCCAATCCGGTATCGTTAACATAACATTTTTAAACAAACACAATAATTAATAATAATAATAATAATAATAATAATAATGTAGAGTAAAATTTTAAATTTTGATGGCATTTTCTAAACAATAAATAATCTCCACTTATATAAAAATATAAGTATATAACTTTACAATATATATGTTTTGTTTGTTTTTGTTTGCACCTTTTTTAATTAACAATTAATCTATAATAATATTTATAAACATATCTTAAAACTTTAATTATGATAATATATCTTATAAGTAATATTTGGATTAACACACCTATTATCCTAATAAAGAATAAAATTCTCTGAATTGTTAATATGCCAAAAACTTAGTATTTTTCTGGTATTTACATTTTTTTCGGTGATATAAGATTGTCCTTTGAATTTAAAATATTTGAAATTTGATTAAGTATAAAATATTTTTATAAATGTAATGCATTCTACTACCAGTCCGAACTCAAGAAAGAAAAGAAAGAAACAAAACATCTTCTTAGAGGGAGAATTGGAAACCACTCAAGAAAAACATAATAGTACAGTCACTGGGATCTCAACCTTGACTTCTCAGTCACTGTCTGACCCACGAGACTACTCTATCTTATTTTTAGGACTAGCTCGGTAGCTCTAATAATTAATTATGTCGAAAGCCCAAGCATATGTAATTATTTAAACTTTAATTTAATTTGAGCCATAAACGTTAGTAAATTGAAAAAAGAAAATATGTATAGCCTATTTATTTTAAAATCAAATAATAAATGGGTTTTACACTATCATTTATTCCGATTAAAATATTTAGATCAATATTTATTTTTGTGTGGTTAGGTTTATCTTGCTGTGTTTTTCTGAAATAGCACCTGTCTGTCAACTTCCCCTCCCAACAATCTGCATCAGGGGGTGGAAGCTCTCGCACGCAGAACATTCGTCGCATGTGTAACCGAGCCCACTATGGTAATAGGAAAATAGAAAGTGAGAGAAAGAGAGAAAGAGAGAGATGGTATCCGAGAGAGATTGAACGAGAAGCTGGGTGGGAATGCGGTAACCACTGTGAATGTTTGGTAAACTTTAGTAATTACCATGTCGAGCACTACCTTGGACAAATTCGTGGTCATCTGTTAACAATGTGGCCATGTTTAGGGTTAGTTCGGAACACACACAAAACTAGCGCCTTGGGTAACTTCCGGTTTTAGAACATGTTCTATTAGAAATCTTTGAAGTAAGACATGAATCGCTGTATGGTTAGTAATGTAGTTAAAGGTGTGTTAAAGATTACCGATACAGCATGCTGCAATATTAGCTAAATTAATTTTTACATGTGTACATTTCAAATTTTTAAAACTATAATTATTAGTGTAAGGAAGGATTGAACCAAACAAGACAAGGTCGTAGAATGTATAAATGTTGACTAAAATTCATTAATCCCTTTATGTTTATAATAATCTACGTATTTTTGAAAGTATATTAAAATTAATAAATCTACTAGTATTTATTTTAAATATAGTCAAGACTAAAGTGTTTTCAAATTATATTGAAAGGAATATTACTTATAAAAAAAGATTGTAATATAATTATAGTTTCAATGCTACTCATATCGATAATTCCCAAATCAATACAATATATCAAGTGTATTGTCACTTTATCAAAAAATAGTTCATCAGAATATCTTCTCTCTGCAAGTATGGCTTGAAAAATATTATGTTTTAGTGGATAGTATTAATTTATGTTAACAATAAGAATTTCGTAAAATTTGTTAAAACTTGAATAATAATGATAATAATAAGACGAGATTTAACGTGTTATAAAACAAAGATTGAATCAACCCAAGACTTAACTTCGAACAGAAGTCCAAGGTCTTTACAGAAGTGAAGGTAGGAAATCTCGGGGTCCAAGTCTCTAATTTCATATTCCTAAAATTAATCTTAATAATGGATTTCGTGTTTCTCAACATAAAGACTGGTAGTTATTGGAGTTGTATACAATTCACAAAATTATTACATAAACTATTAATAATAAATCAATTTAATTGCTTCAATAGGGAATTTTTGTTTATTATTATTCTTTGATCTTTACATTTGAGAAAGTGCGTATAACCCGAACGGGTAGTAAGACGTGGTGATAAATAATAAAATATAACAATAATAATAATAAATACATTTGAGAACTTCCATGAGTCACCAAAAGCACCCCCACTCACTACCATCTAAACCATTTTATAAAATTTATGAAGTCCCTGAGTACACCTAAATTATAAACCAACCTTTATTAGGAATGTTTAGTAAGCAACCATTGGATGAAACCATCCCTAATTACTAACACATTTTATGCACTACTCGGGAATAGGCTGAGGACTCTCTAATATGAATTCTAAATCTCTGAATACTAAGACTTGAAGTTGGAGCTTATCGTAAGTTCTACTGTAAATTATCATAAGTTCACGTCAGTCTCGTAGCTCAGCTGACATCTGGACCTCCAGTACTGTACATTTCCCTCTCACTGGACAGAAGCAAAGCACTTCAAACCAATCGTGCCTCATCTGTATCCAAAACGACAAGAATGGTCGCTGTAAGATTTAGAAAAGAAATAAAAATTCCAACCTAAAAATAGGGTGAAGGTTGAAGACGAAAGTTGGACTAGTGGGCAACATGACATAGGATTACTTACACCCGGTCGGTCAAAAGGATACCTACCAGCAGTTGTCCATCTGTCCATTTGACTGCCTCATCCTTATGTTCTGAACCACCTCTTTGTGGGAGACCAGCCGTTCATCTTCACTGCTAGAGTTGTTGGCTTTGACGTGGTCTTGGGGCGGCCAAATTCATCATGTCTGCTTATGCATCACATGTGTTGACAGAGATAACGGTGTAAGAGAGTAGAGATGGTCGCTTTGAAACTTTGCGAGGAAGAGAATTGCCTTCCTTGAGTCTGGTTCCATGTGACGTTTGACCTAACTTCTTCAAGATAACTCCTACTGAGTAGAGATGAAACGAAACACTGCCGTGAGAGAACACCAACAAGATTTACTAGCAGTTAGTGTTCATACTTTCCTCAACTGCTACACTTTATCTTCACTTCATCAAATTATAATAACATCAATGGGGTAAAGATGAGAACAAATTATATTTAATAAAATTATCCTCCCATATTTGACAAGGGAGTGGAAGTATATTTAATAAAATCACCCTATATACATCTAGCATGGTTTTGAACCCTAACCTCCACGACAACGGCAAACCATATTCGGTGGTTTTAATATTTAATACACGCACCCACTACTGCTGGATAGATACGACTAAAGAGGAGAATAATTTATACATTCCACCAGACCTGAAAGATATTAGGCCTACTTACTTTCTCTTTTGCTTTAAGAACTCTAGAGCTCATTGGCAGAATTCATAAAAGTATAACACCGCTCGGTCCCATCCCTATCCTGAGTTAATTCTATCCAGTCCACCTCACTACTCCCTATCTCTTTAATTTCCTTTAATGTCCCATCTATGCCTAGGTCTTACCAGTCAATACTCTGGACACAATTTTCTCTGCATGTTCTGCTCACCATAATCTGGGAGATTTTTATTACTATATCAATTTATTGTTATGAGTACAGGATATGCAAGTCATAATTATGTAAAATACTCCACCCCCCAAATATTTTCCCTCCTTTTCGGAACAAAAATATTCTTAACAACCTTCTTTGAAACATCCTTGTTTATTTTCACCATAGAGATCAACCGCTAAATTTATTGTTTTCAATATTCTGAGTTATACATTACTTAAAACAAGGTGAGTTGTCAACTACCCACTGACAGAATAATATCAATCACTTACCGACAATATTCTTTCCCTAATTTCCAATCTTTTTGCTAGTCTGCAATTGTATCACTAGTTAATACTACTACAAGATATTTAAGTTAATTAACAATATCATTTGATAAGTTGTTCGAAGTAATTTCTAATTTTGTATACTCAGTCTGTGTTCGCTGTGCATGATTCTAAACCTATATCCTTGCTAGTTTCTAATTAAATTCATGCAGTTCTTGAAATTGTTTCCTTAATATTATCAACTAACAAAACTAAATCATCTGCATATACTAATATCCGTACTGTACCGTTCAATGTCAACCATTCCCTAATCTCTTATTTCACCCTAATAGCATATAGCCCTAATGGGGAAAGTAAATCTCCTTGTTCAACCCACCACGTATAATGAGAGTATCTGAAAAGTAATATCAAACCGTAACCTGTCACGCGTATTTGTCAAACATGTATCAATGATCTTTACAACCTTTTGGGGTATCTCATTTTTCACTTTAATTTCATGTATATTTTAATTTATTTCAACACCTTGTATGGAAAGTGTTGCGATTATCAAAAATCGAACTCTATATTTGGTTAAATGTTAACGTTTCATGATCCCCTGAAACAAACAAAAAAAAATGTTTTCGCAATGCCGTATGTTTGTATGTCTGTACCCAGGAATGGAGCCAAAACTATTTTACCGAGTGGGCTAGTACTTGATAGTTGGGGTTTTCATAGGGTCCTCTCGAGATAGTTTTATAATTAGTCATCCAACCCTAAATTTAAGGGTTGTTTACCGAAGGGCAAAACGAGAAAAAATCGATTTTCTTGAGAAACGCTTTAACGATTTTGATTAAATTTTATGTGTAGAAACCGTTTATTATCATTGACAAGGTGGCGGTTCTCCTTTTTTCATGAAAATGACTTTGAGGGTAGCCTACTTTACAAATGTGAATTTTTCCATTTTTCATAAATTATCAGCAATTATTTGAGAAACGAAATAGCTTATCACTTTTTATAGTAGTACTACTATTAAATATAAAAGTATTATATTTGAAATATATTTTTATAGTAAAACAAATTATTTCTGAGCTATATGCAAATATACATACTTTTTAATTCAGGCCTTTGAAAATTTATTTGATTCTTATGCTCTTTGGTGGACAAAGATATTTCTCTTTTAAATTTTTTCTGTAATTGTGTTCTTAGTTCCTAATTCAATAGAGTAAGTAAGTAGCAGTGTATAATATTTCATTTATGATGTTTGGTGTAGTGTTTCTACAAGAATGATTTAGTTTGATAAATCTTACGAGTTTTAAGTAGATGTCCATTTTAAGGTAAAGATGGGAGAGAGTCTGTGCAGTGCAACGTACCAATTATTTTTACCATCACAAACAATCGAGAGTACTAATGATTTGTCTAGAAAACTATAACTTAATCTTAAAAATAAATTTAAGCTCTTAACATATGTTCAGATTATATCTTTGGTTTGACAATGTTGTTTAGTCAGCCCACGTTTAGAATTGTGTAAAACAATTTATATCAATAATTGATTAATATTTAAACATAATTTATTATTATGATTTGGTTACTCTACCCTATGGTTAATTGTAAGGTTATATTAATATAAATAACAAAATACTTAATACTTTTCCCGTAAGAAGAACAAGTACACCAGCCGGTGTTATGTAAGATCATAATGCAATAAAATACACGGAGAAATAAGTAGAATAAACAGTTGAATTTCAACTATAATATTTCATTTGGAGAATTTTCTTGATTTTAGTTCATAAACACACCTCAAAAATTAATGTCAGAGACATACTTTGAATAATATATTAACGTAAGTCCTGAAGAATTGGTTTAAAAATTGATTATGAATCTAATAGGGTTTAAATTTAGTCATCTTCAGAATTTATTTCATGTTGAATCTACAGCCCTAAAATATTATTAACACTAAGTTAACCACTAGAAATAAGATTACTTTTTAAGGACTTCTTTCAACTAACCGTTTGGGTTGTACGCCTATACCCTAATTACTCTAATACTCTAGAAATGATGAAGGTTGAATTTAAGAGAAGTAAACCTATATTTACGTGGAGGAAGATTAGATAAACATTTAGGAAAAAACATCCCTAGTACACCCGAATAGGATCGAAACTCGGTCTCCCTATTATCGGCTTTCTTGTATTATTAGAGAGTGACGCTTTACATCATTCGGCAACTAACGCAGGTAGTGAGTCATTATTACATACATTAATAATTACAATAACGCTATATATTTTTAGTTGATAGCCTATCACTATCTAATAACTAAAATGTTATATGAATATTTATAGTAAAGTTTTGTCAGACATTCTTTGTTTATTCATTACAGCGTGAATATTCCAATACTTAACGAAATTGAAAATATAAAACACTTTGATATGTTTACTTTCGGTTGATGATAGTTCCTTAAATTAACGTCAAAGTTAAAGGGAAATAACGGGGTGGATTTTATTTTCTGTTCACGTATTTTACAAAATTATGGGGTTAATTTTGTTTATTTATAGCCTATTTATTTCAGTTATTAGTCTACAGCTATTTTTTCTATTTCGTTTAGTAAGATCTAAAAAGGAGTTTTATACTCATCGAATATTAATCTCAGGAAAAGATTATTATACATATATGTATGCTACACTCTGATAGTGTAAATGTCCATTTCCTGAATTGGGCAAATGTTTGCTCATTTCGTGAACTGGCTTCTTGGCTTGATCATTTTACGAACTGGGCAGAAATAGTATTAAATATTGTCCATTCAATGAATTATAACTTATGGTTTTAACTATCAACAACTTAATTAAAATTATTTTTAAGATATATTAAACTAACTTAATATAACATAAATTGACCATCCATTTTAAAACGATTAAAAGTTAAATTAACTTATATATAAAATATGTGTATCGATTGCCCATTTTATGGACCAGGCAAAGATTCAGTACATGAAGTGGTTAAATATTAGGGCTGCCCGGGTTCATGAACAGGGCTGTAGTTACCGCTGCGCAGTTCATTAACAGGGTTGGAGTTACCGCAACCGAGTTCATGAACAGGGATGGAGTTACCGCTGCGCAGTTCATTAACAGGGTTGGAGTTACCGCTACCGAGTTCATGAACAGGGCTGGAGTTACCGCTACCGGGTTCATGAACAGGGATGGAGTTACCGATGCGCAGTTCATTAAAAGGGTTGGAGTTACCGCCACCGAGTTCATGAACAAGGATGGAGTTACCGCTGCGCAGTTCATTAACAGGGTTGGAGCTACTGCTACCGAGTTCATGAACAGGGCTGGAGTTACCGCTGCGCAGTTCATTAACAGGGTTGGAGTTACCGTTGCGCAGTTCATTAACAGGGTTGGAGCTACCACTACCGAGTTCATGAACAGGGATGGAGTTACCGCTGCGCAGTTCATTAACAGGGTTGGAGTTACCGCTACCGAGTTCATGAACAGGGCTGGAGTTACCACTACCGGGTTCATGAACAGGGATGGAGTTACCGCTGACCAGTTCATGAACAGGGATGGAGTTACCGCTACCTAGTTCATGAACAGGGTTGGAGTTACCGCTACCGAGTTCATGAACAGGGTTGGAGTTACCACTACCGGGTTCATGAACAGGGATGGAGTTACCGCTGACCAGTTCATGAACAGGGATGGAGTTACCGCTACCTAGTTCATGAACAGGATTGGAGTTACCGCTACCGAGTTCATGAACAGGGTTGGAGTTACCGCTACCAAGTTCATGAACAGGGCTGGAGTTACCGCTGCGCAGTTCATGAACAGGTTTGGAGTTACCGCTACCGAGTTCATGAACAGGGTTGGAGTTACCGCTACCGAGTTCATGAACATGGCTGGAGTTACCACTACCGAGTTCATTAACAGGGTTGGAGTTACCACTACCGAGTTCATGAACAGGGCTGGAGTTACCGCTGACCAGTTCATGAACAGGGATGGAGTTACCGCTACCGAGTTCATGAACAGGGCTGGAGTTACGCTGACCAGTTCATGAACAGGGTTGGAGTTACCACTACCGAGTTCATGAACAGGGCTGGAGTTACCGCTGACCAGTTCATGAACAGGGTTGGAGTTACCGCTACCAAGTTCATGAACAGGGCTGGAGTTACCGCTGACCAGTTCATGAACATGGATGGAGTTACCACTACCAAGTTCATGAACAGGGCTGGAGTTACCGCTGACCAGTTCATGAACATGAATGGAGCTACCACTGCGCAGTTCATGAACTGGACTATTTTTTGCCCAGTTCGTGAATGGTCATCAGTTCACAGATATCACTTTGATGAAAATAATCTATAATATCAGTGTATATTTATTTTACCAGCAATGAGAGTCAAGTGAGACGTTTACCATTTATCTCATATTTTAACTCGATAAATAATTTAGAAACAATATTAATTTGCATATGTTCAGGCTATTAGTTGACTTAAATTATGATTCAATAATTTTTTCCTAAACATAATAGTGATTTTGAAAATGTTGACATATTTAAATATTGATTCAAATATGAGAAATAACAAATTATAATTTAATAACAATGTAAATAACTATTATTTTTACAGTGAGAATGATATTGCTTTTTAAACTAGTGTGAGGATAAAAAAAAAAATTGTTTACTAAATATAAAATATAGTAATAATGAATAATGTATTAAAATACTAAATTTGTAAACACACCAGAATCTTAAAGCTAAGCTATAATACATACATATCACTGTGTTACATAAGCCAGTGGCCCCCTGTTATATTTTTCCTTCTAGCGCCAGTAATTTCTTACGACAGGAACACTCTTGTAGTTTACAACAAGTTAAAAAAGCTTTTGGACTTGGGCTCAGGAGCTTCAGGGTTAATACAGTAGAGATGATATAGGATTACGATAGTAATCTCTTGATGGACTAAAAGAGGGACCAGATCCTTAACGGGACTTTCGTTCCATTGATGTAGTAGCACTACCAAAAAATAAAATCAAGCTAAGTATTTGAAGATCCAGGAAAGTACCATCGTATTCTTGAAATATTAAGCTGAAATGTACTGATATACTACAAAAATATGGTTGTGGTCTTAGGATACCTATTTACTTAGCACCATTTTAAACATAATATTTCATAAGCAAAATTTAATGAAAATGTATAACATAGCATAATTTTTATCGACGAGACCAGATAATAATTAATTAATTACTTTAAATCACTAAACATTAATAATGAACCAAAGTTTCTCTCTATAAAAATAACTCTAGTAATATATTTTATTATTTATTACAATTTTTTTCATCATGTTATTCAACCAATTTAGGCGTTATATATTATATATATATATATATAATTATATATATATATATATAATTATATTATATTAACTACTTGAATAAGCATGGGAAAAGGATATAATAAATAGGCAATGTAGCCGCACATGCGCTTGAAGAGTACCCAATCGGGGACTCAAACCCCAACTCACTGAGAGCCAGAGGACCAGAAACTGACTTTTAGTCCACATGCCCATCTACGCAGGCTATGATAGCTATTAGGGAGAGGAAATAATATAGTAATGTTGTTAGTACTCATTATTTAAGAATATGACATTTTAAAAAACAGTTCATGTCCAACCTTTTGTATCAACTTAACCTATTATACTCATTTGAATGACTACCAAAAAACCTTGTTTTATTTATTGCTATACTCTTTACTAACTTTCAAGAAAATAAAAAATATAATAATGCTTTTAATTTTAAAACTGTATGGTAAATCTATTGTGTCGTAATAGATGACATTTGCCTGATAAAAATAATAAACCTACAAAATGTTTTAAGGCGGTGAATAGAGCTAATTCATTCTAAATACTAGAAAAAAGATATGTAAAGTTTTATACGGGAAAAATGTTCTCTAAAAGAATAACTTTGTCTAAAAGCTCAACTGTGTTTTTAGTCGTCTATCCATTTAATTTTTTTTTTTCAAATATCAAAGTTTAAAATGATTAATTAACCTCAATGAATTTTTTTATGTTTCACTAACTTCACGTTTTTCATATTTTTTTTAATTATTTTTTTTCGCGCTGTTTGAGACTAATGAACATTAAAGAAAAGAGCTTAAATGTAAAATATACATAAGAATAAAAATAGTCCATATTTTATGCTATATATTTATTTACTCTCTGTGACGAAAATGTTTCTTAAGAAAAAAGTTAATTACTTATAATTTTATTTTACTCCCAATATATTAAAGGAATACTATTGAACGAAGTAGAATAATATAGTTGAATAGATAAACATTTATAATTAAATAAATAGTGTAAAATATTGCTCAATCAAGGTTGATATCAAATAATATTTTACAAACATTTGACTTTTGTAAACATAAATATTTAATATTTTAGATTGAAGTTAGTCAAAATCATTAAAACACTAAACAAATGTTAATTTAATAATATTAATAACAATACTGAACTTGTGATTTCTCTTTGTATCTAAAGTATTTTTAAAGCTATAACCAAATATAAATTTAATTAAATTTATCTGCAAATTTAAAATACACATATAAATTTTCCAAAAAGAGTTATAGTCTAAAAATCTACAACTTATTTTATTATGTTGTCAAGTATGATACTTTGTTGAATGAAAGTACTATTTACTTTTAGAGACATTATTTATCAATTATGTAAAATTAATAAACATACAATATATTAAAATATATGTAAGTAGTTTTGGTAAATATAAACTTTATTTTTAAACATGACCAAATTTTAAACAGTATTTCTGGGAACAAATTTAATTTGTTATTAAGACTTTCTTTACAAAAACGACATTACGATATCAGTATAAGCTAGTAAAAGGAGCTCTAAGTAAAGATGTGTGTATGTATATGAAGGGTGGATTGAAAAACTAATGGCCTCTCTAATTATAATGCATGACGAAATATTGACATATTAAAAGTTTTCATCTCGTCCCAGAATTCCTTTAAAAGTAAGTTTTATTAAACTTGCAGTTTAAAAGGTGTTCCCAGTACCAGCGTGTCTGCAGTTACGAAGGGGAGTGATTTATTATTTCTTTGACACCAAGGTAATAAAACTATAATGTGTATAGGAGTTCAGTTAAAAATGAAACCAGCTTCGGTGTCCGCATGTTCTAAGGTGTGACTCTTGCAATAGAGCAAGCTGCCGATGACAGAAAGATCAGGATTTGAACACTGGTCGGGTATGATGAGGGTATTTATTAACAAACAGTTTTCTACTATTCCTCCATGAAAATACAGGGACACTTACTCTAAATTTAACACTACTCGTCCCTAACACTCTGTCCTAATTACCAGATTAGCGTATAGCTCGAACGGGAAGTAAGACTTTGGGCTTGAATAAAAATGTATTAATCTTTGATCTACAGTTATATTGAGAGTAGCATTTTCAAAATATTTTTATAAATGAGATTCATGTTTTTATTTGTACACAATATTATCAATTTATCAATGATATTCATCAGTGGCCATACAGTTTAATACGTCACACTAGTAATAGAGATATATGCTGTTGACGAGTTATTTAGAGCTAGGTACACTCAGTTTTTTTTTACTAGAGTGTCACCCACTTTTCCTCTATTAAATTTGGATTAAATTACCTCAAATCCTATGATTTTTTATTTATTAATTTAGGTAGTGAACGTGTACTTTCTAAACCGACTAATTATATTATTGAACGACTTATAAGCTAAATTAAGATTAGGACACACAGCATCCAGTTCCCGGCCGTTAATTCATCACTGTGAATTTCACCGATGATAAATTATTCGGACACGCCTGGAATCAAACCCAGCGCTATTAGCTCTAAATACGAACACGCTACCAACTAAGGTATGGTGTCGGACCAAAATAGTATCGTTCTCATCTTGATTTCATTGTAATGATTAAATATGGTAAATGATTTAAACCAGTAACAAAAAACAACGATAAACATGTATTATTTACTAAACGTTGTTTATTGTGCTCTCCAAACAAACTCATAGTAAGCCACGAGCACGCAACTCACTATATAACTTAATTCTACAACTCATCAAGCACACTATCCCCAGATCGTAATTTCATTTCAAAGTAAGGGGAACACCCTATTCCAACAATAATACATTCATATCTGAGTAGACAGACGTTCTACCGGATGAGCTAAAGTATCAGATGTGATATTATGATGATCAACAATAGATATTATTTAATCCAGATACATCGAGTGTGCTATGTTGATTATAATGAGCTATGACAGGACTATACTTAAGAAAGATTGTAAAACAGTTCGTTTGTAACCATCTTCAAGTTCGAGTACATTCGATACAATCATACAAATCACTTCGTTGTACCTGCTGTTAGAATTATATATATTATATTCTAATTCAACATATCTATAGAATTAAAGAAACTCTATTTGTATCAATGTTGCATGTAAAAGTAATATTAAATAATATATAAAATTTGACTTGAAATGTCCTGGTAATACTAATAATTTAGTTCAATTAGTGATAAATTAATATTTTGTGAAGGGGTATTTGAGATAAAACTATTTGAAAACAATGAAAGTAACCAAGTAATAATTATAATGCTACGTGTATGGGCTAAAGCCTCTCTAAACTAGTTTGAGGAGGGATTAAACATCACTACTGTACCGTTGTCCAGGGAATGTACTAATCATACATCCTTTCCGTGGGGCTCTTTCCACGTCCCGATGATATAAAGTTATTATGATGATGATAGTATATATGAGGATGTGGAACCAGTGGAAACATTTAAACCAAACTTAAGCATAACTAACTAACCAAACCCTCCCCTGTGTAGGGGGTAACTCCCCTTTCAATAAAATACCCAAGGTTCAAGTCGGGAATCGAACCCGGGACCCCTAAGCTAGTAGCCAGTTGTACTGACCATTCAACAACAGGGGCTGGTTAGTATCTGATTTATTAATGAAGTAATTGCATATCTACTATTTTTGTGATACAACTAATTTTAAAACGTTAAACTATCTATTCGCTATGAGAATATTACTTAGGTCATATCGCTGGTCACGGGGAAAAATTGGCAGACACATTTAGTCTGGTTTTCTGGTGCGATTTCCTAAATAGTGTCCCCATTGTTCACACAAATGCAGATACATTTTCTCCAAAACTATACTCTACTCAGCCCTACCCTACTAGTGAATATCTAATTCATTCACCCCAGATGGATATTAAAATGTTCTATGCATACAAAAAAATGGCAAAGTGTCTATGTTAGTACAATATTGGATTAAAATATAATGCACATAAAATAATAATGAAACTTATTAGATCTTTATTTTTAACCACACTAACCAAAAATTTTACTTTATGGTCCTTGAAATAATATTCACTTAATAAGGTGTGGATGTAAAACTCCAAAATGTATGTTGATATAGGTTTTTAAAATCAATGGACTACCGTATATGGATTTACCCTCATAACTAGTATCATTAACTAACCACCTGCCCGCTTAGATGGCTACACGGTCTAAGGCGCTACTCTCACATTAGACTAGACTGCTGATTACGGGGAGATCAAGGTTCAAATCTCAGTCTAGTGTGCTAAGGTTGTTTTTTTCCGAAATGATTTTCCACTCTCCCTCCACGCCAATGGGGGAAAATTCCCTTTAAACTTCCCCATATCTAAAATAATTTGAGTAATTATTACATAATGGATAGTAAGACACAGTGCTAAAATTAAATAGCCCAATTTGACGTGTAAGGAGTGTGAGATAATAATTTTAATAAAAATACCCTTAGGCCGGTTGTACGCGTATCGATTGTGATGGTACCCGCCTCGGTGGCGTAGCTGGCTAACACGTTAGTCGTGTTGAGCTCGACTGCCGAGGACGGGGAGATCGAGGTTCGAATCTTGGTCGGGTGAACTGGGGGTGGTTTTTCCTAAATGGTTTTCCACTCTTCTTCCACGCAAATGCGGGTTCACTTCCTATAATTCAACCTTCCCAATTCCTAATCCATTAGCGTAATTAGTACTTAAGGCGTGTAACCCGAAAGGTTATTAAGACGCGGTGTTAAAAAAAAAATATAGTGACGTTGTCTCTATCAGCTCTGATATTGGTGGAACCGAAATTCCATGTAATCTTATTGCTAGACTGTACACGATGCCGACGCGACAAGACTATGTTGGCGATCACCGACCTGAAGGAGGTATGATGATGCCCCCCTCGATAAATACACCGATATCTGTGCGCAGAACAGTTGCGCAATCGTGTCAAGTTATGGAATTGTTGGTCGGTCTTTAAAAAGGTTTAATATAGTTGTGTAGAACTTTGGAAGGGTAAACATATTTAGCGGCTTTAAGTATGACATTGTGTCTTTGGTAGAATTAACAGAGAACAGAGTGTGTGTGTGGGACAAAACAGGGGAGGAGTACAAGATTTCTTGCGGCTTCTATTGGCTGTTCCCATAATTCTCTTTCTCTCAGGTTTTGATGTCCTCCAGAGATGAAAAAACACAGTAAAAGAAACCTCTCACTGGAGACATGTTTAGCTCGTCAATACTCACTAAACTGCCCACCTCCCAATCATTGACAACGATCTTGTCGGTGTGTGTACAAGCACCCTTGCTGATGTCGGCGCCGACACTGACAACGATAATATCGGTGCGTTTAGGTCTACAACCACCCTTAGGCTACCAGACCAGAGTTCGACTCCCAATCTCCACGTCATCGGAAATCAGTCAATTGCTTAACAAATTGATATCAAAATATTTATTATAATTATTTAATATTTTTTATGAATATGTTTTCCTGTTTAATATATATGAATTTTAAATCCATCAAATAATGAAATTAAAAAGAAAAATCTTAATGTTCTATAACCGTACTGATGCTTCAAAATAACTTCATCAAATAAAATTTGAATTTTTGGCTAATTGTTTTTATTTTTTAAGGAGCTGGTAATTATTTTATTTACAGGGTAGTAAAACTTCTAGAATAATTCTAAGGGAACCAGGTTAATGGTTTCACGGTAAAGGTTACGTTTTTGGCACATTATAGGCTAATCATGTTTTGACATAAGCTTTCCTTTTCTTTTGTCTGCATCGCCTAATGGACTGTGTAGGATTTTATGGAAGATTTTATGAACAAGTTATTTTAATGTTTTCTCTGCAAAGCAGATTGTTAATAAATTTATATTTTCTCTTTTATAGCGCTGTTCCAGCCCACTATTTGAAGTTAATGGTTCTACGAATTGTAGACTATTCTCTTTACTCGCTATTTTTACCAACCATCAAATTTGAAAGCGTTCTTTTAAAATACTATTCGTTATTTTAATGTCCTTAAAATATTTGAAAAAATATATCTAACAAGAATAATTCTGAATAATTAGGTCAGAATAATTTTAAAAAAAGGGTTTCATAGTATTTTTTTTACATATTAAAATATTTTTAATACAGTTTTTTAATCATTATCATACTTCATTGGTGGAAGTTTTAATTATTTTAGCACCTCGCCTTACTGCTCGTTCAGGTTATACGCTTATATACTAACATTTCTAATGAATTAGGGATGAGTAAGGTTGAAATTAGAGGAAATGTACCCACATTTTCATGGAGAAAGAGTTGGAAGCAATTTAGGAAACAACACCATAAATACCCCTGACTGGGATTGATCCACAGCCTTGCCGTTATCGGCAGTCGGTGGTATAGTGGGAGAGTAGCGCCTTAGACCATACGTCCACTGAATTGGGTATTATTTGAAGTTAATAGTACCACTTGTAATGGTTGCCATTCGTTTTCTCGAATGTGTTCATATGAAATTGAAAATATATTCCTAGTCCATGTCCAGGAGTTATTTTTTTAATATATTTAAATATTGCCTTGATAGTAACAACATTATGTTGGTTGTAGTTTAGTATGGCCTTTACAAGTGTTCGGTGAATTGGTAAATAAGTTGCTGACTGACATGATTGCGTGAATATGGACAGTTTATGTTAAAACAAATAGCTACAACAATTCTCAAAAACCTTGTCTCGAAAGGAGTGTTAAGAGATTAAAATCTTAGTAATAACAATTTAAATATTATATTTTCATAACAATATTATTCTGGTGAAATGTATATTTGTATGATACTAATAAACATTAATATATTTATAACTAAGATTAATATTAATGGATTGTCATTGTATTGTTGGTATACGACATTGAAAAGTTACTAAAATATATTTAACTATTTAATACATCGATATCACTTTTGACAGATAGTGTAATTGCTGATGGTATACATATCTATATTTTTCAATCTGGTTGTTAATTTTTGTACGGCTTCATACTAAAGTACTGGACTAACCACATTTAAATAAACTGATGGGATAAGGATAAAGAAAATATATTTATATGAAATGTTCACATATTATTTATGTAAGGGAGATCCTAAAACTATTTAGGAGAACCAGCTACTCTTATTCTTAGTATACCTAACCGGAACTAACTCTAACCTCTCCTTCATCGCCAAATAAAACTAGATGCACTTGAGATTTATTCAATATTCCCAACAATGCAGGTGGAAAATGAGTCACCGCCAAATAGTAATGCGTGAAGATGGACAGGATCTACTAAAATGAAGTACTGGTAATTATAATAGTCCCAAAACCAGATAACCACAATCAACTATTTCCAGCCTATGGCCGGGTCATATCAAAATGATTACATCTTTGTCTATCCTTCCACCAGTCTTCCTCCTTTATTTCCTTCCATTATTTTCTACTCAAATGATTGTTGGCCAATACTAACTCTCCCGGGATTTGAACAGAAATATATCAGAGCTAGATCATCTCAAACAAAACAACCTCAACAAACCTTGAACAGTACATTGTTAATACATCTAAGGCCTAGTACTTCATAGTAGGGACTAGAAGTATCTGATCTAGGAGATAATGTTGAGGGAGAAATGCAAGAGTTCAATCTAGCTAAAGAAAAATAGCCTCCGTGATGGTAGGTGAGGAGGTTCATCAAAGTCAGAGTGGAACTCCAGTTTTTCAGGTCAGTGTTCTGGTGAGCTCAGCTCATATCTACAGCTAAATAAAATCTAATAGGTGTAGAAAAATATTTGAATACTATAGGAACTGTAATTTATTTACTAAATAATTTAAAAGTACCTGGAAAAATTCAGTGATACCAACATAACTTACTTTATTTGGACCTTATGAACTTGAATGTATTCCAAGATTTTAAGTCATAGTAATGTTAAAAAAGCAATTTCCACTAAAATACATTGTCGCAATACGGTATCTTCAACAAGTACTTGCGATCTGCGATTTAAATATCCTATAATTTAAACACATTTTATTATGTTATTTGATATAACTTTTATTTAGAAATTACAAAACTCATTTTTGTTTATTTGTCGATAAAATGCTTGAAAGTTGATTTACTTTATATATATATATATAGCATATAATGAATTTGCCATATTGGCACCCGCACGTCATAGCCCTAATCGGAAGGTAACAAGTATGTCTAGTAAAAGAAAAAAAAAATTATCAGACTTCAAATTCAGATCGTGCGCGGGAACTGCTGAGATCTTACGGACACAAGTAAAACTACTTCTAGAAAAAGAACATAAAACAATATAATTTACAAATAAAACATATTGCTCTCTTTCTCGCACCAGCAGTGCGAGGTTTTTTCTTTAATTATTGCGAGGGCTGTAAACAAGCAAATTAAATGTTATTCAACATAGCCTGCTTGCACGTGTACGGAAATAAAACAATAATAGTACAGTTAGACTAAATAAAATTGACATAAACTAAATTTAAATTCACTAGAAATCAATTCAATAAAACGGGATCATTACAACATTATCAAAAATTAAATACCAACATGCAAATAATATTACCATGTATAAATATTAAAATATATATCGTATATACAATTGTATTTATGGATTATAGATATTCATTAATATTAATTATTCCACCATAGTGTTTATTAGGCCTAATCTTTATAAAATATATAATTTACCAAAAAAGCTTGTGAACTGTTTCTAAAAACCATAAAATTAAATTGAAACATATAAACTTCAATTTGAGATATAGAGTAAAATTTAAAGTTAAACTAATTACTAATGTGTTGTATTATAAAGTTATTGGAGTAGAGTTTAGATTTGAAATAAAACTCAGTGCACTTAGCTAACATTCGTTGTTATCTGAATCTAATAAATTTAGTTTACATGCGTTTAGAACGAAAGAAAATGTTAGTATTTTTTCATGTTTTATAACAAAAGCCTCTTATGGCAAAAATAGATCAAATATTTATATATTATATTCATAACGTAGAATTTTCTACATATAATCATGCCTAGTATTCAAGAACGTTATTAAATCTAAATTAGATGTATCGATTTAAGATGTATATTATTTTGGTTGCCAGAATAAATTTTACTTCATAAAAACAATAAAAATATGTAGCCCAGCTTGAGACCCACCCACTCTACCTTAACTGAACAACACTAAGAATATATAATTATCTTCATACACAGTCCTCAAAATAAAGGCTCTAATGGGTTATTAAATCATATTGATGATCAGAATCCACACGTAAACGACCACCTTCATTTTTATATGTATCGAGCGCAAACAAAGAATGTGAAAGCTCTCTATATTAATAGAGTGCTTTCAGAAACTTTATTGTCCCACCGGAAGCAAGAGAAGGTGAAAAGTGCACTAAAAACTGTAGTCATAGTTACCATAAACTTCAAGGCTGCTTTACTTTTTCAGTAATATCATTGCTAATTTTATGGAAAACAGCTATATTTATATTGGGTGGTGTATATGAGATTATAACTACATTCATGAATTTCACAAATTTTGAATAAGAAATTAGAATGATCGTAATCAATGTTTAATGTGACAATATCTAGTTATAAATTCCAGTACTTGAGAATATCATTATTGTAATTGGGAAATAAGTTAATTAAGCCTGTGTGAACCTTCAACATTTCGTCTATAAATACGAATATTACTAATGTTCGGGTTCATTTCAAGGTTTCGATTCTTAATACTATAGAGGTTTATGTCCAATAATAAATTTATTATCAAAATAAATACCATATTAGATTTCGGTTGGACTAATTTAATATTCAAATTTTTCTTTTTTTAGTTGAAAATATTAATTTCATCTTTACAAAAATTTGTACAATATCTTGGTTTGATTTATTACATCATCAAGACTTTACAATGCATATATGATTACATACATTATCGTGAGCAAACGATAGTTTCGTTGCTTTTGGTGGAATTGTTACCGCTAGTAAATAAATATTGATAACTATATTGATTTTACACAATGTATTTAGTATAATACAAATATAACTTTAAACTTGAGCTTTTTTTACTGATAATTTGATTTCTAATAAATACGTTATCATATATTCAATTAGCTCACGACTGTCAGATAGGGTCACCTATGGTTACATTTTTTAAAGTTGTTCAATGTATATGATCAATATAGGATGTGTTCTATTCCCTGAAATTATATACTATTAGTTGTGCAAAGCATATTTTTACAATATTTTGTGTTCACATGACGCCATCTTTATGTTACAATATTTCTTGTAAATCAAGTTTTGTCGCGTGTTCTACAATACATACCAACCATATCAAATATAACTTTCCTGAGTTAAAGTTATAGGGCCTTACATCTTATTTTAACAAACCAAATTACTTTGTTTCACTTTGCAATTGATGAAATAGTTCAGATCGTAGTAGTTTTAAAAAAAGTCTTTATTAGTCAAACATTTTAGTATTTAATTCAAGCGCACCAATGTTAAAACTACTTTACTAAATACATTACGTTGTTGGAGCGCTCATACACATTTAATGATGTTCCTAAAATCCTCATTTACAATTTGTTTGTATAGCTTAGCACTTAGTTGTAAACATATTACATAATATCTCAATACAGTTATGAATTTCGCTCACATTAAACAATAAATTAACACATTAGACATCTTAAAATTCTAGAAAAAATTAGGCTTATTCAAGAGCAGCCTTTTATGTCTTACCAATATTCACGAATAAACATGAACTCACCCACATCCCATCACCCTTCACACATCCCAAAACATATCACTTGCCAACTTCTTCACCCACCATACCAGCCGCCACGATTGTTTACTGCTTACACACGGTTTTTTCAACACTACTTCACTTGCTGAGGAGATAACGTGATGGTAGCTATATAGCTTACCCTGGTTCTCTTGAAAATAAAGAGTGCAACAGAAGAAGTTCCGTATCGATACCTTGTGTACTTTTTGAGTTTACTAGACATAAACAAACAGACAAACATTCAAAAAATGGATTATTTTGTCTTCTTATCATCTTGCCCATAAAAAATAGAGGGCAGACCCGAATTGCGCCAGTTATTAAGGGATTAAAAACTGTTTACTAATCCCGGACCCGAATTGCGCCAAGTCAATTTCAGGTAGTCGGTGAGGGAGGTGGGGGGAATGATACAAACAAAGACCATCGCAAACAAGCTCTCGCCACATCATGTCTTTCCTCCCCTTAGTAAAGGAATGTAAAAACGCCCTAAGTGCCCCCAACAAGACTTGTAACAATAGTATTGACATCAGTCTGTACAATACTTATTAATTGTCTCGACAACAGTGACTGTCCCGGTGTATTTTTTAAATTTTTTTTCGGGTTTTGTGTGAACTGTGATAATATTAGCGAGAATTATTGATATGGAAAGGATTTATAGTGAAAAAGGGAAAGTTCTGATTGTCTATTATAATTATACGTATCGACAGGTGAATCAATTAAGGTACGTTTTCATCTGGCACTAAAAGTCATGACATTTTAAAGTCGTGACAGTGTGACATGGCGACAATGTGACAATAAGATGTTTTTACGTATAACAAATGTCATGGTCAGCTCTATTTCTTTCTAGTCTATCTTTAAACTTTATGTCAACTTTATTCCACAGACAAGGATGTTTTTCATATTCACATAAAAACTGAATTGTTTCAGAAGAAGATGTATCTTCCATGTCGGACGTAATAATACAACTACTGATATAAACTAACAAGTCTAAACTGTCACGGCATTTTGGATACTAGTTTTCACACGGTGCAGAACGTGACACTTCCTTGACATTACGTGACACTGCTTGGAAAAATCAAAACAGTTTGATTTGTGACATTTGTTGTCACGACAGTAAATTGTCATGACAATATGGATTTTTGTTTTCACGAAGACAAGCGCCATTACACTAATTGTCATGACTGTAAAAGTCATGACTTAATGTCACATGAAAACGTACCTTTAAAGTTGACGAGGGAAGAGAGGTGGAGATGCACTAAAAAGGACTGCAAGGCTAAAATATTTACTCTTGATGGTGGAAACATTTTCTCGCGGACTGAAAACGAACACAACCACGAACCACTACTAGATCAAGAGTTGAACAGAAGATCCATTAGCAACGCAGTTAAGAGGAAAGCTGATGAGATTGAAGTAAGGCCTTCAATGTTAATCCACACAGAGGTACAGACACATAAAAACATTGACCCGCAAGGACATTAAATGTATCAGGAATAACATCAACTACACTAAACTAAAAACACTGCCAAAGTTGCCTAAATTTTCCGAAGAAATTCAATTTGCCCTAGATTCAATTGAAATAAAAACTATTCAAGACGAAAACTTTTTGTTGAGAAACGAAAAAAGAAGGGGATCGTGACATTTTCTTGTGACTCGAATCTCGAGTATTTGTGCCAGAATGAAATTGTGTTAATGGATGGAACCTTTGAATACGCACCGAAACATTTTCTTCAGCTTTTTACTGTACATGGGTATTTCGAAGTGTCATACATACCTCTAGTCTTTTGCCTACTTAAAAACAAAAAAAAAGCAGAGCTACATTGACGCTATGAGAATCCTTAAAGACGGTTGTGAGAAGGGACAACTTCACCTTCAACCTTTATACATTGTGATTGATTTCGAGCAAGCGATTCACGAGTGCATCGTGTTGACTTTTCCACAAACCAGGATAGTAGGCTGTCGATTTCATTTAGCGCAAGCATGGTAAGCAAAAAAAATTTATTTTAAAACTTTACATAAATAATGTTATATAGTTTGTGACTTGATTATTATATTTTTCACTCTTGAAGATTTTTTTAGAACTGCGTTTTACTACCTGTTCGATCTATAGGCCTCCTTATGTACTAATTACGCTAATAGGCTTTGGTATGAGATAGGTAGAATGCAGAGAAAGTTAATCCTAATTTGCATGTAGTGAGAGTGGAATATCATTTAGGAAAAACCACCTTCAGTTCCCTCGACCAGGATTCGATCCCCAACCTCCCAATCATCGGCTTGATTTTTTTTTATTCTAAATGTATATCTGGAGAGTGTTTCTAAATGATGAATAGAACTGTATAATCGATCTACAGAAAATAATTGAACTATGGGCAGTTTACTAATGATTAATTTGAAAATAATTTAAAATTTCTCAAAAATATCTTAAACAATTTTGATTTAAACATAGGCTACATTTTGGGTGTATTTAAGATGAGAATTAATACTGTTTATTTGGTTTAGGTGGCAAAGTTCTTTTAAGGGTAGTAGATGACTAGTTTTCAAAAACTCAAAATATTTTGAAAATCTTTTTAACGATTTTTTTTAAATCAGCGTGCATTTATAATGAATAATAACATTGTGAGGGGCCTACTTAGTTTTGGGTAAAACAAACTATTTCAAGGATAGTTTTTTACCCCCTCGGGTGGCCGTACGGTATAAGGCGCAACTCTCGCACTAGACTGGCCCTCGAGACCAGGGAGGTTGGGGTTCGAACCCAGCCGGGTGCACTGAAGTGGTTTGATCCTAAATGGTTTCCCCACTTTCTCTCCACGCAAATGCGGATGCACTTCTTATAAATTCAACCTTCCCAATCCCTAACCCATTAGAGTAAATAGTACACAGGCTATAGCCCGAACGGGCAGTAAGACGTGGTGCTAAAAAAAAGGATAGTTTTTGGTGACGAGTTTTCAAAAACCATTAGCAACTTGTGCGCTTAGTAAAATAAAGCAAACATATGGTAAACAAATTTAAAACACTCAAATTTAAAATATTAGCCAAATAAAATGATTTATTATTTGGTTTTAACACAGAGATCCATATAAGTGTAATTATCAAATCGTCGAATAATATTGTCTCAGCTGACCCATTAATTAAAAAGTGAATATACGCTATGATAAAGTATCTGCGATTCTGTCGTAAGCCTACTTTTTATTTGTTATTCTTGGCCATTTTAAACATATGCCAGCCAAAAAAAGCGAAATGTTTTCCTGACTGTGTGGGTGTCATCACATTTTTGTACATATGATTACGGCCACATTTTTTTAGCTTCGGTCACTGATATGCTATTTTGTAAAATATATTTATGCGAAAATTTCACTTTATATAATATTGTTTGATTTATATTTTTTGACTTGTGTCCTTCTTACTGCCAGGCATAGCATTAATATTTGCTTATGTTCAGAGTTGGCGCAATTCGGGTCCTGTCTTGGGAAGGGGGGTATTGGCGCAATTCGGGTCCGGTCTGGGGGGCACTTTTAAGCTCTTGGCGCAATTCGGGTCCGAGCTAAGTGAATTGGCGCAATTCGAGCGAGCCCAAAATAGAGACACCCCAAAAATTATCATGTACAGACATACCTTAAAGTCTTATTATATGCATGGATATTAATAAAGTTAGAGCATGATTAAAATCAAATTGTGTATAATAATACATAGATCACTTATAATATGTTTATTAAATGTTTCAAAAGACACAGTTTAGATAACGTTGTTTTTTAATGAACACTAAGTGAAGTTTTTTTTAAAAGATTGCATGTAGTAGATCAAAAGGAGTGGAATATTTTATAGATTAGAATACAATCTACTTAATTAAGATCTTAATCACTACATTTAATTACCATAGAGATCGTTTTATAGGGTGGGGAGATGTTTGTCAGACGTCCGGTGGAGCTCGATTGAGTGACATTATCTTCAAAAAAATGAAAATATATATTGTGAAGTTTGCTTTTATTTAACTAGTGAATATTTACTTTTCAATTAAAGTGTTAATTTTCAAGCTACTAACTCTCTAATTGGTTCGGCTTACCCTATATTTTAACTACGAGCTGCGCACTGTATGCTATTAATTATAATTTTATAACTTAGTCATTACATTTTAATCATAAATCGTATTATTATTATGTATTATGTACGGTAAGTTATGTTTGGTTTACTATTATTTAATCACTATGCGTGCACTTCTTCTAGTATAATTGATAATTCGTATCAAATTTCCAATATTTATGAACATTGGTTTATGAGCTACCAACCTTATGACTATTGAGTTAAGGAAATTAGACAAAAACTACGCAAGCCCATTCAAAGTTTACCCTTCTATGTTACTTGTTCTTTAGTTGCCCGAATTGGTGATAACAATTGCTTCTCTGAAATGGAAATAAGTTTTAATCAGTGCCACTAGTTCATAGTACAGGTATGAAATGTATGTGACCATGAAACTCCTTCTGGAAAAACTCAAGTACGAAGATTGTCTTTGGTAATTTGAAAGTTATTGCTCTTTTTCTTGGGCTTTAGCTTAGTTTCACAAAGTACTGCTGTTTTCTTTGTGAATGGCATCACAGAGTCCAGAGAAATCACTACATCCAGAAAGAGTAGCCAAAGTGAACATCACTAAAACCAGGAAGGAAGAATGTTGTAAATACACTACTCGTTGATCCAGAAAAAGTGTATCTACTTCTACATCATTAAAAGCTTGGTCTTATGAATAACGTTGTTAGAGCAATGGATGGAGATGGATTTGGACTTAAGACATCACTAAATAAAAGTACCCAAATATCAGTGATGTAAAGATAGAAGAAAATACCTTGCGAGTAGTGTTAGGATGATAATTTAGTTGGTCAGTTTAACCAGGCTGAAAGGTCGCATGTGAGTCTTTCCAAGTTATTTTCCAGAATTTCTTTGGTACACATAAGGCGGACAGCTACAAAGCAGTAGTGGATGATATGTTAAAATCTTACAAGACTATGGAATGTAACATGGCTTGGAAAATAAATTTCTTGGATTTACATCTGAATTTATTCCCGGTACATCTTGAGGCAATCAGCGACGAGTATGGCAAATGGTTCCAACAAGGTTTTGCCGATACCAGGGAAAGTGTTGTTCAAGTATGTTTGCTGACAATTTTTGGACCCTTAAACGGGTTTTTCCTCAGTCAAATTACAGTAGATAAGCTTAGACTTAGACTTTTTAGGTGAGATAGTCCTTTACTATGACGTATATTATGTAAATAAACATAATACCATAAAGTTTAAGTGGCTGTCACGCCAAATCCTTACATGATAAATAAATACTAAAGAGATACTTGAATTCAGCATAAAAAATACTATTCGATTGTCCTGTTTCTGCGTTTGTAACAAATATTGGGGAAAATGTTGTTGCACAGTGTTGTATTAACAAAACAAGTATTAAAAATACAATATTTAAAAATGGCAAGTAAATATTATTATTTGGAGCTAACTAATTACATTTCAGTGGCATAGAAGATGTACTTAACAAATTCATGTAATCGGAATGGAAACACGCTGCATAGTGAAGTGAGGATAGAAACTTACTTTATTTTAAATTGATAAGGAAATCAAGTGGATGACGGAACTAGGGAATGTGGGAAAAATTAGCGTCTGAATCTAGACCTTTTAAAATAATATGGTAATTCAAAACATTTTTTAAATTTCATGTTAGAAACTATAGAAAATCAGAAAATAAGCAACAATAACACATATTTATTATATATGTTCACTTGTATTGTTATTTAAATGGGGCTAGTTTTTGTGTGTTAACATAATGTTCTTACTGTGATACATCTTAACAATACGGAGACGGCATTTGCTTAAGAACTTTACACATATTGTGAGATTAATAGCTTGAATAGAATGATACCAGTTTGTGCTATTATATTTGTATTTAATTATAGTACTCTAACCGTATAATATGTACTGTACAATAAATATATAATCAGTTTTCGAACAAAATTTGAACCAAAGAAATATTCCAGACTCAGAGTTTAAGGAAAGTTTCATGAGACCACTAACTTCAACCGAGAAAGTTATTGTACTTTCAACAAGATATAATTTTTAAAATAAATATATTTGTTTTAATGATTTCAAATTATAGTTTAACTTTATTACTATACCAAAAAACTAATACATTAGAAAACATTTTAATTTGGAGAGTCTTCTATTTTTATAAAATGAAATTGTACTCAGAAATTTTAAATCTACCGTAACTTTTTTTTCAAACAAAAACACAATAGCTATTCCTTTTTCTGTATTTTATAAATGGATAGACAGTTACTATAGCAGCATTTGTTAGTTTTATTCTTATCATTTCCATTTAAATGTATTCAGGTTAATTTGTTTCCTCTAATTTACGATCATATTAGTTCTTTAATGACAATTATTGAATTTTTAACAAGCCATTTTTTTCTCTGATATTTTGTGTAAATTATACGTATTCTACTCGATTTTTAAAATCATAAAATAAATGTTAGTATGATCAATAACACACGAGCGCCACCTGTAAAGACTACCGCCTTCACTATCTTGATCGTTTCATCTCTAAAGTAATATTTTGCTATTTCTCTTTTGTGTATAATTATTCAATAAAATCTACCTTAATTTACACCTCTCAACAGCATTTTAGTCTTTATATTGGACAGTATAAATTTCTCCTGAATAATAACATGGGCTCTTACGGTAAAACCTTTTTCCAACAATAATGAACATGGACACTGCTAAAGACAAATATTTATATACAATAATCTCTAAATAGCGAATAAAAATGTAAGCAATCATGCGTGTGTGTTAGAGTAAATATATTAAAATGTCATTGTCCTGTGTGCAATGTATTCCCGCACGTCCCTGTTAATAAAATAATTCCATTGCCATAACAGACCATTAAGATACAGGACTGGAGTAGAATGGTATCTTCAAAATAAAAATTTAAATAGCAAAATAAAATAGACAAGAATATTTTATCTAATCAACCTTACTTCAATTAACATTTTTCCCATAATATAATTAAAACATTCTTACTATTTGAGGGGAAATTATTATTATTATTATTATTATTATTATTATTATTATTATTAGAACCGCGTCTTACTATCTGTTCGGGTTTTACGCACTTACGCTAATGTGTAATGGTAGGGTGATTGTGAGATGAAATGGAGGACCTACAGTTTAACGTGGAATCCGAACCACGGTGGCGGCCTGGCATTCCCCACATTCACAAGATGACTTGTCAGAGGTGAAGGAAGGGTTTGGAAATCTGATAAATCTGTGCCGGACCGAGGATTGAACCCCGGCCGCCAGCAAAGAAGTCTGATACCTTACCCCTAGACCACCAGGTCACTTCTTGGAGGGGAATATAGTATGTTGTTTGTTACTTTCTCGCTATCTTGCAGGTAGAGAAAGTTTTGTGATTGTCAAACAAATTGAACTCGAGATTTTGATGAATATTGACGTTTCATGACCCCCTGAATCCGAAAAAGATTTTTTTTTACTTACCGTCTGTCTGTGCCTCCAACTAGAAACTAAATTATTATACCGATCAGGCTAAGTGTTTAGTATCTAAGGTTTTCATAGGTTTGCCCCGAGGGGTTTTTGGAATAGGATATCCAACCCTAAAATTAGGGGTAGTTTACTGAGGGGCAAATAGAGGAAAAGTCGATTTTATCAAAATCAGCTCTAACAAATTTGATTAAATTTCATTTATAAACATTTATAAATATTCCAAACAAAATGGTATCTCTTAATATTTCAGCAAAATGGGTCTGATGCGTAAATGATCTATTTTATAATATCTCTTAAACTATTTGAGATATGAAATTATTTTCGTTACAAATATGTAGATCATTTTATAATACCAATATTTTATTATAAGTATATTTTTATAAAACCAAAAACTTTCAAGCTATACGTAAATATATATATTTATTTTAAAATTTTGAGCACAAAAGGTAAAAGAATTACGACCGCAAAAGAAAATCTAACCTGAAATGTTGATGAATGTCGATGTCTATGACTCCCCAAAACCCTAAAAAGTGGTATTTGCAATAAAGTCTTTTTGTGTGTCTGTTTAAACTTAACATTAAGAGTACTTTAATAAAGGGCGAAAAAAGAAAAAATAGATTTCCCAAAATTGACTCTTATCATTTTGATTAAAATTCGTATCCAGGTGTTGATTAATATTATACATAAACTGGATATTTTCATTTTACCATAAGAATCAATTTTAGGGTACTTTACAAAAGCAGAAACTTCCGTATCTTCGCAACTATTTGAGATACTAAATAACCGATCATTGCAAAATTTTAGTACTATTAAAAATAAAAAACTTTTATCTGTAATATATTTTTATAAATTCAACAGTTTCTGAGACATTGGCAAATATATTAATACAATTGTGTGAGCTTTAGGTGTAAAGAGATACTATTTAAGTTCTAATGCAATAATTGTCCAATTCCATAGAGTAATTAAATATAAGTAGGTCTCTAAAAGTTTGAGTTGTGTTTCCTTAAACCTCTTAGGAGAAATGTTTGTACAACAATGATCTAACTCCATTTTAGACTCAATAGTCAATATTTACATTTTTGATTGGTTAAGCTATTTAAATTTAATAACCCATGAAACATTCTTTTGCGTTCATATATGTAGAAGCCATGGTTCCATTCCAAGTTCAATAACTCTTTTATAAACAGAGTAAGAATTATCTGGAATGAAACTGAGAACCAATATTACATTCTTCGTCTTCTTATGAATGTACATTTATAACACCTTCAAGAGAATACAAACATATTTAATACAGTAAACATTAATAAAATATACTTTTTAATAACATTATTTAATAGATATTGATAAAATGTATCAACAGCAATAGCTTTAGAAAACATGATTTAACGTATGAATACAAAATGTATAGCTCTCTTTTAAGGGTTTTTCTACAAAAATGAGAGGGACTTTAGCATGATGGTGAGGCCAGTGATTGGTTAGTTTTACTTTAATAAATAGATGTATTTAACTCTCTAGATATTTTTTTGAAACATTTAATAAACCATTTACCTCTAAATATTTTTTTTATTATTTTAACAAACTGTACAAAATACAGTATGAATTTTTTAAATCAATTTTTCTAAATTTGATTCTTTACATGCTTTGATTAAGCTTGAACTCTAATAAACATTTTTTTTTAAATGTATAAAATATGAGAAGGTTTTGTATTTTTTTTGTTGATTAATTATTAAAGAAAAGTTAAACAAAAATAACAATCTGGAGGGATCTAATAATTTATATATATATATATATATATATAATCAGGAAATTATTTCAATTTAGTCTTTAAATTTATAATTAAATAAATAGATAGACAGTTTAAAATACATACCGAGTAAATAGTGTAAATGTGGTAATATCAGTCGATGCTAAAGAAGGAACTTCATGGTGTTTATGAGGAATATTTCTGTAATATTGGCAGGTTGAATATTTGAGATTGTGTATATGACACATCTAATTATTTATTCACTCCTCCTTCCCCCATCTTTCCCTCCATTCTAAAACTACGTTCAGACTGACAGTTTGTTTTAAAATGTTGAACCAACCTCAAGTCAGCAAACAACGGAGCGGGTGGAAATAAATTATGCATGGCGTGTCACAAATTAATTTACTTCCTCTAAATGAAGCTGTTTCGCTGCATTAGCATATAGACAGGAGTTAAGGAACTGATCGTTGTTTCTCTCCCTCTGAAAAAGACAAGCAGCTCGCTGTGAAATCGCGAGCGAGGGCTGTTTACAGCGATAACACGTGTCTCCGCTACCAAAGCGACGACGATAACAAACCCGGTAAGACATCTTCATTACGACACCGTTCAACAAGTGTTACGATATAATTCTTACTCTTCGTTTACGCCTTACGGGAGGAGATAGTCTGGAGAGACAGCACCCACGGGACCAGCCCTCTCTCGTAAACGAGTTACCAAAAATAAAACACTATGGGCCAGAACTCTTCTAAGGATTGGGAATTGGTTTTATGAAGCTGACAGTAAAGTATATTTTGTTATAAATAATATTTAGAAGAATTTTCACTAATATTTTTATAAATTATATTGCTTCAACCATATTGTTGTTTGTATAAGTTTCTTTAGCATCTCGTCTCACTATTCGTCCAAGCTATACACAATAAATACATTATATGAGGAATATAACCTATAAATGACATTCTAATATCATCATGATAATTTTTAATGGTTTATATTATATCAGATTTGGGATTTGGCCAGCAAATAACTAATAATAAATTGTATGTAAATCCAGGATATAATTAATCAATTGTAATTTTAATTGATTAATAACATTGAAAATTTAATTCTGTTTATCACTTATAATAGTTTAGATCAAAGTATTAAAGTCCATATCTAGATGCATCTAATTGTTATTGATAAGTTTTCATTTAATGTAGGACTTGTTATATGTCTAAACATAATTTATATATGACTATTAGGTATTTAAAACACATTTTATACTCCTTTACTTCCCTCCAAATAATGGAAACTAATTTCCAATAAATATACTAGTTTTAGAATATTTTGTTGTAAAGGAGATCGAGAATATTATAGCAGCCAATCAAGAACTGGCCGATAGAATAGCGTGTCTTGAGTCCATTATGCAACATCAATCTCAACTTAAATCTACTACTGTAATGAGGGACAGGGGTCATTAAACAGGTGAGGGATATTAGGTAAAAACCCAGTTAAGAGTTATTCTGAATATACACCATCTAGTCACGTGACAATTATAGAGGCAAGTCAAGTGATCAGGTTACTTGGTATCATTCATAATGAAGAAGCAGCACATGCAAGTTTTGTTCGCATATTGGCAGTCCTAGTTGTGGTATCGACTTTAACCATCTCACCATAATAATAATTATAGTAAGAATGTGAAAGTACCACAAGAAACGCTAATAAAGGTCACAAAATAAATTAATGTATACAATTTGTTAAAACTGGACTAGTAAACCGGAAGGTGAAATATCTGTGTAAAAGAAGGAGGGCAAATGTTCTCGAAAATATCAAATCTTTCTATTAATTTGCATTGATTAGCTGAGTTCCTCGTTAACTACATCGTACTTGCCTGTAAGCTTTATTTGTTACTTTCATCCTACTTGCCTTGCCTGTCATCTTGAGTTTTTACTTGCATCCTACTTGTCTTTCATGATGGGTTGGCTTGTTACCTGCATACTGTTATTATTTGGTTTTAAATTTGACTATATTCTATTTGTCTTACCTGTCAGCTTACTTTGTTACCTGCATCTTACTATGATGGATTAAATAGCTAAATCATTATATTTGCTAATCACGGTTACAGCCACATCTAAATATAATATATTTTAATTTGATAAAATGGAACCTGAACACGGGAATTGAACTCACGACCTTTGACTTAGTACGCCAATGCTCTGCCACTGAGCTATCCAGGAATAGTCCCGTTTCCAGGGATATTTTTCAATCATATTTTAAGGCAGAATCTGTGATGAATGTGTGTAAATGGTCAGCATTGGCGTACTAAGACAAAGGTCTTGGGTTAGATTCCAATGTATGGTAGTAAGGCGCTATGGTAAAAATAAATAATTTCAAAAAGAATTGTAATTGATGAATTGATGTAGCTCTTTGAGTGACATTTCATCCTGTGAATCAAAAGTCACACATCCAATAGCTAAACCACAGTGCCAGAGGAGTTCTGAATACTTACCATTGCCACACTCCTCCATACCTTGTCGACAAAAGGTATGCAGCAAAGTAGCCTCTCTGTCTTTGCTTGCTGCAACGGCAGTAGAAGGGTTAAGCCCTTAAGATGGGGTGCAATGGCTGTCTGCACTCGGCCATTCGCCCACTTCCCATTACACAGTTTCAGTTGCTCTATGGGCTACCAAAATAAGAACTCCGGTAGAGAAACAGTTTTTCAAGTCTTAGGTTTAAACAACAATATAATTTGTTTATAAAGTGTTGCAATGCTTGAATTAAATATTCCCTTGGACATTTTAGATTTTAAGTTCACTATTTCTGAATTTAGCAGTGTAAGTGAGCTAGACGAAACACATGGGGGAATGAACAGTTCATGAATACAGTGGCATTAGATGAAAAACATCTTTTAGAACAGCATCTTACTACTGATCCATGTTATACGCTAATGTACTAAAGAGGTCAATGGGCTAAGTATGAGCTAGGTTTAATTTAGAGCAAACTACCAAAAATATGCATGGAAAAAAGAAAGAGAATGGGAAACCAATAATGAAAACCAACCTCAGTACATCTGCCCGGGGTCGAACAATTGTCTTCCTATCATCGGCAGTCTAGTCTACTATGAATGTAGCGCCTTTGACTATTTGGCCATCGAATCAGTACCCGAAATAAAACCCTCTTTTTAAGCACGATATTTTTTTACCCGTCCGGGTTATACTCTAAAACCCTGGTGACGTAAATCAGGGCTTCATTTGGTGTGCGTATGACAATTAAACGTGTTAATTTGGTGTGATGGTTTGGTGTGGTGTGGTGGTTCACATTTACAAAATTAAATTTAAGGCAGGCAATGTAAGGAATGAGATAATGAAAAATGCACATTTTATTTTAGTCTTAGATCCTATTCCTCTTAAGAATCTCAAGATAAAAGTGAAAAAAATCATTTGTTTCTAAGAAATTGAATATGAATAATCTACCTTCGGCTTACTAGCAATATTATATTTAAATATAATTTGAGCTCTCTCACAGTATTTTCTTTTGTTTACTTTAGATTTACCTGTTAATTGTATGTTGTTTGAAGCCCAAATATTTAAAAAAGTAATTTAATAACATATTCAACCAATAATATATTTTAGGCAGATTTAATAATAACTAATCAATTAAATATATTGTATTATTTTTACCAGATATATTATTCGATTTCCCCGGGTGTAGGGGAAAATGATTAAATTAAAGAATCAAAGTTATATAAAATAATGTACACCCATTGCACACAATTCTTAAGAAAATTTGACATAATTTGTAACTTTAGTTCATTTTAAACTATATAGAAGAAAGAATTTTATTCTTTTTTTACATTTTAAAGAGAGAAAAAGAAATTTGTATTAACCCAATTTTATTAAATATAAAATTAATAAGCAGATAGCACAACATTGAAACCTCTCATTCACTCTGCAGTGCACAGTCATTATAAAACAAAGTTCATCCTCCTTGAATTCAAAAGAATGTTTGTGAAATTATTTATATTACTTTGATTATGTAACCCAATCTTCAGAGATAGGATTTTATCATCTAAAAGCATCCATTTTTCAAAAATTTGTCGATGGTAAACAACTTCAAATAGCTTATAGAAGCATCTAACTTTGATAGTAAAAATAAAGTGGAGTATCCCTTTAAATTGCTTTCATGGGCATCAAAATTTCTGTAGTAGGACCACTATATAATTTTTTCTAGGGAATCTAATTTATCAAAAAATCTGGTCTAGTAATACTTAAAATAACTTTTAGAGGCATCCAATTTTAAAAAATTTGCTGGAGGACTACATTAAATAGCCTATAGAATTACACAAATTTATAAAAATCGGGGGAGATTGACAAGTTAATTCTCTTAAATTAGTATAAGTTTTAAAAACAATTCACTTTTGAGGACCACTTCAAATACGTTCTAGGACATATAATTTTTAAACATTATCTAAGAGGAAGAAAAACTCATAAAAAAATCTAGGGCTTCCAATTTTTAAACATTAACTGAGAGAGAAAAATAATTCATAAGAAAAATACATTTTGATATGTCCCCTTCCCCCATCACACAAATAAGATCCCACCACCATTTTTTTAATAATTTTCTTATTTTTCAGAAGTCTTAATATCTTGTAATCAAAGACTTACAATTTGGAACTCTCCCAAAATTATATTTCCCTACACCCACGAGACTAAGACTGCTACCTTTCAGGGCAAACGGGATGTATATTGAAAACAGAGAAAATCTGTAAAAGCAAATTAATTGGGTGTAACATGAAAAGTCGAGAAGTCAGAAAAATTATAAAATTTCACTGAAGTTTTACTATTTGTTTTCATGCAATAATTCGTGAAATACATGGTAGAGAACATTAAAAAGTACAGCCTATTGTATACCCCAATTAATGTGATTATTTGATCATCTTTGTGCAAATAATCTAATAGAATGCAATGAAAATTATGAGATTATGTATGTTGGCCAATAGCTTTTATTATAAAATACTGGGAAAGTATATATTTTTGGCCTAGAGAACCTGGGGAAGTAAAATAATTTAAAGTGTAGGCCTTAGCAGTGCTGTTGAAAGCGTGCAAAATAAATAAATTTTATCAGCAGAAATCATCTGGGTTTAAAATTTGTATCATCCCAGCCGTTACCCTGGAGGATATATTTAAAAAGGAAAGGACACCATATTGTAGGGCCAATGTTTAATCATTAGCCTTGTGTTACATTATATTGTGTAGAGTATCTGACGAGAGGCCCAGAATAAATTAAAAATGTGATTAAGCCTACAACAAAAGCCTCGTAATGTGTTGTTTTGCATACCACTAATAACTTAGTTGCAAGGCGAACTATCAAGAACTGTGTATTTACTTAAAACTTTCAAATAAACATTATTTCCATATTTGAGAGGTTCTTCCTCTTTTAAATATTAATGTAAGACTTTTTGATACGTAAAGGTTTTCCTCTCAGGTGTTTTACGCCCTCCACATACAGTATCCTTATTGTAAAATTTGGATAACCCTGGCATTCAGTAAGACCATTGGCACCTACATAAATGCAATAAATATTCATTTGGTTGTATGCATTACACACTGACTTTAATTTTAAAAACAAAAAATATCTTCCATTGGCATCAGATTTTTACATATTTCCACTAAATAACCACTCTGAAAATGTATAGAGGCAGCTCATATTCAAAAGTTTGTTAAAAGATAATCACTATATGTTGCATTTACAAGTAATAAATTTTCAAAATATTTCAAGGTGAGGAACATTTTAAGAAGCTTTTAGAAAACTCCAAATTTAAAATCTTCTAGTTTAGAACCACTCCAAATAACTTCTAGAAGAATATAATTTTCGTAGATTTTTCCAAGTGTGTACCAAACTAAATAGCTTTTAAGGGCATCGAAGTTCCGGAAATTTTTTGGATGAGGGCTTCCGATTTCCCTTTTGGCTTCGAGGCCAGGACGTTAAAAACATCACAAACAACACAAGAGAGTGTCATTACTTATAAAATAAAAATATACACAGGGCCTACCCATTATTTTTTATTGTTGTCCAACAAAAAAATTACCACGTTTTTCTGCACACAAGTTCATTCTATATTGTTACTATACATTTTGACAAAGAAGGATATATACAAAAGGATTATCAATGAAAAATAAACCTCCTTCAAATAGCTTCAAAATTCAACTGGGGTCTAAAATTTTACGCGGTCAGGACCTACGAACTTCCTCCCAGTAGACCCTCCTCCCCCCCACCACCACTTTCAAATATCTCCCTGAGCCCCTATATTTGTGCATATTTAAATGGGCCAGCTTGTTCATTCTGAGGTTTCCTATTGATTATCTTAGGTAAGCTGTGATGCACCGTACCATCGAAAATTAGCTATCAGGCTGAAAGCGTGCAGAAAATCTTCTACATATCTAATACATTTGGGTACAAGTCTTTGTGGCATTTGCTTAGGGTATCAATTACATTGATAAGAGGAGCAATTTGGTTTTTGAACCATTAATATGGCTGAATCATATCGTTCAACCCATCATGTTAGGCACAAGGTACAATTTCAAGAAATTTTTCTGTGAATCTCAGGATATAAATATTTATGTGTTTCTTCAAAAGTTGACGTTTTGTAGAGTTGGAGTATTTATTACTGTTCAAAAATAAAGTATTATTGATGGTACATCTGCTTCTTCTGAAATATTTAAATTAAATTTCAATGAAAAAAAAATGAATACACATTGTAATAGGGTGGCCTTTATATATGTTTGCCTGTGTTCCATTCAATATGCCACTCATAGCAGCGGGCCATCATAGCCTTGACCACGTAAGTATTCAGTTTCAATATTGCTTTCCTGTAGACCCCCAAATTTTCTACAGCTAAGAACTCTCCCCTGAAATTTGTACACACATAAACTGTAGAAAATGTTAATTAATTTTACAGATCTTCTGTTCATCTTTCACATTGAGTGCACAACAGTTGTCAACAGTTGACACATCGGTGGTTTTGTCAGCAACTCTGACTGAGAAACGTTTAGCACGATTTACCTCAGATGCAATTTTCCTTTTAATAACTAAATCACTAGCAAAGATTTGCTTTGATTTTGAGTATGTGCAAACAGGGGGGAATGATATTTTAAAACTCTGGTGATCTATGATGTATTATTCTGTATTGTTGCGTTTAAGGTTGGCTTGAACTTGACTAAAATATTTTGCGCACATAGTTTTAAACTAACCTACATTGTAATAACCTAAAACACATTAGGAGAAAAACCAAAATAGAGAAATACACCCAAAAGGGACTAATTAAAAATTATAGTAGCCCCAAAAGTTGTGAGTAGCCCAGTTAGGAAAGCCAGTAGCCATCGGATCCAAGAAGTAAATCAATTGGCTAATCCTCACCCTATCTGTCAACCCTGCGCTGAGATGCCATTTACATCTGTTCATTCACCAGTGGTGTCTTGCTTTATCTACGTTAGACACATCCGTAGCAACACTGAGTTAACAGCTACAAACATCACCTGAGACTCGCTTTTACTATATAGGTTGTCAATTGTCACTCCTATAATGTTAACTGTAACTAAATTTAAAAAAAAAGATAAAGAAAAGGATCTTGGTGGGGGCTTTAGTCCCTTAACACCCTCATGGATGCACCACTGATCCAACTGAACCACCGAAATCGTAGCAAAGGCTATGTGCTAGTTCCACATTTTAACGTCACCACACTCGTCATACAATCTAATCAATGAATACTCCATGCACCTGCGCTTGAGGTGTAACCGCATACCCTCTGAACGCAGGAGAGTTGCAACGACAAACCCCAAAGAGGTGGTAGATATGGCCGCGTGGATTATGTGACTATGATGTATAATTATCTTTAAAAATTGCAATATGAAAATATTTATAATAATTAAGTATAAGTGAGAAAGATTTTTGTGAAATTACAAACTTTTACTATAGTAAGACTTTATAGATTAATTAAAATCGAATAATTTATTGATTAATACACATATGAATAAAGATATCAGAACATTATTAAAATAACACATTAAAAATATGAGTCAAGATCACATACATGATAACAAGTAAAAATATAACGAAAAAAACACAAATAATTTACCTTAATTAAACTATATAGATAATTAGTAACAAATGACTAGAGGACTAATGTTTGGTTGTAATATAATTGAAAAGAAATTTTAAGAAAAATTTAAAAAAATGTTGAATAATATAACAGTTAATTGAATTATATTATCTTATCTGAAAATTCCCTTGCTCCTTTTTTAACCATCTTAGAGACAGCCTTAAAACTCTACATGTTTCGGCACATCTACGGTGCCGTACTCAGGACTGAACAAAAGAAAAATATGCAATAGTTTATGATGCAAGTAACTAGGTGTTAGCCAAGTAAGAGAAACAAAACGAAAAATGTTGGGAATTAACTATGTAAATAACCAATATAAAAATGAAATATCATACTTACCATTTGGCTGTGCCTGTGTGAGTTGCTCCAGTGAATACCAAAATCAAAATGATTAAAAATGAGAATGGTTGTGTAATTGAAAAATAAGGTTATAATAGTCTAGATCATATGGAAAGTCATAGATGACGAAAAACAGCAAGGCGGTGTGAGACATAAAGATGTAATAGTTGAAGATGTTATTAGATAGATGTGGTGAGATAAAATAAGAGTAATGAAGGAAAAATAGAAAGAGTAATGAGAATAGGAAAACGGATGGTACAAATCTTTCTAACACTGGCCCGAACCGGTCATTAACTACCGGAAAGAGGGGCAGGAACATAAGTTATTTTTTAATCTGGTGTGTTGGGGGAGTTTCCTTAAGGTGTTGATAAGGGTTTGGTTTTCAAAATGTATTTGTTTGTTGAGGACCTTCTTGTTATTGAGTTATGCGGTTTGGATGAAAATGTTTTCTGCATTGTTCATGGTTGTGCCTTTGGACGAGCTGTGAATTAATTTCATGCATTTTTCCATGGGGATGGGTTGATTACCATAAATTTTAAGATGTTCGGAGAATTTGTATTTGTTCCTGTCATATTTGAAGTCACTTATGTACACATAAAGCCTGGTTGAAATTCGCCAACCACTTTGGCCAATGTAAACACTAATGCATTCACAGGTGAGTTGTTAAACATCACTTTTTTATTACTTGTTGGTTGATTTTAGATTGGACATATTAAAATTTTTTGATATTGTTATTAGTACTAAAAGCTATGTTAATTTTGTGTTTTTAAATATATTGGTGATATTATGGATTTCTTTTCCAGTATTGTTGAATTTAATCCATTTGGTTTTACTATTTGACGTGGCGTTGGGATGAACTAGAGTAGTTATGCCTTTTAACTGAGCTTTTTGTTTCTGAAGGATTCGGTATACAAAAAAATGAGAGTATCCATTAGTAATGGCAAGCTCTTTGATGATATTAAGTTCTAGTTTGTAGTTCTTTTTATTTAAGGGTATGTGAAGTAATCTGTATATTAGACTATTAAAAACCGCTCTTTTATGAGTGGAGGGGTGATTAGAATCATTGGGAGTAATTATATCAGTGTGTGTGGGTTTTCTATAAGTGTTATACCCAAAGCGATTATTCTTGTTTCTGGAATTGGAAATGTCAAGGTAAATGATGCTGTCATTATCCTTATGTTCAACAGTGAACCTGAGATTGGAATGAATCTCATTCATAATTTGAATTATTTCGGTTGATGAAGAATTAGGAAGTAGTTCATAAATTACCAGGATATCATCGACATAACGACAATAAAATTTAACGTCAAAAATGGTATTGAGTTCATTAAGTATGTTGTTATCATAATGTTGTAGGAAGATTTCAGACATTAGAACAGAGATGGGAGAGCCCATGACTAAGCCATCCTTTTGGGAATAGAATTTGTTGTTGAATTGAAAGTAATTTTGGTAAGAAACAGTTCTGAGAATGGATATGATCTGTTTGGTGTACTCAGGTGAAGCATTGTGGTTTGTTATGATATTTGTAGTAATATCGATGGTTTCATTTACAGGAACATTTGTATATAAGTTGGAGATATCAAGAGATAGAAATTTAGACTGCCTGTTCAGGGAAATATTTTTAAGTTTATCAGTTAAGCTATAAGAACTTTTAACGTTATGAGTGTACGGTAGTTGTAAATTCTGTTGTAGTGTTTTAGCTAAGAATTATTTGATCTTGTAAGCTGGAACATTTTGATAGTTGACCAAAGGCCGTATAGGGATGTTGGGTTTGTGAATTTTGGGGAGAGAAGTATAGTTAGGTGCCTTGGGGTTCATATTGAAGAATCTGAAACTGTCTTTGGGAGAAACAATAAGGGGTGCATTTTAGAGCGAGGTTTTTATTGTTTTTTGAAATTTGATGATAGGATCATTTTTCAGTTCGACAATGTTGTTACTATTTATAAAATTAATGGTTTTGTAAATGTAGTAATTAAGATTCATGAGAACGATAGTGTTTCCTTTGTCTAACTTGACATTTATAATCTTATTCTTTTCAAATTTGTTATTAAGGTGTTTGAGGATGAGATGTTTCGTTATATTTTTACTTGTTATCATGTATGTGACCTTGACTCGCATTTTTAATGTGTTATTTTAATAATGTTCTTATATCTTAAATCATATGTGTATTAATCAATAAATTATTCGATTTTAATTAATCTATATAGACTTAATTAGTAAAAGTTTGTAATTTCACAAAAATCTTTCTCGCTTATATTTATTTATTCTAAATATTTCCATATTGAATTCTAAAAAAGATAATTTAATATTTCTTCCTTATTACAATATCGTCATGTATTTTAAAAATATAGATTATAACATTGGAGTTGAGACTCAAATAAAACAGGAAAAACAGGGACTGACTAGTGGCATGGCCTTCTGTTAGTGCGAGACGCACTATAAAGTTCAAGTTGCAAATTTCTACTTTATTTTTCATTCATTGCATGACACATTATTACTTTTAATATAATTCTTGGTATATTTAGTTCAAATATTACAACGAGAATACTTATCATAAAAAATTAAATCTACAGGCTCTAGAATATTTTAGGTTACTGGCCTTTATGTATCAACGTGACTCATTATCCTTTTGGTTGTACGCATATGTAATAACTATTTTAATGATGTAAGGATGAGAAAAGTTGAAGCTTTATTAGACAATTATCTACATTTTATTTGAAGGGAAAGTGGGGTAATTTAGTAAATAAATAATCTTTATTTACCATATGAAATTCGAACTTTGACCTATTCATCACTGGAATACCAGACCAAACCTGTTTGACGTTTAATCCGCATACTCACTGAAGCGGGTATTTAAGCTTTATTTCTGTATTAATTGTTTCCAACAAGGGGTATAAAGGGAGTTTTATTATTATTATTAAAATAATGATTTTCGATATGATAAAATAAGAAGAGGAGATAACCTTTTTACACTTCTGTGATTTCACCAAATTCAGTGTTTGAATGTGTATTGATATTTGAGTAAGTAAGCTAAATAAAGCTGTTTATGTTGCTGTAACTTTAAAAAATTAGTTGACGGTTGAACATTAAATATTTAAATTTTCAACTGTCATTTTTTGCCTCAATTATTGGGACAGGTAATACAATTTTGGTCCATATTTGGGTCACCTTTCTTTTATCATTTAAGGTAATATTTGTACACCTAGGAATATTTTATTTATTAAAATATTCACCACGGTTATCTTCCTCACTGAATCATATTGAACATGATTTGTTAATAATTTGAAACCACCAACCTCTGTGCATGGCACTGTAAGAGAGATAACTGGGTGTGTCATCACTTGAAATTAAAGAGTCCATTGTAAGCTAGAGGGTTGAATCATATACGCATTTGCGTGGAAGGAAAGTAGGGAACTCTTCAGGAAATATCCTCTTCAAAACACCCAGCCAGATAACGAACCCAGACATCTCTGCCACTGGCAAACCAGAATATATTGAATTTTCACTTGGACCATGTACTCACTGAATCATATGATTCGTTATTGAAATTATTTCACATTGACTGACAGATTAGTCTCATTTTCTGATTACTCTGGGTGTCTGCATGGCAGGCAAGGACTTTTAGGAGGCATTAGGCCGGTAACAATGCCAGACGACAACAAAGGCTTTTTATAATCCCTTCTTATTCAATAATTGAACAATTTATTAACTAGAAAAGATCCTCCAGATAATTATCAACATAAACTAGCAACATTTACGTTTAGTGGTCCTTAGGATTGACCAAAAACCTTCAAAAATACATTATTTTATAATTAGATTAGCATATATTATCCAAGAAAGAAATTTAAACTCAAATTTTCGCACAGAAAAGGAGTTATCTAAATATGTTTCACCATTTTAGAGTGTAGAATGTCAATCAGACAAATTGGACAGCTACAATTAAATATCAATATTTTAATAATTTACGAAAGAAGGAAGTAATATTAACATATTTAAAAGTAATCTACCTCATAGTTTGTTTTCCCTGACTAGATGCAGTCAGATACAATTACGTGTCTCCCTAAATTGAAAAACGTGGTTGTTAAACAAATATTTCCTTTTGATAAATACTATAGTAGATATCAAAGAAGAGGATTAACATTATCATATTTATTAATAAAATACTTTAACGCATGCCCGTTGTCATTGGATGATATCGGATAAATTTACATACACTAGCCATGCTGCCTACAAGAAAATATAGTAAAGGAAGTCTATATCACAAATTCTCATAAAAATAATAGCTGAGCCTAAGGAATATAATCAAACCAGATATATTTAAATAGAAAATGCTTTGGTATCTACTCACCATTTCAAGATGTTCTTGGATTCGTTAGCCACATGCTAGAAACGAACATTATTCAATTATGGCTGCCTAACTGCAGTCACACGTGCTTTCATTTAAAACACCTGATCAAGTAAGAAGTATAAAATAAACTTGACCTAGTCCCCGTCAGAGAAGACTAGCGGCAGTCCAAGGAACCATGTTTTCCCCTTTCCCCGCAAGCGACCTTCCTTGGTTCATTTTCCTTTAACCCCACCTTCGTCCGTCTTTCTCTTTTTCTGTATTCCTGAGTTTATCATCCTTTTTGTTTTGTTCCATTCATATAAGATTTTAGAGTATATATAGGGTTGCTCTCAGGTTTACATTATACCAATTCTACTACAAACCCAGCGTCGAAGGATGAACTTCTATACCATTACGTAACGAAGAAAACGACGACCACAAAGTGTTGGCCGTCAGGTCCACCACCGCCCTGGCCAGGATAACATACTTCAATTACTTAAGTATCCTGGTTACATCGTCTAGTCCTAATGACTTAGGGTCTAGTTTTTGTTCATAAAACTAGATAATGTCTACTTAGACATTTTTTATATGTTCTGTGTCTATAGTCGAAGCCGACTTTTCTTTTGTTAGTTTAATATCATGTCGAATGGACAGTTAATCCATTTCTAGTCTTGTTGACTTCAAGATGGAAAAAGTTTATTTAATTGGTTAAATATTGTGTCCTGCAGTCTGAAGGACAAGTCTCTCTTTTTTTAGATTTAGTATATTAGTCCTGGCGACTATTTTTTTCTGTATCCTTATAATACAGACTTTATGCTATGAGCCTTTGGCTTGGAATGCAGTAATGTTTTAGTCAAAGACTTACTAACCTCCACAAGCTCCATTTATTTAGTTTTGAGATAATGTTTCTCATGACGCCCTGGACGTCATATGCATTTGTTTAATATTTTGATGGCTACAACCAGGCTGCCTGTCTTGTTTTCCAAATCACAGTTGGTTTAATGGAAATCTATATTTTGAATTGGTCAAGCATTCACGCTTCACGTGCGGTATTAGCTTCGGTGAGCAACCAGTGGATCTGCAATTGAGTCATAGTGGGGTCCGCGCAAATAATACCTTTGTCTTTGCCTGGTTTTTGGCTCCTATTGTTTTTTGTGTTGCTCTTAGTGTAATTGCAATTAGAATTGTTTGTACTATTGAATGCTCTGGCAGTACCGAAAGGAGAAGAGACCAGCCATAGTACTATTTTGTTGACACCTGTTTATTAGCCATCGACCACTGTTAATACAGACCTTATATTGTTTGTCACTATCCAAAATGTTTAGAGGAAATTATCAAAAAACCCAGTCAAGCAAACTGATTAGAATTTATAAGTATATCTTGTTTGATACCTTTTGTTAATAACAACCTAATTGTTTTCTCCTTTAGAAAACTTCAACCCGTAGCCTGGCTCCTGCACAGCCCTTGTAGCTACAGCAAGACAATAAAGGTTAACAAACTCTTATTATTAGACACAAGCTTCAAGAGAAATTGAACTTTCGCTGGTCAGAGTCAGTGGATATTAGCTAATCTTTTTAGCGATGTAACAGTTCAATCAGTAGATACTAAAAGTGGTCTATTCTTGAGCCGCGCTCATATTTCACAACTCAAACCATGTACTATTGAGGGAACACCCTTGTGACAGGTTTTGTTGTCATTTGTTTTGGTTGTTGGCTTATTTCTAAGTGTTCGACTTCTAAGGCATCTCTGACATGTACTAATATAATAATAAGTTAGTTTCTTGCATTTTTATCCAAGTGTTAATGTTAAAAATAACATACACCCAAAAATTATAATAGTAGGGGCTTAGAAAAGTTAACATAATTGTTGCTTCTTATATTGCATGCCTTCTCCATTTATTATATTTACGAATAACAGTTATAGCCATCCCTATTGCCCCTCACAATTCTGCTCTAAAATGTTTGTCGGAAAATTTTATTAGGTTAGTAATTGTATAATTGCGTTATTTGTCTTCTACATATATTTATATTTAGAAAAAATTTTATCAGTCTATAATAATAAATATAACGTTTAGCCACCATATTGTTGTATCAGATATAACAGATGTAATATAATTGTTTTGAGATAATTCATTGTAATTTAGGCAATAATAGAGTAGGCCGGCCCACTCGTGTCCATTTAAGATTTTGCCTTTTTCTATATAGTTTTTTAATTGTATTAATGCCTATATTTATTTCTAATATGCCATGAAATACATATTGTATGTTGTTATGACTTCATATTTGTATTGTCCTATATTAAAAGAGTCTTATTTGGCTAAGTTTTTTTGCCTGGGGTGTATGTAGAGTATGACGTCACTCTACCGTCACCGCGCGCTCTTGAACTCAGTTGCTCTCTGGCTTTCACGCGGGTGGGACCACAGTGCAACTCCTATCACCTTTATTCTGTTGTTAGAACATGATAGTTTACTGGACTGACCCCTCACGGTTTGTCTTCTGCAGTCGATATACTACATAAAACAAAGAGAGCTCCAGTTTGACCAAAACCAACTCAATACTCTGGTCAATGTATAGATCCAAAATTACTTCAAGTGTTGTAGATTTTTGAAAAACCTTATAAGTTGTAGTAATGAAACAATATTTAATCGTAACTATGATAATAGAATTTAATGTAAAGAATAGTTACAATGTGGGTTAGAAAATCTATTTTAAATGGTTCTGAGTCTAAGATCGATTGATAACTAAGATTTGAATGCTGTCTTTAATATCTAAGAAGCTATCAATATTGACAAAATTAGTCAATATCACAATATAACAGATTAATAATTATACTCATGATATTAAAAGTGATGTAAAAGTAATGATTTGAATGTAGGATAGATAAATGATGTAAAAGATATTAATCTTAGATTAGATGACAAGTTTAACGTTAACTTACTGTCCTTCACAAATTCTAAAAAGATCTTAACATATTAAAAATGTGAGTCAATTCACATCTAATATAAAAGTAAACATGTTAAAATACATGTAATAATAACACATGAGTCAAGTAAAGTTGAATACACATTATGATTAAAAAATGACAAGTTATAAAGTGAAGGTAGACAGTTGTCAAATGGGAGAGAATAAAAATTAAATCAATGTGAATTGAAAATTGAATTCTATTATTATCTTGAGATTGTAATTCCCTTTTTCCTAATGATGCTGAATGAAAATCAATCACTAATCGACATGTTTCGACGCGTCGTCGGCGTCATCCTCAGGACATTAAAGATTCCTGTAATGAGTCCCTTCAGCAGAGAATGGAGTATAACTTGGGTCCATTTTAGAAAATTCTAGTATACATAACTATTTATAATGTAAAATTTAACAGGTACCCATTTTAATCAAATTTGAAAAGCAATTTTTATTTAAATATTCACATTAAATAAAAGTCATCAGTTAACTAGCCTTAAACAAATTCTCGCCCAATAAACAAGCATGAAATTTTACTTTTCATGTAAAACACTCCCAAGATATATAGAACCATTTTCATAATATTTTGAGCTTCGAAAATTACATATTAGTTAACTAGCCTTGAACAAATTTATGCCCAAAAATAAGTATATAGTTTTATTTGGGAGGTACAGCACTCCTTAGATAACGACAGATATGAGTACAGATAGAATGGTAGAATCCACTTCTTCGTGATCGGACACACACACTTTCTCACGATAGTGAAAAAAAAAAATGCTGATTACATTAATAACATGTTTATTATTATTATTATTATTTATTATTATTATTATTATTATTAGCACCGCGTCTTACTACCCGTTCGGGTTATACGCACTTACGCTAATGTGTAATGGTAGGGTGATTGTGAGATGAAATGAAGGGCCTACAGTTTAACGTGGAATCCGAACCACGGTGGTGACCTGGCATTCCACACATTCACAAGATGAATAACATGTTGTTATATTATGTTTGTAATTGTATATGTATTGATACTATAATATGTTTATATATTATTTTGTGACGACTGCAGATAACATGAATCTACGTATGAATTAAGTGAAATAATATTTGACCTCTGACAAATAAGATTCTTCCTAAGATATTGAAAGGTGTTATCCATAATAATGTAACTATGAAGCTAAAAAAAAATATCATATAAAAGCTAGGAAGATAAATAATTTGCCTAGGTACCGTACTTAGGTAACCACCGTGCATTTTAATGGTTACTCAATTATACAATATAACATTTTCAAATTATTCCAATCATAATAATTCTGACTAGAAATCCAAATTAGTGTTCCAAACTAATAAAAACTAAAATAACATCGTTTGGCTCTGGTTCATGGAAGAGGAAGCAAGTAAATGAGCTCAGCTCTCAATCTCGGGTAAAAGTTCACGTATGGTAATTAAACTGGCTTAGCCCCTATCTTAACAGGATCAGAGCTATTTAGCAGAGAGCGCCGCTGTTTGTGTATGTGCAGAACAACATCCCGAGGAAACAAGGAGAATGTCAACAAAGATTATTACGCTTTGCCAACAGCTCCGCAACTGAGTGGTCAGAGAGGCTGACTCAAGGTTTAAAGAGCCTGGTATAACCAAGATCTCCAAACTCGAGTGGTTATAGAGGCTGACTATAGGTTTAAAGAGTCTGGTATAACCAAGATCTCCGAAATTGAGTGGTAAGAGAGGCTGACTCTAGGTTTAAAGAGCCTGGTACAACCAAGATCTTCGAAATTGAGCGGTTAAAGAGGCTGGCTATATGTTTAAAGAGCCTGGTATAACCAAGATCTTCGAAATCAAGTGGTCAGAGAGGCTGACTATAGGTTTAAAGAGCCTGGTTCAACCAAGATCTCCAGAATCGAGTGGTTAGAGAGGCTTATTCTAGGTTTAAATAGCCTGGTATAACCAAGATCTTCGAAATTGAGTGGTAAGAGAGGTTGACTCTAGGTTTAAAGAGCCTGGTACAACCAAGATCATCGAAATTGAGCGGTTAAAGAGGCTGAATATAGGTTTAAAGAGTTTGGTATAACCAAGATCTCCGAAATTGAGTGGATAGAGAGGCTGCTCTAGGTGATTTATTGTGAAAATTGCAATGAGTAGAATAGACTCCTTTACACTCATCCAAAGTTCGAACCTGATCCTTACAACTCAGATCAGATATAATCCTACTGACCCAGTTATATTCTCTTGCAATAAAACATTGATCATTAAAATTTACAGTAATAGTTCGGGAAAGTTAGTAAGGTATCTTAAATTATAATTTAGCTGAAAAAGCTGATCTTTAAAAAAACCCTTTACCACTCTTCTCAGATATTGTATTATATTATATTATTTAATCTTAATAATAAATTGTTGTTTTTGAAATAGGGCTACATTATAATATCCAAAAGGAAGATAAAACATTTGTATTATTAGTAATAAAACTACAAAGTGGTTATTATAAACAGTAAGATTAGTGTAAATATTTATAACTTGAACTACGGTAAGGTGTCCACCAAAGCATATCGAGATAAACCGTTAAACTACCCCTTGCTTCGCTAGGAAAGCAAAGGAATAAACCTTAAGCTCTTATATTCTTGTTTGTTTGGGCGATCAAACCACAGCTGGGTATAATAAAAGGGTAAATCTTTATCATTTTTTTCATTATTACATCTTCCTATTCATCCGGGTTTTACGTCCTTTTTATAAATGTTTTCCAAATACCCCACTCCACTGTAACCTCTCCCCAAATGTTGTTATATTTCCAATAATTCCTACTCACTTCATATCTTCCCTACCATTGATGCGAATATTCCAGACGGGTAGTAAGACGTGATGTAAGATAAAACATGCCACTCTAAGATGTTTTGTAATGGTTTGTCTGTTGATTTCACGTTGGTTCGTCCTTAACAAAGAATGATCAAAGCACAATAAAACCATTGCTGTGGATTAAGTGAGATGCAAAATATTTGTCACCATCCAATAAACAATTGTATAAAAATTGTAATAAGAAAGTGGTAAAAGTTTTGCTTTCTGTGAAAGTTATTCCGAATAGTAAAGTTCGCTCAACCCCCACACACGTCCAAACAGTTTTATATATAATATGCCCTAAGTCTAAAGATGCATACATAACTCATTCATTTTTTGTTATTATTACATAGTACAACAAATTAGTAGTTTTTGAAAAAAAAAATGCACGATTTTTGGCAATTGGTGAGATTAAAAGGACTTGAGGTGCTGTTTTTGAGCTCACATTTTGCGACTAAAATTTTTTGCCGGTAGCTTAAAAAACACATCAAAATCTGCAAAGAAACACAGTTTTGTGCAAATGTCTCCATTTCAGTAAACTTCTAGAAATATATTATATATCCATACTAAGTTAAATGAGGAAACATTCTATACAATTTAGCTCTCATAAGTCATTTTGTGAGATGACTTCGTGGCTTCGCCACTAAAGCTTCGCAAAATTTAGTAAATTTTTCAAATTAATTAAAAATGTACTTTTTGCCACAAAATTAAAGCAAAAATATTATTATAACTTCAAATCTTATATTTTCCCCAAATATAAGATTATTTTTAATAGTTTTTTGTTGCGAAAACGCATGTGCAATCATTGAAAAAAATACATTTCATGTTTGCTTCAAAATTCTCGTTTATATTTTCTATATTTTATTGATCAACATAATTGCTCTTCATAGCTAGTACTGAAAACGGCTACGTCTTCAGGATATTTGTTCGGCATTCGCTCTATAGTGTGAAAGTACGAATGAAACGTATCGTTTACATATTGATGCGAATGACTCACCGCGATGCCAGACAACTCTAAGTGATAAATACATTCCATCAATGATGTTCAGGGTATTTCCAAAAGAAATGTAATCATACAATTTCTGGAATGCTTTATAAAAGGAAGATTTTATATATTTACGCACAACTTCGTTATTTAAAGGAAGACGGAAGGTACACGGAGCCAGTTCATATCTAAGGAAGTAATTAAGTTGATCATATGATTAGTTTGCGATACGCATTATTAGGAAAATAATAATGGATTGATTGAAACGTTGTCATTTTTAAAAGTAAACATGTATTTATAATTCTAAGTGGATTTACTTTTATAAGTTCTTTTGAATTTAACTGAATGAAAATCTCCGCCGACGATTATTGAAATGATGGCAGCTCCACATTATTGAGGAAAATTGCGGTTAATCTTTACATATCCACTAATTCCAGTGATATCGAGATTAGTTGTTTTATTTCAGGAAAAGCAGAATGTTGAATAAATCATTCCAATAGTTTCTTCGCATCGTCATTGTCCCTGAGCAATACACGCAATTCTCCTCTCAATATGCATCTTGGAACTCTTGAAAACTACATCGTAGAATTTTTCAGCTTCATCATAAACATTGTGTAAGAATACTGTACCCAAAGTCCACAGGGAAATCACGCTATCATGGACACCCCTTCCATGAGTAAGGCCACCGTATTTTTATTGTTCTCATAAACGAGGGCTCAAATATCATATATGTCAATGTAGCACACCAAAATTTGTCTGAACGTCTAATCATAAAACCTCCTCCGGCTGTAAAGCTCTTTATTCCCCTAGGTAGTGCATATCTTTTAAATACAGATGGGTGGATTTTCCATATAAAAAGTGACCACTGGCATGAAAATAAGGGAGAATATTTATGATAATGAAAAGATGAAGAATCCATTTACCTATTTTTCTGCCTCTACGAATTGCTTTACGAGTGTAAACATCCGGAAAAAATGTACCAATAATTTCACTGTGGGACGATGTCGTCCAAACTTTTTCTGTTTATCTTCAAATTTCATGGCAAGTTAGGTGTATCATTCATTTTTGACTTATGAGTATCGCTGACCTATCCCAATAGTAAATAATTTATTCTAGGCTTGCCTTACGATTAGCTGAAATATTGATGTAATCCATAACAATTCTAGCGACTGCAGGATGAACCAAAATATGTACTCTGAGAGCTCATGCACGTGGACCGCCATTATTTTTTCTATAAAATTTATTGTAAATAAAATGTTCAAAAACTCTGTCAATCCACTTCCAGTCATTATGTATCCAATGGATTCCACCAAGGACATTAACAAATAAAATCCACCAGGCTTGGCAACAACATTTCTTAATTTTGAGTCTTCACTTTACGTCGAGATAATAGCCTACGATTGTATATAGTGTCTTGTCAAACGTAACAAAACAATTGTGCTGATGTAAAGATTCACATTTTTCAGAAAATGATAAAGGACTGTGAAATTTGTGTCATAATCACTGGGTGGAGCATTAATAAATGATAAACATGACATAAATGGTGTCACCTTCTCCGTAAACCCACGTTACATAGGTATATAATGTTGGTTACCCCACTTTTCATACAACAAAGTTAAATCCTAAGGTGTTGATGTTATTATTACTCCCGAAACCAAACGCAAACTTTTCCAGCTTAGAATTATTATTGTTTTTAGACCACCCAAGTCTTAATTCTAAAATGTCTTAAACACATAGATTAGCTAGTAGATGAAAGCTTTGTTGGTCAATTTCTATATTGTTATTTTTCTCGAATTTGTTGTGTTATATAATAAGCATTTATCCTATTCAACCCTCCCCCGTGGTGGTAGCGTCCTTTCTCTATCTAACCAGGAGCGCCCCAGAATGCCACCACAGCGAGAGTGTCACCCAAAAGTAAATACACGAGTTAATCATCAGGGATCTTTAATGATCACTACCCTAACTTAACAAACCCAGGTGTCAGGACCTACCCATTTAACAACACAAGAAAACAAGTGTTCATGATAAATAAAGCCCTGAAATTAAGCAAAACCATGAATAGTAATAATATTGGCCATTCGGCTAGTTTATTTATAACAGATAAAAATATAAATTTATAATAACATAAGATGTATTAAGAATGTGATTTATACGCAATATATTTGACATGTAAACAAAATATGTATAACTCTCCAATTTACGAAAATTATAATTAATTTAGAAATTATTAAATTCAGGGGCAAGTGGCAATATAAAAAGAAACATAGATATAATACAATAATAAAACTAGGGATTATGCCCGTAATATACACCATGCTAAAAATAATTCTATATAAGAAATATATACGTGTTATATCCAATTCAAATGTCTAACGACTGACTTGTCAATAAATTGCATATGGAAAAAGAGTTATTGTAATCAAGGCTATTCCTTTCCTTGAACATTAACATCATACCACTTTAATCGTGGCCAACTCCTGGTTCATATCTAAAAATAATTTAAGTGGCAAGCTAATGCGTTAAGACCTAACCCTCTGGCCAAAACTATAACGACAATCTCCATCACGATCGGAAGGATCAAAGGTCATTTATTCATATAATCTCAAAACAACAAGATTAGCCGTAATAAGCAGTTATTATTAAAACTATTTCAGCAACAGATCATCAACTCAGAAAAAATAATATCCAAGCGCGAAAGACATAATATAAATCAAAGTTAAATTATTGAAATGAAAAAGAGATGGCTACATATTTATAGTTAAGAGCAGACACTTCCCACTTATGTATAATTTTAAAAAAGCATATGAATTCCCAACATTACGACTGCTTACATACTAATATGTTCCTTGGAACTATTGGCATCAAAGAGTAAAGAATATTGCTAGGCACTTGCTTATGTTCAGATTGAAACAGCTGGGTAAATATGGAAGGAAGGTATGACATAATTGTGATGTCATTCACAGCCAATGAGTTCTCAGATTACCTCATTTGCGCCTGCGCACAACGCCGATAGGTACCAAGTGAGGATGGGGAGGGGGTGTGCACACTTTGCACTTTAGCTCCATTAATATTCACAAGGCCGCGCTTGCGCATTAAGCACTAGTCCAATTTAGTCTTGTGGAAAAAATTGCACATCGTGGCCAGGCTTCACATATCTCCTGTCGGGAGCGGTGATCAAAGTTGTTGGCTGGCGAGTTTTATTGCTCCATACGTAGCGCCAGTAATTTTATTATTATTAGTAGTAGTAATGTTTTTACTTTATCTGGAGTAGATATTTTTGTAACGTTGATTGACATCAACATTACAAGCATGAAGGATATACTGGCGAATGAACACTATTTCAACAACACCGAAGAATAAACAATATTGTACTCACCAAAATGCCCCGTTCTCCTTTAGTGTGTCTCGAGTCTCGTTAAACAACATCCCTGTCCACGAGCACTATATCCGCACAGAGTGTGAAAACAAGACTAAACGAGTGATAGGTGTGGCAAGTTGAGCAAGAGGTCACCCGTTGCATCATGGGAATGACCTCGTGATGGTCACGTGATGTTCTACGCGCCCCTCCAATGATCTAGTTGTTTCCTTTGGTGACTTACTCTCCCTTCCCTCTGTTCCGTGTGATCGTTCTTCGATGTTCTTTTGTTCCCCCTATGTTCCCCTCCTCTCAGAGAATAACGGTTTATATACTGGTGCTGTTGTGTTGTAAACTTCGCTTCTTGAATCAACCGTGTCGCTAGACACTTGCTCTAGGATGGGATTTTTCCCAAGGTATAAATTTATTTGTGGCTGTACTATTCAAAATTATCCTTTTCGGAATTATGTTATTGATTTAATTGTAAATTATATACTGAGTATAAATTCCCTTTTCGGCTAGTACGATACAAAATTAGTTTTGGACTTACTTCTGTTATTTTGGGTTAAATCACCCTTTTTGTAAACATGACGAATTACGTAGCCCAATATGGCGTAATATATTTTATTACTGGTTAATAGTATTATTGGGAGTTTTTGCCCTTCCGGCCTGGTAAATAATGGTTAAAACCATGAGGGACATTATCTTTTGTAGTTTTTTTTATATTACATCTTTTAAGGCGTAATGCCTGGATAATATGTGAAATGTTTAGAGCCCGTACGGCTAAAGATTGTTTGTATTTATTTTCATGGACTATCTCCTTATAAAAAAAAGATATATTTTGTTTGCCATAAATAGTTGTGTTTGTAAATTGTAATTCTAAGTCATATGAAACAATCTGGTTTTGAAATGCGGATTGTTAGCCTGTGGCGGCTAGTTATTGTTGTCATTATAGTGCGGGTTGCCGCGGAGACCCATAGAGGGGTCGTATATTAATCTTGAAAATAATTGTTAGGACAAATGTTGTTATGGCAACGGTACAACGGTATTATCATGGGCATAACCCCGTTTTCATATATCTATATAAATATATATATATATTATTTATTGTTATCTATATTCATATATATCTATTGTTATTTTTTTAAATAAATATTTATTTACTTAAAAAAAAAGTCATTATTTTTACTCTGAGGATTCTCGCCTCTTTTCCCCCTTGACTGATAGTACAAAATAACGGGTGATGGTTGAGGAGGCTTCATGACAGCAAATTGTTGTATAGGTCAGACTGAAGGCCTATTCGCATTTATGTGGTCCTACTGCTCTTCTGCAATTAATCATTTGTTATTTTTTATGCCCTCTTTAGTTTATGTATATGTGCGCCTGTCCTTGTCCATTAGAGGAGAAGGAGGGCGGTACATTTTTAATCATTGAACATGGCCCAGCTAAGCAAAATGTGCTTCTCAGCTGGTGCCTCGCCATAAATGCCATACATATATGTATTAGTGTAAATATGTAATAAATACATTTCATTCCTTTAAGTCTATTCTTACAACTTACATAATTATAACACGTAATTTAGTTCCTTAAATCTATTACTTTTATATTTTATTTAATATGTGAAAGCCAGTCTCGAGTCCATTTTTTATCTTCTTTGTTATATTAGTCAAATTATTATTATTATTTCATTAAGTCTGTGAGACAACTAGTCATTTTTTATTTATCTTTTAACTTTTGATATTTTATCTATTCCCAAAAGGGTATCCGGTATCATGTTAAAAAGTGTTGGTATTGTTATTTTCATGTGTTGTTTTCCAAATTTATTTATATATAAAGGTATTTTGTTTCCTGGTGTTGTTTCTGTGAGACTGTCTTACTTTATGTTTTTGAATAGTAGTATTGAATTATTATTTTATATTTATACATGTTTCACTGTCAATGGTTTCCACTCCTTATTCATCACTTTAGAACTATTGTTATTTTCACTAAGTATTTTAAGAACTTTAATTTGAATATTTCTTAATCGATTTAAATATAGATCAATTGTCTTTCCCCAGGAAGTAATACCATAGTCTAGATGTGATAATATTAAGGCTTGATACACTATTTTTAGAATATCAAATGTAGCATCTTGTGTTAGTATACATATATTAACCATTTCGCTCTTAGCTTCCTACTCTTGTCTATATGAGTGTTCCATTTCATATAATAATCAATCATTAGCACAAGATATAAATGTGTCTCAACTTGCGTGGATGTTAAACAATTACATGGTTTAATATTGTGTAAACAATCTAAGCAATGACCTTTAATATGTATAATATATACAAACACGCGGTAGTCTTATGTAAATTGTTTGGTATTTTTAATGTTGATTATTAATTTATTATCGTGAGTCCAGTTTTGTATCCTGTAAAGTCTCTGCACATTTGTTTAGCTCTATATATATTTTTGTCACCGCTTACAGCATTGTGTTGTCAGCATACATAAACATACCACAGTTCTGTATACAGTTTGACATTGTTCTTGTGTAGATTAAGTATAGTATTGGACCAATAATAGAGCCTTGTGGTACTCCAATATTTATACCCTTTTATTCACTCTCTATATTATTTATTTTAACAATTATTTTCCTATTTGTTAGATAATCTTTAAACCATTCATTAATATTACCTCTGATACCAAATTTATAAAGTTATTCTAGTAAAATATCTTTATCTAACGTATCAAACGGTTTCGACATGTCGTCACCCGAGAATGCAAGTGTTCTATGTCCAATTTTCCACTTTTGTTTAAAAGAGCAATTAAGTTTAACCTGTGTATAAAACCAATTTACTAGATGACACTAGTGTTTGTATCCTCTTAAGTAATTACATATTAGTCTCAATTTCACCGCAGGTGAACCATGTGCATTCTAAATTGACGTAAACACCAAGTATCTCAAATTCAACACTTTTGGAGATAGAACACTTGCAGTCTTGGGTGACGATGTCTATAAATGCTTTAGCTATGTATTTGTTTTAATTTAATTTATCTAGCATTTGATTAGTAAAAGTGTGTAAGAGTTTATTTTATATTTATCTAAATAATTATCAAGTATTTGACAACGTATATTTCAATTATTTTGTCTAAAACTGGTAGAATTGCTAAAGGTCTGTAATTTACATATTTAATTGCTTCCGTTTTTTATAAATTGGTCTGATAATTGCAATTTTAGTTTTTGCAGGATTACACCCTGTTGTGTACTTTAATTAAATTGTGTTATAATTTAGCTGTTGATAGTTTTAAAGGCTTTAATTCTGATTTTATCTATTTCCTTGCTTTTATTTATATCTAATTTATCAATAATATATTTAATTTGTAACATGTAGCCCTAGGTATAAACATACTTTGAATTTGACAATCGTTTCGCATAATTCGTTTTGTCAAGTTCCATGTTACAAGTATGTTGTAGTTGTGTGACTTGGTATTTAAATACTTCACAAAAATTATTTGCAGTATTTTCAATTTTCTCAATTTTGCCTAAATGTGTATTTATTACTTCATCAATTGTCATTTTACTTCTTCCACCCAGAATGTCATTTATTTTATTCCATGATTTCTTAATATTACTATTCACTTTGTTTGAATTAGTTTTATAGTATGATTGTTTTTTTACTAAAAAATATTGTCTTGATAAAGTTTATTTTTCTTTCGTACTCTATTTTTAGGCATTAGAAAATGGACAGCTTTTCTACTTCCTGAATAATTTATCTCTGTGGTTCATTTCACCGACCAAATCTGGTGTTATCCATTTATTTTGTATGTGTTTTCCAAAAGGATTATATTTATATTTTGAGCATCATAATTGCCATTAAATACCTCAGCATTGTTTGCATATAATGATTCAATATATTCTTGATTTTATAACTCATCCGATTTAAAGTTTTGAGTTTAATTTTACTAAATTCTCATCAAGCTTATCCAATGTAATAGAGCTATTAGTTTTACTATAAAAATAATTATTTTTATTGGGTTCAATTTCTAATGCTACTATATAATGATCAGTAATTTTAATATATTTTATACTGCTTGCTATTTTTCTGGTTGTTCGAACATCTATGTGATCCATGCCCGATTTAACCACCCTACTTTCCAACATTTCTTCCCTTGTGACTTTATTAATTGTACATGCTTAGCCATGAGAAGCAAGTATATTGTTATAACTTTATGTCATTTGCATCTAATATGTTTATATTTATATCACCTAACAAAACAATTTGCTCATTTAAATGGAACTAATGTAATTATTTCACTAATATTGGTAATAAAAGTGCACCTATACCACTTTGGTGATCTGTAGATACCTAGTATATTAATTTTGGAACTATCACTTAACTAATATTAATTAATTTATATTTCGTATTATATGTTTTATTTTATAATATTGTTGTCTCAAGGCTATTTCTATAGTACATGATTACACCTTACAAAATGATGATACTCAAAAAAACACCTTTTCCTTTGATACAAACATGTAATTTAGTATTTGTAGGTGACGTTCTCCAAATAATCCAGAAACTCTTCACCTTCTCTTCTTGGGTAGTTGAGTCTAGGTTCTCTTGTTGCAGTCTTGTCTTGAAAACAGACAGATGTGGGTGTCTCGTCTCAAGGTCATGGTACCACCTCTTGTCCGCGACTCGTCTGACACTGTCAAATCTACTGGAGGATATACCCAACCACTCGGCGAATTCGAAGGCGATCCTACGAATTTGTTTCTTTGATAGGCCTAGAACTCGCTTCTGAAATGTAAGTAAGTGACAAACTAGTTCATTCTCTAGTTCTGGAGGGAAATGTTGCTACTTTAGAGTGGGATTTAGGCAAAAATTTATGATCCAGAGCAAACTTTGCTATTGTGATCGCACCGGTTCTAATTACATTTGTTTCGCTGTTTACAAGTTAAGGCGCATGAACATACTCTTGCACGAGGCTTACGATGTTTTTCTTCATCATTCTAGAACAAAGCAATATAATATTACAACAGTTGAATTGGTGTGTACTTTTAAAGAATATTAAAATACAATCACATTAGTATCTAACTAAACAAATTTATTGGATTCAAGAAGATTGAGATAAAAGCTCAATAAAGGGGTAGTTTTTGAGAAGGTTCATGGTGTGAAAGAATACTTAGGTTAGGTAATATAAAAATGAGGGTTTTAGAGGGAGAAGGGGAATTAATTATATTTGGAGTTAGGTTACATAAAAAATAGGAATTATATAAGGTCACAAGGAGTTAAAATGTTCGAGGATTGAATGTGGATTGGGTTAGGGTGGATTAGAAAGACGAATTGGGAAATAAGGTACAAGGATTGAATTGGAATAGGGTTTGGGTGCATGAGAAATATGAATTAATAGTTGTTGAATATAATTGTTTTTAATTTTAGTTATTAAAATATTACTATGCAAATTAATATTTAAGTAAACAAGATTAATCTTGGCAAATTTGTTATCCTACACATTTTTTGTAAAATAGGCTTTATTGACTATAAACATGTTTGTACCTGATTAAATAAAACATTTTTAAATTTGATATTTTTAAAAATCCTTTTTTCCGTAATGTTAAATTGATAAATTAGTTATAGATATAATAGTTTAAATATAGACTTCTTTGCTTGGTAAGCATTTATTTAAAAAAATAAAATGAATTTAAATAATCGTAAAGACTTTAGCATGGTTTATAATTTAGTAATATAGGGTTAGTGTGTATATTGCAATATAACCTAGTTTTATTTATGTGTACCTTATATATGGTTTAAACTACAATAGTATTTTTATTTCATATTCTCTATCACTTTTAATAATATTATTTGAAATTATTTTTATCAAATTTTGAGAGAATAATTAATAAATATCTCTTAGTTTAGACAATTTCAATGGTAGAAATATGTTTATATATGTAAATGATTTCATGCTGGAAAACATAATAACAACTTAATAACTTAATAACTAACAACTTGTGGCATTGTTAAAATGTATTATATATACCTTTTATGTATTGATGTATTCCTTACTCCCCTTTCTTTAATATACCTCTTCAAGATATTGAAAAAAATATACATATATTTATAAAAGCTAAACTTATTTGAAGAAACTGTAAAAATATAAACATTTTGATTGGCATAACACATTATTTATACTATTGAAAGTAAACGTCAGAGAAAATGAACAATCCATCTTCAGGTGTTCTCTTTCGAATGGCTCTAAAACTTTCTAATCACTTATGTTGTTAAGTTTGGTAATAAAACACCACTTCCAAATAAAGTACAAATCTTGGTCTGAGGTTACAATTAGTTTTGTTAACAAAGCAACCAATTTATCTCAGTATTGTATTTTCAATAAAATTATATCGCAATAAATCGTTATTTCATTTTCTTGTTTATAAAGTGGAATGGAATGAATGGTAATAAAAGGAAAAATAAAAAATAGCTATAAAAATCTAAAGTGTTTGCATTAATTTAAGAGCCGTAATTATTCACCCACTTGTAGATATTGAAACAAGTGGTGGCTCATAAACACTTTCAAAGTATAGAAATATTACATTTAACCAAACAAGTTTGGGGTTCCATTTATTAACTTGTTGAGAGCATGAATGTGTATCAAGTGACAAGCAAATATTGTATTATTATTATTATTATTAATATTATCACTATTATTATTATTATTATTATTATATTACATTATTATTATTATTATTATATTATTATATTTAATGCTAGTAATTATTATTATTATTATAATTTTATGATCCACATTATTGATTATAATTATTAATATTATCATTTTATTATTATATTAAATTATCAATATATATAATTTTTATTATTATTATAGAATAATTATTATTATTATTTATATATTAGAAACCGCATTTACTACGTTCGGCCTATACGCACTTACGCTAATGTGTAATGGTAGGGTGATTGTGAGATGAAATGGAGGACCTTCAGTTTAACGTTGAATCCGAACCACGGTGGAGGCTTGGCATTCCCCACATTCACAAATATTGTAGCATGTCAATTATGTAAAATTAACATATACACCACGAGCCTACATAAAAATACTAAATTATGATCATTATTATAGCGAAATCCAAAGAAGAGTATTAAAATTGACATGTTTACGAATAATATGCTTCAACATCTACTTTCCATGACTGGATGGGCTCGGATAAAGCTACCATGCTTCCGAGAAGAAAATACTACAAGTGTGTAACTAACACTCACGAGACGAATCCTTATAAAATACTATAGTTGAATACGAAGAAGATAATTAAAACTGATTTATTTAGTAATAATATCCTTCAAGACTTACTCACCATAACAGGATGGGCTCTGATACAATCACCATGTTTTATGGTAAATCTCACACACGTCCTCGCTGTATCATCCAATAGTTGAAATGAACGGGACCGGCTTGGAAGAAAAGTCTCTAGTCTAGAGCGCTGATGCCCTTGCGGCGTTCCTTGGGACTTCTGTCTTTTCCTCCCCATCCCCTTTTCTTTTTTTTCCTTCCCATTTGACTGTGATTACGCTTTATTCCTTTTATTTCTGTTTGGTCAAAGAAATCGTATATAATGAGTTCGCTCAGATCACTTATTGTACTTCACCACGTGGTATCATAGAAGAAGGAATCGTCACTCTATCACCTACAGAAGTACAGCATGCCATGAAGTTTGGATGGTGGGTCTCACCACGTTGTTGAGGGAAATCCTCTTCGATCTTCTAAGTATCAAGGTGTTATTAATAAGTCCATAAGACTTATGGGTCTATCCTAACAGACTAGAATTTGATATCATGTCCTTCAGACTTAGTATAGTCGAGGCGACTATAATGTTTATCATGTCCTTCAGGCTTAGTTTGTATAGTCGAAGCGACTATAATGTTAGTCATGTCCTTCAGGAGTTAGTTTTTATAGTCGAGGTGACTATAATGTGTATAATGTGCTTTTGACTTAGTTTATTTAGTCGAGGTGACTATTTTTCTAGATTTCTTATTTCAGTCAAAGTGACTAGATTTTGGTTTTGTGTCCTTCTGACTTAGTTGGTGTAGTCAAAGTTACTCTAATGTGTTCTATAGTCTTTAAACTCTTATATTAGTCCAATTGACTAAGATTTCCGATATGTCCATATGACATAGCTTAAATATAGGAGCCTTGAGCTCCAGAGGTAATAAGGACCTAGTCTTGAAGGTTGCTTTTCTCGACAAGTACAGTACTTCCTTATTAGTCCTTATAACTAGTCTGTTTTCTCATGACGCCGTGGACGTCGTGTTCAGTTGTTTAGTATTTGTATGGCTACAACCAGGTTGTCTGTCCTTTTTCTTGGATCCAGTTGGGTTAATGTGTTGAATCATTCTTGTGGGCACGCTTTGTGCGTGTGGTATTAGCAGTGGTAGGTAAAACGCGGAACTCCACTATTTTCCATACTGGGTTCCACGTAGATAATGCTTTTACTTTTAGCCCGTCGTTGGCTCCTATTCACCAAGTATTAAAAGTTAGTGTGTACTAAAGTAAAGTTGTACCACAGGGAATGGGTTATTGTATAAATGTACTATTGATTGCTCTGGTAGTACCTATTGGGAAAAGGACCGGCCATAGTACTATTTGGTGTTGACACCTGTTTTGCTAGCCATTTACTAATGTAATTAACAAACCTTTCTCATATCATTCGTTATACAATGTATCTTCAGGACTTTCTTAAGTACCAATAAAGCAAGCTAGTTCAAGTTATATACATAATAATAACTCTAAACTTATAGGATTTACAGTTAACTTTCATTGGTAATTGGTAATTATTTCACTGTTTCCCTTTTAGACCCTACTGACAGTAGCCTGGCACTTGCCAAGCTGTTTTGATAGTGAACAAGCTCTTCCAGCCTACTGCCTCTGACCATGATGTATTGGACGCTTATTTACCCGAGCAGCGGCAAGACAATCCTATAGTTTGACTTGCTATAAGTCAACACATCTTTTATTTAACGTAAAGTTTTCCGTGATCCATAATATTCACTTGTTTCCCTGAACTTATATATTACACGTTCAATTGTCAACCAGAATTAATCGTGTATAACTATTGTAATCTTATATCTCATTATGTTTTTCTATAATAAATCTACTTTTTGTTAACCTAATTATTTGTTTTACTTGATGAATTATCCAGAAGTTAAAGGTCGTTACAATATATGAAAGTAGAGTGTGTGGATCAAAAGGAAGGATAGGCCAAGTAAGACGTGACTGAATGTTGTATAAGAACGTGTGAAAAAGTGAAACATTGAGAGTTTAAAGCATGGGTGACTCAATGTAAGGATGATGTGGAAGCGAAGGGAGTATAGAAGGATAGAGAAATGGGGAAAAAACTAGTGAGGATGGCTTAAGTACGGAGTTGTTCTTTTTTTTTAGCTACATGCACAGTTTTTTCTCTACTCCGTGAAGGAACAGCGTGGTTAGGTATGCATGTATATGTAACTACACAATTCTGTTCATCCAATTATATAAAAAATAATTATCAGTTGAACATGATATCATGCTGTGTATAAAATACCCTATGTAATTTATATCCCTTGATTATTCAGATATCATAATATTGTAAATAAATATTCTGTTGAAGTACCGGATAAAATTGAACTGACTCTCGGTTAGTTTGTCCCAGTTTGAGCTCCAGATCATACACCAATAGCTTATCCCTGTCCAAATTGTTCAAATACACAGAACAATAGACACTTTCTCAATACAAGTATGTAAATATAAGATAAATGTACAGCTTCCATTAACTCTTAGTTGTAAATAATTTTATATATTTGTCCATTCTAAATTTTGCAAAGACTCTTATCACCTTTAAATTTCAAAATTTCATTGAAAATTAACATATTCGTGAAGATAGATAATAAAAATCATCAAGGCATAAAGTACTGTTAATACTCTTAATTTGGAGAAAAATGGCAATGTTTGATACCAATTACCTCTCACAAAGTTGCTTTTGTCTCCTGATAGCGGTTGTCTATCGTTCCTTGCAAACAAAGGTGATAATTTTTTAATTCTTATACCAACTAAATTATATAAATAAATCACACGTTCTGTTTTCAAGACTACCTCTGTTTATTTGTTGAAATGTTTCTTTGTGTTTACATTCTAACAGACGGGTGGCTACCACCGATTTCATTCGTTATGTCTATATGAAGGGATGTTCGTCTGTTTGCAGTTCTGTGGCAATCTAAGGAAGTTAAACAGTGTTCCGGTCAAACAACTAAAGGATGGCTGCTAAATACTCAACAAACTATTCCCATTTAAACACTAAATTGTTTCATGGGCAAAGAGGCCGGGTATGAATATAAACAGGAGAATTAAACATTTTTAATTCTGGTTTGTGGATTTAGCACTTTTATAGGGGAAATAACTTTAGTAAATAGTAAAGATTACATATATAATGATATATTTCTATATACCGGTAATTTTAAAATAATGGGCCTATGTGTTTTATTAGTAAACGGCTTATTTTTATTGTTTACCTCCACGTCTTACTACCGTTCGGGTTATACGTCTATATACTAATTACAATAATGTGCTAGAAATTAGAAAGGTTGAATTTTAAAAGAAGGGTATCAAAATTTGCATGGAGGGAGATTAAAAATCATTTATGAAATACCACCCTAAGTCATGGGCGTAGGAAAGGGACTTATGGTTTACAAATCCCCCAAATTTACCAAGCATTTTATTATGTAGTTTAAAGGTGGCCTTGTTTCAAACTTCCAATAAATTAGAGAGACATTCACTTTTAAAAAAATTTCCAGGGAATGATAACTCCAAATATATTCTAATAGTATTTAATTTCCAAACATATTCCATGAGAGTATCACTCTAAATGGCTTCTAGTGGCATCGGGATGGGGAAAAAAAAAGTTATATTGGCACGCCAAATACCTTCCATAGGTATAATATTTCTTTAAATTCCAAGCGAGGACCACTTCAATTATTTGCTTTTAAAGGCAAATAATTTTCTAAATAAAATCAGGTGAAAGTAATACTAGATAGCTTCTAGGAAGAACTAAATTTATGAAAAATTCTGGGTGGTGACCACTTCAAATAGATTCTAAGGAATCTAGTTTATTAAAATACCTTTTGGAGGCATCCAATTTTAAAATATCTACCGGCGAAAGACCGCTCTAAATATCCTCTAAAAGTATAAAAATGTCAAAATGTTTTGGGGGTATAACTATTATAAATAGCTGTTAAAAGAGTTTTTTTTTTTTAAATGAGGGCTTTACAAACAGCTTCTAGAAACACCCTCTTTTTAACATTAACTAAGGTAAAGGAGGGTAGATAGTCCCCAAGAAACTCTCTTGTTAAGTGACCCCCTCTTCCTTTCCCTGTTATATTAACTGAAACTATGTTCTTATTTCTTATTGTTTAATAGTTAGTTTTAGCGTCATATCATAAACCTATGATTATGAACCCCCCCCTTCCCCCCATTATATTCTCCCTACACCCATGACCCTACTACACCTAACTGGGAGTGAACCCTGGTATTTCGTCTCAGAAAGTTTAGTATAGTGTGTAAGTATTATTTAGCACCGCGTCTTACTACCCGTTCGGGTTATACGCTTTAAGTACTAAATTACGCTAATGGATTAGGAAGGTTTAATTAGAGGACGTGAACCCGCATTTGCGTGGAGGGAGAGTGGAAAACCATTTAGGAAAAACCACCCCCAGTTCACCCGACCAAGATTCGAACCTCGATCTCCCCGTCCTCAGTATTCAGCTAAACACGACAAGAGTGTTAGCCAACTACGCCACCGAGGCGGGTAGTGTGAGAGTAGCTCCTTAGAGTATGTAACTACCGAAGTGAGTCCCATGCTTATTCTAGGACATAACGATTCTTTAGTTAATATGCTTTTAACACAAGGGTATATTTTGCGGATAATCCATGCGTTGGTGAAGGGGGTAATTTTATAAAATGAGTGTACCTGCATTAGCATTGGAGGGAATATATTTTAACCCATGTGCTTAGATCCATGCCTTGAAGTACTCACCTTCATAATCATTCAATCACTAAGATTGACATACATCTCAACCTAATACACCATGCATAATATAATTTTATTATATTTTATTATTATTTAGGACCGCGTCTTACAAACCGTTCGGTTTATACGCTTAAGTACTAATTACGCTAATGAATAGGAATTTAGAAGAAGTGAACCCGCATTTGCATGGAGGAAGAGTGGAAACCCATTTAGGAATAGCCACCCCCAGTTCACCCGACCGAGATTCGAACCTCAATCTCTCCGTCCTCGGCAGTCAAGCTCAACACGACTAGCGCGTTAGCTAACTACGCCAGCGAGGCGGGTATTAATCTAATTAAACACTCACCTATATCAGTGGACACGTTGTCTAGATAATAGGCTCATCCAGTCTAGTTTGATAATGAGAGCAAGGTCGAGCTTCAAATCCTGTTTGGGTGGGATATCATTATTACCATATTCTTTATTGTCGTATTCCTGATTAACATATAAGAAGATTTCAAATTAGAATGAAGCCTATAATTCGCTTGAGAGAATAAGGGTGTTTTATAGAAACCTACTCGTGTCTTACTATCCGTCCAAGATGTCCATTATTTTATTTTATTTAGCAGGAATGAAAAAGGTTGAGTTTCTTTTTTTAAATCAACGCTCTATTACATCGATAGATAGTAGGAAACAATTTTAGGAAAAATAACCAAACCCTGGCCTTTCTAGCAAGTTGCTAAGAAATAATTAATAATATGTCACAAACTACTTTCACAAGTTTTCTTTATTAGTGTAGCAATTTTGAAAAAAAAAATGGACAAAATAGAAAGTATATCAAAATTATTACAAGCTATAAAATAATATTGAACCAGTCTTTGTTACTTTTCAAATTTTATATAAAATAAATAGAGGTAAATAAAAATGATAAATGTTTGTAATATGTTAATTAAAATTGTTGAGGTTCATTCTCAAATATATTCGCATCATACTTCGTGCATTTAACAGAAACTGATCAAAATAACCAGCGATGGTAGCGCGTAGAATAAGACACTAAGCCTGTTAAACTTTGTTTACAGGCAACGGGGAGGTCGGGGATCAAATCCTAGCCGGGTATGTTTGGATTTTTTTTTCTGCGTGGCTTATACTCAAATGAAAGTACATTTAATCTAAAATTCCACCTTATGTATTCTGATTTCGAAAGTTTAATCAAATGTGCATAGTACAGTACGTAAGTAGGTCAAAGAAGGATTAAAAACAAAAGCGTGGGTTTGGGGTGTACTGGTGGTCTAAGGGAAGGGTGTCAGACTTCTGTGCTGGGGTCCGGGGTTCAATCCTCAGTCCCGCATGGATTTATTTGATTGCCAAACCCTTCCTTCACCTCTGACAAGACGTGTATTAATAACAACTTGTGAATGTGTTGAATGCCAGGCCTCCACCGTGGTTCGGATTCCACGTTAAGCTGTAGGTCCTTTATTTCATCTCACAATCACCCTACCATTACACAATAGCGTAAGTTCGTATGCCGAACGGGTAGTAGGCCTAAGACGTGGTGCTAATAATAATAGTTTGTTTGGATAGAAAGCGCGCCACCACTGGATTTTACTGCTTACAAATTTTAGAACATATTGGAACAAAAATAGAATAGCAATGACAGCCTATGGAAAATGTAAGATAATTGGTAAGGTGTATTCTCAAATTCTTAACATTACACTTCCTGCATTTCACAGTAATTAATAACAAAGCTAAGTCAAGCCCTCTTGTAAGAGCAATTAATATAGCTCCGTGTTCCATGTTTACTGAAAACTTCAGCGATGAAATAAAAACAAATGTTTGTGTTTGCAAACTCCAGTCGGCATGAAATTAAACCCTAGCAGTTGAATATATATAAGGATCAAGTTCCACGTTTAAATGAAGAAACGTTTTGTCGACTTTATTATTACTACGACTTCTCCCCTCCTTTCAATCACCCTACCTCTCTGAACCCACTGAGTAAGAAAAGTAAATATGAAGGAAACATTAAACACGTGGCAAATAAATTATTAGCTTCTTGTTTAATATGGATCTAGAGAAAGGGGGTAATTTATTAAGGGGGTATATTTTCTTCATCTCTCTCTCTTTGTCTTGTTCGGCTTCTCCTTGGTTTTTTGTTTTGTTTTCAACATTTTGGCAATGTCAGCTGAATACTTATATGCTTATGTTTTCTCAGAGCATTTTTCTTTCGGCCTTATCCTACTATCAAAACAGTATATATTAATTATGATCACGCTGATGAAGATGATATAATCTATAGGAAATATGCCCACGTTACGTGGAGGGAAAGTGGAAAACATTTAGAAAAACCCATTTTTAATACACCAGCCGGGTTTCTAACACCGCCCTACCTGTAACCGATACCAGAATACATAAGCCTGACATTAAGTCTGCGTGCCCAATAATTCAGATTATACTCAGATCACTTCTCTTGTTAAATACATTTTCCTTAAATTTTTAATAAAGTTTGCAGTATTTGGCAAGCATTTCGCTTCTTGATAGAAAACCAGTAACTATCCAGAATCTATGAATTATATATTTTACGCTAAGTAAAATGTTTATTAACGAGCTAGAACATGGTTCTCAATAGACAGCTACAAATATTGAGTTTAAATTTCTTCAAATGGTGATAACAACAAATCTTTTATATCTGTAATGTGCATAACGACATTAAATGACATAAATTGTAAATGAAGAGAAAAAGTTGTCATTAAATTTCAGGACACCCTTGACCGATATTCGAGAACTGTTTAAGTCACAGTGTGAAGAAAATTAAGCTCTATGGCTGAACTCAAGCAATATTTGATTTATTATGTACAAAATAATTATGTTTTGTTATAAAAACTAAAAAAACACTTTCCTTCTTACTTTCCTTCTTCGCGTTTCATACGTCCTTACTTAACACCTATTATTTCATTTATGCTCCTTATTAAACTCCGATTCACTTTTTTCCACTATTTAATTTCAACAATGTATAATTTAGTTTCTCACATCTTATGAACGCTCTTCTGCAAATATTGCATTTTCAATTAATTGCGTTTGTTTGTGCACTCAGTAAAGAGCTTATTAATGTTTAATTTGAACGATTGTTTTGGTAGATATATTGATATTGTAAATAAATTAATTATTTCAAGGGTGCTTCCAGGTGAAAAAATATCTTAATTGAATGTAATTTTGATATTTGTCGGTCCGCTTGAGTTATCCTAGAATTATAAAATTTAAAATGTTGATAGATTTTAAATAATTTTCTTCAGAAAAACCTAACAAATGAAAATGTAATGTGGTGGATCCAAAATATCCGCTAGAATTAGACAAAAAACTTTGAAAATTTACAATTACTAGTGTAAACTAATATATTTTGTTTATTTATTTAATAAGCAATTATGCCGTATTCGTGTAATTTATTTTTTCCTAGCACCAATAGGTAGCTAGCTATTATAGAATTCTGAACATGTTAACATGTTCTATTTATTGTAAATGTGCGCTTCAAATATTTGTTTTAGCAGGTTTTAAATTTTTGGAGATCAACGGACTTAAACGGGAGCAACAATGGTCAAAAATAGAAAAAATCATGTTGGAAATCAAAAGAGATTTTTATCCAAACTTAATTAATATTGAAAAGCAATTTCTATATTGATTATGATACAGAATGTAAAATTATAAAATATCTTGTTGATAATCTCATACAAACGTATAAAACAAATTTCATAATGTAAAAAACAAGTGAAGCTAATGATTTTTTATTACTGCAATTAAATAAAATTTCATTTATATTTATTAATTCCATTAGACTGTTAGTAATTTTTAAATGTAGACAAAAAGATATTCCAAATTTACAATCTATTACAATTCTTCCTTATTTAGATACAACCAAACTAGGAATAAAAATTATCACTAATGGATTTCAAGCAATCTCTAGACTTTTTAATCACAGAAAAAACATGAAGTTGCTTAGCCTTATTAAATGGTATTCCTGAGTGGAAAATGTGATCAAATTAAAATTGCATATATTATTATTTAAGTAGGTTGGTATGATTAATAAAAATATAAATCAAAAATGTTATGTTCAAATGATGAAACGTAAAATTAATAGTAATCTCAAATAACTTAATTTAATGAATTCAGATTGGAACTCTATTAAAACGGCATCCCATCACTACAACGTAAATCTATTTAGTATGATATCTTGATGACAGATAGGTTCGGATTGAAAACCTGATAGAATAAACTAAATGTTTGTTTTCATAAATGGTTTCCCACTCTACCTTTCACCCATTAGAATATATTTCCTGTAAATTATACCATCCTTATTCCTATCATTAGTGTAGTTAAATGGTAATAAACAATCCCATATAGGTTTAAAAATAAGGAGCACAAAAATAGCATTTAATACCCTCATGAAAAATAGGCACGATGTTAAAGGTTTCATTTATCCAATCTAACAATATCCAGTTTAAACACCATAAAACAAATTTTGTATTTACATGAATTAGAAATATATTTTTTGCTCATAAAAATAAACAATTGACATCTAATTAGATAATTGTAGTTAAATGACACATCATTCAAAATGTATTCTATGAAGCCCAAAAGTGAGCTTAAGAGGGGAGTGTAGAGGACCTAATAAAAAAGTGGGGTTTTTCATTTTTATAGTAAAACTTTTTTTGGCCAAAATAAATCATATATTGCTTCGGTAGAAACCTAAAGTTTAATTTTCTTCGGATGGTGAAATCAACAGTACTTGTATATCTGTCATTAGCATAGTGTCATTAGATGATAAACTTTATAGATGAAGATAAAAAACTGTCATTAAACTCCAGGACACTCTTAACAGATATTAGAGAACTGTTGATAGCACTGTGTGAATAAATTTAAACTTTTATGTCAGTTATGGAGAAATGTTATATTAATTTTGGACAAAAAGTGTATTGGTATAAAAACATCATAGGTGATGGCTGCCCCCTTTTCATACTTTTCCTACACATTATCCTTAAGAAACAAGAGACTGGCTTGTTTCACACGACAAATAACAAACGACAAACGTTCTCATTAATAAAACATAAATGAAACGACAGGATCAGTACAGGACAAGAAAGGAAGTATTTCGTACCCTAGTATTATGTTCTATACGTACACTCCGTTTAATCCTGAGATGTAACAGTCTTTCCTCAACAGCTTGTATTACGGTCCTATCTTATAAGCTATATCAAGTGCAACCCTGTAAGGTAAACGGAGTATATGTTGAGTAGTAAGTATATTCAACACATATTAAACTAGTCTTTGAGAGTTTTAATTTTTGTATATTCTAGTTTCGTTTTGTTTTTTTGTAGAAACATGAAACTTCACATCATAAAAACAAAATGCACCATGAAACTGACTTCGAGGGTACTTTAAATAAGGGAAATTTTTCAATCTTCATCATTTCTCCGCAACTATTTAAGATACGAAACGAAATATCTGATCATTGTAAAGTTGTAGTACTTTTAAAGATCACATCCTTTAAATGAAATATATTTTATATAAAAGCAATAATTTCTGAGCTATTATCAAATATATGTACTTATTAGTTCAAGTCTTTAAAATTGAATTTGATTCTCATGCTCTTTGCTGGACCAAGAAATATCTCTTTGCTAAATTTTTTTCAACAATGTTCCTAGTTCCTAATGCTATAGAGTAAGTAAAAGTGTATATTATTTAATGTATGATCTTTGATGTAATGGTCCTAGTACAACAAAATATTTCCTTTCACAAATCTTATGAGTTTTTAGTAAATGTATACTTTAAGCTAAACGCGAGAGAAATTGTGTGCGGTGCGCCGTAATACTTATTTTCTATATAAGGGCTGCTTTCAGATTTTTATCAGAGAGTATCAGAATGGAGTGAAATAAATCCATAAAACGGGCAAATCTATTCCAAGGGGCTGGAACTGGGTTGCCCCTGTTGCCCCAACCTCCCCACTTGCCAATAGAGACATTGACAAGCATTGGGAAGTTTTGGCTGATTTGATATGCGAGTTACAGGTTGTTTTCACAGACCCTTATCCTCGTTGCATGAACTTAATATTAAATGACTTGGTACCTATGATTTAATTGTACAAAGTACACGGTTTGAGTTGGTTTGTAGCCCGACACAAGATATCCACCTTGGCAGAAGCGCCAAGCTAGGTCACCTGTGAAAGGGCTGTATTTCTTTGCGAGTTACAGGCAGCATTCGCTAGCCCTTATCCTCATGGAATGAGGGTGAAAAATATGAATTTGTGAAAATATATATCTAATGAAAGATGGGTTGATTGATTGTGAGTTTGTGATGATTATCTGAAAAGAAAACGCATGTTTGATTAGTCAAAATATACACTTGATGAAGGATGAAAATTGAATGTGAAGGTGTGGATGATGTTGCTCCTTCCTCTTATCCCTCTCTATTCCAGCCTTGGGCGTTTGTATGGTCTTTGGTCGTGAGGATTGTAGTTACCAAGTGCACGTATCGATGGATTTTTGTGTGCTACACTTTGTGTGTAGAACTTTTCCCTTCTTTCTTTGAATAACACATCGAGCGGTTTGCACCAAGGGGCTGGAACATTTAATTTCAGGCAAGTTAATCCCTCCCTGCCAACCCTGACATCGATCCAATTACCCACTCTTTACTCCGGAAAATACCGGCACATTTCTTCTAAGTATTATCTTCTTCATATACCCCCATTAGTGTAAATTGTGTATATTCTGATTGGTAGTAAGACATGAATAAATAAACTATTTATTTCAGATGTAGACAATGAAACACCTGGAAAACGGCTCAAAGTCCGGAACATTTTTCTTTCTTAGAGCTGGGAACATTCAACAAAAGGTCTGAAGCTATTAGTGAAGAACTACCCTAGCAAGGGAAGAACCCTGGATACCTCAGTAGTAGAGACTTGGTGCGCTAAGCCAAAGTTCCCGAGTTTAGATTTCCGTCTGGTACCTTGGATATATTTCTCCTAAGGAGAATTATCCCAACGTTTTCCAAGAGTTGATAAGTTAGACATACGTTAGGAAGACTCTCCCCAGCTTCGCAACATCATAATAACTATCATCACGTCATCTCATTGCGAGTATGTGTGGACAACCTCCTATGGTGTACCCTGGGCAACGCTCTCTATGGTGTACCCTGAGCAACGCTCTCTATGGTGTGCCCTGGGCAACGCTCTCTATGGTGTACACTGGGCAACGTTCTCTATGGTGTACCCTGGGCAACGCTCTCTATGGTGTACACTGGGCAACGTTCTCTATAGTGTACCCTGGACAACGCTCTCTATGGTGTACCCTGGGAAACGCTCTCTATGGTGTACCCTGGGCAACGCTCTCTATGGTGTACCCTGGGCAACGCTCTCTATGGTGTACACTGGGCAACGCTCTCGATGGTGTACCTTGGGCAACGCTCTCTATGGTGTACCCTGGGCAACGCTCTCTATGGTGTACCCTGGGCAACGCTCTCTATGGTGTACCCTGGGCAACGCTCTCTATGGTGTACCCTGGGCAACGCTCTCTATGGTGTACACTGGGCAACGCTCTCTATGGTGAACCCTGGGCAACGCTCTTTGCCACCAGAGCGGCAAATAATCTACATACAGACGACAGAAATTGATGTCATATCCCTCCCGGTGAGTAATACTATGTATACCCTTAAAAAAACTACAAATCTATGTTTGAATAAAAAATTAGTTATAATATTGTTCTATTATCAATTTATGTTGTAAGATATTTTTAATGGATTAATTTGTCTCAAAGATTGTACGTTAAATAAATAGGCCTAGTATTTATTATTTTTCCACTATAATCTAATCGAGCAAATTTTATTTTGTGTTTCTATGTAGATGCGCTTCTCTCAACTCTTCCACATAAATATTTTAACTAAGGGAGGGATTTAGATAGGATTAGTTACTAACAGGGGCCTTTTAGCTTGATCTTGATTTACTTCAATTGGTAATTAAAGCCAAATATAAATAATATAGATTTTATTATTATCTATGTCAGGAGACCAATAATGTGAGTGTGTTTTGTTAATAGAGATTGTAGTTCTATAATCAACCCACTCCGTAATGTTCCCTAGACTAATAGTATTGGTAGGCCTAGTTGATGGTGGTTAGATCCGTTTGGACGTATCCTTATAATATAAATGTAATCTAAATCGTCTGTATGCCATTCTTCCATTGACCTTGAGGTAATAATGTTCGTGACGGCAGCTGACGATTTTCTCATCAACTCCCGGCCTTCTTTTACCATTCCATCCATGCATCGTACCAGCCCGCACCTCAGAGAGTCGAGGTCTGACCTCTACTGGAAATATCATCAACTGATGGATACGTCCATTCCCGGGCACGTGGAGGCTGCTCTCTGACCCACAAGACTTGGGATCGATCCTCGAGGAGTTGCATTGGGATTAGTTGATTCCATTCATGATTTACACCATCTTCTGCAGGTCAAGACTGGTGCATTTTGTTAAAAATAAATCTTCTCATCGTGTATTTGTTGATGTGAGGGAAGTGTATTTAGAATGATCTCTAAATAAAGAAACAAAAGATGTATTCAATCTTTCTCACCCGTGTCTTCCTACCCCTCCTGGATATCTACCTTTGTTTATTTATTCTTCTTCCCCCCTTCCATGTCTTCCTACTCTCCAGGATATCCAATTCTATTTATTCATCACCCCCTCCTCCCCGTGTCTTACTTTCCGTTCAAGATATCAATCTTAATTTGTTGTTACCCCTGTGTTATACTCCCGCTCTGGTTATACTCATATGATACAAATTACTCTAAATTTATGGAGATGGGGAGGGTAGAATTTATAAGAAGTATACCACTACTTAATTAGCGAGAGTGTTGTAATTAATTAAGTGGAAAACACCCTGAGTTTACACGGTCGGGGTTTAGATCCCAATCATCCCTTCACCAGCTAAGCAGACTAGACAACCTGAAAGTTAAGCCCAAATGTCCACTAATGGAGGTAGAATTATAGTAGCGCCCGGATCACTTGTGTATATAAATGCGCATGGTTGATAGTTCTATGTCCATTAAAATATAATTGAATGCCAGTGAGAAAACCGACAAAGGTGTCAGCTTCATCTGATTTGGTTCATTTGTGATAAAGAGGTTGAGGATTCGAGTACCAGCTGGGTATAATAAGTGGTTTTCTCTAAAATGGTTTTTCAATTTCCTTTCCCACGAATGCAGGAACACTTTCTCTAAATTATACCTTACCTACACTATCCGTGAAGTATAAACTTATGGAATGTGCGGACGGGTGGTAGCACGTGATGCAATAATAAAACAAATTAATAAATTATGAGACCTATTGTTTTACATTTTACATTATTGTTATAAGAATGTCACCCTAATTTATTATTTACCCTATTATCCTGTAATAAAAGGGTAAACGTGAATAAATAACTACAAATACCAAATACTGAATTTATAATATCCCTTTATCAAAGTGTAGTCTTAAAACACCTATATATTTTAACTAATCTAAATGACGTTTGAGTTTTGCTTAAAGTTTGTGACTAGTCTATTTGTCCGTTACAAGCCAAACTACATTCTTAGAGCTGGGGTTGTGTGTGTGCTGCTATTACAAGCGTGAGCTAGTCATGTTCTGACATAACTGTTCTAGAAACACTCTAATATTACAGTTGAGAAACTCAGTGCTGGAAATTGAACCACGAGCCTCTTGAAGGGGCAGTCACATGAGGCCATAAATCCTCCACATACATGCTCTCTTCGTTCCATTTACATTGGCTCAGTTCAATTTGTACCTTACGTTTCCTCGGGTTTCTTTTAGGTTGCTACTCCAACAGCTGACAAGCTCCACCAATCGTGATAGTTGGTAGATATAAAGAGAGAGAATAAGAGAGAAAATGCACTAATAAGAGCTGGGACTCTCCGCGGGATGGAGTTATTTGTCACGTTCGACAAGTCGAATTCTAGTTTTGCTCTCATCTATATTCATCGCTCTGTAGATTTAATGCAACAAGGGTTTTAGTGTTGAAAGATTGGTTGGAGTAAGATTTATTCAGGTTCCACTTCTCTCTTCCACTCTCTTTTATCTATTTTAACGTTTACAATTACCATCTTGGACCAGGAACTCCCAGAAACGAGCAACCTGTTCCTTAGGGCTTCTAATTGTGAAACAGTTGTGTAAGCTCTCTGGCGAGTGAACCCAGGAGATTATATCGCACTTGATGATTTTTGCATTATCTCTTGATACCTTTCCAGGTATTTACACCTATATAATATTAGGGAAGAAGTTATAATTTCACAGAAAAATATATTTACTGTATTTTCATGAAGAAAAAATGGATCACCTGTAACACCACCCTTATTCTTCCAAAAATTAAGGCGGGTACAAAATATTTTATTTAAATATAAAATACCTAAAACAAATAAACAATAATTGCAGAGGAGCCGAAAGAACCGTCATATGACAAATAGGCCGTACTCCGGCATATAGGTCATTCTGCTTCCATGAACCCACTCTACAAATATTATTTAGGGGACTCAAAATTTAGCCGAAATCATGGTAGAGGACGGGACATATTTCATTAAATTAGATCCTATACTGGACTACTATAAGAGGAGCTAGACATTAACATATAATATTAAATAATTTATTTTGATAAACAGCAGATAATTCATATTTTAATAAAAAAAGGTTAATATTAAGCAATAAGAAAAGTTAATAAAAAAGAACATATGTGTATATTATAAGAACGATACCAATAGTCTTTATTAACAACCCTCCCAATTTGAAGGAAAAATATAAATAATATAAAATATATTTGAAATATTACAACAATGGGTCTCACTAATCAGCCAAAACTAACTATAAAAGTATAGTAAATGTTAGAAAAGTAATAATGATGGCCCTGCACAATCACCCTGATATGAATACTAATATCAATATATATGTATAGCAGTAGAAAATCTAATAACAACAGGCCTAAGCGACCATCCTCAGTAGTATTAAAGCTTGTTTATAATAAATATGTAGATATGTTACAATAAATACCCTATTAGGTTACATATTCTATGAAATGAATATATAGTCATTTTAACAATATAGATTTATTATGTAAACAATAAACACAAAATTAAGAAAATACAATTTTGCAATATATAGGAGTTTTAGAGTATACTAAGTCCTCCAAACAATCAGACTCGAGAAATTACTTGTGGCTATCAGGGCAGTTCAGTCGCCAGGCAAAAGGTCGAAGTATTTCTAAAAGAAGAGTAATTAGACAATTAGTTAAATAATAGTATGGAGCAAAATAAACAAGTAACTTATAAACAGCCTTGATTGATAGAGCAAGATATAGAAGGTATCCGCACAACATGTTGGATAATCAGCTGTTTCTTCCAGCTAATTGATGGCTAAGGATCAGGTGTCTAACAAAGTACTATGGCTGGTCTCATTCCCCTACGGTACTGCCTGAGCACTCAATAGTACATTAATATCTATTAAGACCATTACAAAATTAGCAGTCTGCTTACAGGCAGAAATAAAAAAAGTATTATCTGCGCGGACCCCATTATGACACTAATGCAATTTCCCTGGGTTGATCACCTATGCTAATATTATCTTGTGAAGCATGACTACAAGACCAAATTTGTGTCACTATCTACTGAACTGTAATAAGCAAAGAGAATTGACAACCTGGTGGTAATCATCAATAACAGTGAACTAATGCTCATGACGTTCAGGGCGTCATGATTAATTTAGATTCAAAAGATTAGTGGAACTTGTGGATTTCTGTAAATCCAAAAACTAAATCGTCATACTTTCTAAGCCAGAGGCTTTGTATAAGGACAGTGTCAAAGGACACTTATATAGTGGTCCGGATTTGACTTAAAGAGTCGGTTATGGTGATGAACCCAATGACCCAGACGCCAAGTTCCTCCTCTACAGTTGCAGATGGGCAGAGTTTCTTTCCTTCCTTCTATAATCGTTTATGTTGATGAACCCAACGACCCAGACGCCATGTTCTTCCTCTACAGTTGCAGACGGGCAGAGTTTCCTTCCTTCTTTAATCGTTTATGTTGATGAACCCAACGACCCAGACGCCATGTTCCTCCTCTTCAGTTGCAGACGGATAGAGTTTCCTTCCTTCGCTGCTAGTGTTGTATAACAGTTTTGTTTTGTGATTCCGCGGATCACCCTTTATATACCGTCAATCAGGCACGAATATGATAAAGAAGGGGGTGATAAATACAGAAATAGAGACGGGAATAAGGAAGAATGAAGCTGGGAGAGAGGAGAGAAAAACAAAAGAAGATCATGAGGTTCTTTGCCAGACCACCAGAGTCGCAATGTGAGCAGTAGGGCACCGTGTCGACTCTTTAGTACAGTCTTCTCTTCAGAGACCCGTCTAAGTTAACATATGTGTGTGTGGCCATGATTGAATCCGTCCAGTTCTTCAAATGTGGAAATATGATATCTGTAGACATCTTGCTGAGGTGAGTTACCACTAAAGCATCTTATATTTAAATGTAGCTGTATTAATTATATTATTTAGCATCCACTATTATTTTCATGAGAACTTGCGATATAAATGTATTTTTACTATTTTTCGTGTAGACCGCATGGCCGGCGAGCCAGCTTTATCCAACGGGAAAAGCAAAGCGTTAACGTATATTATTAATAAATACAATAATATTAATCCTCTTCTTTGATATTTAGTACAGTAATTACCCAAAGACAATATTTTTGACCAACCACGTGTTTGAACGTAGGCCAATACGTAGATTTAGTAGACTGGATAAAGTCCGAAAATATAAACTTTGAGGTAGTTTATATTAAATAAGTTATGATAGTTCCTTTTCTTGCGTAAATTATTATAAATATTAATTATTTACTGGTAGCTGTTCAATCTAACTGATTGGCGCGCTACAAATAGAGTAATGGTCTTTTCTCGTCAACATAAATACACGTTAGCACAATTAAACATATTAGAGACGAGACGAGAACGAGAACGGAACAGTTAGAAGGTTGACTTCACTGTACGAGGATCAATTTGGCCCCCTTAGAGCTTAAGCAGGGAACGCGCCAACAGGGATAATTGAATTCAAGGCCCAAGTGAGGCTAGTAGGGAAGTTTTTGCTCCCAGTGCTACGGGGCTCAAAGCCCGACATTGTAATCATACTGTTAGAACTTAGACACTTATAGAGACAAAGAGACATAACAAAAAATCACAAATTAACAAAAATTACGCAAATTGTTGTCGGCCCATTTCAGGGCCAACAACTAAGACAATGGACAATTTAAAAAAAAGACAACAATCACAAGACTGGTCAAGGAACCTTGATGAAGAAGAGGACGTAGAAATTGATACCACTGACAACGACTCTGAAGATGCGGAATTTACTAAAGCAACGATTCTGAAGAGGAAGCTACTTTTTAAGTCAAAAGAGGACGTACCGGCAAAAGCCATAAAAGTGACCAATAAATTTGAGCCGCTCTCAAACAATGACCAAACTATGGAAATCTCAGACTCACCACATACAATTACCACAGGAACAGTAAAAACCAAACAAAATATTCCACCGATTGTACTTAGAGGGACAGCGAACTACTCCAAAATAGCCAAAAAGATGAAGGAAAGTATGACTGGAACTTACAAAATACTGTACATCCAAGACGGACTAAAACTACATGTAGCATCCCTGGAGGACTTCAAAACCCTCCAAACATACCTGAAACAGACGGAACAAGAATATCACACCTTCACTCTCCCAAGGGATAAACCCTTGAAAATAGTTGTGAAAGGTCTTCCACCCAATGTGTCTACGGACGAAATCAAAGACGAACTACAGGAGATGGGATACACAGCGACAGATGTAAGACAGTTCAAATCAAGGGCACAAACAGAAACCGACTCACAAGACACGATCAAACTGTTGCCAATATTTATATGTACATTCACAAGGACTGATAATAACTTCAAAATATTCCAAGAAAATTACATCAACCACACTAGAGTAAAAATAGAGCATTACATTCAATCCCAAAATTACATACTCCAATGCCATAGGTGCCAGAGATTTGGCCACTCTAAGAACAATTGTGCCAATAATCCAAGGTGCGTTAAATGCCTGGCCTCTCATTTGACCACAGACTGCCCGAGGAAAGAAACCACAACCCCTGCTAAATGCACAAATTGCCGAGGAAACCACACTGCCAACTACTCGAAATACCCCGAGTACCTGAAAGTAATGGAAAAAAAAATTGAACAAAGACAGAAAATGGTGAACAAACCAGCCACCACACCTCCAAAAAATGACTTTCCCCTACTAGCAACCAAGACTACGCCAACCACACACAACATCAATCCTGCACGCTCATATAGAGATATCTTGGTGAACAAACAGGACGGCCTGCAACAACCTAAAGGAAAAGAACCGGAACAAAATGCTTCATTTGACCTTAAAGAAATTATTATGATACTTAAAGAACTAAACTTATGTGGATTTCTAAGACACCTCAAAACATACATAACAAAAATCAGCCAGGCACCGGATAAATTGACAAAACTCATGGTCATCATTGAAGCAGCGACTGACTTTTACTTTAGCTCCAATGATGACTAACCCACGAATTGTAGAAGAAAACACTCTCAGAATACTAATATGGAACGCGAACGGAATCCTCCTACAAAAACAGGAATTCGAAGACCTACTTCAAACATATGGAATAGACCTGGCACTTGTATGCGAGACCCACCTAAAACCTGACAAACGGCTTACCATAACAGGATATAATATATACAGGACAGACAGGTTACACCGGAGAGGGGGGGGTACAGCAGTCCTCATAAAGAGCTACCTACCACACTATAGAAACGACATCGAGGACACAGAAAACCTGGAGGCCACATCGGTAACTGTCAACACCAAAAACGGACACATAAACTTTGTGGCCACCTACAACCCTCCAACCAAGATGTTACTCAAAACCGACCTGGATATCATCACTGCAGATAACAATTTCCTAATAGGGGGGGATCTTAACAGCAAAAATACACTATGGAATAGCAGGCTGACAAATAGAAATGGGCGAATACTAGAAGAGCACGCAACGGATGCAGACTACAACATAATAGCTCCAGAATCACCGACATTTTATCCTGGCAATCACCTTCATAGACCGGACGTCCTGGACTTATTACTAACTAACTTAAAAATAACATCGGAAACCTTAACGGTGTTACAAGAACTCGATTCCGACCATAACCCGGTACTCTGCGAATGGGACATCGACACTGAACATCAGACCAACTGGCACAGGCCGAGTACTAAGACAACAGACTGGAAGAAGTTCAAAGAAGAACTTCAGGAAAACGTACCAGGAAACCTAGAAATAGAAACAGAAGAGGACGTTGACGCCGCCATTGATATACTAACAAATACAATACAAGAAGCTTACAAACAAAACACAATGACCTCCCGAAAACAGCAAAACGTAAGGATTGACCAGCCCAACCTCAACCTACTGATAGCGCAAAAAAGAGAAGCACGTAGGGATTGGCAGAGGCTACGGACTCCACAAGAAAGAACTAGGTACAACAGACTAAAGGCTCAGGTTAGAAGGACGGTCAACAACATTAGAAGAACCAGATGGAACGACTTTGTCATAGACACTACAGCCAACCATCAGAAACCGTGGACTTTGACAAAAATTTTAAAAGGAACTGCGAGAAAGGCGGGAACTCCAGCCATACATGGGCAGCAAGGAATGGCATATACTAACATCGACAAGGCTAACGCGATAGCGGCAACACTAGAACAACAGTTCAGACCCAATCCAGTGCAGGATGAAGACTTAAACAGAGACATTATCAGGGGAGTAAACGCCTACTTTGACAGACAAATAGCCGACATACCAGCCCCTCTCACAGTAGAGGACCTTCAACAAGCTATCGAAGATCTTCGGACAAATAAGGCACCGGGTATAGACGGCATCAAGAATGAAGAGTTAAAAAATCTACCTCACAATGCAACAGCACTGCTTACCCAAATATTCAACACGACCCTTAAATTACACTACTTCCCAAAATTTTGGAAAAGGGCCAAAGTCATCAGCATCCCAAAACCAGGCAAAAATAGCATCTTCCCTCAGAACAGACGACCAATCAGCCTGCTCAATACAATCAGTAAACTTTATGAATCCCTGATACTAAATAGACTGCAGCAACACACAGAGATGAACGAAATAATCCCCGATCTACAGTTTGGATTCAAGAAACTTCACTCCACAATCCATCCTGTACTAAATTTCATAGAGGATGCCACCGATAGCTTCAATAAACGCGAATACATGCTCGCCATATTCTTGGACGTCGAGAAGGCCTTCGACAAGGTGTGGCACTATGGACTGCTATACAAACTGATACAATACGACTTCCCACCAAGAGACATAATGCTCATTAAAAGCTTCTTAGAAGACAGAGAGTTTCAGGTCGCTATTGGGGGCTCACTTTCCGAGAGGGTGAAAGTAAAATCAGGGGTACCGCAAGGGTCGGTCTTGGCTCCCTACCTTTTCAATCTTTATGTTTCTGATATACCAACAAACCCTAAAATGACAGTGAGATTATTCGCGGACGATACACTAATTTATACAAGAGACCGGAATATATACTACGCGACACTAGCCCTACAACGATACCTAACAACACTCGAGACCTGGCTCACAAAATGGCGAGTAAAAGTCAACACTGCGAAGTCCACGGCTATGGTGGTGGCTAAAAGGAGACAATTACCACCAGAGAACTTCACTATTTTTCAAGAGGACATACCGTTCGAAAACGAGGCAAAATATCTTGGAATAACCATAGATAGGAAGCTCACCTGGGCGAAACATATTGACAGAACGAAGAAAACTGCAACCGCGCTTTTCATACAGCTCTATCCTCTCTTCAAAGGGCGCCAACTGAGTCAGCAATCCAAGATAACCATTTACAAATGTATTATCCAGCCCATCATCCTCTACGGCTGCGTAAGTTGGGGATACGCAGCCAAAACACACATCAAGAAGCTACAAACAGTGCAGAACAAGATACTAAGGCTCATAACCGGAACAGACATTAGAACAAGAATAGACCACCTCCATGATATAGCCAAGTGCAAACCACTCGATGTGTTATTCAAAGAAAGAAGGGAAAAGTTCTACACACAAAGTGTAGCACACAAAAATCCATTGATACGTGCACTTGGTAACTACAATCCTCACGACCAAAGACCATACAAACGCCCAAGGCTGGAATAGAGAGGGATAAGAGAAAGGAGCAATATCATCCACACCTTCACATTCAAATTTTCATCCTTCATCAAGTGTATATTTTGACTAATCAAACATGTGTTTCCTTTTCAGATAATCATCACAAACTCACAATCAATCAACCCATCTTTCACTAGATATATATTTTCACAAATTCATATTTTTCACCCTCATTCCATGAGGATAAGGGCTAGCGTATGCTGCCTGTAACTCACAAAGCAATACAGCCCTTTCACAGGTGACCTAGCTTGGCGCTTCTGCCAAGGTGGATATCTTGTGTCGGGCTACAAACCAACTCAAACCGTGTACTTTGTACAATTAAATCATAGGTACCAAGTCATTTAATATTAAGTTCATGCAACGAGGATAAGGGTCTGTGAAAACAACCTGTAACTCGCATATCAAATCAGCCAAAACTTCCCAATGCTTGTCAATGTCTCTATTGGCAAGTGGGGAGGTTGGGGCAACAGGGGCAACCCCAAACATATTACAAATGGGGGATAGCCAAAAAAATATTTAAAGAGTAATAATCTAATTTACAGCCATATGGGCTATTAGTTTTCTATTTTACTTAAATCTAACATTTACAAAACCTTGACATCTTATGCCTTACCGGGTATGAAGTATAACAGACCATACAAAAACTTGCGAACATTTAATCGTATTAACATTTGCCAGACGGGCTATAATATTGATATATATATATGTAATATTTGTATGTATATATATATGTAATATTTGTGTATATATATGTAATATTTGTGTATATATATGTAATATTTGTATATATTTAATACATAAAAAAAAGAATGACGTCTCACGCCATACAGGGGTTACATTATGTTAATAATATTCCTACCCTAAAATCAAAACTCCAAAAGGAAATATCACAACCAACTCCCTGATATATTTCCAAGAACACGCAGCTAACAAGCGAGTCCAAAAAAAGGAACTTCGCTTTTATTTGCCAACGTAATTTACCATAATTATTCCAATCTATAAAAAAAATCAAGGTTATACGCATTATTCCCAACAATGATTATATAATTTAAATAAAATAACAATATTTTTGCCTGAAAAGAAATTTTGAGAATATAAAAGCCGAAATGTAATTTATACCTTATGAACATCCTTGAAACTAAGATGTGTCCAAGGATGGTATCCTGACAAGAGTGATTACCATACGCAAAGCACAGGTATATATATGAAAGCTCTAGCTCAGAGAGAGGGGTTAACACAAACAAAGGAGAACAAGAAACAAAGACGAGAGGGACGTGGTGGTAATACAACGGGTAGAAGCTTCTACAAGCTCGGTACCACCGAGAACAACACTTTAGCAATACGTCTCTTTTCTGGAACTGTAACGTCACAGAGTTCCCAGCATGCCTCGGGTGAAGTCAGAGTTCAGTCTATTGCACTTTTCACACAGTTAGTACCGTAGTACTCGTGGTATGAGGTGCTCGTGGGGGGAATCGACTGGGGGAGGCACAACAAGCAAAATGGGCCTTGGTGAGGTGACTCAATTTTATGTAGGCTCAGTTGAAGTTATATTGTTCTTTTTTATGATTTTTTGCTTTTAAATTTTGTAGCTTCTATACGATAAACGTTACACACCGTTTAAAATACAAGATTCGAACCCTGACATCCCCATCACCACAAAGCGGACTGACACCTTATTTCAAGGGCTCCCCGACTTGGATATCTCACTCGTTGCAGGAGGAATCGGAGATGTACTCATTTCGAAATGTTCCCTTGTACTCCAAGTCTTTATGTCTTCAATTTGCCATATTTTTAATTATTACTTTAAATATATTAAGGCCTATTACTAGCTTTAAGGGGAAAGATAAATGAAATTCACCTCCCACAATCGTTTGGTAAACCCCATGTGAGCAATCACCTCTGGGGTACCCCGCTGAGTTTATAACCTTGGCCATCCAGTATATTAAGATATTGAGGTGTTACATCATGTGACCACTGGGGTATACCACTTCTTCGTACTTATCTTTCTTAGAAGACATTCTCTTCCTAGCTCAGGTTTATCGTTTTTACTTTCTTCTAGTTTTTGGAACTCTATGTTTACCCTCGCCTCCATGATCAACTTCTCCGACAATACCTCTAGCCGATAGGAATAGATGGGTGGACCGCAACTTTTTTGAATGTTTCTGTCATAAAAAGTCAAATGTTCGTAACACTGGGAGATTTTTCTTACAGTTCTTATACTACTTTATCATCTTTTCACGTAATGGGCGTTATTAAAGGTTTTTCCCTCTTAATTTCATGTCCATTATAGAAACCAAGGGGAAAGGGGGAATGAAACTTGGTGGAATTCTTTTCACCCTCCACTAAATAGAGTGATAAACCAAACCCTCAGTAGAAACTGGCAACTGTATCTTGTTGAGTAATAGACTTACAGCTGTGGTTAATTTATTTATATATTTCTAAGGGCCACTGTTTCTATGTCAGGTTATGTGGTTAAATTACAGCCTCAGCTTGAGAAGTTTATTACCTGTTTCAATATTAAGTTATCATATAACCTGCGCTTAAACTTCAGGTCTCACTAACTCGAAGAAGGTGTAGAGGTTAGTGAATAAACCTCAAGTTAATTACCGTAGAGAACAACATGGCCACCAATCTGTCAGCTGACTGCTCAAAACATTCCAATATGTGTTGTTGGATTTAGTTAAGATAAAGTTTAATGATGCTATTTGATTCAGATTCAGATGTTTATGATATGCTGGAGTGTTTTAACAAGCGTAAAAATCCTACAATTTAAACAAGAACTAATACTTATTTTTAATAATTTGTTGAGCTAGATTAAAAGACATAATAATTTTAGATTTACGAAAACTATTACCACTGATTTGTTAGAGATCATTGGAGATAGTTTTGAAAGATAATATTTGAGAGCCTAGCTATTGGAGTAAACAACCGTATAAATGATAAATATATAGACTTATGGTTATCTTTAGTATTAAACCAAACATTAATGCAATAATATTTGATGATTGAATAGTTTGGCCAAAGGAATATAAGAAGGTCTAGCCTATATTTTTGTAGCCAATCATATCAATTGAAAAGTGGGCCTTTACAATGCTTTATTTATTTAAATATATCATTGTTATGTGGAAAAACAGCTTTTACTTGCCCTTTTAATTCCGTTTTTGAGCACTTCATAAAGGTCTAGGCATATTTGTATTAAGTTCCTTACCCTACAATTATTAAAGTTTCATTTGAAACATGAACCTATTCGTTGAGAAAAAATTATTCACTAGCTGTGGTAGCCTGGTGTTAAAAACTGAAACCTAAGAGGCTGTGTAGGACTTTCTTGCAACTAATTGTCAAGCCTATGATCTGTAGTGTAGAATATTCCCCTTTTCTCTGTCTAGTTTTACTCTGGGGGCCTACTTATTAGTGTAATAGTTTTGGGAGAGATTTGACAATATTTTCCATTAAGGCCAAGGTCCAGTTGTATTACACAACATAAACTAGTTAAAGTTTTACTTAAAACCTGAACATAGTAATTGAAAAATCATATTCACAAACCGCTGTGGTAACCTATAGGATGATGGTGTATAAAATCCGGTATATATAACCACATTTATTTATACAAAATAGCAAGTAATAAATTATTGTACACAATCATTTCCTTCACAAGGATACGTAGAATCAAATTATACCTTGATCAAATTATAATTATTTAAAAACTATTTTAAGTTTGCAACATTAAACAACTCACCAAAATTACAATAAAACGTAAATATTAAACTGATATTCTAAAATTTAATTTAAGTTATCCAGGTTTAAGTTAATGTTAATTACCGGGTTATTAAAGTATTATAATATGCAATTAGTAATTCTATTTTATTATTAGAAATTATTTTAAACTGTCAAAACCTAATATTTCAAGCATTATTAACACGTTTTTCTTGAAATATTAGGATCCCGCTCAGCGATATGGCAATACCCCGTGACTTAGGTGAATTTTGATCTAATTATTTATCATAACAAATATTTTTATTCATTTTTGTTTTAGTTTCATCGATTATCCATATCCTTTTGAGTAGTAGGATGGAGTTAATTTATTATTTATTTACTAGTTCATATAAAAAAGTGTGTTATATATACTGTTTTTTGCGCAACCTTCACACTCCTTTTTAAAACACTTTAGTTTATTCCTAAGACGGATAAAATAGAACATTAGATGTATTGAGTGGATTTTAAAATAATGTAGGCCAAATAGTTTTCGAGGGAATATTAGTATATATAATATTAGTAAAATGTGTCTGAAACATGCAAAAGACTCGCAAATGTATTTAAGATGAAATTAAATAATAATTATTAACGTATTTCAGCATTCATTTATTCCCTTTTCCACAAACAAATATTTCGTTTAAGTGACATTTGAGTACAAATATACTACCAACCTCTGCATTCAACAAATTAACCCCGGGTCAACTAACCTCAACATAGAAAGCCATTCAAACCTAAAGTTTTAACTCGAGGATATATTAAACCTCAACTTTAACTAGTACTTTAACCTGACATTTAAACATTGGCCCTAAGTAAATGACTTCTGATTGTATTGTTAAATATAAATAAATAGCGTCCAACAAATAGGGGGGAGGGGGGATTATGGTGTAAAACCCTATTATAAATCCAATGTGCAAGGTCTTAAAAAATAAAATCTTCAAGTATTTTAGATATTTCCAATTATAAATGCGGTGCCACTTGACTCCATTACATCTAACTCCTGTTTTATAATAAGTTATTTTATTAATTTTATTTAGGCTAGAATTCATGCTTAAAAATGTTTAATTAGGCTATCTACATACATTTTCGAAAAACTCTTAATAGCGCCAACATATTATATCTTTGAAGGTGTGCTCATTGGTACAAACTAGATGGCAGTATTGCACACCCCTATCACTCCACACCATAGTAGTTCCCCATCCTGTGTAAGACTACTCTTCCAGAGGTTCTACAACAAAATGAGCTTAACTGATAAAAATTTCTTATAGCACATTCAAATTTATATTTTCCTAAAGAGGATACTGAGATCTATAAATGGTTGATTCTATTGATCGTCATCTAAATACCAAAAAAAGGTAAAAGAGGTTTTCTCTGTGAAGTTGTCCATTTGTTAGATGTATTTCACTACTTAAACACACAATAGATCGCAAATGGAATGAATTGCCCTCAAAATTTACCCATTGTTGTATTCACTTCACTTTGTCTATTATCAGAATACAACCCTATTGAAATGTATTACTTGCTACCCAACCACTTAATTTTTACTAAAATTAAAAAATAATGTCTCCAACTTTTCATATCTATAGTATTTAGAGGATTTTTGATCAGAAAGATTATAGAGACAGTTTATTTACGACCAATAATTTAAAGAAGATTTTTTTGTTAGTTATTACTTTGTTTTATCTCTTAGTTTATAGGAACTTCTTCAGGTTGGAAATTAATTTAATACAATTTGGAATTGATTGAACTACAATTTTTGGGTATAAAAATATCTTTCCGCCAAATTTAATTTTAATTTTTGCCAATCAGATCTCAAATTATTTATTTTCTCGTCAGATTAAAATGTATCTAAGAAATTGCTTGGACACATATTCTTACACATCGGGCCTACTTCAATTCTATGTACAAATGTTGTATAAACATATTATAACACAAAACAAAAGATGTCACAACAAATCTTGAGATTTAAATTTGCCAAATATCTGTATTTATTATGGGTGAGAAGTTAAAATAGTATATTTAAAAAAATTACTCTCGCTCGGAGTTTATACTAGTTAACAAACTTTTCTTTTTGCACCGCGTCTTTCTTCCCGTTCTGGTTTTAAGCTTATGTACTAATTACGCTTACAGTCTTAGAGATTAGGAAGGTCATATTTAAAGTAAGTGCACCCGCATTTGCGTGAAGCGAAAATTGATATTTTTTAAAACCACCCTTAGTACACCCAATGAGATTTGAACCCAACTCTCTCTGGTATCAGCAGTCTAGTCTACTGCGAGAGTTGCGCGTCAGATCATGTGGCCACTGAAGTGGATAAAAATTAATCAAAACTTCCTATTTTGTAATATAATTTGATGTAATTTTCCAGCTTTTTTTGTGCACAATTATTTAGAATAAGTTAATAATTCTGTCTTAAATAATATTAATATATGATCATTATTAGAAGTAACGGATCGAAGGGGGATGATTACCATCCCTCTTAAACGAGTAAGAATATTAAAAACCATCCCAATGTTATACTTTAATAATTTAAATAATAACTGTAAGATTATGGTGTTGAGAGGGTAAAATTATGTGTTAAATAAAAATACACGTTTTATTTATGGTCAAAATTTACCCATTGGGATACATTTTTACCAATACGACTATATTCTACAGAATATATTTGTGATGTTAATATGCGCTGCACACAGAATCATAGAATGTTAGTGACCAGTTATTAGATAAATTCTTAACAGCACCAACTGTATTTTATTCGTCAGTCTCGAGATGTATGTAAAGTAAAAAGAATACCAAGTTGCACACCCTCAGTTGTATCGAAGTATATGTGCCAAATTCATCCTTTTAGGTCTTGTTATATTGTAGATACCCACATCTTTGTTCATCTACCAAAAGTGTATCTTTTATCTTCTTTACTCGTAAATACACTAAGTACTTTAAAATAGCGTATAACCCGAACGGGTATTAAGACGCGGTGCTAAATATTATTACTTTATTACTTTAAAATAATATTTGAGTTGGACCAAAATAACCTTGATCAGTCAAAGTTTGTATTAATGTAAGAAAACGAAATAGTTGATGTAAAAATATATGCCTACATTTTAACTATTCTTTTTTTTTCTAGAAGGGTGGGAACATGGGTATTTAGGGAAGGTTAATTTTAAGGAATAAATATAAGATTAAGAATTCAAAAAATAAGCAACAAATTGCAACAAATGGTTGATAAATGTTTTATGATCGCGGGACATTTGAAAAGTTTTCAAGTCGATCGGGTAACAAAAAGTTTGCCAACCCCTGAATAAAAATATATGAAATAGGGGAGGGGATTATTCTCTCAGTTAAGAAGAAAGAGTTTCCATTTACAAGAGTACAAAACCTTGGATAATTCGATATAATATGTGCGTAATCTAAATCTAACAACAACTCAAAGTAGGCTTTAAAAAATGTAAGAATCAAATAGATAAAGCTATTAATTATGCTTTAAGTGAGGATTACTTAATCTAGATATCATATTCTGAAAATTGAAAAATTACACCTGGACACGGGAATCAATTTTCAAAATATGATATCCTAAATGGAGTAATTCTCACTAAAAGCATAAATAATAGCTTTGATTATTTGATTCTTAAATATGCAATCCCTTACAATTATAATAATTGTACAAGTGGCAGCAATAAGCCAACTACCGAGTCTAGGGTGGCTGCGTCATCTGATAGCCCGTGATATTAATAAATAACACATTTGTAGCTGACGATTTCCACACGGCCATCACAGACTCTACCTTAAAATATGAATTTAAAAATATGTGTTTAGGGTGTGTGGATAAAAATAAGATTGTTTTCAATTCATATTAATGAAAATATGTTATTATAATATATTAGGTTATTTTTTATAAATAAATGTTTGTTCTAATTATCAACACTTTAATCAAACAACCACTGCTAGACTTGTGGCTCCAAGTTTGATCCTGCAAATTTACTGACCCATCTTTTGTTGTAAATGTAGGGAAAGATAAAGAGCTTCAACTGCCACACCTCACGAACTTCGTGTATAAAATATATCTGTTGTTTTGAAAGACATGTGACGTAGAGAAGTATGTGTCTGAATGTCTGCCCTCGCATGGCTGATCAAATATTTAATCCCTTGGAAAGTGGGAGTGTAAAAGTATAATCTGTGAAAGTGGGCAAATTTGGTTTAAAAATAAGTGGAAGTAGAGAATAAATAGTATGATATATAGTTTTATTTAATAATATTAATATTTTTTATTCTTTATAAAATAGTTTTTCTCAAAAAATTCTATATGAGGGCAAGGAATTAGGAAATAAATATAAGGGAATTTGTTTTATTTTATACAATGCTTGAATAAATATGGTATTAGTTTGTATAGACAGACAAATAAATAATTAGTGACGTTAGAATTTAACGATACCTTATTTCAAAATAGTTCACAGGTCAAGTAAGCCTTCAAATAGATCCGTACTGAAGGGGTTTGTTCTTAGTTCTTAGGGTTCTCCCCAAAATTAGTAATAATGGCATTGTATTCTTCCTCAATGTCTAGACTAGCACCTCATTAGATTATTCTAACATACATATTACTGGGGTCTGGGCATTAAAATACATATTACTAGGGTCTAGGATAGCTATGCATTTAAAAACATATTACTAGAGTTAGGATGGCTAAGCATTAAAAAAAACTTCAAAACTATTTTAACTAGATAAAACAAACAGTTTGTTATCAATACATTATATTAGCATGAAAACATATTTCTTAAATTCAAAATTGATGTTCTTAGAATTAATCAAAAATCACAAAATTACCGGAATTGAATTATAATTAAGTTATAAAAACAAAGCATAATTCCACTTAACAACAACATGATGTAATAAGTTTTTTAATACAAATTTGTGCCTGTTGTCGGCGAGGACACTTTTTTAATGTGAAAATATTGTTTTGACATCACAATCACACGACACTATTGGTACACATTTAAAGTTTACAATTTCAATGACAATTAAATGTTCATTTCTTGCGTCAAGGGTTGTTTCATTTTGTAACACCCCATTATATTTTTAAGTGGCTGATAGCCTTTATTTTTTGACAGCACCTCGTTTAGTTTGTTAGTTAAATTATCTTTCTTGAGTTTAGTTAAATCTTCGATAGTATATTCTACTAAAACAGTGCTGTCTTGTATAGATAATCTCTTCGCTTCTAGTTTAGAGATTGCAGTTGAAATGCAAGCCAATTTAGATTTAATAAAAATCAAATCTTCTGAATACCTTTTTTTTTCTCAGAATACCCTGTGATTTTTCTATTCTCTGGGCTTCCTCAGAGTTGAATCCATTAACAATTTTCTTCACAATTTCAGAATATTTGGGATAATACACAGGCCACCAGCAGTGTCAATCCAAGTTTCCCATCTTGTAATGTTTGCCATGGGTAGAAATGGAACGTCCCTCGCAACTTATCTAAATTTTTGCACACGACTTGGTGCTTTGATAAAATCTTTTTCACAGATAATATTAGCACGTTAACGTCTGAATAAATATTGCAAACTAAGTCAGCTACTCAGTGTAAGCGATGTGCTAAACAGTTTTAGATACAAAATCTGCAGTCCCGGCACATATAGGGTGCAGCATCATTACAAGCTCTAGCACTTTTTAATATAAAATCCCAGATGGTCCCAATAAGCTCAGAGAGTCATTGAAAAAAGCGGAAATTGTTGAATGATTCACTTTGTCCAACACTCTTATAGTCAGCAGATTTATGATTTGTTTTCTTCTTCCTATTAGTACACCAAACACAAAATTTGCTACGCATCTTTGATCTTCATGGGTTGTTTCATTCAAAGACACCCACATACTTTGATCCTTTATTATTTTCTTAATTTGTTTAATTTAGCTGGGTTTAGCTCAGAAACATATTTTTTCCTAAGTGTCGATTCGTCTGGAATATTCTGTTTCCTCTACTTTTCGAAAAAATGGCAAAGAAATCTATTCTTTAACTTAGCCAATAGAGTGTCAGTGTAAATAAAAGCATTACAAAGTTATTTATTGAATTCTGAACGTTTAGGTGCACGATTTGATAAATCAGTGGGATCTAAAATTAACCCTGGCCCTTGGTTACCCTCCCTTTTCGATTTTTATTACTTATATGTTTTCCGGTTTGGAGATTCTGCGTGGCTTAGAACTTGGTTGACGCCACAGGAACTTAGTAATATTTATAAAATAACAGAAGCCCATCTGTTTTGAAATCATCATAGTTACTCACAAACTGATTTAAAATTACAATTAAACTCATTTTTATTTTGGCATCTTGAGGATGTTAACCCTATTAGGGCTAGTAGACAACTGATGAAGATTGTTGATAGATTCTACAGCTTATCCAGTAAAGCCACAGGACCACTAAAACCTGGTAAACCTCTTAGTATTTCTAAGTATTCTAGTTAATGCTCGTAAATAATGCCCTACCATAAATCCTTGAAGAGTGTTGCGTCCTATCGGTTTATGACTGCGTGTTATTTACGACGTCACTGATATTCTGAAATATACTTTAACAAAAAAATAAATAGGTAAATACCACACATTATGCATTAATGCAATAAAAAATTAAAATATGCGTTTATTACCATAAATGTCAAAAAATGCATTCGCATATGTTAATGTGCAAACGCATAAATATCCTAAGGCTATATCAATGACTTTTAGATGGATTTAATATCACCTAGCCATTTATAATTGAGGATACCTCCCAATGAGCCTCTTAAATAGCACCCCCTCTAAAATATGACCTTGAAGCTTCACACCCCTACCTCCCTCGACTGGTTAAACTAATCCAAAGTAGCTAGGTACGAGATTCTTACCGGCAACAGAAACATTTACTAAGTATTCAATAATATATATATATGCTACCTAAACTTGTACACACACAGCTTATAGAATAAAAACACTATTCACCAATATTTAATATGGAGAGTCCCGTGATACTGAACCTCACACTCAACCCGGGAGAAATTGGACAACTGGAGTGAAACTATCAGTAGCTTCCGAGATGACCCTTTCCTTCGCTAAACAGATTTCCACAGAAATTAGCTAGGTGCCCGGTGATCCTAGAGTTATTCTTTATCTACACATCATTTTATACAATTTAACGTATTTTCCTTAAACCAATATATACCAGCTTCTATTTAAAATAATTATTTACCACTGCTATTTTGTTTAGATAAAACTAAAGCTAAGTGGCCTATTTTATTTATAAGGGATTAATTTTAAGGCTAAATCAACTGACTGTTCCCCTTCTACATTTTCGTGTAATTTATTAATTAATAACTTGATTAAAATAAAGTTTGGTATATCAGTTTATGCTGTTTAAGTTGTAATGTGTGCTATAATTTAGCTTCACGTTAAGAGTGTTCGAGTTAAATACATACAGGAATAATCCTATTTAAGTTATAATAATATAAGCTTTGTTTTAGTTAATTTCTATCTTTTGGAAATGTATCGACAAATTTTTAGACTTTTTTAAAAATATGATTTATTTCAAAAGCCAAATGGTTCATTTTTTTTCTCTATAGAATTAAAAAAGAGCCGGTCAAATTGTTATCTTTGTCCATGCTCAAAGTTTGGTCACAAGGACCACGTGAGGTTTTAACCCAATTCTCGATCCTATTACCATATAAATGAATCGAGACTGAACCGGTCACTCTCCACGTCATACATTAATCGTCGAAAGGGGAGAGCAATACCGGACTAAAGAAGGGCTTAGTTTTATCATCCACGGTAGTTAAGCCCTTTACATGGACCAAAAACTTGTATTGAGTTTTCCATCATATATTTCATCACTCCCGGGATATCCGCACTTAATCACGTCATAGGTGCAAGTTTGAGGAAAGGATAGTTTTTAGTAATTGTACACAGAGCTGAGTGGAGGTTGGGTGAGAAAAAGATTTAGGAAAAAAATAGCTTTATTACACTTGTATGGGATTTATATTTCTCCCTACTTCTCCATCCCCACCAAACACAACTCCATGAACAGGAAATTTATACCATGTGTCCACCTGTGTGGACAGTTAATTGCGCACTGAAAAATAGGCTATTCATTTCAACCGCAGACAGAATTAGTAAGACAACCATTTTAATATTTTCCAAACTTATGTTTTGATTTGAGCTTTGGCTGCAATCTTCTTTCAAACCAGACCCGTCTTAGATAAGATCAATAACACTCTCCTAAAGAGAGATTGGGACCAGCGTGGATAAAGGAATAAAATGGCAGGTGATTGATTCCCTTGGATAATTTGAATTTTATTACAAAACACTAAATAAAAGTTATTTTTTTTTAGAAAAATACTAATCCTCTGTAATATATTATTATTTCTATTTTTCCCGCAGCTTCGCTCACATTAGTCTGGTGTGCTAATTTTGTTCCCTAGAAAATTATTTAATCTGCCAATAACACAATTTTAGACACGTATGAGGCGAGGAAATATTCTAAATATCGAAAACACTACACACTAACAAATACCTGGAGTATGAATTCAACATTAATTAGTGTTGGCAGTCCTTGGATCAACATTGGTTCGCTTTCGAGGAGGCACTGTTGTAATAAGCATCAAAATAAATTGTTGGATATACTACCTAAAAGTAAACATAAATAAACCTAATTTACACGCAACATAAAAAAATCAGCGAAAACATACTCTGGCTCATGTTATAACGTGATGTTATGTAGCTTATCTTGTTCCGTGGGAAATAAGAGGTAGGCTACAACATAAGAGGTCCCGTCTTGATTCGATGAGTATTTTTCGGGTTTACTGACAGTAAAAAACAGACAGAAAATATAATGTACAAAGACATCTAGAATGTTATTATATGGTTGGATAGTTTTTATATATGATTATAAGTGAATCAATTGTTTTAAACATTTATACATTTTTGTGGTTGGAAATAATTAGGTTATTTAAAATTGGGATATCTCTATAAAAGTAAACTGGGTCCGTCTCTGAATCTGACTAACTTTTTCATTTTGGAATCTAGCCTCAGCCTAAAATTATTAATAGACGTTATTATATAATCAAATTATTTTGAGTAACTACAATATTTTGTTTATATTTTCTAAAGTAACTAAGTCTTAATCCTAAATTTAGATATAGTTCCTGCATGTGTACGATAAGGAGTTGTTAGTAAAGTAGGGGAAAAAGATTAGTTGTATCGTTACTAATAATCCTAAAATTTTGTGAAAGTTAAAATGCTAAAATAAAATAACGAATTAGGCAAAATCATTAATAATGAATTTGTTACTTAGACAATATGATTTCAACAGTATGTCTATTATTTTTGTTAATGAAAATAAAAATACATAGATTTTATCGTAGATCATTAGAATTTGTTATATAAAATTAATTTATAAGAGTAAAACTTTTTCGATAATTTCTTATAGACTATAGAACTAAAAATGAATATATTGTTTTATTGCTTAAAGCATCTCAGTTAATATCACTATGGGCTCATAGTTTATTAATACCCCCATTATTGGAGTGGTTTTAAATTTTTCAATGAGCCTATTTGTACATTACCTTTTTCCCTGAAACATAAAGAATACAACAAAGAAAGTACTTTGACGAGCCGGCGAGAAGGCCTACATTTTGAATATACTGGCAACAAACCAACAAACGGAAGAACATTCTAAAAATAGACTATATGGTATTATAATTGTGTTTACTATCCAGAATATAATCTTCAAAATTTGAATTCACATACAAAACTTAGAGTTTTATTATATTTCAGGAAAGGAGGACGCGTCATCAAAACCATAAAATGAGCAGATGATCTAGCATTGCTGGCCAGAAATAAATAAAGTTGCAGAAAATGATGGACTGGCTGGTGGAGATGGGGAGAAAAAGTGGCATAAGATCAACATTAAGAAGTCAAAAGTGATGCTAATTCTATAATATAAAGAGCCGCTAAAAATCAAAATTGTAAAGTATGAGTTAGAAAACAGAGCAGTTCAAGTGCCTGAGGAAAATCTACTGAGAAAGGATGCTTACTGCACAAAGGAGATTAGGTTTAGGATTGCCATGGCCAAGGAAGCTTTCAACAAAAAGAAGTTACTGATGACCAGCCTGATAGATTTGAAACTGGGGAAGAAATTGATTAAATGCTACATTTGGAGCATCGCACTGTTTGGAGCAGAGACTAGGACTCTTATAAAGATGGAAAATAAATAATTGAAGAGCTTTGAAATGTGGTGCTGGAAAATACTTGAGAAGGTCGTATGGACAGACAGGGTAACAAATAAAGAGGTCAGGAAGAGTGGGTGAGAAGAGAATAATTTTGAATGTGATTCTTCAACAACGCAAACTGGATCAGACACATCCTTAGTAGGAACTGCCTTCTGCACGACGTCATTGAAGGAGAAGGTGAGGTATAGAGGAGCTTAGGAAGGAGGAATCAAATATTAAATGATTTGAAGGAAAGAAGAAAAATCAAGAAGCTGAAGGAGGATGCAGAGGACGGGGTCAATTGGCAGTCTAGGTTCACTCACAAAAGAATTGGACCTGTCGTAAGACCGAAAGTTTATAATAATTATAATAATAGGTTTACTATTTTAGAAACAAAAAAGAAAGTAAATCATGATCTATGGTAAGCGCCCTAACATACCAAACAAAATGGCGCTGTTGATTTAGTACCAAGAAACAAAACCAAATAAAATGAATTCACAAGCAACAGTATAAAATGACTGAAAACATTTATAATTTAAGACACAAATGCAAGAACGCTAACAGTTGATCTCTAACGTGAAAGCATGGTTGTAATTACCAACAAGAGAAACGGTACAATGTTACTTTCAAAGAAACAAATTTAATATCCTTAGTTTACTGGCAAAACAAAAATAAACATATATATGACATAAATGCAATTACACTAAAAGTTGTGCTCTTACGTGGGGTTACTTTTGCAAGGAACAATAGAAGCCATATTTATTATTTACTCTTAAACTTTAGTTTACCTTTGTATCTTAATTACGAATAACAGTGCATTGTAGGTTATGTATTGCTTACTATTATTTAAACGCTATTCATGAATACAAACCTAGCCTTATATATGTAAATCATATCTCAAATAATAGGTTAGTTGTGTTAATATTTTTTATTTGTAAAAGAAACACTATTTTCTTTCTAATGTGAATACATAATATGAATGAAAGAATACCTTTAAAAAATTGGTTGAGAAGGAGATTTTGAGTAAGTTTGTTTTATTTCCAAATCCCTCGTGGCCAAAGAGATTTACAAAGTATTATTATATTAAAAGTTAATATATTAGAATTGTTATGATATAAAACGCAAATATTAAGCCATATTAAAAGGTTTATCGACAATACTTCGCTAACTAATAATATGGCGGATGGTAAAATGCTTTCCCTGTAATCTTAAATATAAGGAATACAACAAAAGAAGTCTCGTCTTGATCCTATGAGTACTTTTTTAGTTTACTGGAAACAGACAAAATCGAACGTAAATATAAATTTTGAGTTTGGTTATGTGGATATATGTCTGACACCTTAGCTTACATCAGGGATTCTTAACTTTTTTTTGGCCAAGACCCGACATCAACAGACAATCAACTTGGCACCCCATGGGTCTCTTTGAAGTTAAATGTGCTAATGTAATAATTATAATAAGTGAGGTAATTATGTATTATATAAAGCTGGAATACTTTCTAATATGCAATTATAAAATGTAATCAGAATGTAATAACAGAATTAAGAAAATATTTCCACTATTAAATTTAATAAATTAAATACAGTAATGTACGGTAACTCCTTTAATAATTATGTATTATTATGATGTTGGGTAGGCATACTCAGTATTGGGAAGTCATAGGTCTTAATATATTTTGTGACAAACAATAATATGTATTAATAATTGAAACGTCAAACCTTTTACAAAACAAAATTCAACAAATAATTATTTACATTAGTTCAGTGGGATCCTTGGCTTTGCACTATTGCTGAAAGGTCGTGTCTTTGATAGACTGCATCTCAAGTCTTGCTCTAATTGTAATCTGCTTATAATCTTAGTATTCATGACGGAAAATATAGAAAAACCGGCTTCACATAGGTGGGTAGTCGAAAATGGAAGTAACACTTTCATAGCTTGGTTCCCTAGAGTAGGTTTTTTTTTAAATCCAAAATGAACATAGACACTCAGTTTGTTTTTGAAAATGGTAACGCAAAGCTTCATAACTTTGAAATTCAGTGAGCTCTTCCTTGAGACCAGCAATGTCTGAAAAAATTTCAGGCAAGTCTTCAACGTCAATGTCAAATGGACTGCACACCCAACTGTATCCAGCCAGATCTTATGGATTGTAGCAATCAAACGCAAGATTTAATTGCTTCAGATGCCCAATTATTAAATTGTTTAACCTCTGCCAGCTCAGTGCTTTAGTCTTCCAGAAGTAGGTTTAAAGTCGGGAAGGAAGTCAGCTTATTTTTTTCTGTTTCCTTTTCACACATTTCAACTTTCATTTGAATATTGTCAATTTATCTGTATGGCCAATGACAGTGTGATCACGACCTTTCATTAAGGTGCTCAACTTATTAAGTTTCGAAAATATATCTGAAAAGTAGACTAAATTCAATATCCACTCTTCGTTAAAGATCTGGGAAGACAAAGAATGATTCTTTTCTGGGAAAAATATTTCAATCTTCTTGCGTATGGATACAACTATTTGAAGTACATTTCCTCGAAAGAACCACCTGACCTTGGAATGATTCAACACATGGGTGAGCTCAGAGCCCTTTTCTAGGCACAGCTGGCTAAATATCCTGTTGTTAAGTGACCTTCCCTTTACAGAATTAACAACCTGAACAACCTCTTTCATAACAATATCCAAATCCTCTGACAGCCTCTTAGAAGCAAGATTTTTCCAGTGGATTAACTTCCTTTACCCTTGCATTGAAGCCCATTTGTGCCTCAAGCATTGCTGGTGCATCGTCAGTACAGATGATGTGACATTAATTCCATGACAAACCTTATTATTTGAAAACTGAAATCTTTAAATAAAAAAATTCTTTTCATTTTGTAGATGTGGTAAATGGACGGCAAAACAAACCATTTTCTTTCATTTCGCTAAGTCCATCATAGTGTGTGTAGGCTATAATTTGAGCGTCGTCACTTACATCAGTTGTTTCATCCAGGTGTAGACTAAACTACCCACTAGTTTTAAAGGCTTAAATCACTTGTGTTTTAATATCAATCGACATATCATGGGTACGCTTACGAACAGTATCGTTTGACAGTGATATTCTTCACCATAAGTCGTGCGTACTATGTTTATTGATGCCGGTTTTACCATATCCTCTCCAATTGAATGTGGTTTCTTCTGTTTCGCAATTCGCCAAGCTAGATGGTAAGAAGCAAGAGTGGCTTGTTGGACAGAATAAACAGCCTTATTTCCAGTGTTGAGCTGTGTTCGCTTCAGCTGCTGTTCTTTTCTGACAAGAATCTCCTTTATTTAATAACTAAAGCATTATGCTTAGTTTCAAGTTGCATCTTTAGCTTGTTCTGCTTTAGTGACTCATTGCTCAATCTGCACAGCTTATCACGTGTTTTTTATTGTTTGTAAAATTGTGGTTTTAAGAAATTTAAAATTTAAACAACTTTTTTAAAGGGTGTATGCTACGGTGACCCATCTCGAAAGCCATGGTGACGCATAGGTTAAGAACCCTTGGCTTAGATGGTAGTTGGTCTTTCTTGTGAGCTAAGGGAACCAGGTTCAATTCCTGGCATGGCCAAAATAAGTATAATTTGAAAAATGTTGGCTTCCCCTTTCATAGCCGGGGGCTGGATGCTTTGTATGTTATAGCTTTAAGTTAATTATAAGCCGTATGATGATATAATCAGCCGGTCATAAAGTGTATGTTAAATTCTTCAAATGAATTAAAAATGAAACCATATATATATATATATATATATATATATATATATATATATATTTAGTAACACTCCTATCAGAAGTTTGACAAACAATTTGGTTCACTGACGTCAAAGAGCCTACCTATAGTAAATTCCAAATCCCTGGTATTCTTCTTTATATTATTGTTTCCCATAAGTCTAAATTTCAGCCTCACCGGAATTTAAACCAAAATGTATTATGGGTAGCATAAAAACACTTTTGAATACAATTGAGTTTATTTTGCTTACACAAAAAAACAAATTATATTTTCACCACAAAGTTATTTTTCACCGCATCTTACTGCCTGTGCAGGCTATACTCACTCAACGTTAATGTATTTATTAAAATTTAATATACATTTTTTATAAACTGAAAAGAAATATATACTGGTGTCTGAGTGGTTTAAGGCGTTAAACATGCACTGCACTTGTTTAGCGTTGGCAGGTTTTAATCTAAGTCGGACAAAACGTGGTTGGTTCTACGAAAGGGTTTCAAACTTTTTCTTTTAATCTAATATTTTCTCCACAACAATAACAATGCATTTCCTTTAAGCTCACTTCATCATCCTTATCCCTTAGATTAAGTCGTCAGTACACCATGTGTTAACTATAAAAACTATCTTCTTTGGTAGCCTTACCCTCACGATGGACTGGATAGTCGATGACGTGGAGATCAGGATTTTAGTATTGATTAGGTGTTTTTAGAGGATTTTTTTTTCTAAAATTATGGGGTTACATTCTCCATCACTGCAAGTGTGGGCACACTACCCAATAAATTTAAACTTCCTTATACCTTGTTGTGCGACTCTAGTGACCATTCCGAGACCACGTCACCCTTAACCCCTTCTTCCTCGAGGCCCCCCCCCCCCCCCCGCGTGGTCCGCTAAACGGGCCACCGTCCTCCCCAAGGCCCGTCCACTAAGTTCTAAACACTCTAAGAGATCGCGCCAGGACGATGGGCTCGATCAAGCTAAAGACCATAAACAATAAAAGGGAAAAAACCCTACTTAAAGGTAAAAACATGTAATAAGATGCAGTAGTTTTAGTCTTAGATTAAGAATAAGAAGGTTAAAATAGACATGATAGAATAAGTTAGAGATTAAGACCGAGGAGGAGGGTTGGGCCCACCCTCCTCTCGATGATAGAGATTGCACATGTACGGACATAAGAAAAAATTAAATAATAAACAGTACCTGTCTCCTACCTATTGATATAGTTTCATTTCTTAAACCCAAACACTCCTCTGCGCTCAGAATCATTCGGGCTGCCACTCCTCATGACCCCCACTCTAACACCATTCCCGTACCATCGCAGCAAGGGAGGTATCTGCCGTAAGGCTAGGGGGGAGCAATACCGTATTTTCAAGGCCCTCCTCACACCGACACCTTTCCTATATCCATCTGCGTTATCCCCCCCCGTTGCTCCGAAACCTGTTCCCACGCAATCCACCTACTCATTACGACCTCTCTCTCTTCCTCCTCCTTACAATCTAGTCAACTATCACCCCCTGCCCCTCTCAGACCCCAGAAGAACACACATAAAATGCCTCACCAATAAAAAGGTGCAGCTGAAACTTCGCGACCTAGGTTTAGAAGACGCCCCTTCCAGCTCCCCGAAGCATGAAAAGACAGTCGAGGAACAACAACCTAACACGTTTGTGTTATTGGTATATGTGCATATAGCTCGAGCAGGTATAAAGATGAACAGGAAAAAACTATATTTATATATTATCTTAAATGTCCTTAGTAAGAAATTAAAAAATTAGAAATTAATAAAAAAAATTGTACGACAGAATTGCACTAGCTTTCTCATATTGTTTATAAAAGTTTTGAAGAAAATGTTCAGAAATGGGATTTTAGTAAACTACCCCCAAAATCCGAGTGAAGAATAACCTTCAGCACGAAACGACTCCTAGATAGCTCAGCAATGAGATCATTGACGTATTAAACTAAAGGTACCAGGCTTGATTCACGTAAATAGGTGTCATTTTTCAATTTAGATAAAATACTCAAGAAAGTTCCTCCCATAAAAACAAACACATCACTTGGTTATTCATAATAAACACTATTTATACATGCATTTTAAACCAAATTATTAAGACATTTTTAAAAATTTCAAAAATAGTTTATTTTTAAACCATCCTAAAATTATTTATAATTTAAATAATTAAAAAAATAATATTTTTAATTAATAAAGACTATTCCCAATTACCCATTTTGAGCTCAATCCTAAAGGCCACATATTGAAAAATTTCAAACTTTATATAACTTGTCATAAGCAACCATTAAATTAATTAATCTTTTTTAATACCTTATTCAGTAAACTATATATAAATTAATTGTTTCCCAAAAAACCAGTATAGAAAATCATATTTCATTTAAAACACTCCCCAGATATACGTTTTAGGGTGGTATGCAAGAACATAAGTAAATGCTTAGTGGACCAATAGTGTGGTCCCAAACACACAATTGGTCCACCTTTTAACCTATGAACACTCAAGCAAACCCACGCAAGTGTCCACTTAGCATCCACTTAGTCAAGTTCTTACATACGGCCCTAGATAGAGTCATTTTAAAATATTTCAAATTTTCAAAAATCACTCATTACACTATAATGAATTTTTAAACAAATACAATTAATATATAGTGCTACTTGTGAAGTCACCCACTCCCTATTGCGATAAAAAAAACTATATATATTAGCTCGTCTTACGTTAAAAAGGGGAGGGGGTGGTACAAACAAACATATTACCCAGATGCATGAAATTCTTACAATCTCCGTACTACTGGGTAATTGTATGTAATGAACACAACATAGCTGAGCTTACCTGGTCGTCATAGCAACTTGACACATTACAATAATGACTTACACATGGTAGTTGGACATCAGCTATGCTTATGGGGAAAACATATATTACACATAAAAAACATTTCAATAATATTGAGGTACTGTACATGTATGAAGATAGACATTAAAATAATACAAATAATATTGGATAATTGATATAATTTGTTTTATCATTTGTGGAGGTGACCTGGTGGTCTAGGGGTAAGGTCTCGGACTTCTGTGCTGGAGTCCGGGGTTCAATCCCCGGTCCCGGCACAGATTTATCTGATCACCAAACCCTTCCTTCACCTCTGACAAGACATCTTGTGAATGTGGGGAATGCCAGCCCTCCACCGTGGTTCGTATTCCACGTTAAACTGTAGGTCCTTCATTTCATCTCACAATCACCCTACCATTACACATTAGCGTAAGTGCGTGTAACCTGAATGGGTAGTAAGGTGTGGTGCTATTAATAATAATTTATCATTTGTGTACAGAAATCTTAGGTTCAACAAAATAATTTTCTTGTGAAGTTCCGATGAATACAAATCTAAGGTAAAATATTTATACTTGAAATATAAAATATAAATAAATGTTAATTTATTTATATTAAATCTTGTATCTTGTTTACTTATCAATGTTAAGAGAAATTTATTAAATTAAAATAAATAATAATAAAAAAACTTGTTTTCAAGTAAAGCACAATTTATTATGATTTTAATTATTCAAAAAATTTTAAAATTATAAAAATTATATTCTCGGGACATTAAGAATAAAATATAATAAGTTTAACAGTGGCTGAAATCATGACATTGAAAGTTGACACGAGTAAAATAATTAAATATATAGACTTGTTAATATCATTATGTAGGAAGATAGTTTTGATGGGGGTAGTTCAATTTCTGTATACAAACTTAGACTGATAGATGTTCTTGGCTAGCTTGAAATGGGAAGGGATGTATCTTGGATTAAAGAATTCAGAAACATCTCACCCACTGGTTTTGTCCTCTGTTAAATAATCTTGCAAAAATTTATTGAGAATGTAGATCCTCATGTGATAAATCAGAGGGAAGAATACCTCCCATAAACATTCCCCGCTCTAGATAGGATCCAGGCCTAATATTTTATATATTAACAATGCACTTTTAAAGATTTTAGTTTTTTTATATAAAATTTATAAACGTGATGTTAGGAGGTCAACTTCAAAACGACGCAAAAAATAGAATCCTTTATAAAAATTTGAATTGGGCCAGCTAACTTCCACCGAGGACAGTTTGAAATATTACATACTTGAGTTGAAGAGGTAACTATTGCAAAATAATATAACTACTGAAACTGTAAATTTAAATTGCTGATTTTTAAATGAATTTGTAAGAGATAATTGAAAAAAATGAGAAAGCCTGGAAAATTATTAGGAAAATTATAAAATACTAGCTCTTTTTTTAATTTGACAGCTCAAGCAATTCAAAGCTCGCCGTGTTTTTAATGTCAACAAACTTCCCTTTCTCTGGTATGTTCTATAACCTCTCTCACGCTAGCCTTCACGTCAGTTCTCCTGTTTGCCACTAGGAGCGACAGAGTGAACAAAACAACAGACCGTGGCTTTAAAAACCATCTCCATCTCAACGAAAATGAAAAGGATTAATTAACTTAAAGTGGTAAGTGTCCAATATTTTAACTTCCATTCTTTAATAATATTTTCATGTCCTCTTATATTCTTAGAAAGGTCAGGTGCTGTGTTTGTTTCTACAAAATAAACGTAATGGAAATAAGGCATTCTTGGCTAACCTTCCAAGTTATATGTGTTTGTATTTGAATAATATATTTGTTGCTGCAAATGTGCTTAATTCTTTATTTTGTAAAATAGACAGTGAATATATACAATCACCGAACTTGATGGTTTATTTAACAAATAATAGCATGTATCTAAATTTAACAATGATTTTAAAAATTTCCCCAAATAAGTTTGTTGAAAGTATGAACCTTGAACTGTATTATCTAAATTTACCTGTGATTTTATAAAATAGCTTGTGTATGTGGATACAAATTTAAACATAAGTCCAAACTAACCTAAACTAACCTAGTCTAACCTAAGTTAGGCTAAAATAAACTAGTCTAAGCTTGTCTAAACTCAACTAACCAAACCTAATCTTGACGTGACTTACTAACATCCACTGGAGGTTGATGGTAATGTTATATAAGCTCACCGATTATTTTGTAAAATATTCGAAGATAATGTGAAATATTTAAAACTTTTTTACATTCCCCAAGTTAACCAGTGGCTTTTTAGAATCACCGGTGACTTTACAAGCTCATCACACTCAGCACATTCACAGTAGCATATACGCTTAAACACTTGAAAGTTATTAATATAAACACAGGAAACATCTGCCTTGTTACATTATATTTACATTTCAAACAAAATCGTTAGTTCTTTTAGAACAATTTTAAATTCAAAAACATTACTCATTATTAAACTACCCTAAATAAGATATAGTCAGTGTTTTTATAAGAAGCAATAGGCTATCTTTTTATTTTTAAATATTGAAGTTTGAAACACGAGATGAAGGTCTATTCTCTGTGAAGAACTGTTGGGTCTCTGCCAAAATAAAGGTTTTTGTTACGAAAGTAAAATTGATGCCCAGATGTTTCATATTTTCCCGTCTGTTTTTAACACCGGTAGATATTCAATTAATCAAACATTATTTTAGTAAAGAGCTGCCAAGGAGCGAAGTTTTTTATTGTTATTGTTTCATTTAAAATAGCGGTATACAGATTTTGATGAATTTCAAATAAATTATTTAATTTAAAATGTTCAAAGAAATGTAATCATATTTATCAAATGATAAAATAATAGTCAAAGCCAGAATTGATATTTTTGATAAGAGCTTATGTTACAACAAAAGATGAAGAGCTTTATGCCGAGATCGGGTTTATTCAAGAAAATATTTATGTATCAAAGAAAATCTATGATCGACAATGATCACTATTTGTCACGGGTCTTGATAATAAAAATAGGCCAAATCGCGATAAAAGTTAAAAGTTGTTCTGGTTATTTATTATTATCTTAGTTTACGGTGAGAAAATAATGTAACCCACTTCGGTGGTTGAATGGTCTAAGGCGTCAATCTTGCAATACACTCTATTTCAGATGACGGGTACAAAGGGGGTCGAATCCGGGTCGGATGTACATAGAGTGTTTTGTCGAACATGGTTTGTCACTCTCCTTCTACACAAATGTGGCTACATTTCCTCTAAATTCAACCTTCCTCATCGCTTACACAATAGCGTATTTAGCGCATATATTTATAATTGAACGGGTAGTAATATGTAGTGATAAAATTTAACAATTTGTAATTGATAAAAATTAAGAACATTACAGACTGTGAATCTTCAAACGCACGTTTATTACGTAGCTTAGGCTTATTGAGTTGTTTTCTCTCTCTATCTCACACACACGCACACACACACACATCTATCTTCTATGTAAGTATGCAGTCACCCACGCATCATTGTAGTCCTATAATCCGCACTGCTGGTCATATGGTTTGAGGCGTTACTTTCACAATAGACTGCTGCTGAGTAACTCAAAAATTCTAATCCTGATCAACTGTACGAAGAATAGTTTTCATAAATGGTAACTCACTCTCCATCCACTAAATTGAGAACCCTTTTACCACTAAATTATACTTTCATCGTCCTCACCCCTAACGTGACTAAACGCGGCCAATCAGGACCAACAGAGAGACGTGGTACCTCTATATGCCTGTGGGTCTGGAATTTCAGCCAAGGCCAACAGGAATAAACCAATAATACAAAACTTTTATTAAAACTGAAATTTTACCAAAGATAATATATTATTTTAATATGAACTTATTTTATAAATTTAAATATGATAGTCCGACCAAACCATCATAACTCATTTTATAATAATATAGTTTTCTATAAACGTTTGTTTTGGAAGGTAACTTAAAATTAATTAACATTCTAGCATTCTAGGACTACGAAGTCTTATAATGTATAATTTATAATGTAATAAACAATATATGCTTACATATTCCATAGTGTATGTGTGTGCCCTTTCAGAGCTCTTTCTCCCACTTCCCGATACTATAGAGAAGTATGGTACAACTAGTGGCCCACGGGCCACTGCGGCCCACGCTCACACAAAATGTGATCCCTAGAGACGTGCGCGCGTGAGCTGGTTCAAAAGAACTAATACCTTGAAGTCTCTATAGAGCCACGAGCTGGTTCAAGATAACTAATACCTTGAGGCCTCTAGAGCCGTGAGCTGGTTCAAAAGAACTAATACCTTGAGGTCTCTATAGAGCCGCAAGCTGGTTCAAAAGAACTAATACCTTGAGGCCCCTAGAGCCACGAGCTGGTTCAAGAGAACTAATACCTTGAGGCCTCTATAGAGCCCGTGAGCTGGTTCAAAAGAACTAATACCTTGAGGCCTCTAGAGCCGTGAGCTGGTTCAAGATAACTAATACTTTGAGGCCTCTAGAGCCGTGAGCTGGTTCAAGATAACTAATACCTTGAGGCCTCTAGAGCCGTGAGCTGGTTCAAAAGAACTAATACCTTGAGGCCTCTAGAGCCGTGAGCTAGTTCAAGATAACTAATACCTTGAGGCCCCTAGAGCCGTGAGCTGGTTCAAGAGAACTAATACCTTGAGGCCTCTATAGAGCCGTGAGCTGGTTCAAGAGAACTAATACATTGAGGTCTCTATAGAGCCGCGAGCTGGTTCAAAATAACTAATACCTTGAGGTCTCTAGAGCTGCGAGCTGGTTCAAAAGAACTAATACATTGAGGTCTCTGGAGCCGTGATCTGGTTCAAGAGAACTAATACCTTGAGGCCTCTAGAGCCGCGAGCTGGTTCAATAGAACTAATACCTTGAGGTATCTATAGAGCCGCGAGCTGGTTCAAGTGAACTAATACCTTGAGGCCTCTAGAGCCGTGAGCTGGTTCAAGAGAACTAATACCTTGAGGTATCTATAGAGCCGCGAGCTGGGTCAAGAGAACTAATACCTTGAGGCCTCTAGAGCCGTGAGCTGGTTCTAGAGAACTAATACCTTGAGATATCTATAGAGCCGCTAGCTGGTTCAAAAGAACTAATACCTTGAGGCCTCTAGAGCCGCGAGCTGGTTCAAAATAACTAATACCTTGAGGTCTCTCTAGAGCCGCGAGCTGGTTCAAAAGAACTAATACCTTGAGGCCTCTATAGAGCCGCTAGCTGGTTCAAAAGAACTAATACCTTGAGGAGTCTAGAGCCGTGAGCTTGTTCAAAAGAACTAATACCTTGAGGTCTCTAGAGCCATGAGCTGGTTCAAAAGAACTAATACCTTGAGGCCTCTATAGAGCCGCTAGCTGGTTCAAAGAACTAATACCTTGAGGCCTCTAGGGCTGTGAGCTGGTTCAAGAGAACTAATACCTTGAGGCCTCTAGAGCCGCTAGCTGGTTCAAGAGAACTAATACCTTGAGGCTTCTAGATCCGTGCGCTGGTTCAAAAGAACTAATACCTTGAGGCCTCTAGAGCCGTGAGCTGGTTCAAATGAACTAATACCTTGATGTCTCTATAGAGCCGCTAGCTGGTTCAAAAGAACTAATACCTTGAGGCCCCTAGAGCCGCGAGCTGGTTCAAGAGAACTAATACCTTGAGGCTTCTAGATCCGTGAGCTGGTTCAAAAGAACTAATACCTTGAGGTCTCTATAGAGCCGCAAGCTGGTTCAAAAGAATTAATACCTTGAGGCCTCTAGAGCCGCGAGCTGGTTCAAAAGAACTAATACCTTGAGGCCTCTAGAGCCGCGAGCTGGTTCAAAAGAACTAATACCTTGAGGCCTCTAGAGCCGCGAGCTGGTTCAAAAGAACTAATACCGAGAGGCCTGTAGAGCTGTGAGCTGGTTCAAGATAACTAATACCTTGAGGCCTCTAGAGCCGCGAGCTGGTTCAAAAGAACTAATACCTTGAGGTATCTATAGAGCCACGAGCTGGTTCAAGAGAATTAATAGCTTGAGGCTTCTAGATCCGTGAGCTGGTTCAAAAGAACTAATACCTTGAGGCCTCTAGATCCGTGAGCTGGTTCAAAAGAACTAATACCTTGAGGCCCCTAGAGCCGCGAGCTGGTTCAAGAGAACTAATACCTTGAGGCTTTTAGATCCGTGAGCTGGTTCAAAAGAACTAATACCTTGAGGTCTCTATAGAGCCGTGAGCTGGTTCAAGAGAACTAATACCTTGAGGCTTCTAGATCCGTGAGCTGGTTCAAGAGAACTAATACATTGAGGTCTCTATAGAGCCACGAGCTGGTTCAAGAGAATTAATACCTTGAGGTCTCTATAGAGCCGTGAGCTGGTTCAAGATAACTAATACCTTGAGGCCTCTAGAGCCGCGAGCTGGTTCAAGAGAACTAATACCTTGAGGCTTCTAGATCCGTGAGCTGGTTCAAGAGAACTAATACATTGAAGTCTCTATAGAGCCACGAGCTGGTTCAAGAGAATTAATACCTTGAGGTCTCTATAGAGCCGTGAGCTCGTTCAAAAGAACTAATACCTAGAGGTCTCTATAGAGCCACGAGCTGGTTCAAGAGAATTAATACCTTGAGGTCTCTATAGAGCCGCTAGCTGGTTCAAAAGAACTAATACCTTGATGTCTCTATAGAGCCGTGAGCTGGTTCAAGAGAACTAATACCTTGAGGCTTCTAGATTCGTGAGCTGGTTCAAAAGAACTAATACCTTGAGGTCTCTATAGAGCCGTGAGCTGGTTCAAGAGAACTAATACCTTGAGGCTTCTAGATCCGTGAGCTGGTTCAAGAAATTAATACATTGAGGTCTCTATAGAGCCACGAGCTGGTTCAAGAGAATTAATACCTTGAGGTATCTATAGAGCCGTGAGCTGGTTCAAGATAACTAATACCTTGAGTCCTCTAGAGCCGCGATGCAGCTCATAAGAAAACACAGCTGCTGGTCAGTCAGGATATCACGGTAGACCAGTCTTGCAGTTCAAACTAGAATAGGGGGGAGGGGGGGGGATTTCACTCAATTATAGGTTCAAGGTTGGAGAATGGTTGTTTTTATACACTTTTTCATAAACTTAGGGAAGACTATGCCAATTTTTCACTTATTTACTCATGTCAAAGACTTATTTTTATTCTCTATACAATATTTTAAATTGTTCGCTGCAAAAAATTGATACTAACATGAAAATATGTAGGCCTACACTTGGTGTGGAGAGATTGGCTGTTACACTAATGTACTATTTACGATAGGAGAGGTGGTTAAGGACAGAATAAAATAACGATTATCTCCCAATAGGCTGATATTAGCAACTCAGCCAATGTTAGCTAGTTAAAAACCTTCTTCTAGATGTTATTTACATATTCGCATACAATTAAACTAATATAAATAGTTAATTTATTTTATTTCGTATTCTTTACTGTACAGTAAAATGACACTATGAAAAATTCATATTGTGTTATAACGTGGAAATAAAAGTAATAATAATTATCTACTGTAAGAACACAATAATAATAGTAGTTTAAATGACCCACCTCGGTGGCGTAGTTGGCTAACGCGCTTGTCGTGTTGAGCTCACTACTGAGGACGGGGAATCGAGGTTCGAATTTCGTCGGGTGAACTGGGGGGTTTTTCCTAAATGGTTTTCCACTCTCCCTCCACGCAAATGCGGGTTCACTTCCTCTAATTCAACCTTCCCAATTCCTAAATCCATTAAAGTAATTAGTACTTAAAGCGTATAATCCGAACGGGTAGTAAGACGCGATGCTAAATATAGTGGTTTAAATAAATGGTACGGAACTCCGCACGGGCTTTCTCGCTCTATTGTTTGTCAATGGAGATATTTAATCAAAACTCGTAATATATGTGAAACGAAATAATATTCACTAGCAAACCCAACATAAATTGCACTAAACTTAAGTAAAACACTTTTTGAATCCCGGTTTTAAATTTTATAATTCTATTTTTAAAGAATGTCCTCATTTGTATGTTAGCACCAATAAAAATAATAATTTTGGGTCCACAATGGTCAACACTTCGATTAAAATTTTGACTTCCAATTAGTATTTTAAAATTTTATTATTTGTTTCACGTCTTCAAGTCATTGCATTGCTATTCAATTACTCATTTATAAATTTTGACTAATAAAAAAATGTAAATATAGACTATTGAGTCTAAAATGAAAGAGATAGATAATTGTTGTACAAACATTTATCCTGAGAGATTAAAGGAAAAACAGCATAATCTTTTATGTCATGCCAGATATACATCATGATTTAAATAAAATATTTAACCAAAAAAGCTCATGATTGCATTCTACTATGCATTTATTTTATTAGTAAAATTATTTATATATAAATTATTACAACGCAATGTTGTTTTGTCTAAAATTGTGTATGCAAATTTCATTAGACATATATGGTTGGGTAATCAACCCTTTTGGAAGCAAAATTTGAAAAACTTTACCAACACGATATAAAACGTATAATATATAAGTATAGAATCTAAAAGTTTACTGAGTCTTGATTTTTTGCCTATATTAAATACATAAGATTATTAAATATATATTCAGCACATGAAGCAAATTAAAAACCAGATTTTGCCCTTTGGATGAAAAACGTTGGACCACCTTACCTTAGAAAGTATAAAATTGGTACGGATATTAGAGAACATGCCATCTATGAGCCAAAAATTAATAAAATTTGAAAATTCTAAAATGGCTGATTCAACATGGTGGTCACAATGAATTCCGATATTCTCGTAGAACCGTAAACGCAGATCCACTGCTTTTTGATTTGATAAATCCGAAAATGGTTAAAACAACTAGGTATAGACTTAAATTAAAATCCAAAATTGCACCTATCGGAAACAAAATCTTTCACCTAGTATGTCATATTTACCAGCAATGTTTTTAAATAAATTGCTATAGGAATCACGGTCAAGACCATAGGGGTTAGAGAAAAGGCATCTTAATTGATAGAGTAGCTTTCATAAAGAGAGAAACTAACATAACCTGTACCAATGCCAAAAATGCCATGCGCCTGATCAATTTTATATGAACAGCATTGTTTGTCACGTGGTCTAACGAATCGTTATATATTTAGACTGATCTGTCTGTGATGGGACAATCGGGGTTCGGATCCTTGACAGGTGTATTTATACTGTTTCCAACTCTCCCTTCATGAGAATTCAGCTGTATTCTCTATGAAATTCTACACTCCTCATTCCTAATCAGGTAGTGTATATTTTAGCATCAGGTCTAACTGTTCAGGTTGTAAGCATTTTATATGATAGTTATTATAATGAAGTAGGGCTTAGAAAGGAGGCATTACAGGGGTAATCAACAATATTTTTCTTAGAAGGAAAGGGATAAATGATTTGATAAAAACAACTCTCAATAGACCTTATTGAGAATAAAGCCCGAGTCTTCACATCCAAAGTAGGCCAGTCTAACACGAGTGTTACCCCTTAGACTGTTCTGTCACTGAAGCTGGTAGCGTGTATAAAGCATTATTATAGTCCATAAAGGCTATATTGTTGCGGGGAAGGGGGAAGAAGAAAGCTACCCTTCCATCCAAACTACTTTAATGAAGGCCTTAGATTATCTCTGAAAACTTTTGAAGTTTCCATTAATACATTTTAGAATATTATAATTTAATAGTTGACATTAATTCATAGCATGAGAGACATTTATGGACAAGATTGGACTATAAACACGAGTAATCCAAAATAATGGTTTTATAGTTATATGAGAGCCATCTCTCGGCTGGTACAGATCTGCTACAAACATGTCTAGCGTTTATGTTAGTTTCTTTTCAATAGCTGCGTATGATTGTTTTTATTTTTTCAGATACAGAAAGTATTGTTTTCAGCGTAATTTATTGTTTAATCAATAAGTTTGTAGAGAATATATTGTTTCATACAAACTTATTAAGAACAATTTTTAATAAATAATGAAAAGTGGTAAGTTTTTTTAGCCCCTACATTCAAAATAAACAAATGGCAGTAGACACAAGAATAAATGAAACTGAAACCAAACGTAGGCTACTTACTCATTGTGTAATTACGTTTTTGAATACGGTCTGGTTAACGTGAGTCCTGCCCTGTTAGACGTCCAAATAAAACAGCAGACGCCGTGGCCACACCTTGAAAGATAGGACGACCAACAGAACTGAAGGCAGGCACCGTGATTCCTTGAATGGACAGCCAACTCAAATTGTCCTAGGGTGTTCCACGTGGATTTAGAACCCACTCCTAACCCCCTTTCCACTTAGTTTCTTAGACGTCAGATTAATTTCATATATAATGCATCGCCTCTCGCTCCATTTTTTAACTGGAGGTTGCAAGGCGTCATCCTACCTCCCTTACGTGTTTCTGGCTGTTTAGGGTTCTGAGCGTGTGCTGATCTACGTCCTGCAATGGAATCCATGAATAATATGAAGAAAGAAGTCAGGGTTGGGTTTGGGTAAAGACCACTGGATGAGGTGATGAAGAATCCTGGGCCTGGGAATCAACCAGCCCCGATCAAGAAGAAGTTGGCGGTGAGCATTGGGGGATCCACCGTCAGTGGCAAGCTTGTGCAGCCCATCTTGGCAGGGGGATTCAAAGGTTTACATTCACGGGGACTGAAGACTCCTCTGGTCCGGAAGGAGCTCGTTCCAGTTGGCAAGGCGTATGCCACGAGCCTGAAGGCCGATGCTTTAGTGACAGCTGCCATCTCAAGGGGTAACAAGATTACTGGAGCAGCTGAAGCTAGCAGGACAACAACAAATCCCTGGGTCTAGCGTGCCGCTGACTGAAGGACGCGCAAGTCATCTTTGAAAGACGAATCGGCCCTTTCCAGGGCAACAAGGCTGGAGTGAGCTCTCAAGTTACCGGGGAGGTGGGTGCAAGGCACAATGAACCGTGTAAAGCCAGCGGAGCCCCTCCAACTATCGGATATTAGCGTGCCACTGACTGAACCCAACAAGAGTTACCTTCTGTAGATGGATCGGCCCTTTACAGGGCCAATAAGGCAGGCGTGATCTCTCAAGTTACCGGGTAGTTGTGTGCTAAAACAAGCCAACCTGGTGAAGCTAGCGGGACCCCTTTAACTGATAGAGGTGAGCCTGCAACTTGCGGCTGCCACAAGGAGTTGCTTGCTCTACTTTTGTGAGTGACAATCTGACCCTTTACATGGCCAATATGGCACACAGCGTGACCCTCCCAATTACCAAGGAGGTGGGCACAGATGGCCAGGTTGAAGTCAGTGGGACCCCTCGCACTACTGGAGGCGTGCGTGCCACTGAAAGATCCACCAGGGCATCCGGTATTACATCCTCGGGCCTCAAATCAGTGGTCAGTGCCAGCCCCCTACAAAGCGTCGGCAGCAATGCCGATGGGGGCGAGTCCAGCTGTAACCGAGTTACAAATAGAAAAAACAAGCTCAATCAAATGGGAGAACACTTACCCTCTGCCCTGTTGAACTTCAACACTGGAACACATGTACCATGACCTCCTCTCCCTAGAACTCAATCCCACGGACTAAATGGAGATATAATCCAATGGTCTGCTCATAAAGGAAGCCACGCCAAGAAACAAACGAGTGACGGTAACTCTACGACCTTAACCTTAGTTTCCGCCACCTAGATGGTTCCAGGACTTTCTACGAGTTCCTAGAGTCACAGCAATACTTCCTAAGCACTGTTTGTCTCCCTTCTTTCACTACATTTTTCCTCCCTTTTTTCCTCTCTCTTTGGGCATCACATGTGTTGGTGCTGCTACATATTGCGATGTTTCTTTTGTGTGAGAACTCTTTGTATCACTGGCTTACTAGATAAGAGCGGTAAATTAAGTTCAGATTTAATTATATTCTTAAAAATTCTCTTTCGGTTATATTATGGGGAACCTTTCAAAATTATTAATTTTGGACTCATTAATTTAAATTTCTATTGAGGGATTTTTTTTTGTATCAACGTGGTTAATTTGTAGCCACGAATCTATTAGTATTTTTCATATTAAGGGAAACCTAACCATTCTCTTATGCAACGTAACTTCTGTTGCACCACTGGGCAGCTCGCGTCTAATTGCGCTATTGCCTTCTGTCTGATTTTCTGAATATTTTGAGTATGTTTAACTTAGATAGTTTAAGTTTACGAAATGTTATGTGGGGATCGAGCACTTTAACATTCAGATATGTGCTTATAAATTTAACTGTTTCAAACTCATGTTGTGTTTTGGTGGTAAAACAAAATAGTTTTGTGTGAGTAAATAATTCCTTGATAGTATAACTTTACATTTTATTATGTGGGACTCGAGGACTATAACTGTAAGCAATATGCTCATGACTATTATTGCTTGGAAATTAATATTTGATAGTACGAGAAGGAAGCTCTTAGCGTAGCGCTTTGTATGTCTGATAGCTTTGAATTACATTAACCTGCTATGAGAAAGCGGAACGCTTTGGTTCCTTAGAGGTATGGCTTATTACTTTTTCTTTTATTATTATTATTATTATTATTATTATTTATTTATCACTGAGTCTTACTACCCATTCGGGTTATACGCTTTAAGTACTAATTACACTAATGGATTAGGAATTGAGAAAGTTGAATTAGAGTAAGTGAACCCGCATTTGCTTGGATGGGAAGTGGAAAACATTTAAGAAACCCCCCAGTTAGTACTGTTCTATTAAATTTTGATGTATTTGAACATTGTTGGGATTGTAAGATTGAATTGTAATCTTTCGCAAGTGTTTTGTCAGGGAAACCAACCCCTCCACCTCAGGCTAAGGCACCTGCCAAGGCCACCCTACCAGAATTAGGTGCACCTTGTTCTTCCCTCTTGGTTGAACACCCGTCCAAGACCACTCCTCTCCCCATCCAACCCTTCATCCCCTCCCCCACACCATGCTCCTCAATCCTTACCCCTTCGCACCCCTCCAACCCATTTCCTACTACTCCCCAATACTCCTCTACAACACCCACACTCAACCCGCTCACCACACCTACCTGAGATTGTGAGAGTTCAAGGTTCAAAAGTTGCATTGAGCTAATCAGAGGCATTCCGGGACTTGATCTATGGGACTTTAAATCGAGTCTCTTGAGGAAGGTCCAGGAATCTCCGAGGAGTAACCGTGTCCACTTGTTATGGAGCATATGATCCACCTGGTTTATTATAGCAGTACACCCGAACAAAAATCTAGCAGTGTTGAAGGAGCTTACTGTCGAACTCTGGAATGACGACTGAGTCGCGAGGAGGAAGACTGAGCTTGAAAGTTTGATGGCAAAGCATCGTGTCGACGTAATGTTTTTGGGAGAAATACACTTGCACTGCGCAATGAGTTACTCGTTAGCAGAGTTCATCCGCTATTGCAGTCCCTGGTCCGAAGGAGCCTTGACCATCACGTAATACATTTCCTCCCCTCCTACACATGGAAACAATGGCTATTTAACTGTAAACCACTAGCGTCCCAGTGGGTCTTATTTCCATCTACTTACCTCCCTACAACTGGTTCAAAAGGTGGTTAGTACTGAAGTCTCTAGCTGAGCTAGACTTGGATCACAATCCCGTTCTTGTGAACCTGGGACGCGCAGTGTCCTTCATAGACTCCCACCCCCTGAAAATCTGAACTTAAGCGCACTGACTGGGACAGGTTCACAAATGTGTCGAGAGAGTTGGTGGGACCCACCCCTACCTTTTGAACGGCAGCAGAACTCTATCGTGATGTGGAGTTCATAACTTCCACTATCAAGGTGTCGCTTGAAGCTTCGATGCCGAGGCAATGAACTTAGAGCGTGTCACAGCTTTCTATATCCGATTCTAACTTCAGGCACGTCCAAGAAAAAATCGGCTGAGGAAGTCTTGGCAAATCTAGAGGACCCGGTATACAAGGGCAACTGGAGCCGCAAAATCCATGTGATTCACAAGATGGTCCAAGAATACCTGAGAGCATGTAGAACATGACGTGGAACTTGATTTGGGTCCCCACATCAAGGCCACCTGTTGTGGGGCCTAAACGGGTTCGCCAACTCAGACCAGGGAAGGTTGATGCTCTCTCTGAGCAATTAGAGGCACAATTTCTACCGATTGACAAACCGTCAAATCCGGTGCATAATTTCACACGTGGCTCAGGTTATCGGTGTGGTCTCGGACAGACCCTTGGATGTACCTGAACCCACGAAGGTGACAGTACTTTCACGGGCGTTAGCTGCTCTAAAACTAAAGAAGGCCCCTGGGCGCGATGGTATCAATAACGTGGTCCTCAGAAAGCTGGCTTTGGAGACGATTAACGTCCTCATGGAGATATTTAACGGAACCCTGCTCCTAAGTCACTTCTCCGAGCTCTGGAAGCACGCAAATGTCCTCTGCTTTCATAAACAGGGTAAAGATTTGGCTCGATCTTGTCTTACCGACCGATAAGCTTACTCGACTCTTTGTACAAGTTGTTCGAGATACTTCTACTGACGAGACTGACCCTATATGTTCGTAAGGCGGGTATTTTGTTGATGAGCAGTTCGGATATCGGTTGGGACACGATACGTCTCACCAACTAGTTCGGATCGTGGAACAGGTATTGAGTAACTTCAACTTCAACAGGCTGACTTGTGTTACTTTTCTTGACGTGGCAAAGGCCTTCGACCGTGTCTGGTACGAAGGTCTTATTTTAAAACTCCTTTCCCTGAACATACTATTCTACCTGGTTAAGGTTGTTCAATCTTATCCATCCCACCGTACCTTCTCCACTAACTTTGGGAACGCCACTTCCCAAATCAGAAGTATCTGGGCTGGATTGCCACAGGGTTCCCTCGTGGGCCCATCGCTCTTCAATCTGTATGTGAACGACATTCCCGAGTCCCCAGACAATAAGTTGGTACTGTATTTGGACGACATGGCTCTAGTAGAGACGTGACAATGACAGCTGGTGACAGAGGTGACTCCAGACGCACCTAAGACAGTTGTAAGGGTGACTGACCACCTGGAGGATAAGTATTAACGTGGATAAGAGAACAGCAGTGCTCTTCTCATGGAAAAGAATATTCTCCATGCTGGCCCCACTCTAGCTATTTGAAGAGCATATCAGATGGGCGAACAGGGCTAAGTACCTGGGACATACACTGGAAACCAAACTTACCTGGCGACTACACTGCATTACGAGACTTAACAAGGTGGGGCAAAGGCTAGGAATCCTAGGCCCACTGCTTAACAGGCTTAGCGCACTGTCTACAAGGAACGGTCTAACTCTGTACAAGCAGTTGCTCAGGCCGATCCTAAACTATGCAAGTCCCGCTTGGGGCCACCTGGTTGACATGAATATGAGATGAAGGATCCAGAGCAGGTATTCCAGAGCAGGTATCTGAGGATCATTGTGGTACGTTCGTAATGTGACTCTGCATTGTGACCTGGCGATTCCTACCATCAAGGAACACTTCCGTAAGATGGCGCAGTTTTTCTAAGACAGACTTCCCGATGCCACCAGTCCTCTTATTCAGGGGCTTGGGAATTACGTCATCGAACCTATGGGGTGCCACCGACACCCCAAAACCCTATTCGGATAAGTGGGAAGTGTCAAACAGTGTTTTGTGAGGCTCTCACCCAGCCCCCCATAGAGAAGTGTCTCCTTACGTAACTCTAAAAACCATTATTCGGTTTTCCAAAATATTCTTTTAGCCCCATTAATATTAATAAGGCTTTTATTTGTTTCAGAACCTTCGCGAAATGTGACAGTCCATTTTTTTAGTATCCGAAAACACATGGTGTGACCGATTGGTCGGTACATGTTTGAATTTACTTTTGTGCTCCCCTTCAAGGTCATATATCATAGTAGGCTAATATGCATCTGCGTCAATTTTTGTATTCACATCTAACTACTCGTCGCACGAGCATCAAGGATACTTCAAGTACTAATAAACATTCAAGTGGTGGTCAAGATGGTTGATACGTTGGTCTCACCTCCTCGTACAAATAATGTAATAGCTGTTAAAATATATATTTTTAGTTTTAAATTTTGGACTCTTTGATATAATCTGTTTATTTTAAACCTACTGTGGTTTTATGACGCCTTTCACTATGTGACCATGTTTTAGATGGTTTGACCTTTTATATTGGGATAAAAGGGAGATCAGGTTAATCCATGGCGTTACTGATTAACCTTGTTTTGTCTTTAACTGGAATTAGTCTTTAGTTTGCCTGTTGATGTATCTTTGTACGGTTCTCACCTCGTGGGTATGCTTCTATCCCAGAGGGGTGGCTTGCGTGGTCTTGTTTGTTTCCTCCGGTTCTCTTAAGGGGCCACTTGGCTCTTTTATTGTTAAACAGTCTACTATTGTTATAGTATATCTCCAGACGATTGTTGATAATTAACCATACTATAGTATGACCCGGAAGTACTAATTAGGAATAGGCCTCCATAGTTTCTTTAGAGCTTAGAATCCTGATAGCTATCCTTTAACTATTGGAAGACTATAGTTCTAGTCTTGGAACTTTTATTTTGTGTCTTGTAACTAGTTTTGAAGTTAATTAAGCTGAATAGCTTAGTTAACAACTATCACCGTAACTCCTTAATCAAGGACCTTCTAGTTTTAGATATTGTCCGGCTTTATTTCTTGTCCATGCTTATCAGGTTTGAGACGTGTGGCCGTAAGGGGGAATAGAGTTATATATTGTTGTTTGACCTTAAATAAAATTGATCCCTCTGACTATAATTAATGTAGTAACCTGCTTAGCATATTTTCGTTCAAAAATGTGCACACGAACTTCCTTAAAGAGTTTTAAAAAATCTATTTTCGACCCAACCATAGTTTTAAGTCAGTTTTTTGGGTGCTTCATACCTAACACTTTCACTTGGAACAAAAATGTCACTTGTTACAGTATTAATACGTAAAATAAATAATGGAAATATTCTACTTCAATCGTGTCTTTGTACTTGTAACAATTATCCTTGTTTTGATGCTAATAAACTTATTTGTTAAACTTGAATATCACTCTTCTCTTTCACAAGCCACATCCATTCATATTCTATTTCCTTGTTACTCTAGTCGTCACTTCTACTGCCAATTAGGAACGACGTTACGATAATATCTGGTATTAGTTTTAGTACTCGAGTAATTTGCCTCCATAATGTTAATTTTTAAATATGCTAGGTTTGAAAATGACATAGCCATGAACATTGATCCTGGAAACAATGATCAATGATATTCTGAGTGACTATTTCACTTTCTTGGTTATCCAAATATATGGTCTTGGGCTTAAATCCACATCATTACGTGAGGGATGTTTCAATATACGTTATAGCTATGTTTCTTACAGATCCCAAATTATATAATCATAAATGTTAGTAACATGTTTATTAAAACTAAAATTATAGATTTAAATTCAATAGAAGGTATCTACATTAACTTATTCAAACAATTTCACACCAAATAGCATTTCAATCCTTAACTTCATAAATTAAAGACTATACTGGATTGCAGGATCAGTGTAGGTGAGCTGCTGTGGTCCACTGGAATATCTCAACCCCCCATCACCCCTTTATTTCTCCTCAGCTCGTGTGAATCAATACCTTGTCCCCAGAGACACTTCCAGGTAACTTCCCTAGACCTTGTTGCTACCTCCCCTTCTTTTCCATCCATCCTCCTACCACTTCCTTCCTCAATTTATCTTTCTCCTCCCCGTGCACACTCACAAGCTCTGCGTCTTCTTTTTTTTTCACTTAAAAAAAATAGAAATAAAATGAGAAGAATGCGATGTTGCAATGATTCACAAAAAGAGGCAATATATTTCAAGTGCAATACTTTTACCAAAAGAGAAAAAAGTTATTCTAAGAATTGTAAATGGTGATAAGTTAAGGAAGAAAAGAACTTTAATAGTGTCTCTTTTTTTTCAACTGAATATAATTCTTGATTACTTTTGTAAATACACAACACAAACTTTCTGGCCTATGTAGTTGAATGGAAGCATAATATTTTATTAATTATAAAGATATTTCATTCTGGTTTCGTAATTGATGTCAGTGAACCTACGAAAGGTTATATCTTTGATTCAAACAGAAATAGAATTTTATCGCTGGATTTTATAATTTATAATTACTAAAATAAATTTGCAATATCAATAAAATGTTCTAGCTACGTCTTCTGATTACTAAAATGATTTTGTAACAGGAATGTTCGGTGCAGTATTAGTGTTGAGGTTTGGATCAGAGTTTAAAACCACCATTTGGAAGATGTTGATGGAATTAGAGACTGAATGTTGTAGATGTTGTTTGTGTTTTATCAACGACCAACATGCCATAAAACATTTTTGGGTTAGCTGCTTGATGTAATTTGTGAGTATAAAGTTTAGGTAGGGGCTAGCAGATAGGCAGAAAATAAACTCTGCCATAAAATCGAGGTACAGTACTTGGTTGGTAGATTTATGTGCCAAATAAACAGTGTATCGTTCCATAATTATATTATATTTTTACCACATCTTAGAACAGTTTCAGGTTATATAAATATATCAACTACGCTAGTATAGTAAATATAGTCAGGTGTAATCTTAGAGAAATTGTACCCACATCTACGTATAGGGAGTGTTTGAAACCAACTAGGGGAAAATACCTCAGTATTCTTGACCGGTATTTAAATTTCAATCTCTACATAGCCTCTATCTAGTATAGTATGAGAGTGACTAGTTAGTCCAAGCTACACTGATGTATGTTCCAACCACCCTGTAGTCTTTATCTAGTATATACGAGAGTGACTAGTTAGTCCAAGCTACCACAGATGTATGTTCCAACCACCCTGTAGTCTTTATCTAGTATAATACGAGAGTGACTAGTTAGTCCAAGCTACCACTGATGTATGTTCCAACCACCTGTAGTCTTATCTGTATAATACGAAGTGACTAGTTAGTCCAAGCTACCACTGATGTATGTTCCAACCACCCTGTAGTCTTTATCTAGTATAATATGAGAGTGACTAGTTAGTCCAAGCTACCACTGATGTATGTTCCAACCACCCTATAGTCGTTATCTAGTATAATACGAGAGTGACTAGTTAGTCGAAGCTACCACAGATGTGGATATCAGAATCCCAAACTTGGATCAAATACTGTGTACAGATATTTTTTCTAAGGATCTCTTCTAGAAAAATGGTACAGTACCCTTGGACAATAAAAGTTATATTAGTTTATATGAAACCCCGCGGGACAGGGGGCCCAAATATTTCAGGGAGTATTGACCCCCACAACGCTCCACCATTTCTACTTCTCTAGCATTTAATAAAAGTAAATTGCGGCTGGTATCCATGTAAGAGGGTCATAGCTGATTACTCGCTGTTGGAGAATTTTGTAGGTTTGAACACTGCTCTAGTGCGATCATTTGATAATGATCGAGTTTATTTTTCTACTATATTTTAATAGAACAGCTTAATTTTCTAATAAACACTATAACCACACCAGAATACCATTTAGTTTAAATTAACTGTTGCAATGCACTGTCCTCTTAGGGCAAGTGGTATTATCAATTATCTGTTTTGAGTACGTTGGATGGAAATTAATACTTTATTAAATAATTTATAAACTGTTAATTTAAAAAAAAAAATATTTCCCCACTCACCACTGATTAGAAAGATTACCAATTAAGAGAATCTTGTTTGATCCTTGAAGAAAGAAGTAGGTGCAACCCTTTTTAATAATGGTCAATGTGCTTTTTCCAAGATTGTATGGGTTTAATTAATATTATCATATGGTATTTAGATTTAAATTAAGATCTCTGTATTTACTCATTTATAATATATCTGATGCGATATTTATGCAAACCATTTTGAAAGGTGTAATAATAATAATAATATAATAATAATAATAATACATAACACAGCATATATAATCTGACAATAATAATAAGTTATGATATACACTATAAATGAATAATAATTTATTTCAATACGTAAGACCCATATTAGGGGCCACATGGACAAAGGCATGATGCTCATGTTGATTGGTTTGACGCTGAATGGGAGGTCAAGGTTCGATTCTAAACCATGTGCATTGAGGAGTTATTTTAATCAATAGTTTCACACTATCCCTCCTGGCAAACCAGAGCACATTATAAAAAGCCACATGGCTGACTCATTCATTAATGTTTACCAACTTCCAGATAAACTAGAAACTTGAAATTTGGCAAACTTATAGCTTTTAACCTGTAACCAACGGAAAAATTCCAAAAACTTTAAAGTTTAATTTTTAACCCCCGAAAAAATTTCAAAATACAGGAGAAACCTTAAAATCGGTGCAAACCTTTCTTTGGAGGTCTCTTGTGGCTAAACGGTAAGACCTATCAAAAAATGTCTCTATAATTACATTAGTTTACATATACTTGCAAAGAAAACGCAAATCGAGTACCTACACTGTAATTGTATGTGCTGATAGCTTGGACGGGTAGTAAGACAAACAATACATTGCACTGTATAGCTCATATTATAGGTGTGTTCCAGTGTAAGAACTATAGTTTACCAGTCAAACTATATTATCTGTAGAGATATTTTAATGAACATATTGGGTACCTTTTCGAGAGAAAATAAACAGTAGTCATTTCATGGATACATCCATGGTCTCATTAATTGTCAATGATAAAATCAGGTAGTGGATTTAATCTCGTTTACTTCTTGTTTATTTATATTTAAAAAAAATCGTAATGTAGTAGTTATATTAAGGGAGCCGCCTTAGTAAGCGAGAAACTCCCGTGTACACGTTCAGCTCTAACACAATATTTAATTTCTACGATGCGTCCTTTCAAAATATGGTTCACGCCTAAATAAAGTCGAGAAATTTAGACAGGGTTGTTTTTTCTTAAAAACACTATTATATTAGTTTTATAAATACAAAGAAATCTTCAACAAGTTTCTAATCAATATAATCAAAATAACAACAATAGTCTTCCTAAAAAAGGGTTTGTATTTAGCCATCCTCTAACAAATACAGTAATTTTTTTGGATGGCTGACAGCAAAAAATGTAGTATATTTGAGAAATATCAGAAAAATTTCCTCTTTCTTATTGACATGATAAAGTGTGGTTGTAGGGGAAGGGTGAAAGACAGTATATATTGTAACGTGAGGCGCACGTGACCTTGTAGGGTCACGGGCCGTTCACACGTGAACGTGTGAACCACGAGTTCTATTAGAGATATTGGGGTACGTTGCCGACCAAACACGAATAAAAATGCCCACGGGATATTCAATGTTTTTATTATTAAAATTAACACTTACATACACACTCTGATTAACTGTATATCTAAATTAATTATAAATAAACAAATAATTAAGTAAAATAAAAAGAGCCTTAATAAAGTCTGTAACCTAATTAAACTAATAGAGCACACAGAGATGTAATTAAATTGAATAAACAAACTAACAACTATAAAACACCTAGTAACTATTCAAATATTTAAAAACAGTCACAAAAATGTTCATTAACACAGTAGTTCACAATAACAACAAATGTCCCTTGTCTCACACACGATACACGGCGGTGACCCGCTATACACAAATGCAGGACTCGCTGGTTGACACACTGGACTCACTGGTCCACTTCCGGCTCACACAATGTACCCACCGGTCCACACACTCGCACTGGGGACTCCCGGACTCATTAGTCGAGAACCAAGAACTGAATACTCACGGCTATCACTGAGCGTGTTTAAATAGAGGTAGTGACAGCTAAGGGTCTCGAACCCTCCATTTCTAGAATTAAAAGGACAGAAAAAAAAGGATCCAGACCCCTCCAGACGTGGCTCCGTCCTCCCCCGCACCTCCTTGGGCCCTCTAATCCCCCCAGTCAAGTGAGAATGTTGCTGCCTACCTGCTAGACAAGGAGGGAGACAGAGAGAACAAGGAGCGCAGCCAGGGTAAACAATGAGAGCACACTGGTCCCACTGTTAAACACTAATCTTGTTACAATATTAATACCCACTTTAGTGGTCACATAGTATAAGGCGCTACTATAGCAGTATACTAGACCATCGATGATGGAAAATAAAGATTCAAATCTCGGTCAGGTGTAGGCCTACTAAGAGTAGTTTTTTTCAAAATGGTTGTCCACTTTTTCTTCACGTAATATTGGGTATACTTCGTCTAAATATAAACCTTCCTAATACCTAAGATCATTAGAACTATTAGTACATAAGCGTATATTCCGAACGGGTAGTAAGATACGGTTTTTAAAAAAATAGATAAATAATTCCAGAAAAAGACACAGATAATTTTAATTTAATCCGTTTGGACTGATAGAGATTGGCTCTTTCTCGCTGACTGAGGCGGCCTTCTTATTATAACAAAAAATAAACACCTACATTTTAAATATGAGTATTCTAATAATAATAATAAATAACCTTAATATACGTGTTGATATTTTATAACTGGATATATGTACAGTACAACTTGGTTGTTTATTGTTCATATATAAACACGATAACCCGAGTTTTATTTCCAATTCCTATTCGGATAATTTAAAAGATTGCAGGGACCTGGTTCTGGCATTCCTCCTGTGTCCAGAACTTCCTCGAGATATCCCAATACCCGAGTATCTCTTTCTAACCATTTAACCAATTTGCATCACATCGTCACTATAAGATGTAACGTAACATGCGGGATCCACTTCAGCAGTGAACAGGAGACACAAAAACAATGATAAACGTTAGTTCAAATTAACATGTGTCTCTTTTCACCTTGTTCCTGAGTTACAGCCAAGAGAGTCTTCTAAACTGTGCGTATACCATACTCGATAGCTATAGACATATACTAGGTACATTCTATGGAATATTCCGGTTTGTTCTCCAGAATCCGACAAACACCTGGTACTTTTGAAAGAGCCTGACATTCTACGGCAACATGACTGAAGGATTTGATTCATGCAAGAGGTGGACATTTTAACCACATCCTATAATGCTAAGAATCTCCTCTATAGTTCAGAAACAAGGTCAAATGGAACACAGTTCATGTTAACTTCTATCATTGTTTTTGTGCCCACTGCTCACCACTGAGGTCAGTCCCACATGTTGCGGAACAGCCTTATATTCACTATGTATATCAATATAATGATTAGGCGTACAACCCGAACAGGTAGTAAGACACGGTGCTAAAAAAATAAAATTATTTTTTGTTTACGGATTGATCTGGGTTTGGGTCTGGGTCGAATCTAATGAAGGATGCTTTTATAGTATTTATTCACTGAAGTGATGGTACATTTCCTATAAATGCCACCTTTCTCAACTTTCTCTCCCGTTTGTAACTATGCGGATAGCCCGAAAGATCTTATGAAGAAAGTGGTACTATAATATATATATACTCCCTATTGAGTATATTCAAGCACATCAAATGGTCTGGCCCCAGTCACACACAAAAAAACACCCTCCAAAAATGAGTTTTTATTCACAAGGCGAACATATAAATCCTTCTGCTTTGGGGAACCTTTCGAAAACGTTTCAAGTTTTTTTTTATCTTAGCCCTTGTGCCCCTAAGGCCAGGAAAATCCTTCAGGGACAAGAGAATGTAGAATCTAAGAGATAAAAAATACATGAAAGAAAAGTGTATGTATATTTGTGGAACTGCATATGAAATGAAAGCTAAAAACAAAAAAATATATATACGCTGTCTTTGAATAAATAAAATAATGCCTTTGGGGTGTGCTTTTTTTCATACACACCTTGTTAGGTGCGTTGTTGTAAACTAAACTTGATAAATATGTAATTGCAAGGAACAGTTGAATGAAATAGTGAGAAAAAAATTGTAATACTAGACGTAAAATACTGTTAAATAACAAGTATGTATAAATTGTGAAAAAGCACGACTCCATAGAAATCTTATCATTCCTATTTACATACGAAGTTCATTATATTTAAAAATGACTATGCAAATAATCCCTTTTCACTCACACTATGATGTCATGTATAATGTGGTTTTGTGCAAGAAGATATAATGTCTAATAAAGTGCACTTATTTTGCTAAACATCAGATATTTTTGCCCAAAGACCAGAGTTTTACATACGTCATGATGTGAGTGAAAAAAGATAATTTGTATGATGTAATATAAACCAATTATTTATAGTTGCTAAAGTATTAAGCATCTTGTATTTATATATATAAACACACACTATTAAGATCTATATTTCTTATATTAGCTTCAATTATTTTTTAGAAATACCAAACTAAGCTCATTATAGTACGGAACTCTTATTTTTTTCTTTTTATTAGATATATGCACAGTTTCTTGCTTAGTCCGTAAGGGAACGGTGTGACTAAGTATGTTGTATGAAAGTAAGTAGCTCATTATAGGTTTTATTAAATTATGATATTTTTTTAGCATTATTATATTCAACTCTTCCTATAATCACACACGCACTTATTAGGTGCTATAGCACACACAGTTTGAAGACACGATTAAGCTCCTTTTGCTTAAAAATGGCCTTCAACCCTCCTTTAATTAAGACACTAAATATATTACAATTATTGACAGTAAGAAATATTGTGTTGATAAAATATTAAACCAACGTAGGCAGGCCTAGGTATAGTTTTAAGTGGAATAAAACTACCAACAAAACTCTTGAAAATTTTCTTATAATTTGTATTTCTAATAAATAAAATTTGGTTGGAGGTTTTAAAACAACATAATCATATTGATGTTGTTGATAAATGTCGTACTTATAAAATTGATTTATTTTTTAAACATAAGGTCAGTAAAATTAATAACTTAGGAGACACAATTTCAATGTTTTACCCACCAGCATAGATGATCACGATGTTTGGGTGTTATTCATTCCAGCTATAGAGGGGGTCTAGTTTAGAATCCGGGCCAGGGTGTACTGGGTGTGGTTTCAAAATATTGGATATCATCCCACTGTGGTTTATCCTGCCTTTTCTGGCCCTTTCCACGCTAAGACGGGCGAGATATCGTCTTCATCCCTTATTGGACCGTCAAGGTGGGAGGAACACTAGCTTGAGGCAGTATTTTTGCTGGGTATTTTTTACATCAAAACTTTTTGGTCAAAATAAAATCAAATACTGCTCCTGTAGAAACATAGAATTTATATTTTCTTCACATGGTGATATAAACCTTTCCTGAATATCCGTCAAGGGTGTACTATTGTTTAATTATCTAAATATCCGCTCTGGTGACGTAGTTAGTTATTGCGCTAGTGTCATGTTGAGCTAGCCTACTGAGGATGCAGAAATTGAGGTTCTATCTCCATCAATTGAACTGGGGATGTTATTTCCTAAATGGTTTTCCACTCTTTCTCTACGCAAATTCGGGTTCACTTCCTCTAAATTCAACCTTCCCAATTCCTAATCTATTAGCGTAATTAGTAATTAATCGTAAAACATGAACGGCTAGTAAGACGCGATGCTAAATAAAGAATAAATAAGTTAATGACAACTTTTTTTCATTTAAAATGTTTGTCATCATGCTCATGATGGATATTAGAGAACTGTTGATTTCCCCAAGTGGAGAAAATTAAACTCCTCTATGTTTCTACTGGAGAAATATTTTATTTATTTGGCCAAACGTATATTTTGCTCTAAAAACCACAAAAACACTTCCATTAACTTTCACTCCCTAAACTCCTACTTTAATAGATGTGGCCAAATTTCAGCCCGTCACTTATTTAAATGAGCCAAACTCTAACTATCTACGAAAAGGGATTTTAGTGTTAAATTTACTAAAACTAAAAAAATACATTCTTAAGGGAGATAATGACATTTCTATTAAACATATTGTTTAGCTTTATAAATAGTTTTAAAAATATCACCAAATTTACACTGGACCATAAATAGATTATGAAAGATATGAAAAAACTTCCCAGATCCATCTCTGCCAGATAAAGTGTTTACTATGCTATGTATCTTCGGTTATGGGCTAGAGCAATGTGTTACTTTCATTGGTCTGACTCAATCTCAATTATGGTTCTGACAATTATGAACATTCAATATAATAACATTCAGTATACAGTCAGTCCCTGTGATTAATGGAGTGAAGATGTCACTTGTAGGGTCAGTTGGTGTCTTGGCCGACATATGCAATAATACCATTTGGCTCAGTGAGGAAAGCAGCGCGAAGATACCTAACTCCTCATTTCCCTAGTACTCCTCTTCAGTGCTGCCTAGGCTTTACAGCTGACGGTGGGTGGGACTGTTAAGTATCCAACCCCCCTTCGGGTTGAGTACTATATATATAAACATATACAAACAAATATAAAAACACTTCAGTACAACTCTTCAATAAAAAACAACAAAATTAATGCAATTTTTCATTTATATATATATACATACATAAAACTAATTGCATCAATTTACTTAAGTTTTATTATTGTGTAGTTATACTGAAGTATTTTTATATTTGTTTCTTATTTTATGTATAAATGATTTTCTTAAATTAAAAAGTAAAATATTGCTTTCACCAAAATATCATATTTTATTTGGCCCCCCATTCTTATAGTCAAATTCTCAATGAGGCCCTTCACATGAAAAATACCAGGAGACTGGGGCTCAAATATCCATAATGTTCACTGAGGGTGGCTTTGCCTTAAAGAATTAACACACTTTCTTTAAATTAAGTATATTTTTAATCCTGCAAACATTATAGTAATTAGTACATCTGCGTATAGCCCAAACAGGTAAAGAAAAAATAAACAAAACATTAAATAATACAATAACAATAATTCTTGTTATATGACTGATATTCTCTACGGACTACATATTGGGCGAGGGGGGTATATCCAGCGCTTCTAAATGGTCTCAGATTGGCAGTCAAACTACCACCAAACAAACCACATGGACCGCGACCGTCTCATGGCTACTTGACTACCATCTAGGGGCAAACACTTTAACTACCTGTGCTTGATTCCATTCCAATACTCCAGATATCTACGTCACGGAACGACACAGATATTTTATTCCCACACTTTTGAAGCGATATTTTAACTCTGACTCCACCTTATAGAGTGAAAGGATTTTTTTATTTCTATTGAGGAAATATTGAATTTTTAAAATCCATACATTTGGGAACATCAAACAAAATTTCACTTCATATAATGTGCACGTTCTTCGTGAAACTTTTTAATGCCAATTCATGAAATGTTTATCTCTTTCATGGATATGTTCATTAAAAATGGCATTTAGAGTAGGAAAAAGGTTTTAAATGTGTAATCATATATCGCAACATAATTTACAATTACGTCCTAATTTCAGCTTCAGCAAATTTTTAATAATTGTTTATGTCCACTGCTAGTTTCTCGTGATTGATACAAACATTAATTATTTGAAGTAGAGCGAATAAAACATTCACGTTTGTAAAATATATTTATTTTAGTGTAATTAAAATAATAACATTAATTATAGACACAACAATTACTATCGATTTATAAAATTGTAATTATATTTTTACAGATGTATTTTATTTTTACAGAAACATCAAGAAAGAATCTTTAGTCTTAATAACAATATTCATGATTCAATGAGCCAAGGTTTAATGCCTGGATATCTTATAGAATATTACGAAGAAACGTTATATAAAATATTAAATATAACTTGATTTTCTTACTAATAGACTTTTAGATCATAATTTAGGGGAAGAAAACAACATTTTTTTGCTGTTAATACTGAAAACAATTTATTAAAATATCATTGTTATTTAATAGGTATTTATTATTTATATCAAACGTTACAAATTGCAGTTCACAAGACTAGACCTATGAATAAGTTAAAGTAAATCTAGTGATTATTTTCTATATGTAAGATATGTTAATTTGTAATAATTGGAGTATAAGTATATTTACGGTCACCACTCCGAATCAAACCCAGTTACTTTCAACTTGTGTCCGGTCACTTATCATAGAACAAACGGGACTGTCAGTGTCTTGAAAATGAGTCTTGCCAACAGAATAGTTTTACTATACTGAGTGTATATCTAGCAGGCCTTGAAATATCAAGAACATTATATTATTATACTAAATGCTAAGTCTATCTTCGACAGACACAGCTTCGAGTTTCACGTGAAGTCTAATTCGTGTTGATTGTCCTATAAAGATAGCATGCTCTATAGAGTCCGTACATAGTCTCAGCTCTCCGTGGTATCTATTATTGAGATAGAGCCCTGGAAGGACGCAGACACAGCATAGATCATATATATGTGTAGATCTTACTCCACACACTTTAATAGTAATATATCTACACAGAACAAAGCTGTGACCAGCACAGGCTAAGATCCATTACTGCGTTTTCCCATTCCTTTCCCGTGTCAATGCGGGTGCATTACCTATCAAATCCCCCTACAGTCACAAAATCTTAGAAATAAGTAATTGATAATCTCGTACTAAACGAACTAATAGCTATATGCATGGCTGATTGGAGATGTTTTACACCTATGACTGTTTTGTTCATATCTTTGCTTTGTTTTTTAGTTTTAATCAAGTAACCCGCCTCGGTGGCGTAATTGACTAAAGCGCTTGTCGTGTTGAGCTCGACTGAGGACGGGGAGATCGAGGTTCGAATCTCGGTCGGGTGAACTGGGGTGGTTTTTTCTAAATGGTTTTCAACTCTCCCTCCACGCAAATGCGGGTTCACTTCCTCTAATTCAACCTTCCCAATTCCTAATCCATTAGCGTAATTAGTACTTAAAGCGTATAACCCGAACGGGTAGTAAGACGCGGTGCTAAATATTATTATTATTATTATTTAATCAAGTATGGCGATTCCTAGATTGATAATAATCCTCACTCTTCAGGCCTTGAGATTGAAATAAGTTTATAAAGTGATTCTTACTTTATAACTATATTGGTCCAAACATACTTATACATAAAAATAAGATGTCATTTATTGTACCCTTAGGGAGTTGAAAAATGAGTTCCCAATACACAAGAATAATACATGCACTAAGTTATACTCAATGCAAAGAATGAAAATATTGAGATACCTCTTCCGCTGTGTTTTCTTTGTTCTTCTGTTTTTCTGGCGAGTGTGGCTTTCGAAACGCTTCACTGAGGCATCTCAGTAGGATTGTGCTTTACCTCTCATGAAAGGGGGGGGGGGGGGGGGAGACGCCAGATAGAAAGTATCTCTCAATTTTACAGGATAGATGGGTCGATAATCAGGGCAGGACGAAAAAGATTGATCCGTAAATATTTGATGAAATGGGTGCGACGAGAGTTTTTCTTGATAATTAAGTATGGATTTCCGTTTTTCTGATGAAAACATTAAAGGCTAGTTTACTACAGATTTATTTTGAAAATGTAATCACAAAATATAATATTATTACATTATAAAGCATGTATGAATGTGTAGTACCGCTATTTTATGTTATATTTTGCAAAGTATCCAAACACTCCTCCCAGATATTCGCATTTAATTACAATGATGAAGTAATAATGCAGAATACATGATTTTTAGATAAACACTTATCTGTTTGAAGTGGACTGTGGAATCGCTTAGGCTTAAATAAAATATTCTTATTACACCCGGTATTCGCGCAAGGATCTCTTCATCAGCAGTAATCAGATTATACGAGCATGACGTTTAGTCCGCGTTCCCAACAATGAGAGTTTCCATAAAGGTAACAAAAAATATTAAAATTACCCGGAATTCATCCAACTCGCTATGTTTTCATTTGGCATTTTGGTCGGTGAATTAAACTTGATCTGCTCGCCAAACTGTCAAAAAACAATTTGCAAAGTTAATCAACAGAACATTACTTTTGAATAACTTTTGAACCGTCAGAAGAGGCCAAGCTTAGCGTGAAACAACTAGTCCAGGGGTCTTCAAACTACGATTGCGCGGGCCACATCCGGCCTGCCACAAGATTATATCCGGCCCGTTCCAAGATTATATCAAAAAACTAATTAATCATTTTTCTTCGTTATTTCTTAACCACGCAGTTTATTTGACAAGTCCAGTTTCTGTCCACATGCGTGTTTCCCCCATGACACCAAGCCAGAGTGCTTCCCTCATGACACCAAGCCAGAGTGCTTCCCTCGTGACACCAAGCCAGAGTTCTGTCGGAATCGCAAACACTCATTTTCAGTCGCAGGCGCCATTCCTTATAGGTATACCTAAAACATGACAGTTTGACTGTGACAATTTTTAGGTAGTTCCAACCTAATTAAAAAATTAAATTGATTAATAATTACTATAAATATAATTTATTACATATAAATAGAGTCATATCTCACAGAGAAGAATCAACGTCAATCACTTTTATCAAACACTGACTGGCCTTGGAAAGTGGTATGTTTACAGAAGTGACTGGTCATATTATGACTTGAATCGAAATTTGTATGTTGAAACAAACTATATTTATGATATATTTGTGCATATCAAGCCTTCAGGGCAAAAATAATGCTGCTTGAAGTACAGGTGAACGTTACTTTGGCCCGCAAAAATGTGTAAAATACATTATGTGGCCCACATAGCAAAAAGTTTGGAGACCCCTGAACTAGGCTATACAAACTGTTTTAATCAGTCACCATCCCGCGCCATTATTTGTGATGTTGCCCACCTGTTCCGTGCCGCAGGCTTGCCAGCTTCCCACTATAAGACTTGCTAGACACATGTGTGTGTTTGTAAGGTATTTTATTGTGTTGACATCAATTTAATCCATGATAAGAACAGGAAACATATCAAATAATGTAGTAAACACCAGCCCCAAAGGGCTCTCGAATACAAGCAATACACGGAACAAATACATAAAATATTAACGAAATTAGATTTACTACTCTAGGATTGACTACTTTAATAGCAAGGAACGTTATGCATAATTAATTACAACACTATCATATTGATATACATATAAACATGACTATGGGTAAATAACCCTTAGTAAATGATAAGCCTAAGCCACGCAGAGGTCCTATTTGGATCTACATCCCCTGATGAAGTACCGGACATAACTAAACTACCTCTCGGGTCATGAACCGGCCATTCATCCCTATCTGGAATGTACTGTACAATATACATGCTTAGAGTAGAGAGGCCATTGTTTCAATACTAGGAATGTCATCGTAAGGTGGCCATCCTAAGACTTCCAGAAATTCCTAGTTGCAACTATATTTCTATGTATCTATGTATTCTTAATTTTAAGAATATCTGGTTGGATCTGTTGGTCAACATTATAAAAGATCTTCCTCTGAGCTCAGAAAAATACGGTTATATTTTGACAATATAGAAATCCATTAGATCAACAATGGTTTATTTATGTATATTATTTTAAGAAAATTATTCCTATGGACACAATCTATCTACCATACTTTCTTTCGTATAACTTAGACCTGTACTCCTAAATAAACACGACAATGAAGCCACTCAACAAGGAATATAATACCATGGGGTAGCAATTCTGTTGGAATGAAGGCCTACAATGGTGAAGTAAAGTTTACAATAGGATAATGTTGACTGAAATGAGCTACATCTATAATAATATTAATACACGTTCTCGTACGAGTACATGTGAGGAGAAGAAAATAAATGGTTTCACGTTGCTTTTAATGATAATATTCTATCATTATATAACTGCTTAGTATTTTACTGGAGAAATACTTTCCCATACGATGAGTGTAGTTGAAGTTAATGTCGGCAGAGGTCATCGATTTGTCTCGCTCTTCTTAAGGTGGATTCACACTGAAGGGACTGTACTGTCCAGCAATGCCATCTCATTACCGTTCACACTCACGGGGCTGTGACTGTTTTGGACACCGTACTTACTTTTGGCATTGAGTTTTTCCACTTTCTTCTTCCAAATATTTTCATTAATGAAGATATTATGGTATTCTTTACGTTGAAAATTATATATCTGTAGCAAATATATTAAGTTTTCTTCAGGCATAATTATTGAACACGATAGTTGTGTTTAAATGTTCTGCAACCATTGTCAGATTGTAGATAAGAATCTTCGTGAAGGTTCACCTTTGCCAGAAGAAGCCGAACCAGAAGAAACAACAGATGCCAGATCTCAATTTCCCACTGAGAGGAGTGTGCGCCTACCGCGCTGTACCGTCTGAACCGTGATCTTGGGAGAACACTGAAGCAATCGAAGACGACAGAGTTGGAGCACGGTCGGCGCACAGTCCTTTCAGTGTGAATCCACCTTAACAGGTTGAAGCAGCTTAGAGCTATATTGTGTCTTAGAGGGTTTGTTACTATTTGTTACAATTACTAAGGTTCTAATATTAGATGGGTAGTTGTTTAATTTTAATAAATATAATTTCCCGTACGAAAAATAGCCTGGGAAGCGTTGTGCTAGTTCGGCGGAGAAGTTTTACTCTCAACTCACGATGCAACTTTGTTTGCTAAGAGTGTAATGTTTAAAAGAGCTAGCCTGATATATTCATGTCTGTACGCCACCATTAGGGTGACATTTGATATAACGATTGAATTGGGTCCAAGTTTGCTGTTCTGTATTATAATAATTAAAAAGGGATGATGTCTTATTTTACAGATTAAAAGTTCTGGTGTTTTATAGTTATTTTAATTTTAAATAGTTAAACAGTTTTTGCTAGATATTTCACACGTAGTAGATTTTAATAAAAGCCCGACTATTACGTTATATGCATGATAATTCCCGACACGTGAGATTTATAACACAGATTAAGATGTCATAGACTCTACCTACACGGCTCCTCGTCAGGAAGGAAAGTGAAGAGATGCATACCCTGAAGGGGTATATCAAGCGACATTTCCTTCTCGAAGCTTCCTAAAAGAAAAAAGGTGTGGTCATTCAGGTGCGTTTCTGTTCACAAAACTGCGTTGTCTTTTTAAACAGAGACGTAGAAGGATGTCGCCATACCTTGCAACTTAACAACTTAACACAAATAAATATTACTACCCGCTCTCATTTATAATATCGTAATTTTGAATAAAAATGTGAATAATAAATTATTGAGATGTATAATTCCATATCATTACAAGAGGAGGGTACTTCAAACCCCTCATATGATGACCGACACATAATTGTCTAACGTCGGATTAGTTATTGGTTTTTGTTTACGTTTTACAACAAATTTACTTTATTTATAAGTTAAATAATAATTGTAAAATATCGTGATTAGTTTTTAAAATTGATTGAATACTCTTTCAGAATTTATATATCTAGATTAAAATTATTGTTTTATTATTTTGATTAATGCTACCATCTGATTGGATGGATATTTGTTGAAGAAGACCCACAAGCCCATTCGGTTTTTTAACGAGCTCTCTAAAAAAAAGTGATGCTAATTAGTGGTGGGTATTATTTTTTTATGGTGAAATAAAATTTAAATATCAATAGAAAACTTTCAGAGGCCACAATACGTTTTATTATTGAATAAATGTCCGACACCTTAGCTCAGTCGTTAATGTATCTGTCCAATGCCGCTTCCCGAAATGGCTGGAAAATGTTTTATTGGTGAAATGTGTGTTTATACATTCATAGTGATAAATTAACGTATGGGGACTGGATGTTGTGTCTGTTTTATATTTTAGTTAGTTTATAGGGTGTGTGCTGATATAATCAGTCAGTTTGGAAAGTGTATGTTAAATCTATCAATTTAAAGATATATAGGCCTATAAAGTGAATTAAGGTACCCTGAAAGAGATTCCATATGCGTCCATTTTTTAATATAAAATCGTCACCAATTTGTATCCACGCTCACTTTATTTTAACTAAGCTCATTAAACTTATTTGGAATGTCATTGTTTCCCATCCAATCACACCAAGAGTATAGACGTCTGAGAACTTTTATAACACACTTTTAGAAGTAAATGTGAACGATTGCTGCGTTACTACAGAATTTAAAATAGATTTATCAAATATAATTTAAAAAATATACTCACAATGGTGGGTTGTCTTACGCGTCTCCATCTTGAAGAGGGTGAAGGACAACATTTTATCTTTATACCATTTTATTTTAACTCGTATTGATAAGTTTGTTGATAAATGATAAAATAATATATTTTATATGGTTAATTCACCTTTAAAATATATTAGTTAATATTATTTAACATACTACAAAATAAGCTTTGGACTTGAAGTATGTATGTACTTACCCGTTACTCTTTATGTTACATAAAAGCGATACGGTAATTAGTAATGTGAGAGAGAATTTGTGTGTTTTATGTAGATCGTATTTGTATCTTCATATTATTTTGTTCTTGTGTCCAAGAGGATTTATTTTTACTTTTTTGAGAATGTCCATGAGTACTTATTTTTACTTTGTTGAGAATGTCCAAGAGTATTTATTTTCACTTTGCTGAGAATGTCCAAGAATATTTATTTTTTCTTTGCTGAGAATGTCCAAGAATATTTATTTTTACTTTGCTGAGAATGTCCAAGAGTATTTATTTTTACTTTGCTGAGAATGTCCAAGAAGTATTTATTTTTACTTTGTTGCGAATGTCTAAGAGTATTTATTTTTACTTTGCTGAGAATGTCCAAGAGTATTTATTTTTACTTTGCTGAGAATGTCCAAGATATTTATTTTTACTTTGCTGAGAATGTCCAAGAATATTTATTTTTACTTTGCTGAGAATGTCCAAGAGTATTTATTTTTACTTTGCTGAGAATGTCCAAGAATATTTATTTTTACTTTGCTGAGAATGTCCAAGAATATTTATTTTTACTTTGCTGAGAATGTCCAAGATATTTATTTTTACTTTTTGGAATGTCCAAGATATTTATTTTTACTTTGCTGAGAATGTCAAGAATATTTATTTTTACTTTGTTGCGAATGTCCAAGAGTATTTATTTTTACTTTGCTGAGAATGTCCAAAAATATTTATTTTTACTTTGTGCGAATGTCCAAGAGTATTTATTTTTACTTTGCTGAGAATGTCCAAGATATTTATTTTTACTTTGTGCGAATGTCCAAGAGTATTTATTTTTACTTTGCTGAGAATGTCAAGAATATTTATTTTTACTTTCTGAGAATGTCCAAGAATATTTATTTTTACTTTGCTGGAATGTCCAAGAGTATTTATTTTTACTTTGTTGCGAATGTCCAAGAGTATTTATTTTTACTTTGCTGAGAATGTCCAAAAAATATTTATTTTTACTTTGCTGAGAATGTCCAAGAATATTTATTTTTACTTTGCTGAGAATGTCCAAGAATATTTATTTTTACTTTGTTGCGAATGTGCAAGAGTATTTAGTTTTACATTGCTGAGAATGTCCAAGAATATTTATTTTTACTTTGCTGAGAATGTCCAAGAATATTTATTTTTACTTTGTTGCGAATGTCCAAGATTATTTATTTTTACTTTACTGAGAATGTCCAAGAATATTTATTTTTTCTTTGCTGAGAATGTCCATGAGTATTTATTTTTACTTTGCTGAGAATGTCCAAGAATATTTATTTTTACTTTGTTGCGAATGTCCAAGAATATTTATTTTTACTTTGTTGAGAATGTCCAAGAATATTTATTTTTACTTTGTTGCGAATGTCCAAGAGTATTTATTTTTACTTTGCTGAAAATGTCCAAGAGTATTTATTTTTTCTTTGTTGAGAATGTCTAAGAGGATTTATTTTTACTTTGTCGAGAATTTACAAGAGTATTTATTTTTACTTTGTTGAGAATGTCCAAGAGTATTTAGTTTTACTTTATTGAGAATTTCCAAGAGTATTTTGTTTGTTTTTTTCATGGTGACCTTGGACCTGGCGGTCTAGGGGTAAGGTGTCAGACTTCTGTGCTGGTGGCCGGGGCTCAATCCTCGGTTCCGGCACAGATTTATCTGATTTCCAAACCCTTCCTTCACCTCTGACAAACATCTTGTGAATGTGGGGAATGCCAGGCCACCACCGAGATTCGGATTCCACGTTAAACTGTAGGTCCTTCATTTCATCTCACAATCACCCTACCATTACACATTATCGTAAGTGCGTATAACCCGAACGTGTAGTAAGACGCGGTGCTAATAATAATAATAATAATAATAATTTATTTTTTCTTTGCTGAGAATGTCCAAGAGTATTTATCTTTATTGTTGAATGTCCAAAAGTAATTTCAATTAGACATTTTGTTAATTACATCCTAGCATCTTATGTCAGCATCTATCAGTCCTATCCTTGCACCTGGAGGCTCCGAGGTGAGTGACCTTGGTTCCAACTAAAACGAGACAGGAGGTAAAATATTCGACGTCCCACGGATAAAAACGTCTTATGCTGGGAAGTTAATTAAACTGGTAGTGGAAAGCCAATATTTTATGAGAAATTTGACATACTTAATTATTTTACTGGTTATGTTTCATTTAATTATAATTTTATTTTAATGGTATAGCAGAAATTTAACAAATATATAAATAAAGTTACATAGGTATTTAAAATAATTTTAAAATATTAAAACTTCCCCTGTTTTGGAAACAAAATATTAGAGTGTAGTGGGCGGGGAAGTTATCAGTTTTCATGCATATATATTAAAAATAAAAATAATTATTTAATTTGTAATTATTATTGCGAGTAAACCTTAAATATGAATTAAACTAATTCCTAATAATAGTAATAATATAGTAATAATAATAATAATAATAATAATAATAATAATAATAATAAAGATATATATATAATGATTCAAATACATTTTATTATATAAGTGTATCTATTAAAATAATAATAATAATGTGTATATTTTTATTTATATAAATAATATACATAAATGTACTAAATATTATATAATGTATTTATATAAGTTTTATCTCCCAACAATATTAACGTTTTAAGAACATATAATATATAATTTTTAGTAGCCATTAGTGTTTAAATGACACCAATAACGTAAGGATGGATAAATCAGGAAGTAAAATAATATGTACCTATTATATTCCCTCAATATTATTATTTTGCTCAAAAGATAAAATGCATGCTACGTCGTAACACCATTAACGACGGTTGGTGGTATGATTCAGAAAATATATAAGATTGAAACCTTTTTAGTTGTGCATCTTTTTTACTTCCATTATATCTATAACAAACATATACAATATTTGTCATGTTATACAATATTCTACTTTATATTTAAACAAAAATAGTTAGAGTCGTTTTGGAAAAATATCAAGTTTTTAAAAATCGATCTCCAATAAGCTACCCTTAAAAAAAGATATCCCTCTTTAAAAAAATGTAGAGTGAACATGAGAATGTAAAAATCACACCAAAAATAATAGTTATAACTTAATTTTTTCACAATTTTTTTATTGTTCACGATTCTACTCCTTTTTACCAGACACTTGTTGAAATATAGTTATCGTGGATTTATGATACAACAGCTGAACCAAGAACTGATTGGTAATAATTATGATTTAGTATCATAACCAGAACCTGAATTACTAAATGTTTCATATACACACTAAGATAATCAAGTTATAATAAAGTTATACAAGTAATCACCATTTTATTCACTAGTTTAAAATATGTAATAGGTATGCTCTTTAGGAGTATCAATTCTATGTATGCCTTTCATCCAAAACGTTATCATTATTCCCTAGTATGTATATATAGTTGCATATATGTATATTGCCGAGGATCTCTGGAATCTCTTAAATGATTATGATGCAGTCTTTTTTATTTTATAGAATAATCATTCAGGCAGGTATTAGCATTTATTATCGATCAGCAAACCAATACTTTTCAGTGGTTAGTAGTATGATCTGAAGACTTAAAGGCCAACGAATATTCTATAGATTTGAAGGTTACAAATGAAAATAATAAATACAAATTCAAAAAGAAAAGTATATTCTAAATGAGTTCCAAAGTATAATTAATATAAAGATAAAGCTCAAGACTTAGAAACAATTTTTTAAATTTGTCAAAATCTTGGTTGTGTTCACTTAATAATCAATCACCGATCACCAGCATATTATAAATCAAGTATTTCCTTTGAAAATTCCAAAACTCATTTACTTGATAATAATATGGACAGTACCGGTATTTTTTGTCTATGAAGTAATTTTTTTACGTTGTGAAGTGGTAAAAGTGAGGACTGCCTCAAGTTCATCAACTGTTATACCTTCAGGAAAAAATCATGTCCGACGATTTATATTCAGTAAAATCATCGACCTACAACTGCATGCAAATGTAACTAAACATAGGTACATGGTCCATATGGACTTTTTAACTGGTCGTCTCCATAAATGCAGCAAAAACTATCCAAGGAATTTTCAAAGAGCTACGTTGACAGACGTTATGGATAGCCCACATACCGCCAATGACATCCCGACGATGGAGGGCACTCAGCCACGTTCTATTCTTGAGCGTTGGAGAGGGACAATGGTTAGGTGGTCCCTCAAAACCCCATCCTGTGGAGAATCTTAGATTTTCACATTAATGTGGAGCTATGCAGTTTCATCAAATCCAATAAGTATGTCTGCAAGTAAATGAGTAAGGGCAGTGATCAAGTGAGGTTTAGTATTGACTTGATTAATTTGGTGAAACAATTTCAGTTGAGATTATTCAGCATGCTGTGGATTTAGCTGTTAATCTCGAAAATGAGCAATGTGTAAATTTTACAAGTAATATCACTGACGTAACTAACAATTAACATTCTTTAAACTGTCCACTGAAGATGCCTTTATCAAAACGCTTACCTTAAATGAGGTAACTTCATGTAATATTTAAGAAATTCAAATTCTGAAAGTGAGGTGTTTCTGTTGGATAATGACAGGTGACTTCTTCATCCGGGTGTTTACTGTACACCTGAATAACACGTGTTGTTAGTATGTGAGAATACGGCTCCATGTCATCAAAGGCCCTAATTCATTTGAAAGCTTACGCACCACGAATGACGTGACCCATCTTTTAAGATGCACCTGGTGGTACAACAAATACTTTTATAATTGATTTATTCTTAGTAAAACTCAGGTTTGAGGTATAGCCTGCCTTTCTAGTGGCTTCATCAGGTATAGCCACTCGTTTTTAAGAAGGGGGCAGTGCAGCGTTTGTGATATTTAAATTACGTTTGCCTTTTTCTAATGACCAATCACCGTGTGCAACATATCAGGCCCAGTTACACATAAAAATTAATGAAAGAATTATTTCTTATGTTAAATATGGAATACGATATCACATTAGCTCTCAATAACCAATATAATTATGACCATAAAGAGATCTCAGAAGCAACAATGCTATTACAAGTGGCGACACCACATTTTTCTCAAGAAACTTCCAACAAAATCAACCGGTCATTTCAAGAATCACTAGAACAGATTACATCAACGCCTGCCTGAAAAGATCCTACATATTCCCAGACGTTGGAAAACTTTAAATGTCGACCAACATGCGCATCTACCTGTGCGAAGACCAAAACTAAATTTATTTGTTGATATATTACTTAAAATTGGCAAAAGTGTCCTTAAAAAGCTCTTGTCGAGGTCATGAATATTCAGGAATTATTTTATTTTTGCATCCTGATATACTTATTCTGCAAAACAGTCCTCTTTTATGTTCTTGCTCTAAATATTGATAGGCTAGTAAAATAAACAACTCTTTGTTAGACCAGTTCGAATACTATCCCGTACCTAAATGTCCATATACCCTACACTATATAATCCTTTAATTCGCTTAATCCATTCAGTTTATACATCTACGATATTCAATTAAAATAGAATTATCCATAATTTTGCTGTTTAATTTGAGTCCACCCTAAATGTGTAGTGAGGCTCGCTTACAGATAGAAAGTCTGCAAAATTTTATCACAAAAGCGGCTGTCATGACAGGTTGTACTGCCGTAGAACAGGGTATTGCTAACAAGAATAGCCATGATTACTTTCGACAATCCCCTCCAGTCTAAACGCACGATGTCTCATATCAAGGTTTGCTTTTCGATGACCATCAACACAGCGCAAGGACAAACCCTGAAGGGGGCAGGCGTTTAACTCGGTGGCGACTGTTTTTCCCACAGAAAACTATAAGGTAGCGGTGGGTAGGATAACGCACGTAGTGTGTTACATTGTTAGATCCACCACAACAATATCCTGATAGTAAAACCATTTACGTCCTTTACAAAGAGTTAAGTTTTGATAGTTTGTTTCTTTTAATTAATAAACATATTATGTGTATCTAATCTTAAAATAGAAATTATTACACAATATTGAATTTTTTTAATCAACTCCTGGGTTTTCACAATATTTATATAATACTGAACGTTGCAAAATTTATTTTCTGTACGGTAATTTAAAAACATTGGCATTAGAAACATTATTGTTTGACTAGAAATGTTTTTAAAACTAGCATTAACACTAGTAAAGCCTCGAGCAAAAAAAAAGTACTTTACATATTGAACAATAAATATCTTTGGGGAAATTGTTCAAATATGTATAGGTCTAGTTGATAAAGAATAATTAGTTATTTTTTCCGTTGTATTACCTGTTCAGTTCGATACGTACAATAACTAAGCTAAGGCGGTAGGAATTATGAAGGTTAGAATTTGAGGATATGTTTCAGCATTTTTTTTGGAGAAAGAGCGTGTGAAAGCATTGGAGAAAAAATACCCTTAACATCCCCTTTTTCTATTCGAACCTTTATCTCTCTATAATTTTTAAACAAGACCACATGAGACAGCGTGATATTCAATGTATGCAACATTTTCAAAAATATGCAGTATTTTGCATATGTAAGCCTATTTTTAATTCACAAATTTAACGAGAGCCTTATTATAATTTGTGTGCTAAGATGAAGTAAATATAAGAGTAAAAAGAAGTTTAAAAAATTATTTCACCCACAATAGTGAGGAGGGAGAGCTATAATTAAAATTACCTTTAGTAACTCCAACCGGTATTCAGACTCTAAGCTCCCAATCAACAGTGAAAATGCAATCCACAGCTTTAGGACCTCTCTTCCACCACTGCACTTTAAACTCAATGAAACTCAACATACAGGCTGCCAATCATTGTAAAACGAAACTATTCCTAAGGAGAAGGCAATAATCCAATTAATTTAAAATCAGTTTAAAAATTACTCCTGGTCCCGGGTTTGACTTTTGTGTCCAGGTATAATTTTTCAACTAATTTAAATTAAACTAGACACTTCAAAATATTTAATTCACTCGTGCTATATAATGTTATATTTGCAAGTAAATTGTGTATGATTTTTGCTTAGAGCTTAGAATTACTCATTTTGAGTATTTAAAGCTCACTTTCTAAACTTGTTGATTATATCATCACACGATCTAATAACTAAACACATTACTAAAATCTGGAACAGACTTATTCCACCAGCCGTCAATATATTACTGAGAAATAGTAGCCACAATTTTACCAATTATAAATTATTATGCCATAACGGGAGTTGAATCCAGTACCTCTAATACAATAGAACGACACACTCTCGACTGCGCCAAAGTGTGGCACCAAATTTAAGTTTGATTTTACTAACATTTGCAAATGGTTTCCTAACCCCCGAGAGACCAAAAAGTGTCAAGCTCTGTCTCTCTCTGACTTGGTTTTGAGGTCGGAGATGTCACGGAACCTCGTGGTCACACACCAAGCTGACCATTTCAATCAATCACTATTGAGGTTGTCAGGAAAGCGGCAGCAAATCTGACCAACTGCTCGCCATAAATCGTGTCTGTTGCGTGCGGTTCATAATAGAGGTGATGGAGTGAGTGTACGAGCTCGACTAAGAGTTAGTGGTTTCCAAGACTTCCCACTTTCATTTTAAATTTATAATAAACATAAACACATGTACTTATATTTAGCCACTGGCTGCGCAGATAAAGACGTGAATAAACTGGTGACCTGCTTCGATAGTCAAATGATCTAGAGCATCAATCATTCTAGATTGGAAAAGACGAGGAAATTGAGGTGCAAATCCCATTTGATGTACTGAGAATGGTTAGTTGGTACCTGGCATCCCAATTTCCCTCTATGAAATATGCGTACACATTCTCTAAATCAACATTAATTATTCTCAAACAGATTCAATTTTGAAAAGTTTAACAAAGAATTAAATATATAAGTCGAAATATAATATTGAATACAAGATGGCTAATCTACCTAGTGGCAGCGCTTAGATTATCCAAGCAGCCGATGGTTGTATTATGAATCCTAATACCAACGAAACATATCACTTTATAATCCTATAATGTAGTCACGTGATCCCAGATATAAATAGAGAGGAATTCAAAGGAGGGCAGAGATGGGTAAAAGAAGGGGAACATTGGAGCATGCATGGAACTATTGGAACAACTGGAGATAGCCCAGACGGTTCTAGTCGTGTAACACTCTGGAAGCATCCATAACATTCTATTGAGGTATCTTTGGCGTGGAAAACATGACGTCATATGGCATGACACACAGCGCTGGACATGTAAAAATACACTACCTTTGGGTATGGTGAACCATTAGACTAATAAATGCATGAACTAGTTTTAAGTTGATATTTATTCATCAAGAAGTTAATATCATATGAAAATATATAATAATATATTATATAGAGAAAATCTTTGAAATATACAAGAAGCTTTCGACAAGCTATAATTCCCACATTCTGACAACATGCAAAGTTTTAAACGAAACATCAATTAATTATTTTGAGCGACAGCATTAAAGACCAACAACATAATCAAATGTGGCTTCAGCTCAACCACAACCTTATCATAACGTCAAGACTTCCATTAGTAAAGTTATCTTTACGGAATAACTGTCATAATCATGTTATCCTCTTTAGTTAACTAACAAAATATATTTCTTATAAAACATAAGAATAGATCCAAAAATATTTTAATAATCTCAGAACAATTACCCCTATTACGTTATGCGGTTAACGCTAAACAATATCATTATAATAACAAAATATTCCATATAACTTCTCAAAATTCAATTAACTAACCATACGTTGAAGCTTAACGATTTCATAGTAAAATAAGAATATTCAACACATTATGTAAATTTAAACCCTGTTAATAAGTTCTAAATATTTACAAAAGGTCAAAATATCAAATATTTAACTAATAGAATTCAATTATGACATTATTTCACAAAGTTAAAGATATCGATAGCATCCCAAGTTCAATGATCGATCCCTCCCAGTGCTAGAAATTAAATTGACATTATTTAAACAATCGAAATTATTGGCACGACTAAATTACAAAATTAGCCACGTAGAAAATAAGATAACAGATCTTATTTTTATTTAAAGCATTTAAGAACTGGCCGAAAGAGAATTTTGAAATAGGTAATAAACATTTTTAATATAGTGAAAATATACTAAAATTGCCAAAGAGAATTTATACCTTACATTTTAACAATCTTAAGCCGGATCTTCTCCTTCCCCAAATATAATCAAGTCCAAGAGTGACGACAAGATGTCCTGCCACCACTATATATACAACACAACCCAGAGAAAATGGATGACTGGAAAAAGGGTGGGGGACAAAATATGGAACACTCGGGAACACTACGTGCATGACACCATAGATTCAAAACAGTTTCTTAGAGCTTCGAGGTTATCCTAGAACATACACGAGTAAAGTGTCTTTGCCACTAGAGCTCTTTGCATCTCAAGTTATTTGTCACTACTTCATAACAACACTGGTGGTCAGTCTAATTCAGGCCACAGGTTCACGTAGTTGTGATTGATATTTTCTCGCGTTGGTGTCTGCATCGGCGCTGGGAGTGGTGCAATGGGGTAAGAAACAAATTTCTTTTCAATTCTTGTAACCCAATGCTACAAAAAGTAGTTCAAAACTAAAGAAAATATATTTTTACTATGTCAGCAGTACTTGAGTATATTAATTTGTGAATAAGCATTGAAATATTAAATAAATTTATGCCTGTATATTGTCTAAATTGCAAATTTAAAATAAAAAATATTATATATTCCCTGAATATTAATTTGGAGATAATTTTTTAAGTAATAAATCTAATAAACAATTCATCTTTAAAGATTATATATATATAGCTTTTACTAGTTTGTCAACTCTCTCAAAATTGTATGTATAAATTTATACACTCCATTTATAAGATTTATATCATGTTTTATATTCAGTTAATTCAACAATAATTTAGATCCTGTCACATAATTTTTCGAAGATATGTACAATAATTAATATAACAATGCCGTAAAGAGTGAATTGTATTTGTACAATCATATAATTACAATACTTACAAACTAAGTTGACAAATAACTTATATCTCTATAAATTACATTTAATACACACCTAGAAACAAACAAGTCCTTTTTAGACCAATTTTCAACCATCCGATTACTGTTTTAGTAGGACTGAATCTGACCATTTCTAAATTTAGCACTCATTACAGGAATTTATTACTTTTGTTAAATTAAAATGAAGGGTTTATTACCCCTTAAAGAACACTTGTACAAAGAGGAGTAAAAATAAATGGTGGCAGTAAACGATGCACGAGTTTTAAATCAATTAAGAGCAAATACTTTCGAGTGGGACGCTGTAGGGACAAATGTCGCAGCTTGAAAGTTGGTAAGGAGGTAACCAAACACACTTTGGGTAAAGGTGAATATTGATGTATCGACGCAAGTTCTGGTTTATATTATTTGTATTCATTCAGTTTATATTTTTCCTATATTTGCAGAAAGTTGATCACTCTACAATAAGACATAGAATTCAATATCCTTGACATTAAAAACCCTTTATAAATTATTTCTTAGTAATGAAAGACATTAGTATTTGTATATGCTATCCGTATTTATTCCCATAGAAATTGAGAAGGTAGAATTTATATAAAGTGTAAATATATTTGTGCAATAAAAAGTGGGGAATCACTTATGATAAAACATCCTGCCATTAAGTACGGCTGTGAACTAATATAAGACCCATAAAAACAATTGATACAAATTATATCTATAATAACAGAAACGTGCTGAATCTAATGTCAGTAACAAGTAAAATGATCTGTATCGCGGGTGGTGTCTTGAGACTTGTTTCAAAAAACATTGGACAATAGCTGGAGATAATAATACTGCACGTTTGGGCTACATCATTCCTAGTCTAGTTTGTGGGAATATTGGCCCCGGTACTAATGAGGACGCCCAAATATATTATTATTACATCATTTAGGTGCAGGATCTTTCCATGTCCCGATTAGATTAGGTGATTATGATAGTGATCATGAGGGTGTAGAGCCAGTGGAAACACTTAAACCTTACTTAAGTGAAATTAACCAAACCCTGGTGACCGTTGGGAAAATTAGCTCAAGTACCAGCCGGGAATTGACCCCTGGACCCTTAGGCTCGTATCCAGTTGAATTGACCTATACACCATAGGGCTGGTTTCAGGAGATAAAATCATAACTATACTCTGCCGATATCGTATTCGTTACAACTGAAGAAGGTGAGGTTGGTCACTGTTTATTCAAATAACTACAGGTCAGTGTTCAACTGCAGAATTTATAGAGCAGGCATAGACGAAATTAATAAATATGTTTTTAAAATGAAAATGACACCTATACACGGAAATCGAATCCGAGCCCTTTGGTTTATTCTGCCAACGCTCTTGCCAATGAGCTATCCAGGAGTCACCCAGTGCCCTAGAGTCATTCCTCACACATATTTTAAGGCAGTCTCACTATTTCCCTTGTATTTTGGCAGAATAAAGCCCTCTTGCGACGAAATGGTTAGGTTATTTGTTAGTTCGTGATCTTAATTGATCATTATGTAGCTGAAGATTTCCGTACGTTCATAAAAGACTCTGCCTTAAAAGGTTGAATGAAGGATGACCATGGGATGATTCTTGAATAGCTCATTGGTAAGAGCATTAGCGTACTAAGCAAAATGTCCTGGGTTCAACTCAAGTGTTCTTATGTGATTTTTCACTTTAAATATTATGCTATTTAAATCCAGATACAAACGTAGCTAGCACCTAAGATAGCTTGGCTGTTCAAGAAATCAACACGAATAATGATAATCAAAGTTTTAGAACAAGACATTGTATTATTTAGAGTATCTATTATAGTCATTAACTTCTAAAAGATCTTACAGATTGTCCTTAGCACACTTGACTTGTTTTTATTTTGCCATTTATCAACTCTTAAAATTATTGCATCAATAAAACAAATAAGGTAGGGACCAGGAAAATATAATTAAGAATAAATAAAACTGGATTCTAATACCGGCCTGCTCGTCATTAGAAAACCACACTAGTGGATATTGACGTTTAGTCCACGTGACCACAAAAGCGAGTCAATTGGACTGTATCGACCTAGAGTCATGAAATTTAACTAACGCTTCTCAAACTTGAGACACTATGTAAGAAGTCATCACTACGTAATACATCATCCTGAAAACAAGTAACGTATGACTTATAAAAGTAGATCCAATAAATATGTAAGGTGAGTGTTAGATTTATAACCAATATCTGGGGATCAACCAATCTCCCGTCTATACAAACTGTTTTCTGTATGGGACATTGGGAGATTGGAGACCGGGGTTTGATCCTGAGTGGCTGAACACACTGGGACCAGGAGGGTTGTAAAACTCGGAGAAATAAACCCGACTGTTAAATCTGGCTGAACCCACAAAATTATTGATAGGGCAATGCAGATGCAGGAAACTGTGGACAAAGTGTTCACCGGTGAGCAGTTGGAAACGCAAGGCGATAAAGAATCGTGTGGGCTCTGAATGTTTCAAAGGTTTGGGGAGAATTGTAAACAGGAAACAACTGCTGAACGAAATTAGGTTTTAATATTTTAAACACACATGTGTCTTGCTTGAATAAGTGCAAAATAACTGAAGGGTCACTTGTGTTAACTGGCCAAACGAGTAACTAAATTAATACCCTCTATTCTTTGTCCCACTCCTATATTCTACAAACTACAAACCTGATGAACGTAGCGCTTGTCATGAGATCGTATTTTGTTTGATAATGGCTAGAACATCATCAATTTGTCCCAGTTAATATAGGTTTGAGGGATATAACTTATATCTTATTAATTATATATATATATATATTATATATATATATATATGCATTATTTTATTTTTGTTTCGTCCTGTCAGCAATTTTGTGTTAGTTACTAAGTTACTCAGGAATCACTTCTATCTCTTTCTAATATGTGAGTGAGGACATCAAAGTTGGGGAAGAATCATTACACCCCAGATAAATGACTCCAGTCTGGTTGGCAAACTAGACCATAAACAACTTCTTCATAAATTATTGCCGTCACTCGCTCAAGTATAGTACAGATTGATGAAACTTTGTAAATGGAAGCGAAACTTAACATTGAATAGACCCTTCGGAAGGATAAACTTAAAGAGGGTTCGTTAGTAGATATGGTTAAACTTGAAGTTTAGTCTAAACGGATGACAAGATATTCCAAGATAGACGAAGACATATGCTGCTGTAAATCCACTTTATTGTTGCGTTAAAACTAGGAAGCTAGTCCTACTATATTTTACTGAACGAAGAGATAAAGGGTAGAAATTGAAGCTCTAGTTCCGTATTTTGATAAATTTGCTACAAAGCTGAGTAAACTATATTTTTATGCCTTCATTATATAGAAATAAACTCCACGTATCAAACAAAATAGTGTGATTAATTGGCAAGTGACTGCGTTACAGTTTTTCTACTAACTGAAAACTTGTCCATTTTTAAATTTAAACTCTGAATCACATTTCCTCTTTCCCTAATTAAATCTTCACATTTGTATCAAACAAAAAAAAATGTAAAGGGAATCATGTGTGGATATTATTGTAATATATTGAGATATAGTATTTAGCTCAATGCAATTGATTTAAAACGTAGCACTGCTAAATTTATGGTGTATTTTACTTAAAATATTATTTTAAGAACTAACATAATTTTGAATTTGAGAATGTTATTATTACTTTAATAACTTGTATCCAAACCCTTCCTACACCTCTGACAAGACATCTTGTGAATGTGTGGAATGCCAGGCCGCCACCGTGGTTCGGATTCCACGTTAAACTGTAGGTCCTTCATTTCATCTCACAATCACCCTACCATTACACATTAGCGTAAGTGCGTATAACCCGAACGGGTAGTAAGACGCGGTGCTAATAATAATAATAATAATAATTTCAAGTAACTATTGGTAGTTTATTCTAGAGGAATGTTTGCTTATTGAAGTAAAAATATAACTTTAATAACTTAGTTAGACGATGGTGTGGGTAAGTTTGGGTAAAAAGGTGTTTCGATTTGACTTTGAACAGTTTCTCCTCAGAAAACTGCACAAAATATCTAGCTGGGATTTGAGGACATGATCCTCATTTGTCAAATATTCTTGGCAAAAAATTTTTTTTTTTTTTTTTTTTTTTTTTCCTTGTCGACCCTCTCTTATGCTAACACTATTAATAAGTGTCACCAGTTCGAGAGAGGCTTGATTGATTTTGAGTGCCAAAATAATTGCTTATCTCTTTTCTCATCTTTGTATTGTGTTACCTCTGTTACATGTCTGTTTGTTTGCGTGTCTGTTCAAATTTACATTTGTAAATCTCCATTGTGTTTGTGTTAGTCCTCGTCCTTACCTGCTGCTTTCTTGCGGTCATTGAGAGGCCGCAAGGGCTTGCAGGTATTGACGAGTCTTTCTTCGTGTTTTGTTGGGTCCTTATGAGGTGGATGGTGAATTAATGGAGTATGAACCTGTAAGTAGGAAACTTGTATTATCTTGTGGAATGAGATGTTTGGATGATAATGAATGTCGTACCTGTAAAAGAAAATGACATTAGTGCGGGTGTGAGGGATAAAGGGTTGAATTTGGGATAGGTTTCCTTATTTTGTTCTTGGTCTTTTATACATGGTTTTCTCTTGGAGGTTGTATGACCCAAGTACTCTGATGACGGGATTTTCACTTTCCTGACATTTTTTGTAAAATCTTTCATTGATGACTTGGATTTCTTCACTTATGGTGTTGATCTTGCACATAGTGTGCACCATATCGGTTGACGACCTCCTCCCAATGCCGAGGATGGTTTTCAAAATTTTATTTTGTGTAGTTTGAAGTAATTTGATGTGCCCTTTCGCTGCAGACCCCCAAACCTGGCAACCATAGAGGATGGCTGAGCGGATCAGGGATTTGTACAACTGTACTTTTATTTTTCTTGATAGTTGATTCGATTTGAGTAATGGATATATTGAAACTAGTTTTCCAATGGCTGCATTCTTAGCTTTTATGATGTGAACACTGAAGGTGAGCTGCCTGTCCAAAGTTACCCCAAGGTACTTTACAGTTTTTTCGTTTGGTATGATTGAGCCAAATAGTTGGGTTTCGGTGTCAGTACTGGGTCGTCTCCTAGTGAAAATTATTTTCGCGCTTTTATGGGTGTTCACTTTAATCCTCCATTTGGTGAACCATTTCTCTAGGTTGAGGAGGTACCTTTGAATTTTGTTTTCTGCTCTCGTGATATTCCTGTCGGATGCGTATATAACCATGTCGTCTGCGTACATTAACAGTTCGCATCCCGGATCTACCGGTGCGTCGCTGGTGTAAAGGTTGTATAATAAGGGTGAGAGGACTGCTCCCTGAGGGACCCCTGAGAATATGTCTTTGTTTTGTGATGTACATCCTTCCATCTTCACTTGGAACCGTCTCTTATTCAGATAGCTTTTTATTAGATGTACTAGTGCGGCTGGGATTTCGGCATCGATCAGTTTTCTTAATATTCCGGCATGCCATGCCTTATCAAAGGCTTTTTCCATGTCTAGGAATATGGCCACTGTATGTCTCCGGTCGTTAAATCCCTCTGTTATGTACTCTGCCAGTCTTACTAGAGCGTGTGTAGTACTACGTTTATTCTGGAACCCGAATTGTATTTTAGGAATCACTTGTTTTTCATTTATCTTGCAAGCAGTCTGGATAAAAATAAGTCTCTCAAAAAGTTTATTCATGGTATTTAGTAAGGTAATTGGCCTCCGGTTTTGCGGAAAAATTGGGTCTTTTCCAGGTTTTGATAAGGTTATTACGTTGCCGGTTTTCCACTCCTGTGGGTAGTGGTGTTTGCGTATTATTTGGTTGTATAATTCTGTTAGGTGAACTATTGCTTTGAATGGAAGTTTCGCTATGGTTTCATTACTGATGCCGTCAGGACCTGGTGATTTGTTCTTGGGTAGTGTGGTTATTACTTCTTGTGTCTCTCTCGAGTAATATATTGGATACCGTCTGTCACTGGTCTTGAAAAGTAGTCTCTTAAATATTGTTTGTTTGATCTGGTGAATTCTTCATCTTCCGGTTCCAGGTTCGGAGTGAATTGAGTTTCTAGGGTTTCTGCTATGGCATCAGTCTTGTCTTGTGCCTCGTAACACAGGCCGTTTTCTCCATGAATTACCCTGTACGTTGTTGTTTCCTTTTCCCTGTTAAGTTTTTTGGTTAGTCTCCAAAGGACTTTAGGGTCTCTCCGGCCTCAGTTACAGCTTTGTTCCAGTTTTCTCTTTTCCAATCTCAATTTTGTGCCTAACCTCCCTTGTTATTATGTTAAGCCTATGTTTGTCTGTAGGGTCTCTGTGCCTTTGCCATTGTTTCCTTAATTGATTTTTTTCTTTGATTGCTCGTTCTATCTCCGGATTTATTGCGTTAGATGTTGGATTTGGAGGGTTCTTTCTTTTAGTTGTTCTTGTGGCTAGTTTTATTCCTTCTTTGATCGTGTTTGTAAAAAGTTCTACTGCTGTGTCAATATCTTGTATGGTCATTATGTTTGGCTTTCCCGGTATTGATTGCTCTATGTGGTTACCGAACTCCTCCCAGTCGGTTTCCTCTTTATTTTCCTCCTGATGTTGCGGTTTGTCTTATAGTCCATTATCAAGGTGCAGTACACAGGCACATGGTCAGAGTCCAAATGATTTAATGTTTGTAGCTCGTCTATGGGTAGGTCAGTGTCTGTAAGAATTAAGTCTATTACGTCCGGTTTGTTTGAGTTATAAGGATATATTGTTGGGGTTGTTGGCGCAGTCACTATGTATCCCTTTCTATTAGCATGAGTTTCCAGGGTCCTTCCCGCAATGTTGTTTAAGCTTGAATACCAGTCCTGGTTCTTCGCATTTAGGTCGCCAGCCAAGAAAAAGGGGTGAAATAGTTCTGTGATCAGATCAAGGTCTTCGGGTAGGAGTTCTCTATTTGGAGGTCTATACATTGCCCCAATTAGTAACTCGTCATTTCCAATTTTCGCAATAATGGTCGTAGCTTCCAGGTTCCGGAGTCCCTGAAGTTTGACTTCTCTGTACGGAAAGTGTTTTCGTATTGCTATGGCTGTGCCCCCACTCGCTTTGCCTGCTAGTCTGTCTGAGCGGATACGTAGTAGTTTGTCATTGTAAATCTTGTTGTTGGTTTTAAATGAGTTTCACTGAACAGTGCTAGGTCGATTTCCAGATTGTTTAAAAGATGTACCAATTCAGTTTCCTGTTGTTTTATACCGTTGGCGTTCCAGTGAAGTATCTTCAGTTCTTTGTGATCTGTTACCTGTAGTCGTTCAGTCATCAAATAGGTAAGTCGACATTATTTCTAGTAGTAAACATTTTTTGGCCAGTTTGTCCGTCGCTTGTCTTATCTTGGGAAGTGCGTTAGTAAGTATTACCTATAGTTGTGTGAGATCGGAGTCCTTCAAAAACGTGATTACCTCTTTAAATTCGGTTTTGCTGGTATTTTCTTGAATTTTGTTTCTTTCGTTAGTGATTCTTGACTGTTGTATTTGTACTCCGTACCTTTCGGATTCGTTTTCCCTTCTTACATAAGAGGAAACTTCGCTATATGATCTTTCCAATGGCTTTGAGCTTGTTCTTGGTTCCCGGATGTCTGCTATTGTAACTACTTCTTTCTCTAATGCGTTTGTCGGTACTATTTTGTTAATTTCTGTGTTTGGGTACTGCTTGGCATCCCCTGTAGCTTGCGGGGTGGTCCCCTCCACAGTTGACACATTTTGCAGGAGTTGACCTATCTTTCTTGGCACATTCTTCCGTAAGGTGGCTTTTAGCGCACTTGACGCATTTTGGAGGAAGGTTACAATTGATTCTGATATGTCCCCAGCCTTGACATTTGTAGCATTGTGTGGGTTCCTTTCTTGGCTTAAATGATTCTATGGTCACCTTTGTGTAATATAAAACTGTCAAATTGTATACTTGTCTACTTTCCTCTGTATTGGGAGCGTGGCAATAAAGACTCCGAGGTCTCGTGCTACTCCCTCCCTTCTAGATTGCAGCTGCCTTATGTCAGTGATGTTAAAGCTTAAAGCTTCTAGCTCTTCTTTAACTTGTTCTGGTGGCATGGATGGGGGCAGCCCTTTGATGCAGATCTTGATTCGTTCATTAGTACGTAGTGAAAATGTGTAGTAATTGCGGTTATTCTTTTGAAGGTATTTTTTAGCACCGTCAAAGTCCTTTGCATTGTCAAAAAGATATTTTTAGTCCTTCCCTCGTGTGAATTACCCTCATGAACCCTTCTGAGATGCCTTTTAATGCCCTAGTGTCTGCCATATAGTTATTTGTATCGGTTATTATTATTGGTGGTGGTTTATTGTGCTTGATATTTTGGGTAGCTTTCTGTTGTTCAGCTCCTTGTTGATGTTCATGTGCTCCTTCGTCCATAGGTAATCCCTCGAGGAATTGCTGGTCTCTATGTTGACTGGTAAACTTGATGAAGTCTTGGTTGTCTTCTTTGGGGTCGTGCCTTCTTCTGGTAGGGCTCTTTGTCGTTTCTTTGTAACAATTTTGAAGTTCTTGTCTGCGGTATTTTCCTTCGAGGAAAATCTATTTTTTAGAAGAGTTGTGAATTCTTCATCGGTGAGGTAGTCCTCCATTTCAATCTCCTTGGCCAGTGAGTCGTCTTCCATGTTTAGTGTAGTGTTCGGGTTTGTTGGCCCTATAAGGGGCCGCTTTTTTATTTGTGTTCCCTATCTAGTATCGGGAATAGGAATGGGCTGCGTGGGCTCTGGGCACCAGGCCCGTCCTATGGGACTGATTTGTTGATGTTATCTCCGATGTTCCTCTGCTTTTCCGTTTGTGTCGCCTGGTAGATCGTTGGTCGCTGTAGACTGCTGCTTCTCTCGATCAATATACCATATACCTCGATGATCCCTGTTGGCGCGATCCCTGCATGAGCTCTAAGGGGGCCAAATCGATCCGACGATATGATATGATATCTTACCCCTCTACCAGATTCTTGGCAACATAAGGATTAGAGATTTTATAATTGATAAGTACGTTTGGTAACTATCCAATAGCACCAGTTTAATTAACTCAGTTATTCAAGGGCAGTGATCAGACTGTGATGCTCTTGTATTAATTTTCCAAAGACATTTTTGACTGCCTCAAAAATTCAACTATGTATATTTTTAGTTTATTAGTTAAAGTCACTGTCCCCACTCTGATTAATTATTACTAGGCTATGAGTAAAATTTTGAGTTCTCGTCAATTTTTGCATAGAGGAAATATAAGTTATAAATTATTTAAAATAGAAGGGTTAGTTGCATAAACAATAATACCAGTAAGTTCCTTGATCAGAGATCAGTTGTAAGTTATCTCAAACCTCATTTCCTTCTTCACCATTAATAAATAGAATGTAATTGTTAATTAGATTTCATATCAAAGCTAACTATCTCCAATCAACTGCTCGATTCTTCAATCATCATGTTGGCTGGGGGGAGGGGGGGGCACATAACCTGTGCCTCTACAAGTATAACCCAAATGGGTATTAAAACGCGTTGGTAAAAAAATAAAATAAACCTAATTCTTTTAATAATTTAGATAACTTTTTAAAACTATCATTTGAACATCCAATAGATTTTATTTTCGCTAACAATAAACGGAAAGTATGTGTGTAGGCCTGTAGACTATACTGTAAATATTTATTATGAATGAGATAGTAGTGTAAATATTAGCGTCATTAGATGAAGTTTTCCAATAATTAAATGTTTAGTACCCCTTCTTACCACACGTCCGGTCTGTACCCAAACGTACTGGCTACTAAAATGTATTAGGTATGAGTGAGGTTGAATTTAGAGGAAATATACCGAAATTTATATGGAAAGATTGGAAAACCATTTAGGGAAAACTAACACCCAAAGGTATTCGAGCCCCAATATCTCCATCATAAGCAGTCCAGCTTATTGTGAGGGTGTTATCTTAAACCATTCGACCACCAGTTCTTTCTTTCTGTCAATTAACTATTTAAAGAAGTTTTAGAAAGTGGTCAATTAAAAAAAAAGAGAAATAAACAGAGATGAAACTTTCTTTAATGGAGTGCAAAATTTTTCTTATCAAATAATTAATAAGAGAGTGATAGCCATGATTTTTTAATCCGGGGTATTCTTCTATATGTAATTTAAATAGGATATGTTGGCAAAACTTATTTTAATCTTATAAAAATTTGTGAAAATCGAGGGACTCTGTAAAACATTTCCTCTCCAGTAGTGGATGTGTAGCAAAATTTGCACTGTCCAATGGGAATTAAGTCGCAGCGAAACCTTTCTTATCTATATGTCATAGTAGTTAGTGTTTTTTTGTTGGTTTTACAAACTTTCCAAATTCAACAAACATTGTTAATTAATATAACCATGACTACTACTTATAAACAAAGTTTTGGGTTGTATATGTGTTTCTTAAGATATTCGGAACCACTCAACTGATTGCGATGTAGTATTTTTAAATATTATGTGTAATTTCACCACGAAGGGCTTAGATTATTCATTAAAATAATTAACATTGAATGACGAACTAATTATTTATATATTTAATTTGACATATAGCCTAAATTGTATGAGCTCTTTTTATAATATTTGTTAATAAATAAAGTATTTAACTATAAACAAACATCTATCTATTAATATTTTTCTATATTTTAACTCTAAAGACACAAATAAAATAATAATTAACCAGAATATCTTCATATTTGGAGGCTGCTGCTGGTCAGAGGTATTATTCATATCACATTTAACCTGTTGCTGTTTACAGACGGGTCCAACTTAATTTTTTTTAATTAACACAACATTCCAAACAATGAAAAGTGATTTTGTAGTCCCCTTAGTATGTTTATTACAGGGATTACTAATGAGTACCTGTATCGGTGAGCACGAGGTCTCCATGGTGTGAGCCCGCAAGAGATATATACCAACCGAGTAGCTCCTCAACTGTCCTCACGAGGTCTCCATGGTGTGAGCCCGCAAGAGATATATACCAACCGAGTAGCTCCTCAACTGTCCTAACGAGGCTTAGCTGACACCGTTACAGACCCACTGATTCACAGAAAAATCTGAAAGCGCCAGGGATTGATCCCGGGACACCTGGATATGTGCTTTTCTATGAAAGTGTTCTTCATTTGCTGAATTCTTAGTAGTGTCCAACCCAGGGGCTCTCGAACCGTGTTCCGCGGTTGAAGCCGTGGGGACTAGCTACATATTCTGTGACATAGCTGTCTTTTATAGCTTAATAAGAGGTGAGAGTGTGAAATTATACACTCTCGGTACATTCAGCTGAGATTCGAGTATTGACCTCCCGGTCACCGACAAACTAGACTATACGAGCTTGATGTTTAGTTCGTGTGCCTATCGATGGTATTTGAATAATATTGTGATAAGTGTGTCTAACTAAGACATCCCATGACTGCTCTACACACAATTATTTGGCAACTGATTGTTTTAGGGTCTATTACTATCTGCCTCTCCCACACGAAAAAAAATAATAGATAGTGTTGAAAATTTAAAACGGAACATTCTTCATTTATTTAATAATGTTTGAACACATGAACGAGTTTCACCATAAAGTAAATCAGAATGAAGTCCATTTTGCTGCTTCGGTGGGGGAATGGTCTGGACCAGGGTGTCATCCTTACATTAGTCTTAACTGTCAATGATGGGGAGATGTGGTTTCGAATTCCAGTTGGGTGTAATGAGAGTGGTTTTTCCCAAGGAGTTTTCCACTCCCCTGAAAATGTTGGTAGTTTCTTCTAAAATTAACCTTACTTCTCCCTACCAAATTAGCGTAAATAATACATTTGTTTACAACCGGATGGGTAGTAAGATTCAATGGCAAAAGAAGTCATTTACGTAGGTTAACGTAGTACTATAAAAATAAAAACACCAACTTAGCCTATATTCTTTAAAAGTGAAAGAACATTTTGAGCGGTAATCAAGAATGTAAGTGAATGCTTAGTAAATCGATAGTGTGGTCCCAAGTCCTTTTAACCTTTGATGACGCAAGAAAACCCACGCTAGTGTCAACACAGCATCCACTTAGTCAAGCTATTGCATACCACCCTTGGTTTCAACGCGAGTAAAACTTATCAATGGCTGTAATGAGAATCTCTCTGTGAATGGGTGTTCAAAGAGACCACATATTCCTTCTCACTTCTCACCTTCCCGTGGTTTCCAGAAGCTTGGTTATTTTTCTTCTGTTCAGCGATCTTCCTCCCACTCCTCCCTTCATCGGTACCATGATGGACGTGCGCTCGGTCAGCCAACACTAAGTAGCAGCACTAGCTGGACCCAGATTCTAATTTAACTAATATCTTAAGTTGTTGTGTTGTAATCACAGGATTTTATCCCGAAATCTTTATCTCACAGTTCATAGCTAGGATCCTATGGTTTTAATTCAGTATAGTTCTCTATATTTATCTGGTAAAATTAAAATGATTTTTAACAATTGACCTTTTTTTTCTTTGCTGAAATAAAAACAAAAGAACCATACAATCCAAGATACACTCTCTAATCTGTTGGAGTTTTTTCCCCTTCGATGTATTCCTATTAATTGCTGATAAATTAGATCAATAAGACGCAAATGTTTTAGTATACTTTTCTAGTAATATGGTGGCCTCTTATGTAATCAATTTAAGAGGCCACTATACTACTCGAAAGCTATAACGAAACATGTGCATATTATTGATCTAATTTATCAGCAATTAATAATAGTACGTTGAATAAAAAAACTCCAACATATTTAAGAGTATCTCTTGGATTTTATTGTGTGTTTTTTTACTTCGGCAACGAGAAAAAATAGTCAATCATCAAAAATCATCTTCATTTTACAAGAGAGATATGGAGAACTAAACTAAATTAAAACTATTGGGTCCTAGCTATTAGCTTTAAGATAAAAAATTCGTGGTAAAACCCTTTGGTCACAACACAAAAGCTTAAGATCTTAATAGAATCTATATCTGGGCCCAGCTAGGGCTGCTACTGAGTAGTGATGAAGGAAGGAGGGAGAGGGTTGAACAGAAGAAAAACAACTTGAGGGGCAAAAGTACATGGGGAGGGGAGAAGTAAGAAGGAACCTGCGGTCTCCTTGACAGACCACTCACACTACAGCTATTGATAAGTTTTACTTGAGTTGAAAAAAATGTTCTTTCAGTTTTAAAGAATATAGGCTAAGTTTGTGTTTATATTTTTATAGCACTGTAAACCCTTAATTTGAGAACTAGGTCGAAATAAAATAAACCTTGTGAGGTTCTGAGGTAAAATCTTTATATCAAGTTTGAACAAAATCCATTAAAGCCTTTCGGATCCATGACCAGGGAGAGAAAGACAGACAGACATGGGGACGGACAGACATGGGGATGGACAGATTGTGAAGTCCACTCTTTTGGGTTTGAGTTATCATAAATCGTAATAAATTCCTCATTATCTTTTTCAAGGTTACAATAATTTCTCTTGATATGAGAAAGTAAAATCAATTTTATCAAAATTATCTGAACGGATTTTATTAAAATTCGATCTAGGCACTGTTTAACACATACACAAAAATGATTAAATCATCTTTCCGGCAACATATTATAGAGAGTACTTTTCATGAGCGGCTATTTCCGATTCTTTAAGTATATCTGTAACTCCTCTTTGAAATAAGAAATAACTTATAATATGATATATAATATAATATAACGGGGTGTTGCCGGGTTCAGTGTCTAAGCTTTGGAAAATGGTAGTGGATCAAAAAACTAACTCCAAATGTATTTTGGAGATTTGCTAGTCCTTGCCTTCTTTTTGCACAAACAGCAACAAACTAAAAATTACAAATTAGAGAGGTATTATATAAAATCTTTTTTCAATCTATTTTGTTCAAATTATGTCCTCTAGCCCGTAGACAAGCAATGACAGAATGAGTGGCTGACCGACATTGTAGGACTGTTCTTTCTTCACGTTATCCTTTGTCGGAATGATTGAAGGTCACTAACAGGCACTTCACACACTTTATGCTTGAGAGCTCTCCATACAAAAGAATCGAATTGTGTTAAATCAGGTGGACGCGGAGGGCAAGCCACAGGTCCAGCACAACCGATCCATCTTATAGGAAAATTAACAATAAGTCATTGCCAAGGACCTTTGTAGAAATCCGTGTTTTTATTGAGTTTTTTGCTGTTCATGCGAAAAGAAAACTAAAACGAGTAAATCTCCAAACTACTATTTTGAATTAGCTTTTTGATCCACTAACAGTTCCCAAAGTTTATCCGTTTAACCCAGGAACATCTTTTTATATTATATTATTATTTTATTATTATTATTAGCACCGCGTCTTACTACCCGTTCGGGTTATACGCACTTACGCTAATGTGTAATGGTAGGTGATTGTGAGATGAAATGGAGGACCTACAGTTTAACGTGGAATCCGAACCACGGTGACGGCCTGGCATTCCCCACATTCACAAGATGTATTGTCAGAGGTGATAGGAAGTGTTTGTAAATCAGATAAATCTGTGCCGGGACCAAGGATTGAACCCCAGCCGCCAGCACAGAAGTCTGACACCTTACCTCTAGACCACCAGGTCACCCAATATTTATATCAACTGGCCCTGTGGTGTAATGGCCAATGCACCGGGTCACGAGTTTAGGGCCCAGGGCTAGATTTTCAGCTTGTAACTTGTATATTTTCCCGAAAGGGAAATTACCCCAACCGTCACCAGGGTTTGGTTAGTGGGCTTAAGTTAGGTTTAAGACGTTCCAACTGGTTCCACATCCTCATACTATCACCATCATCTCAATTCATCGGAACATGGAACGAACCTCCACGGAAAGGATGTACAATTAGTACATTCGGGCGTCGCCTGAGTAACGGTACGTTAGTACTGGCTAATCTTTCCACAAAAAGGGCCCCGATGGATGTATGATGAATGTCTAATTTTACTAAATGTTAACACCATACAATAATTACTTTACATTAACAATGTTACATGACAAGCATAACATATTAAGTTTGAACCCTTATAGGTCTTAAACAGTATTTATTTATATTCTTTGGATCAATATTTAAAGCTTATAATTAAACATTTGTTAAAATTGTGAAATAAAATGTTGTTAGTCGAATGACCTTAAATAAATGGTTTGTGACTTGCTATTTTCTCACTAATAAATAGCGTGCGCCCCACACTGTAAAATGAATATTTGAGGAAGCGGTTCTTTGAAGGTCAGATTTTTCAAAGTACTGTATATTGGATTTTATATGCGAGTTTAAAATACAACCGACCCAAGATTGACACTATTCTGGTTTGAGAAAGAGAGAGCACAAACGTTTTATAGTGGTTACGTCCTAGACATCTGGAGAGGTAATCATTCAATCTGTTATGTTTCACAGTAAGACGAGCTAACCGTGAATTCAAAGCGAGAATTATTAGACTCACTCCAAGGAAGCTGAGATGAGTAAGGTAACTAACAGTAAATACACCAGAATTTGCCCACAGAGGGGATGGAAGTCTCAATAGTGTGAACCACAGCCAGTTTACTCTGCCATAGCTCGTACGAGGTCTTCTAGAGTTGAAGTCAAGAATGTAGACCACTACTAGCTCTGTTGATTTAATGGTTTGATTCCCGGCTGAGTACACTAAGAAAGGACTTACTAAAAGTTGATTCTCCATTCTTTCTCAAGACGAATGTAGTTACATTTAGTGCTAATTACTCTATTTATTCACACATTCCTAGATAAAGTCGTTAATATTTTTTTTTTTACAGCATATTACTACCCGCCCGGACTTACTACCTCTAATCAAATTAATCTTCTGGTGAGGAGAAAGCTAGAATAAAGGGGTAGGGCACTTGAATTTTCATGGAAGTAAAGTGGAAACATATTTAGGAAACTCCCTCTCCCCGCGTACATCAATCTTGGTTTCGAACCCCAAACCCTTGGTCACACGCAAACTAGACTAGAGGATCTTGTCATTTAGACCGTGATCCCACCAATACAGTTTAGGTATAAATAAAGCTTTTAATCACGTGTCATTAAAACAATATTTAATTTATGTTTTCAAATATACCCTCAGGGTGGAAGAATTCTAGGAGATAAATCACATTGGATTTGTCGGTAGTTGACTTAACTGAATAACTGAGGGTCCAAAGATTGATACCTGGTGTGCACAAAAATTGAATAATTGCATCCCCTTCTCTGCTATTACTTGCTAATTTGGAACTGGCTATTTGGTTTGCTCTAAAGTCATTTGTTGTATAAATCGTGTTCTGATAGCACAGAAAATGTGTGTGGCCATTTGTAACCCAGCCCAATATGGCCGAGACATCTTTCCTACACCAGAGTTCTTGTGGCCATGAAGTGACTTGTTGAGTTCTAAGAATATTACTCTTCTTTTGAAGATATTTTACCTTCCCCTTTTCATTTTAAGAATAAAACCCTTGAAGACACACTTTATGATATGAGCGTTAACTCATATCTATAGGTGCTGCCTTGTTTATATCCTAATATGACTTTTGCTCAACCCTGTATTTAATAATAATTTTAAACGTATTTTCAAAAGAGACGATGCACATCAGTATAAGGTAGTATGGCTTACTGTGGTCTCGACTATTGCGTTTTAGTCTCGTCCCTGCGGAAAACTAAATAAACACTTTTCCCAGAATAAACTATAAGTCTTCAGCCAGCCCAGTGTGCACACAAAATATTATTGTACAAGATCTTGTGGCCACAATATTGTAAATGTGCTGTGTGAACACCCAAAGTTGAACATCTCTTTTGATGCATTAATATAATAACATCTATGAACCAGAACAAGAACTGTAGCAGCCATTTTTACGGTAGATTTAGAGCTGTAATTTTTTTTAAGGCATAATAATTGTTTAGGTACTATAACAAAATATACTGACCTCAGTAGTTTCTTTAAAATGAGCCATTTTGTTTTATTTATTAGCACTATATATAGAAAAACAACCAACCATGCCAGGAAATATTGAAAAGAACACGTTTACGCTGATGGTATTTAACAATTTGTCTTTAAATACAAATAATAGCGTGCTTCAACTCAAAGTTATTTACGTCAACTTGTTTTAGTATGCGCACCGTTTCAAGAGGGATAATTAAACCTCCCTCCTTTCATTATTTTGGGAAATTTATTCTATTGAAAGGGAAGTGGGCTGATTTGGTACAAACGTCGTAAGGGATCTAATTAGTTTGGAACGTTTGTACTGTTCTTTGTTATAAAATACAGCTCATTGCCTTTACGCCGTTCAAACACACGCACGAGTGCAGTCATAAAGGCATGAAAGTGTTGGTTCTTTTTTGAGTGGCGGTAGCCGTGCTCACTTCATACTCACATGTTTTAGTCTGAAACTAATTTCACGAACAAACCAGGCAGGCAAAGGAACAGTTATATCTGGTCTACGTTTCATTAGATGTAATTTATCGATATTTTATTGTTATAACTTTTCTCTTTGATGCTCAGGTTGGGGTGAAATACTTATTCATATATACAGCATGTATTTAACTATATAATCATGTATGTAATAAAGTTGAATTACAGTATATATTCAGATGGTTAAATATAAATCCTTCCTAAATGAATGCACTTTTAAAATGTTTTTAGTATCTTTAAATAAATATCTTTTATATGCATCGCATCCAACTACTGGTCATTGCTCATCTTATATTTATATTACAGGGCCGAAGATGAGTCTGTAGAACGTAGATAAATGTAGTCATATTCTCATTAAGGAAGACTTATAAACCATTTAATTAAAAACTATCATTACACTCGCCTAATATTTGAACCCCAATCATATCCAAGGCCAAATTGGTGGGAAAACCTGGATACAAGACAAACCAGCAAGGCTAATTGATAGTGCGAGGCACGCTAAACTGGGTTCGATTCCGTATAGGGGCTGTAATTTTTAATTTAGTTGTAATTTCTTCTCAGTTTAAACGCGTGCATGGTTTAGTTCATATGAATTCATAAACAAAATATCTGATGCTATTTGACTTTAACATAATCAGGTTTAGTAAAATATTTCTAAAGACGTATGTTTAAAAAATGAACTGAAACGATAAGTGTACAATTATTGTTCTGGTGCATCAGTGTTTAATCTTGACTCAGACGTGAGATTCCCGGTCAAGTAAACAATCGAGTAGATCTAGCAACTTTGTGTTTTCTGTTCACTCTTCAACCTAGAGATGCTTTGAAGCTTATACCCATATTTAGTGTGATTTACTGCTCTCACTAAGATAGTGTAACCCGAGTTCAGCACCTGCGTATGACAAGGTCATCAATTGTCCGAAGGCTGGATGCCTATAAGTCAAATAGTTGGGCCAATAGCAACACGAAACCCTGAATAAAAGCACTCCATAGGCAAACCAGGAAAACTTGTAACATTCCCACGTTTCAATGAAGAAAACTTCATTAGTTTTAGTTAGATTACTTTAAACTAATAATTATATGTATAACATATACAATGTATAAACATACATATTATTTTGTATCATTAATAAAATGATTACAATCTATTTTAAATTATGTCTACAAAAGAATATGTAATGTCATTATTAGACACATTGCTTATCAAATAGCTAAGTAGATAAGATTAATGGACATATTAAAATATAAATAAATTAATAAAGCAGATCTAAAAAAAGGATAATTTATCCTTGATCGTAAACATTCATGAGGTGGATGGGGTGAGAACCAGCTCCGCCTTAAAGTAATTTACAGTTGAGCATAAACTTCATCCAGGAGTAACCGGAGAGAGAAGATTGGTTGTTGGTGAAGCTCCATACGAGGAGCTAAGGGAATTAATAGTAATAAAAACAGAGCAGAAAACTTATATAATAAAAACACATTTTAACATTTGGTAATACTCTAAGGCAGACCTGCATTTGGATTTTTGTTTAGTTTCTATTTTTTCTGGGTAGTATAAACAATAAGCAGACTACATCATACATTTTTACAGTGTTTGTCTATACGTCTGTCTGTCTGTCTGTTTGTTGCCAGTAAACTCATAAAGCCTCATCGGATTGAGAAGGTATGCTTTCTGTTATACACCTTATTTTCCATAATACAGGGAAGCTAAGCGATACACCAACACGCTATCTCACTAGAGAGTAAAGCTGTGTTGAAAATACCAATTGTTCATGTGGATACATTTGCATCTTAAATTTGTAAAAATTTTATATATATATATGTGTTGTAGGCCAATTGTAAGATCCGACTTATTGTAAAAGGTACCGCCGATTTACAATCAGCCAGGCTAATTTAAAGATAATATTACTTTTGTTATCAGCCTGCTAATTTTTAGACTTATTGCAATGAGCCTATACAGGCTTGGTCTATTAAGGAAATGCACCTTTGTTGCTCAATCAGCCTAGCTCATTCCAGGCTTATTGCAATACAGCCAAGATAATGAAGGATTATTAAAAATTCTACAGTAGCGTTCCCGATGGTATTCCGTGAGAACCAAACAAAGCAAACAAATTAAAGTCGTAAAAAAAGGGCCTTATAAAATCTAATAAATAGATTACGAACCAGTACAACCTGATTGAGAACCTATTTAAGCAGTGTTTGTAATGGTGCAACACTGATTCAAGCTCGGGCAGGCAGTGCAGCCAAACAGTCATATACAAAACACGCAAACGGTGGTACTTACTCCAAATTACGGAAATTATTGTGGTGGTAGACTATTCAAAATGTTTGGGAACCACTGGTCTACAAAATAAAATATATTTCTCTTTCAACATGTTTTTAAATTAACTTATTATGTACTGTACGATTTACGATTGCAGAATTTGATTAAAAATCTCAAGTTCAAGTAATTTATACTAAAAAAGATAAAAGTAACAAACATTTATGAATAAGTAATGTTCCAATTTGATAAACATCAAGTTTTATTAAAAACAGTCAACATCTTAAGTTCGTAACAACACATGTGTGCCATTCCCCAAACGACGTCCATGAATATGGCGCGTTGGTTCTAGCACCGAAACATGATCCAGCAGAATACTGGAACACCGAAAGGAGTACAGGGACAACTACAACAGATAAGACTTAGAGAACCGTTAAAAACTAAAGTTAACTTTCTGAAAATTTCTTGAAAAATAGCAGGTTTCAATTAAAACTACGCATCAGTATTATCTAACATATTTAACTTGTTTTAAATTTTTATCATTTTAATCTCCTTTTAAAACTAGCTTAATAATATTATATGTGTTCGATTTTTACTATCACTCCAAATAAATGGTCAATCTTAGTGTATCACGTATCATGTTATTAGTTCATTTCCACTTGACTCATATCTACACATTATATTTTAACTACTTTATAAACTAGTTGTTACCATTATAATTATTTAACTTTTATTTTAAATAATTGTCAATCAATGGTGTAGTATGTCATGTTATTAGCTAATCCTATTGACTCTTATTACATGTACCCCTTTTGTATTATACCACTGGGTACTTTTCCCCGATACCCCAATTACCGATGCGTCAGTGCCGAAAACGTTCCTTTCCCTATATTATTTATCATGCGGGAACGTCTCACTCGTTAATCAAACAAAGACAAACAACACCATTCTGTTTCACAGTTACTTTATTTCTATTCTCTTGAGGTCATACACACACGGTTCCCCTTAGCAGATACCTCCATTTAACACTCGAACAGTCTTTTGCTTCACCTTTTCACGTCCGTTCCGTCCCTCAAACTCGGCTTCACTCTCTTATCCTCTCACTTCTGACCTCTCCTCAGAGTGAGTGCCGTGCCGTCTAGCGGCACACCTTCCAATCAAACCTCACGGTGTGACGCAGACGGTACATACAGTACACGTCTTAATGTAAATATGTAATACCACGTACGCTAACATCCTCTAAAACTTAATTATAATATTAGTATACACAATATTCTATAATTATCAACCAATTTAAACCCATAATTTCATTTATCATTAATTATTAAGATAATATCTAAGTCTTAACTTTTACTAATTCTTCACTCCTTAGGAAAGATTCATTTAGAATGTTTTCTAAAATGTTATCAAGTTTTATGTTACTTTTGGAATGTTAAATAAAATAAAGCCCCCAACTTCAACAATTTAAGTTTTTTTAAGTTATATTTTTTTGTTGCTTTTTCTGGCCTTCGTATGCTTTATGTCACTCCTCTGTTATATTTACTTGTATTTTGAAAGTTTCACATATGAAAAGTCCACTAGTCTATTCTGAGCTCCCTGAAATGATCTGAGCACAACTGATGTGAGTTTCCATCGTGCATGAAGAGCTACCCAATTTTTAGTGATTCATTCAGAATCCGTGAACAAACAGAATACGACTCTGACTCCAAATTCACCTCCTAATTTTCTTCTCTTGTTTTTGTGGTTTCTCCTTCCAAGCAACGTTCTCTAAATCGATCCAATTCTTCTTCACAATCAAGTGTTTGCAAATTGCAGAAGGAATATTCGTTGAGCCTAATCCTATTTTCGGCCCAGTTTAAAATAGTGCTGTGTATGATTTCTGACTATGATTCGATGCTCTGAAAAGATCTTTTGCCACTGAATGAAACTGCAGCCTATTTCCCAGTCTGTACTTCCATTGTCATCCATCCAGGAATGTAACATGTTTCAACATCTTGATTGCAGTGCTCCAAGCTTCCCTGTGAATTCTGGATGTCGTGGTCTTCATTGCACTAGTTTACATTTAGTTCATATATCTGAAACTTCCTGGATGACAGCAGCTGAATGCTCACGTCCGTTGTCACCTTACAGAATATAAGGTACTCCAAAGTCTACAAAAATATATTCAGCAATTCCAATGGAACTTCAGCAGATCGTTTCAATTTAAAAGGGCTAAGAATACAAAATTTTGTTGCGGGCCCTTGGCAGTTCATTAACCATTTGTAATCTCTACATGGAATTTATTAAAATTCTATCAAATCAACTTTCCCGCAAACATTAAATGATTTTGTAGTGATTGGTCGTGCAACAATGTTTCGGCATGGCCGAGTCTTCTTTGAATTTTACATTTTACATAGCGATACAATATCTCGATAACTGGTCTTGGAATATAAAATTTATTTTTCAGTGCTAACAACATTTGGTCTCTACCTCCGTGGCCTGTGGTGCGTGATAGTGAAGCAATGTATTAAAATATTCCTGATCAGAAAGTTTTACCACATTAGGATAATAATTATTAGTTTTCCATTTTTTAATCAAAACTTTCTTTCCATCAACATTCATATTATAATATTTCATAGTCGATCCATATTTAGTTTTCTTCTTGTATGGATTTTTTGAATCTAAAATTTCACAAACATCTTCTTCTTTGGGTGAAATGGTTCAAGAATTTTTAATCAAGATTCCAATCTTATTACTATATTATTTCATTTTCTCGTTAAATTTTACCTCCAAAATAAGAATTTGGTCTTGAGAGCTGCATTCAATATCATTTATAAACAAATTTTCATTTCAAAAGTTGGAATCTCAGTTTCAATTTCAATTTTACAATTAAAACACCCACACAAACGGAACGTGACGAAAATTTAAAAAATATTTATACTTGAAAAGTTAAAACAAAAGAATCAGCACATAGTACACGCACGTTGAAATACAAGCTTGAACTGAAGTTTTTCTGGTAATAAAAAGAGGGTAATTCAAAGACTTTTATCAGGCTAATTAAAATAAGCATGGAATATACTAGGCTGATCGATCAAAAACAAAGTAATTTTTTTAATAGTCTAAAATTGTATAGGCTTATTGCAATAAGCCTAAAAATTAACAGGCTTTAACCTTTCGCTACTAAATTAGGAAAGTACCTGTATACATGTTTGTGGTGAGTTAGGAAAATCATTGAACTGAAGTAACTTGTTATTTAATTGTCACCTATTTTTACGATTATAAACGTTCTCCTAAACCTAAACTATGTAACTATTGTAAATAACTGAAAAAATTAATAAATAACTCCTAAGCTACTAATATGAAAAAAAAAAATACGAACGAAAATGCATTACATAGTAAATATTTGCGGGATTGGCGAAGAATATTGATCCATCAGTTCGACGAGAAATGTAGCCTATACAAGAACAGAGTTCATCCTTCGTAATAGTTTCAAAGTAAAGCCAATATATGGTGTTAGCAGCATGGAAAGTTAAACAGCCGTACGTTTATAAACAAATTTAGCACTGGTGAATGAAATTCGAAAATGTTTATAAACTTTAGTAGCGTGGGCAATGCAACATACTATGAACGTTTATTTATAAGCGGCTTTAGCAGTGAAAGGTTTTCTATTTAGCCTGGCTCCTTGTAAAATGATGGTTCCCTTTGCAATAAGCCAGATTTTACAATTTACCTATGACATATACATCTTCTTTGTGGGTCATCTTGGCAAAGAGGGGCTTAGGAAGATCAATAAACCAATTATATATATTCTTGGCAACGAAAATTTTGTGATGGAAACAAACATAAAACTAAATACATTTTTATTGGTAGATTTGTATTAATATTATTAGGTAAATCGTGATTCTATAACAAATAAAACTATACATAAGTGACGTTCAACAGTTTTGTTTGATTTTATTTTACATATGCATATATAAGTATTCACAAAAATAGATGAACTATCACATTAAACGGTATTATGGATTCCTAAATAGGTGCACATAAGGCCTTTAACGAAATAGTTTTACCTATATTGAGACCCTAACGCAGATCGACCCTCTGCCACATGGTTGCAGCAAAGACAGATATGTTAATTCGCTGTGTGCTGGATCTATTGCCGACAAGACTTGGGGGAGTGTGGATATTCCACTATAAGGAAATGCTTCCTGCACGATGGTTTAGTTAGTGAAAGTGTGACTTTTGATACTGAGGATGAAATGTCACAAAAGGAACTAGTATAATTTGTCTGTGACAATTCTTTTGAAATTAAGGGCCTTATCGATATAGCCTATGAAGTTTTTTGTTTGTTTTTAGCAATACGTCTAACTACTCGTGATTACCAGTGTCTTAGTTCACTGATCCTTGTTTCCCGTCTAGGCTGTTACTTCAATGAATAGATACAATTGAATACAAAAAATGTGAAGTGAGGGATGTCTATTTTATATAAGAAGGACTGACGTATTCTGGAAGGGCGTCCACCAGGAAAAAGAGGGTGTGGGGGGTGAGTTTGTAGAATTGAGCAGAATGACAACTAGCGCTAGTAGACGGCACCGAGTACAACACAGAGAAGCAACTATGTTATTTAATCGAAGTGGGGCTGGCGAGTAAGATGTCTTTTTGTATAACCTCCAGGAATAGTCAGCTGGGACACTTTCCTCACGTTTGGGCGTTTCCAGCAAATTGATTGCACCATGAGTTAATATCTGCCGCACATTATTAGAATTTATTAGTCCTTGTATTTATCGTGTTAATTATATATGTAGTATTTTGAGTGTGTTAACGGGACATTTAACACTATATATTTCTTTCGTGGAAAAAAATAATTAAATTATTTAATTTGGTGTTCATTGCAACAATGCCTAAATTAAAAGAACCAATGTTTGGGTAACTGGATTTTCGTTTTAAATTAACTATTTTTAAGCACTTTTAATAGTGTTGCGTGTAAATTAAGTTTATTTAATTTTGTATCATAAAAATTTAATCTAATGTATTTATTTTATTGTTGATTGAAACAATACTCCGAGAAATAATGCCACTAGTAGCGTGCTATCTCCTTAAATTTAGGTATTTTTCCAGTTATTTTATGGTTTTACAGTTAAGTTTGGTTTATTAGATATTAAATTTTAATTTTTAGTTTTTGTTGTTTATTGTTATAATGCCTCCACAAAATAGAGACAATCTTTTCACATTACAAAATTCAAAAATAAACTAGTTATTGTGATGTTCATTCCTTCAATGCCTCCACGTAATAGATCCTTAGCTTTCGTATTAAAAAAAATCTTATATTCACAAAAATCAGAATAAAATCAACTATGTGAAGTGGCGAAGGTGTATACGACGTTAAAAGAAGCCAGACCCAGTTATAATCGGAGCAAATATAATAAATACAAATGAATGTATTTTAAGTGATACTACAAACAACAATCAGAACAAGATTGAAGAAGGTTTATTGGAAATGGAAATTCAAATTAGATTAGCCTCAGAAGGACAGGTGGTAATAAAGGAGCCATTCTCAACACTTGATTCGTTGACAGGGATACCTAACGACAATTGCCCAAATACTACAAGAAGTATGGGGGTGGGGCACTTGGTCAACGACACCTTCATGTGTAACACTAATGGTTACAGATGAAAGGTTAAAGGGTCAAATACCAAAGTATTATAGTCACAATGAACGAATGACTCCAGTCCAATATATTCAATGGGTCTACCAGGTTGTACAAGCTGCAATGGTGGATTGTATCCCAGTTGATATGTTTATGTCAGGTCTCAAAAGTGAGGCTTCCCGCTGTGCAGATAGGAATAGTTATTGTCTGGAAAGCTACGAGAATGCTCATGTTGCTTGGCTTCCAAAATATTAGAGTTTTTACACCAATATCTCTTTCTTGTGTTGCACGTGTTAAATGGACCTTTTGATGAAAGATAATAATTCATGGGTGAATATTTGCACAATTTAAAGATTCAAGCAATTTTTTTTAACTTACAAGATAGAAGATTGTAAACTGGTTAGTCATATACAGTATGTTTTCCCCAGGCACGTGCACATTTTTAATAATAGCCGATATGAGAACCATTCCTCACTATAAAAGGATATTGGAAATGATACAGCCGGAAAACCATGTTCCAGGGACAAAGGACCCAGTTGGCAGACCATCTTGATCATGTGGAAATAAATGGAGCAAGGGGAACAGGAACTTGCTAGAAAAGAAATATGGACTCAAGAGTTTATGCCAACGGGCAAAAAAGCATCAGAAGGGAACATATTTAATGGTAAGAGTCAAAATGACTGCTGATGATTTCAACACAACCAAAAGGTAGGCAAACTGGTAGTATGGGTTGAAAAACGAAGATACAACAATAATAATAGTAGCTAAATAGGGGCTAAAAGCCAGAAACCCCACATAGCAAATATGACCATAAAACTTTAGGGTTGTCCAAGGTAAAGTTCATGACTCCCAAGAAGTCGAGGAAAGAATGAATCTACCAGAAAGTTGTGGCACCATAGATCCAAATGTAAGGGTATGGGCGACCCCAAAATATATTAATGACTTTTCACAGAGGTCCTAGTGGCACGGAGGAAATAAAACTTGGAATATAGCTAAGAAGGAGGCAATCTCAAAAAGGACCTGGTAGAAGAATTTTAAAATCGAAGATTTCATTGCACGGGAACCAAAGTAGATATTTTCATTAAATCAGCGCAGGAATCGATGCCAATACGTCAAAACTGGGTTCTGTTGGTTTGGAGATATCCGACGACATAGGGTGGCTTACTTTTAGGCCAGCACATAAGTAAGTTAAAAGGTAAGTAAGTCATAGGTTCGAAGGGTGACACCAATAACGTGGAGACCCTCATCATGAAATATACTCGGAAAGTGACTTTGCTGGATAGTTACATGGAACCATTATATAAAAGTCCTGATCACCTGTGAAGGTGATGAATCAGAGGGGTGGGGAGGCCTGTAATCTTGGAATGACACATTTGTGATGTAAGCAACGTCAAGAGTCAGGTTGGCAGAATCAACGCTGAAATTGCGACATGTGAGACGCACTGATAAGCCTATAACCACCAATCAAAGGGAATGACGCTACGGGAAAGGCCTCCATGCTTAACACAAAAGTGAGCAAGCGACGCCAAGCGTCAGAAACAGTCCTTCTTGTCATGGGAAGGAACACGGCCAAGAGACTTAAGAAGGAAAGGAATGATGCCATGGAAGAAGACACCTTGTTTGTCGTGGAAAGGAGGTGACGCTTCACGTCAAAGGCAGTTTATAATTAAGATAAAAACCCGGTTGATAGATGTATAGATATAAAAAGCCAGGCAGAGCTGGTTTGAGACCACTGTGGGGTCCCTTGTTCTAGACCAGTTTCTCTATGAAGGAGTGGGATAAGTTTACAGCCCTGATTGTCAAGGGAAATACGGGGGGGGGGATTATAAGAGAGAAGAAATGAGACAGGAAGACAATGCAACCTTATTTTCAAAAAAGGCACTGTTAAAATAGTACAAAATATAATTGTTGCTTACTAAAATTACAGCTGAAGATGCGGGAACACGAGGTTAGATGCCATACATGATCTGAACTTATATTATGTAAGTATTAATATGGTATAATCAAGCAGCACTTGTGTTCTTAAATAACTTTAATATTATTAATTATTACTATTTATTGGTTCTTTTTCAGGTTGTATTGACAAGGTGATAGTGCTTATTGATTGAAAGACTGTAGATCCGTTAAGGTTAACTTATAAAGCAAGTCAAATGCATCCTTATTATTCCAGGTAAAGGGGTCAAATCCCACAAAGGAACTTGTAATAACCAAAATAAGTTCGTTATACAAAATGGTTTTAAGTGTAAATTGGGTTTATTTAGCTTTTTTATTAGATAGTATTACCAAACTATTTATTTATCTGTTCTTTGCAACCATTATCCAAGTAAGCGGATTAATTTTAATGCAAAAACTGCCAACACTTGATTTACTATGTTCATTACTATAAGTAATCGTTATTATGGATGTGTTGTCGTTGACATATAAAACATTCCCCTCTTCTCAAACGTATATAATATGGTGTTTTGGGTGGATTAAATGATTCACTGGAAAATGTGTTAGCTCACCCGATTTAAATGAAAATTAAGCCACTTTCAAACTTAGTACGTAATATATTCAATGTTTATATACATATATAATTGTTTATATGTTTATATGGTTTATATAATAAATATATAAATATAACATTATACATATATATGTATTTTTTTACTGGTAAAAATAGGGGTAGCCTGGTAGTCTAGGGATAAGGGGTCGAACCTCTATTCTGGGGGTCCGGGGCTCAATCCTCGGTCTCGGCATAGATTTATCTGAATGCCAAACCCTTCCTTCACCTCTGACAAGACGTATGTTAAACACAACTTGTGAATGTGTGGACAGGCCTCCACCGTGGTTCGGTTTCCACGTTAAACTGTAGGTCCTCCATTTCATCTCACAATCAACTTAACATTACACATTAGCGTGTGTATAGCCCAAACGAGTAGTAAGACGTGGTGCTAATAATAATAATAATAATAATATAATAATAATAATAATAATAATAATAATAATAATAATATGGAGAACGAATACTCTTGTGTAATTAATGTTTCAAGACTAGCGAATGTTGGGAGATTGAATTTATTTTTAGTTTTTGATATAACTTTAACAAATATTATCGTTGTAAATTTGAGTTAGATTCCTCTGTTCGGGTGGAATTTTTCAAAATATACTAAATACTAGTAATATGTATACCCAACACAATCCTACGATGCATCCATACGTCTTCCTCCAAAAGTAAGACAAGAACGGTTATCAAACGTTGAGCAAGTTTATAAGTATCTTATAATGTCTGTATTCAAGAACAAGCTCTCGCAGGTGTCAAATAAAAGTGAACAAAAGTTAAAGTTGTGGTTTATCACTAGCAAGGAAATTGAAGTTCAAGTCCTGGCTGGGTATGCTGAGGATATTTTCTCCTATATAGATACCTACTCTCCATTCATGGAAATTAAGGTATATTTGTCTAAATTCTACGTTTCTCATACCTACCCGGTTAGTTTGTTTAAATGCAGCTAGACTAAACGTGTAAAAAGGTGCGACACACAGCAATAAACAAAACAACAAATATAAACATAAACCAACATTCTAGTTGTATATTTAGAGTTTGGTGATTACTTTAACACGCAGTCTGAGACAAACACGCGGTAGGACCAGGTGTGCCAAAAATAAGTGTTGAGCTGGCCCAACCGCGCGTCCGTCAGTCATGGAGGGCTATGACGGAATTACACGTCACAAGATTAACAGTGCGTGTGTTTTTGTGGAGAATCTATTTCAACACACATCTGAAGATAGAGCACATGTAATTTTAAACAATGATTCACAGCATGGACCAATCCAGGAGAGAAGAGAAATATATAATGAGGACATTGCGACTAAGGCTTTGTGACGTCACAAAATTGTGGAGGAACAACCTAGTAAAACATATTTTGTATTGATACAGTTAAAAGTAGCTCATTTTAAAACGTGAATCATAATTTAAATTTATTTTACAAGCATTTCATTCTAGTACGAGACTCACTTTTCAGAACACGTGATTAATGCATTAGTTTATTGTTATTTTAAAACTAAATATCTGATATTACTTAAAAACTGATTTGAATATTGAACAACGATTTGATACAAAATAACCGTAAATCATTTTATTAGATAGCTAATTATTAACATAATAGTATATTAATTAAATCATTGTGTCTGATTATAATTAATAGTTTATATAATTGTTACAAAAGTAAAGCATTTTGAAAAGTCCCTCACATTTTAAAATGCATAACAAATCAATTATTTCCACTCTGCTTGGATTTTTACATTATTATTTTTGTTTAAGTCTAATCTTCGCATCACTCACAGCCAACACTCAGGATGACACTGGGAAACATTAAATTCCCGTTTTTTTCATAAACATTCCTAGCAGCGACACTTTTCAGAGCTTTGAGCCTACGAGATCATTGCAGAGCCTTTTTGACGATAAATTGGCTTCCTGCCAACAACTTTTAAATTGAATAGTTACAGTAACGAGTAAATGATAAAAAAAACACTGCAATAATGAAATAAAGTACTTGCTACAACAAACCTTTCTGTGTTGTGTGTGTGTGTTTGTGTGTGTGTACGCGCGTGCGTACGCGTGCTCGAAATATATATATATAAATATATATATTACTAATACATAACGCTATTTAAAAAAATACATTTATATGTCGATTTTTTTAACTGGACGAGCACTGGATATTTTTTAATTCATTAGAAAAGCTAACATTAAATTTGAGTGAAACAATTATTTTGATACACAAATTCTAGTTCAATTTATTTCAAGTTTTATAAAACAAATTCGTTAACTTTATGAGGCACACGATTTTTTTGATTTTTTTTGTGAATTCCAAATAAAATGTCAAAACAAATATGTCTTTAGAAAGATTTGTCGTTGGCAGTCTATTTTAGGGTTTTGTTTTAAAATTAAATTCTCATTCAAAATAATATTTAATGCTGATTAATTTAAATAGTTTAAAATCGCTATAAATTAATAGGTTTAAAATTATTAGTTATTAATTTCATTAGGGGTCTATTCTGATAATAGATTAAGCTTATATAAAAGGTAGAGATCTATTAACTTAGTCGTGATTTGTGACCTGAAGTGTGTTATGTTGCCTTCATGTAACCTGGGTGGTGTCAGGCTTATCTTGCGTTATTACACTTTTGTACAGATTATAAAATAGGGTCATATCCTAATCCTTTAAGGTAAGAACGATATTTTTCAGTGTAAACGGAAAATTGAAAAAAGAAAACTTTTGTTACATTCGTTTCCATTAATATATAGTGTAATTTAATTAAAATTGAGTCAGTTATTTCACACAAAATATAAATAGAAAGTGTGTTTATTGATACATTATTTGAAAAGTTGAGCATATTTTAGATCGGCGTGAGTGAACAGAAAGTGAATAAAGCACGCCAATATATGATAATCCTATGTTTATTGTGTTGGGGATGTGCAATAAATATTCATCATAAGATATCATCCATTTTTCAATATCGGCTATGTATATATAATAATAAATAAATTTATATTAAAATAAATGAGGATTTTAAAATTTAAAAAAAGTGTTTTATGCAAAACAAATGTATTATATTTAATTCCACATTTAATAAACAATTCATTTGCAAATGAAGTACTTTGCTATTTAAATAAATTTTAACAATGATCCTCGACTTGGGATCAAACACAGGACCATTGGCATAACGTGTCAATGCTATACCATTTAATTATCAGTTTCAGCGAAACAAATGACAAAATAACTTTAGTTAAAACACAAACAAAGTTAACATTAAACGACTACACGAAATACTATCGACATTAATACCCAAAGGTGGGTGAATTCCATCTATAATAATGAAATACAAAACAAGGTTTGATTCCAACTGTTTGCTCTACACAAATTGTAGAATACTCAAGAGGGAGAGTGAGGAGTAAGTCACACTTACTATCAACATAACCACCTTCAGTGGTATCTTTCACATTTAATTAAGATGGCCACACCATTACCTCCCACTCTGGAACATAAATTTAAGAAAACTGGAAGCCAATTAACGAAAATCATACGATAACAAAGAATATACAAGCAAAGTAAAAATAAAACTAGATCCTACTGAGTAGGCAGAGGAAACACTTTAAGGACAGGTTGGAATTACATGTCAGTCCGTGTTCTGACGTTGGTAATTCTTACCGTGCCAACCTTCCCTGGCAAAACATCCTCATGAGATGAATGATATGGGAACTAAATATACAGTTCACTTGACACTGGATTGCAAGTTATGCAAGTACTTTGTTCTCCATCTGTTCCAGTAGTCCTGCATGATGTTGTTGACAAGTTGAAAACGTTGCAGGTAGTTGATGGTATCGCCAATAAATCAGTTGCAGACAGGTAATCAAGAGTAGTCCAAGTGTAAGGAAGTGAGCCAGAGTGAGTGCGGCAGGAGAATCAGGCTCACTGCTCAACACACACAGCGGTCGACTATTCAAAATGTCCTTAATTTGAATAAGGATGATGTTGAACACTTCATGGGTCAAAATTTGACTCCCTAAAAAGCGTTAAAGAGCTATTTTATACGTTTGATATTTGATTGCCGCAACGGAGCTTCGTCATTATTTTTATTCCAAACGATATATCTGAAATACAACTCAATACTTAATACAGAGGGGAAAGCACGTGATGACAGAAACTGGTCCAATTCACCAAGTTGGTTCGTTCCTATCTCTGAGAGCATAAATCCACAAGACACTTGACGTGAAAGAAATTGCTTTAAAACGGCAAGGAAGAATTTTCGTGGGATCTGACATGAGTTCAATGTAAACCTCTTTAACGGTAAGCTATATGATAAGGCAGAAATATGCTTTAGGAAGATTTCGCTGATCTTTTTGTCTATGTGGGGCAATATGGAAGGTAAAAGCGTAACTCACTTCGATGCATTGGAAGCCTCAAGCACCATCTACTTTTTCTTCGGCTAAAGGAGCCATATTTGGTATAGTGGGATTTGACATAATTTGGTAGCAAGTGCTACAAAAATTTACTATTTTTCTGGTCAGTGTGTGGGCAAATGGTAAAATATATTGAAGTCTTAGCATTGACAGGAGAAAATGAGCACCAGAGCGTAGTAAATTAATATGATATTGTTTAACTAAATAAAAATTTTCTCCCTTTGAGGTTAATAAAATTGGATGCCTTTGTTTAAATGGTAGCTTGGAGTTATAGAGCCTACTACCTACCTTAAGCAATTCATCATGTAAAAATTGATTTAGGGGATGGAGGCTAGCGGTTGTGGGTTTTCACTTGCGCAGCTTCCAGATTTCATCATTTTAATACTGAGCTTGTTTTAGCGTATCCGAAGTGATATATGGTGGTCATAGGTTCATGTGGGTGCATTCTTGATAAACGTATATGGTGGATCTCAAGAACATGAAGTAGTTCGACCCATGTTCTAAAATTGATTCTGTATGTTATAAAGTGGTGCGTGGAGAAAATTAGAGCAATCATTAGTACTATGATTTACAATTAAATTCATCAACACTAGAGTTGGATGATTATGTGGACCAGCATCTCTTGACCTTCCGAAGCCAAGAAGGGCCATAGAACCCACAAGGTTTGGTGAAGGAGAGCTGGTGGACCAACACCATGGGATAAGACATCAGCAGGATTATATTCACACCAAATATACCACCAATGAACCCTAGAATTTCCTGAATATGTGGAATGTGATTGTTGACAAATACCTTCCAAGAGGAAGGATCAAATTGAATCAAATAGAGAACTTTTAAATCTGTAAACGTGACAACGTTAGAGAAAATGTGACGTTTACTATGGCTATATATCACACACATAGCACTAATACCGGGATAGTTACTATTTTATTCGGAGCTACCTTAGATTTTCCACAAAGTAAATGTATTTGGGCAGTAAAATTTTGATTTCATAGCGGATATAAAGGAAAGCTCCATACGCATTAGTATAACTACTAGAGCATCCTATGAATGAAGTTATGGTGCCAGACGTAACACTTATGTAGCGGGAAAAGGGAATTTTCTTCAAGAAGGAAAGTGACTTTTTGAAATTATTCTACTGTTCCACTATGACAGGTGGACGTGGGTCATTCAAATATATCTTTTCTGCCATAGGTTTTTAATAAGGATCTTGGTATTAAGTGTGATGGGTGTCACACGTAACAGAGGATCAGAAGTGCGTGCAATGACTGATAAAATTTTGCGTTTGGTGCACGGTTGATCAAGAATTTCAATCGTACAAGAAAATATGTAACATGATGGAAGCCATTGCACCCCAAGAACTTTAATACTTGGATCCTTATCAAAATATACGGATGTAGAAGACGTGAATTCTCAAGAACATGCATCATGAAACTACGAAATAAAGAACCACTTATTTGACGTCTTGCACAATTAAATAAATATAAGAGTCGAATTCAATATAAAAATATAAATATATAACCAATGTGTAACTGAAGTTTAGACTAGTTACAAAGTTAGCAAGGTTCCTTTGATTGCAAACTTTGTAACTAGTCTAAACTTCAGTTACACATTGGTTATATATTTATATTTTTATATTGAATTCGACTCTTATATTGATAATTCGTTTCATTACTACATTACACCATGTTTTTCATGAACAATTAAATAAGATAGCCACCACAATCAGAATATCCTGGATAGCTCAGTGAAAGACTAATGACTTGTTAGGTCAATAGTCACGTGACCAGGAGTCTTTTTTAAATTACTATATTTATGTGAATGAATGTAAACTGTTGCCATCCGTTACACAATATGAGAATTTCCAATAATAATATTTAATTATAATTTTATTTTCCAGTTATTAGAAAATAAATTCATCACTAAACTATACAGATATCTAATTTTTATTGAACCAATTTTTATTTAAATCTATTTTGTAAAAAGTAAGGAAATTTATTATAAAATAATATAAATTATAAATGCAATATATACGTTTGCGTTAAACATTAATGTAATTATTGTTATTGTTAATATTAATATTATTATTGTTATTATAACTATACCAAAATCTGTGGTGGTATGGCTTTACCATAGTGCGAGACTATATTACGGGTGACCGGGTGATCTATGGACTTAGTTTAATCTTTGTAAACGGTTTATCATCCTACCTCCACTAAATGTGTGCACATTTCCACTAAATTCTACTTTACTAATCCATAACTTATTAGTGTAATTAATGTAGAGCCAGAACGGGAAGTGAGACACGGTGGAAAATAATATATTTTATTGTTGACAGTTAAATTGCTCTGTGATTCATCACACGTGAATAAAATAGTATAAATACGTGCGTGTGTTATATTAAGTCCAAGTTTGTGATAATCCCAAATATTTTTCACTATCTCGGATAAAGTACGGGATCTGATGTTATTTCAAAACATATTTCCAGTCCTTTGAAGCATCCTACCACCACACAGGGGCAAGTAAAGGGCTAAAACAACATGTAGACATATTTAATATTCTCAAAATAGAGATGGAAATGGAAAACAGCTTTATGATGTAATAAATATTATACTAAACTAATGATTAAAAAAACAGAACTCATTATGAGTTTGTCACTAATATATAATTTTAGTGTTCGATTTTACTATTTTACTAGAATTTCTTTAATTATCTATTATTTATTTAAGTCAATAATACGATTGATAAATTAATATGTAATTAATTTTAATTTAGATATTTTAAATAAAGTATTTAAAGAATGTATAATCATCTCTAGTAGTTTTTCTTTTTTCACTCAACTTGATTAATTGAAAATTTTGTGCCTTGTCCAAACTTCTCAGGAGAACTTCCATTAACCGCATGGAGTTTAAAACAATCACATAACTACTTGCGGTGTATCCAAAGGCTTGGGATATTCTTTAATTCAATTTAGTTTTAGGATTATCATAATTATGTATCTATTTGTAACATTTGCAATATATTTAAATACCCCTTAATAATTGTGAATTTATTAAAAAGACATAACATAATGATTATATTATTTAAAATTAAGCCTTAAACACATACAATTATGTCAACAAAAATCTGATTTTTCAACACAATTTTGACTCATCATTTATTGATGCTTATATAAAAGTGGGTGGTTCTATCCCAGTCAGGTGCACTGAGGGTGGTTTTTCTAAATGGTTGTACACTCCACCTCCGCAAATGCGGGTGCGGCTCCTCCAAATTAAGCCTTACTTATCTCTAACCCATTAGTTTAATAAGTTCATAGGTGTATAACCTGCCCGAATAGTAAGACGCGGTGCTACGAAAAATAGTTACAACATCTAATCCGAATTAATTGGTTTGTGAACTAAACTTAAAACTCATCAATTCTTGTTTGCTGTTGACGATAAGGTTAGGTTTCGAATCCTGGCTTGGTGCATAGAGGATGGTTTTCTTTTGTTTTTTCTCCCTATCTATGCATGCAAATGTGGGTATGTATCTATAAATTTGACCGTCCATATACTTATCCCATTACTACAGTTAAATTCATATGGTATATATGGGTAGTAAGCCATTGTGCAAACAAAATAAATACTTATACTTCAATCTATTAAGACGAGAAGGGGTTAAATAAACATCAGTCAGTTTGAAAAGTTGATGGCAATGTAGATAATATTAAAACAAATATAATGAACTACTTTGAATCTATGCTATTCTATATTTATTTGGCATCTTGCCAAGTGTCAATCTGGTACTATCTTAGTACTCTATACTAGAGTGCACCATGTGGGGGTGTGAACCCTGGACCCATAATTCAGTTGCCTAATTGAATGTTAGCTATGAGGATCGTGTTCTAGCCACAGTATTTTGTCCTTACGACATTTCTTGACTCAAATGAGCCCAGTGAAGGATAGTTGTTAGTAAAACGAGTAACGCAGAGCGAGAACCTTATAAATAACATCATAGCAGACTACTAATCAGCCGCAGTAATTGCCAACAAGACACGACATTGATAAATCAATATAATTAATTTAGCTAAACAGAATATCTAAGCGTTCATTGCTAGTCATGTTGTTTCTAAGAGCTTTGATGTTAGGAAATAAAATTCCAAATTTAAAGAAATAAAAATTACAACTTAACAAATCCTCTTTATATGTTTATGTTGTTGCTTCCTTTATTATTATTATTATTATTATTATTATTATTATTATATTATTATTATTATTATTATTAATTAATGTAATCACAAAATTTAGAAGAAAAAACAGATGAGAAGGTTATCATTTTCTTTCACAAAATTGTATAAGAAGTTATAACTTTAATCTATTCAGTAAATTGGGCAATAAATACTAAAGAACATTCTATTTGTCATTTTAAATTATTATATGTATTTTATCTAATATGACAACCTGGCTCAGTCATTAGCATATCAATCTGTTGAAATAAGGCTGACAGATTTGTTACTAGTAAAAATAGGTCATGCCATTTTAGAACGATGAATGAACTGTCCTGAATACGGGAATGTTTTGTCATTTCTGGAATTAAGTTAGGTAATTTGAACCAGTCAGTTTAGGAAAAACATCTTTAAATACCTCAAATATATAACGAGTAACATAAACATCATTGTTCATGAAATAGGCTTAAACATTTTAATATAAATTCATATAATAATTTTATAAGACTCAAAGTAGCTAAACCCAATATATTTTACGCAGCAAAGTAAAAATAAAAAACCTTTTATTTAAGAGATAAAATCTGCCATTTTTATTGCCTGGGCCCTGAAATATCTCAGTGATGTTTCTGAGATCTAAAACCATTCAGTGAACATATCAGAACCATGTTTTCTTTGCCATTCTTTGAACTTATATTCTTGGTTCAATTTTATCAGAATAGAATTGTAGACTTGAGTCAACATTCCCCCCCTCTCCCCCCCCTCTTACAGATATTGGAGTGAGTCCTGGGAATGTGGGTAATGGAACGGGGAAAGAACATGTGTTTTCACATATAAGACAAGCTTCAACTGGTTTTCAGGCAACATTGTTTCGTGGATCGGAAATAAAAAATATTACTTTGGTGCATTGTTCTCTCATCTTGCCCTTACATTGCCAGAACTATTCGATTAAATCATATTTATAGGAAAATAAAAGATTCGATGAAAGTGTATAAAGATATAGTGTTTTATTTGTCATCGAATCTTACTACACGTTTGGGTGATAAACTAATTATGCTAATGGTTTAATTAAGGTTATATTAATAAGAAATGTACCCGCATTTTTATGGAAAAAAGAGTTATAAACCATTTTTGAAAAATCACTCTGAGTTCACCCGACAGAGATTCGAACCTCCATCTCCTCGTGATCGGTAGTCGAGAGTAGCGCGTTATAGAAGTCGACCACCGAGGCGGATAAGTATGACATGGATATACGCTACCAAATATTGAACAAAATTAAATGAAAATATGGCTCTTGTTATTAATAACATAGAATACATATCCAATCACAAAGATAAGGCATGATACATAATTTACTTTACAATAATATAATACTAATAAGAAAACCAATAAACATAAAATTCTCATTAGTTGAATAATTGATTAAGTTCAATTATTAACAATAATTAGAAATTTAGAATCTAATCTTTGCATGTATAAAAATAATTTATTTTAATAAGCACGTTCTTAAATATAGCTTTAACTAAAAAAAAATTTCCATCCCATAGGCTTCTAGAAAATTTGCCAGTTATTCTAAATGCATAAAAATATAATTTAAAGTTTTGTATTCCCGTCATTTATAACTGCAGCAATCTAATAATGTTTAATACAACAAACCTTACTTGTTAGCTTTGTAATTTTGATTGACGTCAATCATTGCGGCCCCTCTTTCCCCTCCAAGTGTGAACATAAAACAACTAATTACTTATAGACTCTGATTCTAAAATCTGAAATATTTTTAATTGGTTTTGTTATTATAATTATAATGTGCAGTAAACTCCAAAGTTTAACGACACAAGAAAACGGAGGAATATGTTTTCTGACCATAAACTAATAATTAAGAATTCATATATTTCGGAAATTCTATTGTCTTAAAATTAAAAGTAATTTTATCAACCGATTTTCAAAATATGTTTGTATATAAATTTATAAAATATTATTAAGTCCACACGTGTTTGAATCTATTCCTGTGCTTGAATTTGCAAATATTATGGTGCAATGGAAGATATTTAATAGGAGAGAGTAAAATCTATCTGAGTCGTTTTAAATCAAGTAAATCTTAATAAATGATATTCTTTATGTGTGAATAAGTTTGAATATGAATATTGATGTAATGAAAATTGAGGAATAACCTGAAAAAAGTAATGATGATATATTATCAAAATTTTATTTCTGGCAAACATGATGGCTACAATTAACCTTTACTCGATATTTCTAGTTTAGAACTAGCAGGCCTGTATTATTCTAGGTAATAAATACCATTTTAAGGGGCTTTATTCACTAAAACTTCTTATTACAAATTCTTCAAATTGAAATATAACACCTGGACACGTATATTGAACTTTGAACCTTTTTCTTAGTATTGCAATGCTCTTATCACTGGACTATCCAGGTGTCGGCTGGTGTTCAGGGTAATTCTTCATCTATATTTTAAGGCAGAGTCTGTGATGGACGTGCTAAAATCTTCAGCTATATATGAAAAATCATTTTAAAGCGTTTATTATAGCAGACTAAACTCGGCTAAGGCTCGCATCTTCGTTTATGTGTGTACGCGCGAGAGATATATTTGAGTAAAAGGGAAAAGAAAATACCTACGTGTTACGATATGCCAGAAATGTGTGCAGTAAATTTGTATTTTGATAACTACTCGAAATTTTACGTGGTGACGATGGAGGATAAAGTGACCAAATTTCTTGATAATAAGTACAGTCCGCCCTATTAAGACAGAATAAAGTCAGTGCTTATCTGTGAAGCCATTTTAAAATGGTAAAAAATTGCATCGTCAATTAAGTTTTTATCTTCATTTAATATCTCAACAATGTTCATTATAAGAAACCTACATTAACTCTATCTCCAATAATGTTTAATCAGTAATGATCCACGTGCAATAGTGTTGGATAAATTTACGATTTATAGCCGCCTGTACAACAGAGTTGATTGGCATGTCATGCGTGATCTTGATACACGAGCTATCAGATAATGCACCCACCTTCGACTCAGGAGTGCTTTAAGTTGCCAAATGTACGAATATGCATATCATGAAGAATCCGGAACGAATACGTGGTTCAATTCCCGTGTCTTTGTGTCAATTTTCAATTTAAAGAATTATATTTAGAGATGCGGCTCTAAACGTAATATGTCTATTTAATCCATTATTATTAAAAAAGATTATCACTAGTATCGCGCCTTACTACCCATTGGGGTTATACGCACTTACGCTAATGTGTAATGGTAGGGTGATTGTGAGATGAAATGGAGAACCTACAGTTTAACGTGGGATCTGAACCACGGTGAAGGCCTGGCATTCCACACATTCACAAGTTGTGATTAATATATGTTTTGTCAGAGGGGAATAAAGGGTTTGGCAATAAGATAAATGTGTGGTGGGACCGAGGATTGAACCACGGACCCCCAGCGCAGAAGTCTGACACCTTACCCCTAGACCACCAGGTTGCCTACAATATTAATAAGTTAAAAGCATTCTAGGAACCCATTAAATCATAAAGCTGATTGTTTGTGTAACCAATAAGTATCATTAATGAATTAAAAGTTAACATATTATGTCTTGTATGTCTTGACATTAGATAACTCTACCATACCCAGCTAAGTTGACGAAAGAGTTTCACCTCTAAAACCATTTAGAACATGTTTAAAAAGTAATTATGAAACTGTATAAGCGTTTGTCTAGATGACACATTCAAATTTAGGATTATTTATTTTAACTTAATTCTCAACTATACGTAATCAAGGGCGTCTGAGTCAATCCTAAATATAGAGTTGTAATAGTTGTGAGATATTACAAGACATAATGCCTTTGTTTTCAGACGTTGTACAGTCAGCCCCAAAATACCCTGGTTTAAGTATCTACCAGCACTTTTGTTTATCAATGTCCATACTTTACATCACGCATAATTTCAAATAATTGGCTTCAAAAAGTTTGTCCTCGGCCCAATTCACGTATTCATCCCTTCGCCTTTCTACCGGCCAATGTCACAAATACTGTTGGGGATGATTATTTGTTTGTTGTTTCTCCCCATCTACCATCTTACTCTACCTTCCTCAATGTCCTTGAAGAGGGGACAGATGGGTAAAACTGTGAATTTCTCTCTTCTTTTGAACTAGAATACTATCTATAGAGCGTTGCATTTTAAAATTACAATGAAGTTGCGTATGGACTCTTTTCCGCGTCCGCCTCCATCTTGTGACACTGCCAGTGTGATTAGTTATTTCAGTCAAATTAAATTACCGTACTATATTATATAGTATTTACTGATGCACCAGTACAAAAATAACATGTTTTTTAATATAAAATATATCTGAGTTAGACGAGGTCCTAAATTTAGCACGCCGTTAATTTTGATCTGTGTTGGTAAGCCAATAGTCAGGAAACAAACGGAAATGTTGTACTTTACAAAAGGTAAATATATATATGGTTATTCCTCTTGGAATATTTAAAGTAAAACATAAAATAATTGTGAGACACCATTTTTCTATTTACCTTTCAAGGGTATAATATAATGTTAGAGAAATGACGAGAACGGTTCAAATATATTCTTTAAAAAAAAGGTTTCAATATCATCCATATGTTATGTGTGGAGGGTTTCTAAGTGTGAGCGCACGTGTCACGACTTGAGCTATACAGGACGGTTGTTAAGACAGATGAGTCGGTTTGTATCGTTCAAGACAGAATAGTAATAATGTACAGTACATCCCAAACACATAATGAGCAATTTGTGCATGAAGTCAATTTTAAATTCATACGGGAACCTTCCGTTTGTAAAGTTAAAGAGGATAAATGTTTATGTATTTGTTATATTTATCCTGACAATAATAAATATTTAAAAATAAATTTGAGTGGAAATATAAACAATATTCAGTATTTACTATACCATAAAATGGTCGGTATAGCTAAACTGCTAGATAGGGCCAGGATATTTTCATTATATTCTTTAGGGGCTTAGACATTAGTTATAATAATTTGCCATTATTTATAATAAAGTCAGGGTTCAAATCCTAGATGAATTCTGTAAGGAAAGCTGAGAACTTCTGCACAGCCTTTATCCCGTGTGACTACTGAGCTAGGGGCCCCACATTCTATTCCCGGAATGGACAAATATGTATCATTGGTAAATTATTGTTAGGGGGACCAAGTGTTGTGATCGTTCTAGTAATACACTCCTATCTAAATTACGTGTTAATATAATTGTTGTTTACTGAAAGCAGACGTTAAATACTCCTATTATTTTTTGCTTCGTATCTTACTACTTGTTCGGGTTTTACGCTTATATACTAATTACTCTAATGGTTTAAGGAATTAGGCAGGCTAAATTTATAGGAAGTATACCTGCATTTGCGTGGATTAAGAGTGGAACACCATTTTGAAATACCTACCCTTAGTTCACCCGACTGAGATTCGAACCTCAATCTCCCCATCATTGTATATCTAGTCAACTGTGAGAGTAGCGTATTAAACCATGTGGCCACTGAAGTGGGTGAAAACAATCAACTAGGGGAGGTTTCATAAAGTGATTTTTCCCGTTTTCACCGCAAATATTGGTCCACATACTCTTAGAAGCCGTCCTTTCCTTAATCAATTATATTAATAGTTATAGTCAGTGTAAGTTAATAATAGCCCAAAGAATTGTAAAACTTCATATAAACATAAGTGAGTTGAGCTAAACACCAAAGAAACATCCTTTTGCTGATAGTTGGGAGTGAGAACTGGTGTAGTGTTAGGGAGGAAAAGAATACAAAGCTGTTTGAAACTTAAATACATGTCCATCAGTCGTGGGCTATTAGTGTTGCATTACAGTCCTTATATAGATATATAGATCTGCCTTGTGTTTGTTATTAGGTTATCATTATATAAAACATATAATATTAATATTATTCTCGTGCTTACTTATAACTTGTCTTTATTAATTAACTATTTTATTCGCTGTTTATTGTATTCTCTAATAATTAGTAGTCTACCGCGTTACTTTGTCTAACTACTTAGTACTTATTCATTACTTGTCTGAAGTTGTCTCCAAATTCTACTAATTATGACACCCGATTGTTTCAATTTCTCGAACTTTAATTAATATATTGTCAAGAATTAATTATTGCCTAACAGCCAACTACGACCTGCCTCTCTATGTCTCACTCCCCCCACAGTATTCTTCATAAGGTAGGTCTATATACTGCAATAAACGGCCTCACTCGCACAAACAACATTTTCTTAATTAATTCATTAGAAACATTGCATTGAAATAATAACGGAAGCTATCAAGAAGTTATCAGATAAGTATCTACTACAAAATATAATGCTCGTATTCACACTGTCATTGTTTTCTATTTGTTTTGTGAGTAGTTAACGTAACCAACAATGATGAAAATTGCATGTGTGGATAAACATTTAGATTTTAGAGTATTTTTTTAATAGTCTGACATATTAAAAAAATTATTATATAAAATACATTTAATAAAAAATTTGAATCATGTTTTGTGTCCTATCCTCGTTCCAAGGCGTGTTTATATCGCTTATTCCTTTTGTATCTTCCCCTCCTTCTTGAGTGTGTTTTCACCTCTTATTTTTTTGTATCCTTCTCTCGTTCTCGAAGGGTTTACACCCCTTTTTTATGTGTTATCTCCTAATTCTTGAGGGTATTCGCATCCCTTTTAAAATGTGTATCCTTTCCTCATTTCCGAGTGTGTTTGTCTCTCTATTTTAGTCCTCCCATCATTCCTGAGCGTGTTTGCATCTCTTATTTTAGTCCTCCCATCATTCCTGACCGTGTTTGCATCTCTTATTTTAGCTCTCCCATCGTTCCTGAGCGTGTTTGCATCTCTTATTTTAGTCCTCCCATCATTCCTGAGCGTGTTTGCATCTCTTATTTTAGTCCTCCCATCGTTCCTGAGCGTGTTTGCATCTCTTATTTTAGTCCTCCATCGTTCCTGAGTGTGTTTGTCTCTCTTATTTTAGTCCTCCCATCGTTCCTGAGCGTGTTTGCATCACTTATTTTAGTCTCCCATCGTTCCTGAGTGTGTTTGCATCTCTTATTTTAGTCCTCCCATCATTCCTGAGCGTGTTTGCATCTCTTATTTTAGTCCTCCCATCATTCCTGAGTGTGTTTGTCTCTCTATTTTAGTCCTCCCATCATTCCTGAGCGTGTTTGCATCTCTTATTTTAGTCCTCCCATCATTCCTGACCGTGTTTGCATCTCTTATTTTAGCTCTCCCATCGTTCCTGAGCATGTTTGCATCTCTTATTTTAGTCCTCTCATCATTCCTGAGCGTGTTTGCATCTCTTATTTTAGTCCTCCCATCGTTCCTGAGTGTATTTGCATCTCTTATTTTAGTCCTCCCATCGTTCCTGAGCGTGTTTGCATCTCTTATTTTAGTTCTCCCATCGTTCCTGAGCGTGTTTGCATCTCTTATTTTAGTCCTCCCATCGTTCCTGAGTGTGTTTGCATCTCTTATTTTAGTCCTCCCATCGTTCCTGAGTTTGTTTGCATCTCTTATTTTAGTCCTCCCATCGTTCCTGAGCGTGTTTGCATCTCTTATTTTAGTCCTCCCATCGTTCCTGAGCGTGTTTGCCTCTCTTATTTTAGCTCTCCCATCGTTCCTGAGCGTGTTTGCATCTCTTATTTTAGTCCTCCCATCGTTCCTGAACGTGTTTGCATCTCTTATTTTAGTCCTCCCATCGTTCCTGAGCGTGTTTGCATCTCTTATTTTAGTCCTCCCATCGTTCCTGAGCGTGTTTGCATCTCTTATTTTAGTCCTCCCATCGTTCCTGAGCGTGTTTGCATCTCTTATTTTAGTCCTCCCATCGTTCCTGAGCGTGTTTGCCTCTCTTATTTTAGCTCTCCCATCGTTCCTGAGCGTGTTTGCATCTCTTATTTTAGTCCTCCCATCGTTCCTGAGCGTGTTTGCATCACTTATTTTAGTCCTCCCATCGTTCCTGAGCGTGTTTGCATCTCTTATTTTAGTCCTCCCATCGTTCCTGAGTGTGTTTGCATCTCTTATTTTAGTCCTCCCATCGTTCCTGAGCGTGTTTGCATCTCTTATTTTAGTCCTCCCATCGTTCCTGAGCGTGTTTGCATCACTTATTTTAATCCTCCCATCGTTCCTGAGCGTGTTTGCATCACTTATTTTAGTCCTCCCATCGTTCCTGAGCGTGTTTTCATCTCTTATTTTAGTCCTCCCATCGTTCCTGAGCGTGTTTGCACCCCTCAGTTATTTTGTGTCCTCCTCTCATTATCGAGAGCATTTGTATTTCAAAGTGACGAAATCGTTTCCTATATGTTTTTTATTTACCCTTCCCTTTTCTGTTATTTAACTTACACTTCTCTTACCATTATGATATTTTAAATGCCTTCTTACATTATTTATTTAAACTTAAATTCCCCTTAAATTTAAAACCATTCCATTGACTTAACATGGCGTTTCAATTGTGTTTCTAAACAACTTTGCCTCTTTCGCTTTGAATGTGATTATGCACTCACTAATATTGTTTAAATTATAAATAAAATAGGTCTAAAAGCAATATGTATCTTATTCGAAACATTTATGCAAATAGTTATTTTCAAACAGCACCAAGCACAAGGTTTTATCACTGCACGCATCTATATTTTTAAAAACAGGTAGGCCTACTGCACAGCACTTTGTCGGAACGGTCATGTTAAAAACTAGTTTTATTAAGAAATTATTTCTGGCAGCATGCCATTACGTTATCAACCAACGACTATTTCAATCGAACATAAAATTATATAAAAATTGTTACCGTTTATGCTTTCTAATTTGTATGTCAATTATGTGTATAGTCATCCATTATTTTATATTATTTATATCATAAAAACTCGGGGGTGTCTGCTTCAAAAAATCTGGAGCCATTTCTTACTAGCGCTCCCTTTATCAATTTAAAATGAGCAGGGTTGATTATTTTTCATTGCAAGTTGAAAAGCCAACCTTTTAATATATTTTAATGACAGGTAAAACAATTTTTTGACATATAACACAGTAGTTAATTAATTTTCCTCGATTTCAAGAGGATTTTTGGGCTTTCTCCCAATTCTTTCGGTCACCAAATCCTCTGTTCCCTTTTCTTTTTTATTGATAATATAATCTTTAAGAGCCGCTCTAGGAACATTAAACATCTTTGAGGCCCTGAGCTAACCCATCTTCTTTTATGGCACAGCCTTCACGGCATCAATTATTGACTGCTTGTCCCGAGACTTGCGTTTTTTGATCATTTTTAGCGCCGTCTGCAATTAAATGTATAGGATTGAAAATTACTCCATAAATAAGTGTGATTCCTAATATCATCCACAGGATGACTATTAGTAATCCTTTGGTGGGAGATATTTACGACAAAGTTTACGTTAAAAATAGCACCACTTTTTGAAATAACCGTTAATAGGAACTGAATTAGCCTACATTTTAAATAACTACTATATCTGCTTAAAGGTGTGCTGATAGTAATGTACTAGTTACTGACCTATAACTATGAAAACTTAGTCTTTCCTTTATGCTTCAAAAAACTATAAGCTCTTATTTTTATTTGATTGGCAATAAAACCTGTTCTAGAAACAGCAACCATCAGATTGACTCACAAACTGGCCAAATATAATAAAGGAACAAGTTACCATTGAGACCAATAGAGTGCAGCATATGACAGTCAAAACTTTGATTGACGATATTAGGAGCCTTCCTTTATTGGTGTTAAGTATATGTTTTCTTGGTAACAGACTTTGAATTAAATAACTATTACAAATATAATCTATACTTCCTCGACTTTTAATACAAGGTTTTTTGATGAAGATGAAAATTATAGCATTTCGTTAAAATTCGTAGATCAAGGCATTTCTTTTGATATCGTCTAATGCAGAGGTCAGCAAACATTTTTTGTAAAAGGCCAAATATTAAGTATTTTAGACACTGTGGTCCAAGAGGCAAATTCAAGGATATTTACATAGGAAGGCCTACTTAAATAACGAGTAAAAACCATGTGTTCGAAAATTTATCGAACGAAATGTAACAAAATAATAGTATGTATACAATTGTTTGAAATACAGCTCTACCAATGAAAAGAATGGATTTTTTTAAAGATAAAATTTCACCAAAGTTGGGTTCAAAGTTAGTAAACCCTATAAAGAAAATTGATTGCAAATGTGCATTTGTTAATGCTGACCTGCGTAGAGATTTTATACATTTCATCTTTGAAAATATTTTTTGACACAAGTAGGTGCTCTCAAATACAGATATAAAGCCCAGAGCATATGATATTAATTGACCATATTTATCACTTGGAAGACATCGATAGAATTTTTCTTAGATTTCTCTTGAAATTTGCCTCTAAGCATATCATCACACTGAAGATTAATAATTTCCAATCGAAGGTTAGGTGGAAGCCTCTCAAGTGCGCAGTCAAATGGATTTGAAATAAGGAAATGTCTTCTGCACTTGTTTCAATATTTGGAGAAAGCTGCTAGGTTTTAATTTGAATTTGAAAAAAAAAATACATTACTAGCTCACGGGCTGTACAAAATAAAGTGGTGGGCTGAATTTGGCCGTGGGCCGTAGTTTGCAGATTCCTAGTTTAATGTTGTACCGCCCTCCTTCTCCTCTAATGGACAAGGACAGGCGCACATATACATAAACTAAAGAGGGCATAAAAAATAACAAATGATTAATTGCAGAAGAGCAGTAGGACCACATAAATGCGAATAGGCCTTCAGTCGGACCTATACAACAATTTGCTGTCATGAAGCCCCTCAACCATCACCCGTTATTTTGTACTGTCAGTCAAGGGGGAAAAGAGGCGAGAATCCTCAGAGTAAAAACAATGACCTTTTTTACCTGCAATAGTAAAATAAAGATTGCATGTGAAGTAAATAAATATTTATTTAGAAAATGTAAAAATAGATATATATATTAATATAGGTAACAATAAATAAAAAATATATATATTTATAAAGATTTATGAAAACGGGGTTATGCCCATGATAATACTGCTGTACCGTTGCCATAACAACATTTGTCCTAACAATTATTTTCAAGATAAATATATGACCCCTCTATGGGTCTCCGCGGCAACCCGCAATATAATGACAACAATAACTAGCCGCCACAGGCTAACAACCCGCATTTCAAAACCGGATTGTTTCATATGACTTAGAATTACAATTTACAAACACAACTATTTATGGCAACCAAAATCTATCTTTTTAAAGGAGATAGTAAATCATGTACTTAGCCATAAAAAATAAGTACAAACAATATTTATCCTTAAGGGCTATAAACATTTACCATATTATCCAGGCATTACGCCTTAAAAGATGTAAGATTAAAAAAAACTACAAAAGATAATGTCCCTCATGGTGTTAACCATTATTTACCACGCCGGAAGGGCAAAAACTCCCAATAATACATTTAACCTGTAATAAAATATATTACGCCACGTTGGGCTACGTAATTCGTCATGTTTACAAAAATAGTGATTTAACCCAAGATAACAGAAAGTAAGCCCACAATTAATTTTGTATATACCTTGGGAAAAATCCCATCCTAGAGCAAGTGTCTAACTACACGGTTGATTCAAGAAGTGAGTTTACAACACAAACAGCACCAGTATATAAACCGTTGTTCTCTGTGAGGAGGGGAACATAGGGGGAACAAAAGAACATCAAAGAACAATCACGCGGAACAGAGGGAAGGGGTAGTAAGTCACCAAAGGAAACAACTAGATCATTGGAGGGGCGCGTAGAACATCACGTGTCCATCACGAGGTCATTCCCATGATGCAACGGGTGACCTCGCGCTCAACTTGCCACACCTACCACTCGTTTAGTCTTGTTTTCACACTCCGTGCGGATATAGTGCTCGCGGACAGGGATGTTGTTTAACGAGACTCGAGACACACTAATGGAGAACGGGGCCTTTTGGTGTGTACAATATTGTTTATTCTTCGGTGTTGTTGAAATAGTATTCATTCGCCAGTATATCCTTCATGCTTGTAATGTTGATGTCCATCAACGTTACAATGTGAAGACATATTTAAAAGATTGTACAGTGGCCATTCTTTGAAAGCTAGAATATTCTAACAATTAAATGAGTGACTATATTGAATAGTTTTCCCCATATTTTGTGTTAAAACTAGAAAATTTTACAACTCTTATAGTTAGAAACACCCTATACTTAAATAAATAAACATCTTTTTCTTAGAAATATAAACATATTTATTTGGAGTGTATGGTTTTGATAGAGTAGCCAAGCGTGTTTCTAGTAACATCAATTTTTATCTTACTTTGTTTCCTGCAAAAAAAAAGAATATCCATAAAATATCTCAAATGAATTTACATAAAAATTATTTTAAGATGTGTTTGTTTAATTTCGAATTTGGTAAGCTAATAAATCTTGAACGATGGTAAAAAAAATTATATACAAGTAAATGGATTGAAATAAATGTATTTAGATATCTTTTTCTATGTTATAATAAGTAGTAGGTGTCACTACTCTGTGGAACCACTATGTTTTAGCTTTATTTTTGGTAAATGATAATATCAAATTTTTTATATTTATTATATTTTACTTTATTACTATAACTATTGTGATTCACCCCCAGTTTGAAATACTGTTCACTTCAACTAAAACTTTAAAATTCCTATCAAGATAAAAATATCTTTGAAACATTTTACAATGTATAAAATATGTTACATAACCATTTTGACGATACAAAAGTAGATAGTTTTAACAAGCCGTAGTTATCCCATTTATATGCAAAAAAATTATTTATCATTCCACTAAAAACTTAATCAGAACAGAACATTATCACGTTATCACATTATCACATTATTTAAATCTTAATTTTGAAAAGTCAAAGTGAAATAATATTGCATTTTTTACTTAATTGGTATTTAAAAGATTCCATTCAAAATTTAATAACACTTGTTTAGAACTTACAAGGATAAAAAAATCATTTTATCGTGTTTATCTCATAATTTTAGAAATATTAAATAAGTATCATATAGATGGAAGATGATTGGAAGGAGTGATGAGTGGTTGGGAAGTTGAGGGTAGAGGGGGGAGCGATATAGAGTTGGACGAGTGTAGGGAAGTTGAGTGGAGAGGGCGAATGAGTAGAGGGGGGAGCGATATAGAGTTGGACGAGTGTAGGGAAGTTGAGTGGAGAGGGCGAATGAGTAGAGGGGGGAGCGATATAGAGTTGGACGAGTGTAGGGAAGTTGAGTGTAGAGGGCGAATGAGTAGAGGGGGGAGCGATATAGAGTTGGACGAGTGTAGGGAAGTTGAGGGGAGAGGGGGAATGAGTAGAGGGGGGAGCGATATAGAGTTGGACGAGTGATAGGGAATGAGTGGAATGAAGGGGAAGTAGGGCTGATCCTAATGAGAGTGTGTATGAATAAGGGTTGAGAGTTAGGGGAAAGAGTTGGGAGAACTGATCATGAGAAGGGATCAATGATGGTAGACGCTATTATGATATAGTTAATTTATTAGTTATTTTTAAACTTTTATCATACTTTTATATGTTGATATAGCTATTATTTTGCTTAACTCTGCAGTCTCTAAGGTTGCATGAGATAATGTAAATCAATGGTTAATGGCAATAATACATAAATATTGGCACCAAAGCAAATTAATTACAAACTAAATGAACGAAGGGAAGATAGTGTTCTATAACATCAAGAACAACTTATTTAAAATCCTCAGAATTACAAATAAAAATTCCGTTCACACGACCAATTACAATTATATGGTTCAGTTTTAATGTAAAGACCAGGTGTATATCTGAAATTAAGCACGATTTGTGTGAACCATGAAGTTTGCTGAATCCGAGCGGTACTGTACTGTATTGTACTGTACTGAAGTGCATGAAGTTTAGGTAAACTTGAGTCTCTAAACCTATTTCATGCTAGTGGACGTAATCAATTACCATACCAGAGCTACCAAAGTTGAATCATTAAAAAGCTAGCATGCCACACAGTAAAACTTTGACATCAATTCTTCAAAAGTGAAGACATGATGGATAATTTAAGGTCTCAAAAATTATACATTTTTGAAAACTATTAGATTCTCTAAATCATATATTTGATTATAAATCTTATTAATTTGTCATATTAATTACTTTTGGATAAGCCTTAAGTCTTCAAACTTGGACTTTATTTATATAAAAATATAATATTATTTTTGAGAATAGGAATAATAAGATTCTTGGTAATAGATAATAAAATATTACTTTTAAGCGCTAGAAACTTCTATCAACTTTTAACATTTTATTATGTAAACTTTCTTTCAAGTTCAAGGTAGTGATTGTATATAGATAGATTAAACTTTTTAATTACCAGACGCATTAGGTTTTTACATACTACATATTGGAGAGATAGCGTCCTCGCTTGTAAGTGTAATTGTAGTGTAAAAATAATATAAATCATTTCGCCGTAAAACCTCTAAAAGACAAGATCTACCAAGTAAATCTGCCATCCTAAATATGATTTCTGTTGTCAACATCCTTTTCTCAACTAATACAAAGCCTACAACGATGAATAAGGTATCAGTGGATATAATTTCTTACCGACTTCTGACATAGCACTATCAGTTTAGGTTAAGACACGTTGTTTGTTTAAAATTTAAAATGAAAGAAAAATCAATCAATATTTTTGAATAAATTACCTAAAACAAACTCTCTTTGCTATTTTGTGTATACACTTAGCTGAGTATTTAATTTCAAAAACCCAACAAAAGACTCTTTTGGGGAGGGGAGGGGAAGGTGAATGTGTGAAAGCTTCGCAAGTGTTTATTGGTTATTTATCTATTTCAAAACTAGCTATTTACCACTATTGATATTAACTAATTCCTATACTATACAATACCTTATAAGTATATTGGTTAAATTAACCAAGTTTAATATAGTTTATATAAGTTTAAATATTAAATGCTTCCTTTGAAATAATTAAAATTAATCAAACTAGTATTTCCAGTCAGAGCTACATCAGCTCACCTCTGCCTTGGGTCATTCATTAGAATAATTGCCGGCTGAGTTGTCGGCGGTCCATATATTTTATAAATACTAAAAAAATAAGAAAAAATAAGGAATATAATATTATTAACGTGTATTGAGGCTTAAGTGAGCACCTCAGTTGTTTATTGGTCAGAGTTCCTGGATGCAGATACAGAGATCCTGGGTTTGATCCCCTGCGTTTCCAGATCTTTCTGTGAGGTGTTGGGTCAGAAAGGGGTCAATTCAGCCTCGTGAGAACAAATGAGAAGCTACTTGCATGAACAAGTAGTGGGTATGATCTAGAAAACTGGGATTTATGGCCCGAGGGTTTGTTGCGCTGACCAATGACACCCTCTATCCGAAAAAGTTGGCACCATCATCGCCAACAGAAGGCGGCTGCTTGTTCAGTATGGCTCGACTGCGAGATGACTCTTAAGAGATCCCTACAGTTTCAACGACATGTTTTAGTATCATATAAGTGTGACACATTATATCAGCCATGTAAGACTTGTTGCCCTGTTAACAATTAGGAAAATCCATCCTCAGTAGACCCAACCGGGATTTGAACACTGATCTTCCCGTCATCAGCAGGTCAGTCTAATAAACGAGAGTGGGTGACCTGGTGGTCTAGTTTTAAGATTTCTGACTTCTATGCTGGGGTCCGGGGTTCAATCCTCGGTCCCGGCATAGATTTATCTGATTGCCAAACACTTCCTTCACCTCTGACAAGACGTGTATTAATCACATCTTGTGAATGTGGGGAATTCCAGGCCACCACCGTGGTTTGGATCCCACGTTAAACTGTAGGTCCTCCATTTCATCTCACAATCACCCAAAGTGCGTACAGCCCAAAGGGTAGTAAGACGCGGTGGTGATAGTAATAATAATAATAGTTTTGATTTAAAATTCAATTCCTTTATTATAGTGCTGGTCAACAGTTGTAAGAACTATAACAGGCCGGCACTGAAAAGTACCCAAGTACCTTACAAATACATTTAATTACACGAGAAAATAAGATAAACAAAAATGGCTAAATAATTATATATAATAATGAATAATTACTAAATAAAATTGTAACTAATAATATTAATGAGAATAAAAAATAGCAACAATAACAAATAACTAAAGAGTAGTTAAAAGAAGTAAACATATGCAAAAAATAAATTAGAATATTGTAAATTTAAATATTATAGACAGAACCTCTACATGATAAATTATTGATATGGGAGTTCCTTAAATAACTCTCTGAGTTTAGATTTTCTTTTATGATTGAAGTCGAATTCAACAAATCTAGAATTGGTGCTATAGATACAACGACCTATAATAGCCAATGAGAAAAAATAATTTTGGGTTACCAAAAGTCTGAGAAGGGATATGAACGCCTACGTGATCAAGGGCAAATTTTCAAGAAATTTTGTCTATTAAATGTATTAAAACAAAAATAGCATCACAATAAAGTCTACGCTAGAAGAGTGTTTGAAGCCCTAAGAGGTTTCGAGTTCTGTCATAATCATAATCATAATAATAATAAGCAAGTGATGCCTTAGACCATTTGTCCACTGAAGCGGGTCCAGTACTAGAAGCTTATAATATCTATATAAATATCATTGAGATCAGATCATAAATGATGGTTTATTTTTTAACTCATAGACACATGAACTCACTATTATAATATTTTCACAGGAATGTTATGGTAAGTTTATGAGTCGACATAATTTTAACTATCAATCACATCCATGTTAACTATAAGTTTTAATCCAATTAGATTGTTCATTATGGATCATTGAAAGTGGAGTAGGTTTGTGAATTCATTTAAGTATAGTTTAATCTGGTGTGTTTGTTATAATATATTCTGAGTTTTTAAGGTTATGTTAACTAATTAAACTATTTACCTACACAAACTTAATTTCAAAATATGTATCTTAAGCTTTTTATCAACTTATCTAAATATCTTTTCTTCTATTCATATAGTATATAAAAATTTCTAAAGGTATAAAGATCCATAAATTAATTCACGGTCGTTTATTTTTTGGAATAACTAATATTTCTTACAGTAACTTAAAGAACTTAAGGGATATAAGAAACTTAAAAAAACACGTCTTCCATTTCTACCTTACAGTTTAAATCACTTTCTGCTTATTAATGTATACTAGAGCCCGTTTTATAAATAATTCATTAATGGAGAATAAAATCTATTTTTATTTTAAAAAAAACATTTTTCACATAAAGTAATGATTTAACTTTTCTCAGATTTAGTTAGCTGAAAGTTAAAAAAATACTTATCTTATCCAACTACCGTTTACGTCAACATATTTGACAACATAAAATGCTATAAATGAATTAAACTTAACCAAGAAAAGTGTTTTATGTGCGTGCGACGATTTAGTAAGAAAAATCCCTACACATATCTCATGCCATCTTATGTATCCACAATACCAGCCACGACGAGTGTTCACTGCTTACGCCAGATTTTTTGACACTTATTCGATCGCTGGTGAGATAGCGTGGTGGGACCATGGGTCCCTGAAAAATAGGTACCTTTACAACAGAAGACATCCTGTCTCTATCCTATAAGAACCTTTTGATTTTACTTACAACAAACAGACATTCTAAAATGAGATTATTTGGTATTATTAGTTATAATAACCAGAAAAAAAAGGAAAGTTCTACATAAATTCGAATGAAACATACAAGCCTTATAGTTTGATCACAAGTAAGTATTAGGCGAAAACCCCAAAAACCGCCAATGGACGGATTTTTTGCTCCATCCAAGGATTAGATTTTTAAAATGGCCAAATCCTAATATTTTTTTTTATCGATCTCGGGTTTTGGTCGTCTCCAATCAACCAAACTTAGGATTGTGCCATTACTAAACGAGCACATCTTAAAATAAATTTTAGACCGTTTCTCGACCAGACTAGTCAGGCGGCATACACGCGATTTTGAGCAACCACATGATTTCAAGAGGGCAAGTGGATCTAATTATATGCAAACAGAACCAGACATAACTTACTAAATAGTTCAAGTTATCAAAACCACATGAACAAATTAGTTTTTTTTAAAAACCTAACCTAACCTAGCCTAACAATAAAATGACTTTATTTTCAACTTTGGTCGGTAAGTAACGCACAATTCTAAGTTTGGTTGTTTGGAGACGGCCAAAGCCGAAATTGAATAAAACTTCGGGCTTTGGTCATTTTAAAACGTCAATCCTAGAGTTTAGCAAACAATCCGTCCATTGGCCGTTCTCGGAATTTGCATCCAGAATAAATATACAATATGAGAAACGAAAATTAAAGTAAATGGAAAAAGCACCCTATTGTAATTGCCCTGCTGCAGCCCCTTTTTCGTCTTACAGGACCAAGGCCGGCATATAAAATTAAAGAACATAATAAAAGAAGGAAAACTAATGCAGAGTGAGCAGATAGGACACCCAATAGTATATATAATTATATAATATAGAAACTCTTGTTTCCACAGAACCCACCCGGCATTATTACGCTACCAAAAATAAAAAAGGATTAAAGAGTGTTTTCAGGTAGAAGAGAATATTTAGTTAAATAAGAGTTAAAGTCAACATGACATGAGCTAAATAGATAAGTGCAAGCTTTATTGATAAACACAAATATATATATATATGATCCATAGAAAACATTTTAGGTATTTACCTTGCAATATTATTAATTTAATTTATAAGTCAAATGACTAAAGCAAAAATCAAAATATATAACATGCTTTCCTTAGTAAGGACTCAAAATATTTAGCATACTCTTCCTAATGAAAGGATTCTAAATATTTACTATAATTTCCATAATTTTGACGGCCATTTAACATTTAATATAAGTTGGAAGAACTCTGAATATTTGTCAAATCTTTCTTTGTAAAATGAATCAAAATACAAACATACTATTCATTATAAAATTATTAAATGCGTAACA
>JBCFYV010001001.1:39365310-39382142 GCA_039000515.1 Timema cristinae
TTAAAGTACTGCGATCACGGGCCTCTTTCACAAACTCTCGTCATGACGAGTTAAGTCACTTGTTTTTTTGATGTAAATGAAAACATTTTGTTCCAATAAGCTACAAGACTAATGACTAATAAATTTATATTAATATACCACTGTTTATACCTAGGATGGTGAAGTTTCCACCCGCTTGGGTGGCCACATGGTTTAAGGCATCACTCTTTTAATATACCAGACTGCCGAGACGATGAGATTGAGGTTGGAATTTTTGTTCAGGTGTACTGAGTGTGATTTTTTTTAAAAAAAAGGGTTGTAATGATCCTGTTTTGTTGCATTGCTTTCTGTAGTAAGTAAAGTTATTTGTGTCAATTTCTTTAGTCCGTGGCTGTACTATTGTTGTCACACTTTCAACACGTGCAAGGCAGCTGCGATCAGGAACCTTTCGGTTTGCTTGTTTACACCTCTAATAAGAATTAAGGGAAGAAAAACTCGCACTGTAGGTGCGAGAAAGAGAGAAATATGCTTCATTTGAAATTATATTGTTTTTATGTTTATTTTCTAGAAGTAGTTCAACTTGTGTCCGTAAGAGCTCAGCAGCTCCCGGGCACAATCAGAGGTTAAAGTCTGATAATATGTGTTGATAAGAATATTGGTACATCATAAGCATTATATCGTTGAGGTCAGAACGTGTTTTTCAAGCCTACAATATATTTTTGTCACGCCACCTGTTGTACAGAGTGCTAACTGTCGTAACGAGGTAAGAACGTTACTGGGTTTCTAACTTCCCTTTACGCAAATGTGGGTGCGGGTACACTTTCCATAGACATGACCTTCCTCGTCCCTAGCACACTAGCGTAGTTAGTACATAAGCGTACATCCCGAACGGGTAATAAATAAGATGCACTGCTTAAAGTAATGTGGTTTTGTTTAATTAACGTTAACAGCTGTCATTTTATTGTGTTTCCTACTGAAGTGTGGAGCATATGGTCGACAAGAGGGTGGGTCACCGTCTATTTCTGTAACATATTAACCTGAATTATGCTTGTTCTTGATTTGTTACAGAGGAACATACTTTATTCTGAGCTTGTACCGGTCTTTCGTGTGGGACGTATTTTGTTTTTGGAGGAATGCCCGCACGGTGATTTGTGACCAAACATTATTCTTGGATTTTCAAGCCATCTGGACCAGATCTCTTGGGCTGAAATTTCCCAAAATGTTTAAGAATAAGAAGTTAAACCTTAAGTTGTACACAAAATAGTACATTACTTAGTTTATTCTATTGTCGATATGAGATATATTGTGTTAACTAAGGTTTGGTAGTTTTTAACCTGCAATGGCATGAAACATTGCTGTGATCCTGAGCAACAATTGAAATATTTTAGTTCAACGGAGCAGACATGGAGAGTCTCTTAACATTGATATTTTTCTTCCCACAAATTACTACCCATTCACGATAAACACATATATAACTTAGGCTACTGAAAAAGGAATGAGGGAGGTAGATATTTTGAAAAAAATCCACCGTATTTGCATGGCTGGAAAATTGATAAGAATTTAGAGATGGAGGTTTCAAGCCCCAATCACCTTGTGGATACACCAGTCACCCATCCGTATGTTTCCCAACCTCCCTCCACGGCGAGACAACTGAAACTCTCACTAGTATTTCACATAGATTATACATCTGAAGTTTTACGTCTACACTACGGTAATAGCGATTTTGGACCAAAGAATCATATTTTATCTTAGTGGACGTAAGCATATAAATGTATATATTTTATAAATAATTAGCCTATTTTCACTCTATTTCTAGAAAAACAATAATAAAACAAGCAGGACACTGATATTTGTTTACCTTTGCATGAAAAAAGTATCATATTCTAAGATATTCATATAAAGCCTCTCAGTGACTCCAAAATATGTTACTGTTATGAGTTACCGAGAAGATAAGGACTCAAATATGAAAATAGGCTGGATACACCAGGCTTGATTTTTTAATCAAAAATGATCACCGATACTCACTCAAGGCTAATACTTATGTATTTCCACTAAGTTAACTTTCTCACACACATACACTTTGATTAAGTCATTAATAACCTATATGTTAAGATACGGAGGGATACCTACTATATTAGAACGATAAAGTTATTTACTCTATTGCTTAGAAAATATGCGGTGTACAACGTGCAGTTTTTTGTATTATATTAAACTTGTCAATTTAAAATGAACTATATTAATAAAAAAGTCACAAGTTAATATTTACTTTTTTACAATAAGATATAATTTCAATTAAATTAAAATTATATAAAACATGAACTACAAGAATATAGTTTTAAGGTAATCATATTATTATAGAGAACAAGATAATGTTATATCATACACGACGAATATTTATAATACAATGATTTTAACAAAATTTTATATTTTAAATTAAATAATGTCTAAATACTTTAAAAGGTTCAGTAGCTTCCTGGTAGATTGCTCTGCCTTCGGAAGCACCTCTCCCTCTCCTCCCAACCCCTTTAGGGCATTCACTATCTTTCCATCTTTTTTTTCTGTCATCTCCGCTAGTCCCGGTGATGTATTTGTATGATCTATGTTAAAAGTGTTTTATTGAGTAAGCTTGATTATGTTTAGCTAATAAATAATTTGCATAAACAGTGTTTCCTTGATTAGATAAAACCTTATTGTATAACATTGGTTTCGAAAGAAGAGAGAGCTGAAAATATTTCTATAAATAGTTTTATTCATGTTTAATAGAAGAAAAAGACCTTTTCCGACTTAAAGCAGTATTAATTTTTAAGATATTGAGATTCAGTGGCGCATCCAAGAGTTTACTTATCAGATGGTGGGCATGTGTGTCATAATTATTATTTCTATCCCCTGAAAATATTCATCAAATTATTTTAGTTTAAAACATTTTTTTTAAATTACACATTCACACATGTATATACAGGTTTTTAAAAAGGGGGGTTCATAAATTATGGTTCTTGTTCTACACATTAACATGAGTAGAATGATTTTAATGATGTTACATGACCTCTAGTTTTGTCAGCACATCGGTAAACTCCAATAATAAAAATAAAAATAAAAAAAAACAAAAATGTCTTAGAAATTATAGGTCCCAAACTTATTCACATAGAGGTAAAGATAATTTTGTATTTTAGTAATAAAAACTAAATGCTACGGTGCGCCACACAGACTTTCACTCGCTTTTATTGAAATAGACATTTACTAAAACTCGTAGATTTGTGAAATGAAATAATATACACTGTTACTTACTCTACGCAGGGGTGGTTTAAGGGCCGTGCGAACCGGGTGGCTGCCCGGGGAGCCAGCTTGAGGGGGCGCTAAACAGAGCTAGACATGGCCTAACGTGGCTGGGCGGATATGAAAATAATTCCCAAACATATAACTTCAAACCTAAGTAGTATGGCCGTGATATGATTATAGTCCTCAAACATCCAAACCTAACGTAACCGTGGGCGTTATATGAAAATAGTCCCCAAATCTAACGTAGACAAGGGGTGATAGTGGAGCTAATAAGCTTAACTAACAAACGTTCAAAATTTAATACTGACATGACATTTTACACATTAGTATAATTTTGTGCTGAGCAAAATAAATTTAGTGTGACTTTTAAAAAGTTATTTTATATTTGCCAGCTTGAAATAATGGCACCATAACTCTTTTTTTTTTGCAATTATAACGTAGATCATTCATAATGTGAAAGTGTTTGTTAAACTTATAATAAAAGACAGAGGATGACATTGTCTACAAAACAGGTTCTTATAGTTTTATTTGTAATCCTAACAGTTTTTGTACAATCTCTAAGCGAAACGTTAGCGTATGTTTAACATTTGTGGAGTTTCCCTTTCAATTTTTTACCTACCACGCCAAGGTACGTTAGGTTTGGGGAATATCTTCATATTTCCCAAGAATACAATCTTCATGAGAAATGTGATATCTGGCAGCTAGTAGAAGATTTAAGAAATGTCAGATTAGAAAAAAAAAATGTTTTTGTGAAAGTTTTGACTGCCAAAAGTGACAATAAATCAACATATTATGATCATTACAGATAATATGGCTTGGCAATTGGATACATGAGATTGATCTTACTTTTGCTAGCTGTTAGCTACCTACACTCCTATGGTGAATGGACTATATTATCCACCGGTTACGTAGCGAGGCGCCAAAAAACAATAACACCCGGGCGTGAAATTTAGCTCGGGCCGCCCCTGACTCTATGACATTAGGAATGAGGAACACTGTTACCGAAAAATGGAGAAAAGAGAAACACCTTTGTCAACCAAAGAGCATAAGAATCACATTAATTTTCAAAAACCTGTATTAAAAACAGTGGTGTAGTCGTAAATTTAGCAATACCGGAACTCAAGTCCGTAGCAATCCCAAAGTTGAAGTGAGGTTTTAGGACCCCCAAACGCTGTAGGCGAAAGGCTTGCACAAACATGAGTGTCCTCTAGAAAATATTTGGAGCATCTTACAATGCACTTCCCCTAAAATTCCAGGAATTCACATATAGCACTCTAAATTCATCAGAATTTATTGATTAATAGTATGAAAAAAGTTTTAACATAATATTGATATAAAATCAATTAATTAACTTTGAATTGCATAGTATTAAACTTTAGTAAGATAATATTTCGAATATTTTCACACAAAAAGCAGTGCCAGAACGGCGTTCCCCCACCCTCCTGCTCCACTTACACCTGATTAAAAAGTATATATATATATTTGTTTATAGCTCAAAACTTATTGGTTTTATATATAAAAAAAGATTTTTACTTTCAACTATAAAATGATGTGTTATTACGAGACTCAAATAGTTGCGAAGAATAGATGAAAATTTTGAAATCTTCCCTATGTAAAGTACCCTCAAAGTCATATTAATGAGAAAATAAAAATATCCATCTTTTTTATAATGATAAACTGTGTTTAGATATAAAATTTAATCAAAATCATTAGAGTGAATTTCGTGAAAATAAATTTCTTTTCTATTTGCCTTTCAATAAACTAGCCTTAAATTTAGGGTTAGATATCTAATTCCAAAAACACCTCGGTGGAGGGGGTGAGGTAGGTCTTATGTAAACACCAGATACAAAATGTTAGCCCAAACGGTAAAATGGTTTCGGTGGTCGGTTCTAGCCCAAATCAAGGTACAAACAGTCAGACGGCATTGCGGGAAAGTACTTTTTTTGTTTTAAGGGGTCATGAAACGTCGACATTATCAAAATATCAATTTCCAAGTTTTGACGATCACAATATTTTCACTCCGAGTTGTCGAGACAAAGTAAATATTAGTTTACAAAGTTTAGTTGCCCACAGCCGTTGCTTGCCGTTGGTTTGATTGCCATTGATGGGGAGGTCGAGGTTCGAATCTCATCTGCGTGACCTGACGATGGTTTTCCCGCTAATGTAATTATTATATATTATATATATATATATATATATATACCTTTAACGATTTTCCACATGTGATTTATCACTTTGGTTTTCCCATCTTTACACAATGCAAATGCGGGTTCACTTCCTCATCTCTACCCAATCAGATTAAGCCGTATATCACCTGTGCCTGAACGTAGCAATAAAAAAGGGAATACTTGGTTTTGGATTGGTTATAATTATATTATAATAATAAAGTAATTAATTTTAAATGGAAATATGTCTTAGCGAAATTTATTTAATTCTGATTTTTTTTATCATAGAGTAAAATATTCTTGTAAGTATGGTGTTCGAAAAAAGTTAACAGTAGGGCCTAATTCTAAAGTGAAGTAGGTGTACAGTACGTAAATTATATTTAATTGAAATAAAATGTAAAAATTGCAATTTTTCTCCAAATTTGGCCACCTTTTTCTAACTCATTAATTTTTATGAAGATATTTCTCATTTTTTATCAGGCTATCATATAGAAATTAGTGTGGTTTTCATTTTGGTTTTTCTATCTTCTGTACAAACAAATTGTGGGGCATTTATTTTAATTCTAACCTTTTTATACCATGTATTTAAATAATTAGCGTAAGTAGGGACCGTAAAAACTATGTCACTAAAAAAAAGAAATGGGTATATTTTTTTTAAATAGGGAAGAAAATATATTTTTATATATTTTACAATAATAAATGTCACAATTGACTGTAAATAATTATTTCCAGAGGTAACTAAGTAACATTATATTTTGACAAAGATTCGAACCATTGTCCTTTGACTTTGGACGTCATTCAATAAAACCCCAGGATTGTGGCTCAAAACTCGGCATCACTCCTTGGAGAGAATAACGGTGATAGCTTGTCTTTGTTGAGTAGCAAGCAACAAAGTTGAAAGGATTAAGGGGGGTGATCTGCCTGTGTAATGAAATTACACTCTGAAAGGGAGATAATATAGACGGGGTGAGAGGGTTTAGTGTGTCGACTGCCAACTACAGCAGCGCACCTTTGGTGAGGTGATAATACATGGAACTACTTGGAAGAGAGATTTGCAAAACCTCAAGATGTCCATCCGAATGTTAAGCATATGAATTAAATAAAAAAATACTTCCTTTGTGAATCGAACCCTGAACATTTGATCAAAAGGAAGATGTGATGCCCCCAGGACAAGATGTAGTAACTTATAATAGTAGTTAATTAATGTATTTAACTTTATTTTGGGTAGTAAGACGCGGTGCTAATAATAATATAAATAATAATAATAATAATAATAATAATAATAATAATAATAATAATAATAACTTTATTTTGAGCACCAATATTTTATGAAACTCAGGACAATATATAATACCAAAAACCTTAGGATATAGTTTACGGTAAACAGTTTTTTCCGACCATAGGGCGTGTCCACTACTTAATAATAATCATTTATTATACCCGCTTTGGTGGCCGCATATTCCAAGGCGCTATTCTTGCAGTGGACTAGACTGCCAATGACGAGGATATCGAAGTTCGAGTCTTGATTGGGTGTACTGAGGGTGGTTTTTCAAAATGTTTTTCCATTATCTTTCACTTTCTATAATTAATATAACCTTCCTAATCCATAACATTATTAGAGTAATTAGTAGGGTCTACATTAAGCCTATAACGCGAATGGGTGGTAAGTTGCGGGGCTAAAACCAATGCATTTAATTTTTTTTTAAGTGGAAGTATTATGAGTTAAGTATGTTTTTATTATTAATAAAATGTTCCACAACAAGTATGTAAGGATTTAATAGAAGGATTGAGATTTAAAGGGTAGATTAGAGAAAATGTACCATTATTAGCAGGGAAAGAGGATGTGAAGACCACAGAGTTGTAAAATAGCTCTCCTATGAATCCATTTGAGATTTTAACCTTAACTCCCTTCACACACACACCCCTCCGACCCCCTTCACCAAGCCCAAACGCCTGAGACGGTGTGACCCTCATCGGGGGTTTGAGCCAGATAATTATAAACACAGGTTCCCCTACGTTATATCCCGATGAAAGTTCTTGCATGATGGTGAACAAATAAAGGTTATATGTTTGGCGGGAAGATTTGTATGAAAGGAGGATTTGTGACAGCTCACAAGATCTATCCGGGATGATTGCCAGATCTAAAGTTGCTTTTTTTATTTTCGTTGAAAGTAAAATGAAAAAAATAAAATAAAAATAGAAACCTAGACCGGAAACGGCGCGAATGATTTATTTTCAGCAGACAGGGACGTAGCAAGTGTGAGAAAAATAGTGACAAAGATGTTTCTTACAACCTATAGCGGAGAGGCGGGAAAATATGTAGTGAGTTAGAGTTTATAAGAGAATATTTCACTGGACACTGAAGAATATAAACCCTCTCCTGATAAAATAATTATTGTAGTGAATTAAAAAAAAGTCAGTAAAGTACCTTGAGAAATTAGAATTAGAATATTATTTACATCCATTACGTTAATTTATCAATATGAAAGTGTAAACCCTTATTTCATCAATGGTAATCTTTTCGGCCGTGCCGGGAATCGATCTTGGGACACTTATCTCAGTAGACAAACACGCTACTAACTGAGATAAGGTGTAGGGTCATAGCTGGAATAAATCTCACAATAATACTCCATGGTATGAGCATATTACATCCAAATATGAAGTTTGAAGGAAACCCATATAACTGTTTCTCCTGTTTCCTCAGGTACGAACGTCTTTGGTTGAGTGGGACATAAAGAGTCAATAAAATTGAGTGACTTCAATTTTCTCTCTGATATGAAAAAATAACATTCATATAGAATCAGATTTGAGATTTCCATATATTTATATCAAAAAGTTTCGCTTGGAGTACCAAGTCAAGGAAATAGAAGTAAGCTCGTTTGATGTTCAGATAAAGGGGAGTTAAATAATTTTTTTGGTGAAAATGGATTTTAGTCCCTGAGGGAGTACAAGAAATTAATCTACAAGTGGTTAAAAGGAGATAACTCATATCGCTATTAATTTATTCACTATGTTAGAGTGTGAAAGGGATTGAAACATAAAATGGCAGTAATGGTTTAGGGTAAAGAGACTTAAGTCACTTATATTATTATTATTATTATTATTAATATTATAGCACCGCGTCTTACTACCCATTCGGGTTATATGCACTTACGCTAATGTGTAATGGTAGGGTGATTGTGAGATGAAATGAAGGACCTACAGTTTAACGTGGAATCCGAACCACGGTGGAGGCCTGGCATTCCCCACATTCACAAGATGTCTTGTCAGAGGTGAAGGAAGGGTTTGGAAATCAGATAAATCTTTGCCGGGACCGAGGATTGAACCCCGGCCGCCAGCATAGAAGTCTGACACCTTACCCCTAGACCACCAGGTCACCATAGTCACTTATATCCTTTTACACATTACTTTGAACTGACTTGAATACTTTTCCACATAGCATTACCATCCTAACCAAAGAAGATTATTTTTACAAGCTCTAGTTTTTGAACTGATATTTTCACAATCCAAACAAATTTCCTCTACATTTAAACTGTTACAAAAGATAACTTATTTAAAAAAAAAATTGTTGTAACAATTTAAATGTAGAGAAAATTGGTTTGATAAGTGATAATATTAATTGAAAAACGAGAAACTTCAAGATTCATATTGAGAATGTTCACATTATCGAGTTGGCAACACTGGTTAACAGAAGACCAGAAACATACTTTGGCCTATAAACAGTGAAGTAAGGCAAAACAATTGGAAGATTCCAGGTTGAAGTGAAAATTTAGATCTCCGGAAGATGACATGAAAGCAATTTTTGAAGAATTCTAGAGTATGGGGAACCATTCAAAAAGATTTTAATATACTTCTGGCTTAATAACAACCAGAGAAAAATAAACTGAACAAAGGGGAATACATCTGCGCCATGGTGAGAAGCAGAAGAACAGGCTAATAGCAAACACATATCATTTAGTAATTAATGGTGAATTGAACTTTATATACAAAAAATTATTCTTTCCTCATTTGATGAAACTAATAAGTCTATAGCTAATGTTATAAACAAGTCTCATTTCTCAGTTGCTGGAATAACAGTGAACTGCCCTGTCATACAAACAAAATAAGTGATGAGGTATAGAGAAAGCCAAGAATAGCATACTTTCAATTTCTGCCCATGAGAGCCTTTCAATGTAACAAACATCAAAAAAATACATCCCATCTTATACCTTAAATGAAATTTATGATGAATACATAAAATCCTGCAAAGACGCCATGACGATAGGTTTGTCAGCCATACTATTTATGAGCGATAGTTTCATGAGAAGAATCTATCAATAAAACCATCAAAGAAAAGATAAGTTTGCCAGAAGAAGAGCATAAGGTAACTTAGCAGAAGTATTTTGCTGCCCACTAAAGGTTATCTGATGAGGCATATATAGCGAAATCAGAAGACAAAAAGCTATTCCATTCCATAATATATGTATAGTTCTTACTTATAGTATGTAGCAGTGACTTACAACCCCTAATCTTGAGAACTATATTGCAATTCAGAAAAGGTAGTATGGACAGTCAATCTCACAGAACTTGACTGCACATCCAATCAGGCACAGTGTTATATGTGTAAGGAAATGAAGCAGATGGTGGAAGACGCTTAAATCAGGTATCATCATATCTTTACAGACATCAAACAAGCTTCCTTACACATGTCAAAAGAGTAATAATTTACAGTCCATGTGGAGCGGAAAAAAAACACATAATGGCAATGTGTATGTCTGCATTAAGAAACAATAATCTACTATTGACATAAAGAACAAAAGTTCTTGGTTTCAGGATATACATACCTAGAGTGTGACACTGACCACGCTCTAATTTTGTAAGGTAAAAGAAAAAAAACCTGCATTACAGATTACCATCTACATGATTGGATACAGCTTGTTCGCTCTGGTGGAAAGACCCATCCTTTCAAACTAAAACCAATGGTTCAGGCATACTTCTTAGAGTTTTCCAATTTGTGTGAGAATACATTGCAAGTAAAGAAGAACAATGATGATGATGATGATGAAGAACAGTTTTATTGGAAGTTAAATGGGTTAGATTTGTGAAGGAATCAACGGTACTAATTTACAAAGACACCTTGGATGAGTCTGCAGGCTTAAAACAAATCTCATTATCTAGACGGGGGCAAGGTCATTATCGACTATTACATCCTCAATCTTACAATGGACCATTTCCGATTCTATTGAAGAAAAAACAAGAACTTCTTGTCTTGCTTTGTCTCATACCTATTTTATAACTTTTATCAGGGACTACCAACAAACGTAACCCCGGACATTCTTCCAAATACTATTGAAGATGGGGATGAGAAAGACACTAGAGGGTAAAATTTAAAAAAATTATCATCAACAAGTTTATAGCAAGACTTAGCAAATGTATAAGAAATACCTTGTTTGTATAATTTTTTTAAAACAGACGTGCTACAAACATTTTATTTATTTATTTATTTAGCACCCCGTCTTACTACCTAGTAGCTTAAGTACTAATTACGCTAATAGGTTAGAAATTGATAAGGTTGAATTTAGAGGAAGTGAACCTGCATTAGCGTGGAGGGAGAGTGGAAAACCATTAGGAAAATCCACCTCCAATTCACCTAACCGAGATTCTATCTCCCCGTCATCGCAGTCGAACTCAACACGACTAGAACGTTAGCTAACTACGCCACCGAGGCTGGTCACACTTTTTTGTTAGCTGTTTGACTCATTCCATTGAGCTAGCTCTATCCATTCCATCTCATTACATCTTATCTCTATCTTGAGCTAGTTCTTTCCAGTCCACCTCATTACACCCTATCTGTATCTTGAGCTAGTTATATCCAGTACAGCTCATTTCACTCTATCTTTTTCAGGTACATTCTAATGTTATCCTCCCATCTCTGCCTAGGTCCTCCCAATGATTATCTTCACATTGGGTTTTCCAGTCATTACTCTGAATACGGTTCTAGATTCTTCCATTTACGCTGCATGTCCTACCCACCGTAATATGTGAGATTATATATCCTAACAATACTTGTGATTAATAAAGGATATGTAATCCATCGTTATGTAAACTCCTCCCCTCACCACTAGGCTCATCTCTTTTGGGACCAGATATCTTCATAATAACCTTGTTTTCTAACCACCAAAATTATGTTTGCGTCATTTAAGGTAAGAGTCCACGTTTCAGCATCATATAAATTAAAATTGTATGTGACTGAGATGAATTGACAAAACGCTGCCGTTTCAAACGTCACAATTGTCTGACAGTGATGTGCTCTTCATAAATGGAAAGTGTGTAAATAAAGCTAGGATCTTTATAAATTCAAAATTCCACCACACACAATAATTGGGAGATGTATTTGGCCTATAGGCCGTGGTGTTATTCATAATATACGCCTGTCCTTGTAAATCCAGGAGAAAAACAGTTTCTAACAAGACAACTTTGTCATGTTTTACCTTATATATTTCAAGGTGCATAATATGTATACAATATTTTTCAAACCTTGTGTAAATATATTTATTTCAGACTTTTATAGGTACGAGTTTTAATCAAAATAATTAGAGTAGATTTAGAGAAAATTAATTGTTTCTCTATCACCCCTAAGTAAACTACCTTTAAAATTAGGGTTATAGTGATAATTCCAAAAATCTCTTTGGGGATCCTTAAAAAACGCCTAGACAAGTTTTATCTCGATCGGTAAAATTGTTTAGGCTCCATTCTCGGTAAAACTGACAGACAGACAGACAGACGGCATCATGAAACCACATTTTCGAGCTCAAGGGTCATTAAACGTCGAACTCCGTCAAAATTTCTAATTATATTTTTAACTAGATAGCTGTTGCCCGCGGCTTTGCTCGCGTGGAAGTTGATTATATACAAATACGAAAATATACATTTGTATTTACAGATTAATTTAAAATATTACGTTACGTTGATGACCATAACTTGACCTCAGATCAAAAATAATGCAAGTCCGATACAAACTTTCACCCCCTTTTTCATCCCTTATTAAATAAAATTTCCAAAATTCCTGAAACACATAGGCCTATTTATTTGTTTTACGTCAATAACCAAAATACAAAATTTTGTTTATGTAACTTTCAAAATGACGGACTTTCATACATATTATCATACATATTATCATCCCCTATTTTGACCCATTTGGGGTGGAATTTTCTAAAATCCTTTCTTAGTGGGTGCCTACATAACAAAATGAATATACAGTCTGAATTTCATGCTTGTAGCCTTGATAGTTTGCGCTCGGCGATGATGAATCAGTCAGTCAGTCAGTCAGTCAATCAGTCAGGACATGTTATTTTATAAGTATAGATGATCACTATACTTCCTATCCATGTTGTCGCGAGAAAGTAATAAGCTAGTACATAAATAACGAAAGTGATAATTATCACTAAAGAACTTTAAGTAATTATTTTATCTTGAAGAATTTAAAAATCGAATGAATTAACACGATATAAGGTGATGAAGGTTGGGGAATAAGTAATAGGGTTTATGTTGAACTTGGCGGTCTTATGGTAAAGTGATCATCTTAGGACCTAATGTTCATGGGTTCAAATCCTGTTGGGGTCAATGAATTTTTTTCGAATGATAAAAAAATCGTAGCACAACTTCCCTTGGAGGGGAAGTAAAGCCGTCAGTCTCATGTCAATTGTTTCTTACCCAGATCACTACGTGATTTCTTTCCATTGACCAATGGAGTTATTTTCTACGAGAGCCAAAACTAAAAACAGACGCGGTTTTACTCTGCACCTGCTATTAATTACTGCGTAATACAACCCGGAAATAAACCATGCTTCTGACACGTGCAGCTAAACGAAATAAAAAAGAAACATGGCTGTAGTTTAGAAAAGATGAGTTTAATTTAAATTAACTGAAAAGAAGAAATATGAAAATATTTACTCTAAAATATGATCTCAAATATTAATAAAGACAGGAAAATCGATATCATTACAACGACTGAATTGCATCCATTATGTATGGTAACCATTCAGACATTTATTAAAAAACCACCATAAATAAAAAGTTTGATTTGTATTCATTTTCAAAATTTCCATAAAATCCTGAATTGTATCCATTCTCTCAAACAAGCACCACAAATAAAAATTCTGCTCACTAGAGAGCAGCACTATCTCTAAGTTAATATAAAATAGGATAATTGTTTTACTTATTTTCTTATTACTTTAAAATCTAAACATGGATTTTAATTTATTAGACTTATTTTTATAAACATTACATTATATACCCTTGTATAGGGTGCTTGTTTTATAAACCAATATATAGATATTTAATATATATTTATATTTAAATAGACATAGTATCATATTGTTGGCAACCCTGTATTTAAATACTCTACTATGACAAATTGACAGCATTATAGCCGTATTACACGACACTAGCTCGTACTTAAAATCCAGTGTGCTAACTAGCACGTCATCATCAAGTGTCGTGTGAATTAGAAAAAGTATACCGATTCTGTCACTTGCTACTGGCTACCATACTAGTTTGTGAGGATAGAAACAGGCGCTATTTTTTTACTATTTCCGACACTAGTCTGTGTAGTTCGACCATTTCAATGGTAGAAATGGCGCGAACATGGTAATCTGATGTGATTTTGTTGTTGGTAGAAAATTATTCTAAGCATCCTTGTTTATTATATAATATTAAATTGCCACAATATGACAAAGAAAACTAATATATATTTAATTAAATACGTCGTCTAAAAATTACATACTTTGTTCCAGACACCATTTTAATCTAAATATACTTTTTAGTATACCAACATTGGGTGGTTGTTTTTTTAGAATATAAAGTGTGCGTAGGCCTAAAAAAGAACATTTGTGTACCAAGGCTACTGTAATTGGACCCTTGGGCTTAGGGGTCTCTGACCACATCGTAAATAAATGAATACAAATTTAGGGATATACTAATTGTTTATGTCATCCCGAATGTGTCTTACCTAACTTCCAAATGTTATCATTTTTAGCATCCCGCGACCATTATTTCGTCTTTCCAATCAGTCTCATATTCATATTCTTTTCCTACGTTCCCTCTCATTATTTTAATATCATTATTAATAATTAATTCAGCTGCTGCACCAAAATTAATCTCTGACGTTTCATAAATATTTGCACTAGAACCTAGTACCAAACTAGCAGCGTGTGAATACTCTAGTCCCGTTTCTATTGTACTAGCTAGTATACAATATACATATATCTATGCGCTAGCTAGCACACTTGATTTCTAGTACAAGCAAGTGTCGTGTGATAATAGCTTTAGCTACTTTAACAACGCCATTTTCTGTTGGGTTGAACTATTCCAATTCCACAATAAGCTATACGTCTATAACCAACACAAGAAAAACAAATATAGCCAACAAAAAATTACTTAAGAAAAAATTAAAGATGGTAATTAGATCAATTTAAAATATATATATATATATATATATATATATTATATATATATATATATATATATATATAAAATGAAAAAATATTGTTCCAAAAAATCTCTAACATTATGTTTGATTAGGTTTATAACACAAATCTGAATAATTTGGCTTAAACAGCGTCAAGAACATATTTTTTAAGTAAAATCCTGCACTAAACACATATTTAAGGCCCTCCAGGGCCCAAATCAAATTTTGTGTCAAGAGCACAAAATGGGCCTTGATAGTAAAATCAATTCTCTATCCAAACATATGGGTGTTCATAGGTCTAGACCCATCAGATCCCAAACAATTTGAACAAAACATAGGGATGAAACCTACCTTTTTTAATCATTGCATTAATCATATTTTTAAGGTGCTCTAGATGCAAAAAATGTTTCAAGAACGTGATGTATGGGCCCTGATAGTAAAATCAATTCTCTATCTAACCATATAAGTGTGCATAGGCTTAGACTCTACAGATCCGAGCAATCTCACCCAAACTTGTGGAGAAACATATTTTTTTAAGGAAACATTTTGCATTATACACATTTTTAAGGAGCTCCAGTGCCCAATGCAAAATTGTTGTCAAAAGCCCACAGTGGGGCCTTGATAGTCCAAAGTATCTAATGTTCCACCATATAAGTGTGCATAGGCCTAGACCCTACATATGTGAGTAATTTGACCCAAACTTGGGGAAGAACATTTTAAAAAACGTAATATCCTACTAGAAACACATCTTTAAGGCACTAAGTGGCCCAAACCATAATTTTTGTCATGAGTACAAAGCTCTGATAGTAAAATTGAAGAGTTTTAATGATCTAGAGAGGAGATTTACATTTTAGATATTTTTTATTGAAGTATCATGTTTATTGTCAAAATTTTTAAGATTCTACATATTTAAATTTTGAGGCTTAGTTTATGATGACTATTTTTCCTTTTATATTTTTATTTATTTATTGCAATACAAGTATTTTGTTATTTGTGGGTTTTATTTTTCAAAACCTTAACCAAATAGTCATTTTGTTCCCACCGCGTCTTACTATCCATTTTCGTTATTTTCTTGTGTACTAATTATGCTAATGAGTTAGCGATAATGTATGTGTAATTTGGAGGAAGTTTACCCACATTTGGATAGAGATAGAGATCGTAGGAAACAATCGAGGTAAAACCAACCTCATTACACCCGACCGGCATCAAACTCTGATCTCCCCGTCCTTCGCAGTTTAATATAACACGATATTAGCGCGTTAGACCATGAACACCGAAGCGGGTCAAAAATAATGATTATTATTATAAAGTATTGTTTATTAAAGTGAATATAAATTACGCGTCTTATGTTAAAATGGCCTTAAAACCCTAAATGGTACCGAGGGGAGGAGGGATCTTAGTTGTCCCTGGATGACAGAACTCTAATCTTCACCCATGGTTTATTTTAATAATGAGGGTATTTAACAAATATGTTTTCAGACGTTTGTAAATAACTATTTTGTTTATAATGGTTATCTGAGAAGTGTTTGACATGACAAAGAACAATGTTTGTATTTTGTTTTTTTTGAAAAGTTTTTTTTATCGCTGAGTGCTACTACCCTTTCGGTTTATACTCCTATGTACTAATTACGCTATTCGTTTAGGGATGAAGTAGGTATGATTAAAAGAAAGTTCACTCACATTTGCGTGGAAGGAGAGTATGAAACCATTTAGGAAAAACCCTTAAGTAAACCTATAACCAGCCTGGATATGATGCCTGACCTGACAAGCTAACAAGATTATTATCTGATTGTGACAACAAGATGGCGCTAACAAGATTATTATCAGAATGTGACAACAAGATGCGCTAACAAGATTATTATCAGAATGTGACAACAAGATGGCGCTAACAAGATTATTATCAGATTGTGACAACAAAATGACGCTAACAAGATTATTATCAGAATGTGACAACAAGATGGGGT
>JBCFYV010001001.1:39382242-39858090 GCA_039000515.1 Timema cristinae
GAACTGATATTTTCACAATCCAAACAAATTTCCTCTACATTTAAACTGTTACAAAAGATAACTTATTTAAAAAAAATTGTTGTAACAATTTAAATGTAGAGAAAATTGGTTTGATAAGTGATAATATTAATTGAAAAACGAGAAACTTCAAGATTCATATTGAGAATGTTCACATTATCGAGTTGGCAACACTGGTTAACAGAAGACCAGAAACATACTTTGGCCTATAAACAGTGAAGTAAGGCAAAACAATTGGAAGATTCCAGGTTGAAGTGAAAATTTAGATCTCCGGAAGATGACATGAAAGCAATTTTTGAAGAATTCTAGAGTATGGGGAACCATTCAAAAAGATTTTAATATACTTCTGGCTTAATAACAACCAGAGAAAAATAAACTGAACAAAGGGGAATACATCTGCGCCATGGTGAGAAGCAGAAGAACAGGCTAATAGCAAACACATATCATTTAGTAATTAATGGTGAATTGAACTTTATATACAAAAAATTATTTCTTTCCTCATTTGATGAAACTAATAAGTCTATAGCTAATGTTATAAACAAGTCTCATTTCTCAGTTGCTGGAATAACAGTGAACTGCCCTGTCATACAAACAAAATAAGTGATGAGGTAATAGAGAAAGCCAAGAATAGCATACTTTCAATTTCTGCCCATGAGAGCCACTTCAATGTAACAAACATAAAAAAAATACATCCCATCTTATACCTTAAATGAAATTTATGATGAATACATAAAATCCTGCAAAGACGCCATGACGATAGGTTTGTCAGCCATACTATTTATGAGCGATAGTTTCATGAGAAGAATCTATCAATAAAACCATCAAAGAAAAGATAAGTTTGCCAGAAGAAGAGCATAAGGTAACTTAGCAGAAGTATTTTGCTGCCCACTAAAGGTTATCTGATGAGGCATATATAGCGAAATCAGAAGACAAAAAGCTATTCCATTCCATAATATATGTATAGTTCTTACTTATAGTATGTAGCAGTGACTTACAACCCCTAATCTTGAGAACTATATTGCAATTCAGAAAAGGTAGCTATGGACAGTCAATCTCACAGAACTTGACTGCACATCCAATCAGGCACAGTGTTATATGTGTAAGGAAATGAAGCAGATGGTGGAAGACGCTTAAATCAGGTATCATCATATCTTTACAGACATCAAACAAGCTTCCTTACACATGTCAAAAGAGTAATAATTTACAGTCCATGTGGAGCGGAAAAAAAACACATAATGGCAATGTGTATGTCTGCATTAAGAAACAATAATCCTACTATTGACATAATAGAACAAAAGTTCTTGGTTTCAGGATATACATACCTAGAGTGTGACACTGACCACGCTCTAATTTTGTAAGGTAAAAGAAAAAAAACCTGCATTACAGATTACCATCTACATGATTGGATACAGCTTGTTCGCTCTGGTGGAAAGACCCATCCTTTCAAACTAAAACCAATGGTTCAGGCATACTTCTTAGAGTTTTCCAATTTGTGTGAGAATACATTGCAAGTAAAGAAGAACAATGATGATGATGATGATGAAGAACAGTTTTATTGGAAGTTAAATGGGTTAGATTTGTGAAGGAATCAACGGTACTAATTTACAAAGACACCTTGGATGAGTCTGCAGGCTTAAAACAAATCTCATTATCTAGACGGGGGCAAGGTCATTATCGACTATTACATCCTCAATCTTACAATGGACCATTTCCGATTCTATTGAAGAAAAAACAAGAACTTCTTGTCTTGCTTTGTCTCATACCTATTTTATAACTTTTATCAGGGACTACCAACAAACGTAGCCCCGGACATTCTTCCAAATACTATTGAAGATGGGGATGAGAAAGACACTAGAGGGTAAAATTTAAAAAAATTATCATCAACAAGTTTATAGCAAGACTTAGCAAATGTATAAGAAATACCTTGTTTGTATAATTTTTTTAAAACAGACGTGCTACAAACATTTTATTTATTTATTTATTTAGCACCCCGTCTTACTACCTAGTAGCTTAAGTACTAATTACGCTAATAGGTTAGAAATTGATAAGGTTGAATTTAGAGGAAGTGAACCTGCATTAGCGTGGAGGGAGAGTGGAAAACCATTAGGAAAATCCACCTCCAATTCACCTAACCGAGATTCTATCTCCCCGTCATCGGCAGTCGAACTCAACACGACTAGAACGTTAGCTAACTACGCCACCGAGGCTGGTCACACTTTTTTGTTAGCTGTTTGACTCATTCCATTGAGCTAGCTCTATCCATTCCATCTCATTACATCTTATCTCTATCTTGAGCTAGTTCTTTCCAGTCCACCTCATTACACCCTATCTGTATCTTGAGCTAGTTATATCCAGTACAGCTCATTTCACTCTATCTTTTTCAGGTACATTCTAATGTTATCCTCCCATCTCTGCCTAGGTCCTCCCAATGATTATCTTCACATTGGGTTTTCCAGTCATTACTCTGAATACGGTTCTAGATTCTTCCATTTACGCTGCATGTCCTACCCACCGTAATATGTGAGATTATATATCCTAACAATACTTGTGATTAATAAAGGATATGTAATCCATCGTTATGTAAACTCCTCCCCTCACCACTAGGCTCATCTCTTTTGGGACCAGATATCTTCATAATAACCTTGTTTTCTAACCACCAAAATTATGTTTGCGTCATTTAAGGTAAGAGTCCACGTTTCAGCATCATATAAATTAAAATTGTATGTGACTGAGATGAATTGACAAAACGCTGCCGTTTCAAACGTCACAATTGTCTGACAGTGATGTGCTCTTCATAAATGGAAAGTGTGTAAATAAAGCTAGGATCTTTATAAATTCAAAATTCCACCACACACAATAATTGGGAGATGTATTTGGCCTATAGGCCGTGGTGTTATTCATAATATACGCCTGTCCTTGTAAATCCAGGAGAAAAACAGTTTCTAACAAGACAACTTTGTCATGTTTTACCTTATATATTTCAAGGTGCATAATATGTATACAATATTTTTCAAACCTTGTGTAAATATATTTATTTCAGACTTTTATAGGTACGAGTTTTAATCAAAATAATTAGAGTAGATTTAGAGAAAATTAATTGTTTCTCTATCACCCCTAAGTAAACTACCTTTAAAATTAGGGTTATAGTGATAATTCCAAAAATCTCTTTGGGGATCCTTAAAAAACGCCTAGACAAGTTTTATCTCGATCGGTAAAATTGTTTAGGCTCCATTCTCGGTAAAACTGACAGACAGACAGACAGACGGCATCATGAAACCACATTTTCGAGCTCAAGGGTCATTAAACGTCGAACTCCGTCAAAATTTCTAATTATATTTTTAACTAGATAGCTGTTGCCCGCGGCTTTGCTCGCGTGGAAGTTGATTATATACAAATACGAAAATATACATTTGTATTTACAGATTAATTTAAAATATTACGTTACGTTGATGACCATAACTTGACCTCAGATCAAAAATAATGCAAGTCCGATACAAACTTTCACCCCCTTTTTCATCCCTTATTAAATAAAATTTCCAAAATTCCTGAAACACATAGGCCTATTTATTTGTTTTACGTCAATAACCAAAATACAAAATTTTGTTTATGTAACTTTCAAAATGACGGACTTTCATACATATTATCATACATATTATCATCCCCTATTTTGACCCATTTGGGGTGGAATTTTCTAAAATCCTTTCTTAGTGGGTGCCTACATAACAAAATGAATATACAGTCTGAATTTCATGCTTGTAGCCTTGATAGTTTGCGCTCGGCGATGATGAATCAGTCAGTCAGTCAGTCAGTCAATCAGTCAGGACATGTTATTTTATAAGTATAGATGATCACTATACTTCCTATCCATGTTGTCGCGAGAAAGTAATAAGCTAGTACATAAATAACGAAAGTGATAATTATCACTAAAGAACTTTAAGTAATTATTTTATCTTGAAGAATTTAAAAATCGAATGAATTAACACGATATAAGGTGATGAAGGTTGGGGAATAAGTAATAGGGTTTATGTTGAACTTGGCGGTCTTATGGTAAAGTGATCATCTTAGGACCTAATGTTCATGGGTTCAAATCCTGTTGGGGTCAATGAATTTTTTTCGAATGATAAAAAAATCGTAGCACAACTTCCTTGGAGGGGAAGTAAAGCCGTCAGTCTCATGTCAATTGTTTCTTACCCAGATCACTACGTGATTTCTTTCCATTGACCAATGGAGTTATTTTCTACGAGAGCCAAAACTAAAAACAGACGCAGTTTTACTCTGCACCTGCTATTAATTACTGCGTAATACAACCCGGAAATAAACCATGCTTCTGACACGTGCAGCTAAACGAAATAAAAAAAGAAACATGGCTGTAGTTTAGAAAAGATGAGTTTAATTTAAATTAACTGAAAAGAAGAAATATGAAAATATTTACTCTAAAATATGATCTCAAATATTAATAAAGACAGGAAAATCGATATCATTACAACGACTGAATTGCATCCATTATGTATGGTAACCATTCAGACATTTATTAAAAAACCACCATAAATAAAAAGTTTGATTTGTATTCATTTTCAAAATTTCCATAAAATCCTGAATTGTATCCATTCTCTCAAACAAGCACCACAAATAAAAATTCTGCTCACTAGAGAGCAGCACTATCTCTAAGTTAATATAAAATAGGATAATTGTTTTACTTATTTTCTTATTACTTTAAAATCTAAACATGGATTTTAATTTATTAGACTTATTTTTATAAACATTACATTATATACCCTTGTATAGGGTGCTTGTTTTATAAACCAATATATAGATATTTAATATATATTTATATTTAAATAGACATAGTATCATATTGTTGGCAACCCTGTATTTAAATACTCTACTATGACAAATTGACAGCATTATAGCCGTATTACACGACACTAGCTCGTACTTAAAATCCAGTGTGCTAACTAGCACGTCATCATCAAGTGTCGTGTGAATTAGAAAAAGTATACCGATTCTGTCACTTGCTACTGGCTACCATACTAGTTATTATTATTATTATTATTAGCACCGCGTCTTACTACCCGTTCGGGTTATACGCACTTACGCTAATGTGTAATGGTAGGGTGATTGTGAGATGAAATGAAGGACCTACAGTTTAACGTGGAATCCGAACCACGGTGGAGACCTGGCATTCCTCACATTCACAAGATGTCTTGTCAGAGGTGAAGGAAGGGTTTGGTAATCAGATAAATCTTTGCCGGGACCGAGGATTGAACCCCGGCCGCCAGCATAGAAGTCTGACACCTTACCCCTACCATACTAGTTGTGAGGATAGAACAGGCGCTATTTTTTTACTATTTCCGACACTAGTCTGTGTAGTTCGACCAATCAATGTTAGAAATGGCGCGAACATGGTAATCTGATGTGATTTTGTTGTTGGTAGAAAATTATTCTAAGCATCCTTGTTTATTATATAATATTAAATTGCCACAATATGACAAAGAAAACTAATATATATTTAATTAAATACGTCGTCTAAAAATTACATACTTTGTTCCAGACACCATTTTAATCTAAATATACTTTATAGTATACCAACATTGGGTGGTTGTTTTTTTAGAATATAAAGTGTGCGTAGGCCTAAAAAAGAACATTTGTGTACCAAGGCTACTGTAATTGGACCCTTGGGCTTAGGGGTCTCTGACCACATCGTAAATAAATGAATACAAATTTAGGGATATACTAATTGTTTATGTCATCCCGAATGTGTCTTACCTAACTTCCAAATGTTATCATTTTTAGCATCCCGCGACCATTATTTCGTCTTTCCAATCAGTCTCATGTTCATATTCTTTTCCTACGTTCCCTCTCATTATTTTCAATATCATTATTAATAATTAATGCAGCTGCTGCACCCAAAATTAATCTCTGACGTTTCATAAATATTTGCACTAGAACCTAGTACCAAACTAGCAGCGTGCGAATACTCTAGTCCCGTTTCTATTGTACTAGCTAGTATACAATATACATATATCTATGCGCTAGCTAGCACACTTGATTTCTAGTACAAGCAAGTGTCGTGTGATAATAGCTTTAGCTACTTTAACAACGCCATTTTCTGTTGGGTTGAACTATTCCAACTCCACAATAAGCTATACGTCTATAACCAACACAAGAAAAACAAATATAGCCAACAAAAAATTACTTAAGAAAAAATTAAAGATGGTAATTAGATCAATTTAATATATATATATATATATATATATATATATATATATATATATATTTAAAATGAAAAAATATTGTTCCAAAAAATCTCTAACATTATGTTTGATTGGGTTTATAACACAAATCTGAATAATTTGGCTTAAACAGCGTCAAGAACATATTTTTTAAGTAAAATCCTGCACTAAACACATATTTAAGGCACTCCAGGGCCCAAATCAAATTTTGTGTCAAGAGCACAAAATGGGCCTTGATAGTAAAATCAATTCTCTATCCAAACATATAAGTGTGCATAGGCTTAGACTCTACAGATCCGAGCAATCTCACCCAAACTTGTGGAGAAACATATTTTTTTAAGGAAACATTTTGCATTACACACATTTTTAAGGAGCTCCAGTGCCCAATGCAAAATTGTTGTCAAAAGCCCACAGTGGGGCCTTGATAGTCCAAAGTATCTAATGTTCCACCATATAAGTGTGCACAGGCCTAGACCCTACATATATGAGTAATTTGACCCAAACTTGGGGAAGAACATTTTTAAAAAAGTAATATCTTACTAGAAACACATCTTTAAGGCACTAAGTGGCCCAAACCATAATTTTTGTCATGAGTACAAAGCATGGCTCTGATAGTAAAATTTGAATGATCTAGAGAGGAGATTTACATTTTAGATATTTTTTATTGAAGTATCATGTTTATTGTCATAATTTTTAAGATTCTACATATTATTTAAATTTTGAGGCTTAGTTTATGATGACTATTTTTCCTTTTATATTTTTATTTATTTATTGCAATACAAGTATTTTGTTATTTGTGGGTTTTATTTTTCAAAACCTTAACCAAATAGTCATTTTGTTCCCACCGCGTCTTACTATCCATTTTCGTTATTTTCTTGTGTACTAATTATGCTAATGAGTTAGCGATAATGTATGTGTAATTTGGAGGAAGTTTACCCACATTTGGATTGAGATAGAGATCGTAGGAAACAATCGAGGTAAAACCAACCTCATTACACCCGACCGGCATCAAACTCTGATCTCCCCGTCCTTCGCAGTTTAATATAACACGATATTAGCGCGTTAGACCATGAACACCGAAGCGGGTCAAAAATAATGATTATTATTATAAAGTATTGTTTATTAAAGTGAATATAAATTACGCGTCTTATGTTAAAATGGCCTTAAAACCCTAAATGGTACCGAGGGGAGGAGGGATCTTAGTTGTCCCTGGATGACAGAACTCTAAGCTGCACCCATGGTTTATTTTAATAATGAGGGCATTTAAAAAATATGTTTTCAGACGTTTGTAAATAACTATTTTGTTTATAATGGTTATCTGAGAAGTGTTTGACATGACAAAGACCAATGTTTGTATTTTTTTTTTTTTGAAAAGTTTTTTTTATCGCTGAGTGCTACTACCCTTTCGGTTTATACTCCTATGTACTAATTACGCTATTCGTTTAGGGATGAAGTAGGTATGATTAAAAGAAAGTTCACTCACATTTGCGTGGAAGGAGAGTATGAAACCATTTAGGAAAAACCCTTAAGTAAACCTATAACCAGCCTGGATATGATGCCTGACCTGACAAGCTAACAAGATTATTATCAGATTGTGACAACAAGATGGCGCTAACAAGATTATTATCAGATTGTGACAACAAGATGGCGCTAACAAGATTATTATCAGATTGTGACAACAAGATGGCGCTAACAAGATTATTATCAGATTGTGACAACAAGATGGCGCTAACAAGATTATTATCAGAATGTGACAACAAGATGACGCTAACAAGATTATTATCAGATTGTGACAACAAGATGGCGCTAACAAAATTATTATCAGATTGTGACAACAAGATGGCGCTAACAAGATTATTATCAGATTGTGACAACAAGATTATTATCAGAATGTGACAACAAGATGACGCTAACAAGATTATTATCAGATTGTGACAACAAGATTATTATCAGATTGTGACAACAATATGGCGCTAACAAGATTATTATCAGATTGTGACAACAAGATTATTATCAGAATGTGACAACAAGATGACGCTAACAAGATTATTATCAGATTGTGACAACAAGATGGCGTGTCTGCCTATGTGGGCTTGGAAACCAAGACGAAATAAAATAAATAGTTTATGAAATTAAAAATTAGTTTACACTGATATTTAAGTACGTTTGTTATAAAGTTCACCTACCACTAGCAAGCTTTGTCTAACAGGGTGTCGTACACAAAACAGTTTTGGCTATATTAATTTATATATATATATATATATATATATATATATATATATATATATATATATATATATATATATATATATATATATATATATATATATATAATGAAATATACTCAAGAATATATCAATAACTAGCCATGTGGTCATATTTTTTTAAACCTGTCATTTGGAATTTATTTTTATCCTGGGGGTACATCAAACTTTTGGTCGTGGTCAATGGGTAGACCCTACAACCTAAAACCAAGTTTGAGAGCCACTGTTATAAACCATATTTTTACTTTGATATATTGCACATTATTTTGGTTTGGTTAAACTGGTGTCGAAAAAAAAAGCAATGGAATTTTTCTATTTTGATAATTTAGAATGAAACTTTTGTCTCCAAAGGAAAAAAGTGAATATTCAGATTATAATTATAATAATTATTATTATTATTATTTAATATTAACGCAGCCAGCTTTGGTAGGTCCCATTGTTAATCCTCTGCCCTCTTGCTCACAATTTCAACGTGCTCTCTCTAATCCTGTGTGCGGCTTTCCTCTTCTCTAACAAATTCCAGCTCTGGGGCCCTGTCAGTTGGTCACAGTGTACTTAATACCTCTAGTACCATCTGACCTACATAAATAGGCCTAATATTATTGTATCTATAATGTAGATTAACCTTTGTCTGTTTGGTCATTGATGAACAATTAAATACGATCAATCACGCATGTAAATATATTCAAATACATCTATCCATTGTTTTAAAAGTAGCTTGTAAATTTAAACACTAATTAAACTACACAAATAGTTAAGTTCTCCCCAATAAGTGGTAATTGAAAAGATCTAGATAACTGGATCCTCAACGTAGTGATAACTTATTACTAAACTAGAATAGCACATTTCACACTTGCATCATCTCTAAATTAGATATTCTTTATTTCAGCAGAACGTCACTATTAGTGAACGGCTTTAAGAACATTCATAATTAGATCCTCTTTATGCTAACATTATATATTTACAAATGTCTTACTACCCGCCGGGTATATATGCGTAGAAATATAGAGGAGAGTAGGGTATTATGGAATACCATTTACATTTTTTGTATGTAATTTACTGTTTCTTAGTAAAAACTCCCCAAAGCAGGATGAACACATCCTGTAATTAACTATAGTTAATTTTAACATGTGTAAAAACTATTATTAATTTTCTTGTTTATAAAAAATAAAAATAATAAAAATATAACAAACGGAGGGTAATATGAAATAGTCGGGTAATAAGGAATACGAGGTTTATACAATGAAAAAGCCATCTAAAGTACAAGAAACCTATTTATTTCTAATTTGAAAAACCAAAACTTTAATATAATGAGTACTTCATGGAAATAGACAGAAATCGCACACGTAATCTGCCTTTTCTGCCCCTGTACAGTCAAGATGAGCCCACAAAGAGCAGCTTAAACACTGAATCCAAATCTCCCCTTTGGAATCTTCGGAGAATTTTCCATCACAGAAGATGCACTCAGTGTCTTTGTTGTCCGGTTCTTTTCCTGGTGGCATGTAGTCCATTACAGATGACACATCAGAATGGAAAGATTCATCGTTGCTGGAGTCATCTCTAGTTGGATTAGTCGCCTTAGGCCTGGCTTTAGAAGAGAGGTTGAAGTTTAATTTTTTAACAGGGGGTCTTTGAGCTTATGTTCTCTTTTGTATTTTCAAAACTTTGAGTTCCTTCTTCGTCTGTTGTTCTTCCAATCCGGTCTCTAATTCTTTTTTATATGGAGAGCATGTTATTATAGAGGAGGAACCAGCTTTTCTGCCTCTACTTGATTTATGTTTTTTTGAAGGTGGGGTGAAATCTGAATCGGAAGGACAAGATTGGTCGACTTTGGCTTTACAGGAACAATCACATCAGGAGTTTTGGATGAACACGGTTGAGGTGAATCATAAAGGGTTGATGGACTTGGAATGGGGGCAGGTGTTGGTTCAATAGGTCTTGTTTCAGGCCTTGGAACTGTGAGTGTTGAAGCAATGAAATCCTCACTGCTAAAAACATTTCTATTGACAGGATAAATGCCAGTCGCTTTGAAACCATTAACTGCAATGTCCCCACGTTGTACTTTAAGGCATGCCCTGCCAAATAGCTCCATCATATCAAAAACACTCAAGGGCCTTGAACTGTGCCGTAAAAAGGATCTCACTTCCTCACTATAATGAGATTTTAATGGACCCATGAAGGTTTTGTCCAAGGGTTGGATTTTATGTGAAGAGTGGGGAGGCAGACATATGATCGTAACATGATTTTCTCTAGCTAAGTTGATAACGTCAATGTTATTCTTGTGGGTTGCATGTCCATCAAGGAAAAGCAGGACAGGTGAATCAGCAGAGGGTTTTGCAACATCAATGAAATGTCTAAACCATTTGGTGAAGATGTTTGTTTGTATCCAACCACTTGGGTGACAAGAGGCTATGGTTCCTGGCGGGGCACCTCTAAGCAGCTGTTCATTCATGTTTTTACGTGGAAATATGACTAATGGTGGTATGAAGTCACCTCCAGCACTCATACAAGGAACTATGGTAACAAGGGAACCTCTTTCAGCTGATATAAGGGACCCGATTTGTCTCTTCCCTTTCAGACCTATTACACGAGGGATTTTACTTTGAACTACAGACAAACCGGTTTCATCTACATTAAATACCCTGTTAGGAGGATAGTTGTGCTTTTTGAAAACAACGTCGATCAGGTCAAAAAATTTATCAAATTCGTCTTTATTAAACCCCCTGGCTCTGGCAAAGGATGTACCCATCGGTTTACGAACTGAAAGTTTTGGATTCCTTTTAAAGAAAGCATAGAACCAATCTTTGCCTGCGGCTTCATCCTTAAATGGATGGGAATGTTATTGCGAACTGCAAGTTGGTAGGCAAGATTGCATACTTCCCTTTTGGTTAGTCCATAGAACATTGCCTCCATCTCAACTAAGTACTTCTGTAACTCATCTTCTATTTCTTTCGAAAACACTGGCTTACGGCCTAGAGTAGTTGAGGCGGCTACCTTGGCACTTTTCTCATTACTGTTGGCAAGCCGGAAGAGAGAAGCTCTGGGAACTTGGAACTCCTTAGATGCCTTGAGGTACCCCATCTTCTTCTCCCGAACAGCTTCTATAGCCAAAGTCATCTGGTTCGGACACCAACGTTTTCGCTTCTTTCCCTCATCTTTCTTCTTCTTAGGCATATCTGAAAAAAAATTCAGACGATTTAAAACCCTTATAGTTAACAAAAGGGAGGGGTAAACTTAAAACGAACAAAACATACAAGAAAACTAATGGCTTGCAGGTTTAGTCTGTAGGCAACTGTTTAAATGGCAATAAAATAATTTTATATTTACACCTCAGTGGGCTTACAATTAATTTATAACAGACTAAACTTTATTTTTTTAATTTAGCCTGACGTTAATTTTGATTTTTTTCATAAATATTGTTTAGAATATAAAGTAACAAAATTAAAAGATAATCTACTTTTCAACCTTTTTCAATATTGTTTATGTCGGGTATTATGGAATACCTAGCATTCCATAATACCCGACACGCCATCTTTGACAGATAGCCTAAAAACTGATGAACAAATACTGTCACTGAAAAACCAATCTCATAACAATAAACTACAACTATTTAGGTGTACATTATGCTTAGTCTTAAAGCTTAAGTCACATTGTTGTAGTTAGTACAAATATTTGAAGGCTTACCTGCAAAAATTCTTGTGAAGCACAAAACAAAATTCGTTCCGTAGCGAAGAGTTAAACAGCAACAGGCGGTCAACTCTCACAGTAGAGCATCATGGGAGTCTTTTGAAGAAGTTCATGCTATTTCCGAGAGATAGTAGCACTAAACAGAACTAAAACCTGAGTATTCCGTATTTCCCGACTATTCCATAATACCCTACTCTCCTCTAATATAAACACAATTATATATTTTCTATTTGAGGTATTTATTTAATTGTCACTCTCTGAACCTACCTTTTGTATAAGCACATGACTTATAAACATACTTAAACCTGTATCAGACACAACCCTCAGCTCCCGGCTATTAAAACGTCACGGTAAAAAGGGAAACACAAACTTCACCTACGATTAGTTTTTTGACCATGCTAGGAATCAATCCCGGTACTCTTAACTTAGTAGGCAGATAAATTAGTGACTAATCCAAGGTATTAGGTAGCTACGCAAATAAGGTAATAATAGGAAAAGTAGACGGGAAATAAAATGCGCTCACGTTTGCTTGGAAGGAGGGGGGTGAAACATTTAGCTAAAACCCACACCCTGTCGGGATATAAATATTGACCTGCCAATCACCTAAAAAAATATATAATGAGCCTTACATTTGGACCATGTGCCCACAGATGCGGACGACCTAAAATATTATTTTGAGGTTTTGACCTTTACATAACATGGTTAGTGGAGATTTGCATTAATATACATGCAAATAGCAGATTATCTCTTCTCTAATTTGGTTAAAAGTCTTGATTAACACAAATGTATTCACGAAGTGAACTTGTTTTCCTAATTGTTTCCTAGTTGCCGTTGATAGAAATGGCCCTGTTTACTCTACGACTGGAATAACTTTTCTCGTTTCCACAAAGGGAGTGAGGAAAGACCTGCATTTAACGGGGATTGCAACCTCTAAATGATTCTGTAAGTTTGCCCATCATATATTTCAAAGCCGTAAGCTATATAGACTAAATAAATAAGTGAAAATACGGCCTTTTCATCGAGCTTTACTAGATTATTATTATTATTAGTTTCTGGCATTCATAACGGTCACTATAGCAATTAGTTAATCTTAAAAGTAAAGTGTTTTTTATAATGTTAGATTTCTTTAACTATACACCCTTTTAAAACCAAAATTTGTATAAACTTTTTCTCTGACACTTTTTTTTAAGCTAGATTTAGCTAAGTACCTTTTTACTTTCTCGCTATCTTAGAGGAATAGAAAGTATTGTGAGCGTCAAAAAAATCGAACTCAAGATTTTCATGAATCTCGTTATTTCATAACGCCCTGAATCTGAAAGAGTGATTTTTGAATCTTCTTATGTCTGTCTGTCTGTGGCTCCAACTAGTGCCTAAAATATTTTCCGATCGGGCTAAAACTTGGTATTGGTATCTAGGGTTTTCATAGGGTTGCCCCGTAAGGATTTTGGAATAGGATATCCAACCCTAAAATTAAGGGTATTTTACTAAAGGGTAAAAATAGAAAAAATCAATTTTATGAAAATCGGCTCTAACATATTTGATTTAATTTAATTCCAAACAAAATGGCTACTCTGAATATCTCGGCAAAATGATTTTAAGGGCTCCAGTCAGATGCGTAAATTCTCATTTTTATCATATCTCCGAAATTACTTATTCTTGAAAATATGTAGATCTATTTATAATACAAATATTTATCAGTGCTATATTTTTTATAAAACTCATAACTCTTAAGCTATATATATATATAATTTTTAAACTTTTCGAAAACTAAAGGTAAAGTATTGCAACTGTAAAAAAATATAACCTGAGATTTTGATGGATGTCGACGTCTTATGACCCTCCGAACCCAAAGAAGTGGTTTTGCAATGCCGTCTGTCTGTGTGTATTATTAACCCCAAAATTGAGAGTGGTTTAGTAGAAAGCAGAAAGAGAAAAAAAGATTTTCTCTAAATTGGCTATAATGATTTTGATTATAATTTGTATCTATCCGTTGATTAATATTATAAATAATTTGGCTATTTTCACTTTTCCATGAAAATTACTTTTTTGGTACTTTACAGAGGAGGAAATTTCCGTATCTCCGCAAATATTTGAGATACTAAATAATATATCATTGCAAAATTTTAGTACTATTAAATATAAAAAACTTTTTATGAAATATATTTTTATAAAACCAACAGTTTCTGAGATATTGGCAAATATATTAAAACAATTTTGTGAGCTTTAGTTGTAAAGCGTTACTACTTAAGTTTTAACGCAATAATTCTCTAATGCCTTAGAGTAAGAAATAAGTAAGTCTCTTAAAAAGTGTATGTTTTCTTTCTTACAACGTCTTAGGGGAAATGTTTGTACAGCAATGGCTACCTTTATCATTTTAGATTCAATATTCAATAATTATCTATTTAATTGGTTGAAATTTATAAAAGAGAAATTTAATAGCAATGCAATAACCATAAGATATCCCCTAGTAAAATGACGAAAATTTTAACAGGAATTCAAAATTTTAATATTAAGTTTAGGGACCCAATATCGATATTTTGTTTTGGTCCAAATTTACAAATGATGACGTTAATTCTTTAAAAATAAAATTATAAAATTTAAAACCATGAGTCAAAAAATGTTTTAAATAATATAGTGCACATTTTTTTCAGTTTCGTTGGTGTATATTATATAAGGAGTTCTCAGTAAATATCTCCATTTATTAAGGGGGCCGCCTTCCGTAGCGCTGGAATGCGTTACAGACGTTCAGGAAATAGCCCATGGTTAGGTATTGTTTTATTTTTACCAAACTTAACTTAAGCCGAAATGAAGATAAAAGGTGGGAACATGCCTATCTAGTACTCTCAACCTTACATTTTGATAATCTATATGTATAAAAAATTAATGAAATATCGAAATTTGCTCATTTTCAATGGCCCTTTAAATATATTGTCACAGTTCTGAGACGAGGGTAACTACTAGATAATCCTAGATACAACCTTTCAGAAACAAATTAAGTCATTTTTTGATAAGGTCACAACAGAAAATGTAAAGATAATTGCTAATTCCTTTTGCTGTTTTGACGCGTCAAAGCTAATGCTTTTCGGCCATCAAGTGGCGCAGCCATATCCCCCATCTACGCTTTGGAAGTAAAGAATAGCCGGAGAAAGAAGGAAAGGCAGTTGACACCACGCGCATGCGCTCTTTTAGTTGGATGTCTGCCTTCGCCTTGTTTAGAGTTGAGACAACACACAGTGAGCAGGCACATTTTTAGATAATAGGTGTTTAAAATGGTTTAAAATAATAATATCTGTTGTAGCTCTTATTGTATTATTATTATTATTATTATTATTATTATTATTATTATTATCACCGCGTCTTACTACCCGTTCGGGTTATACGCACTTACGCTAATGTGTAATGGTAGGGTGATTGTGAGATGAACTGGAGGACCTACAGTTTAACGTGGAATCCGAACCACGGTGGAGGCCTGGCATTCCCCACATTCACAAGATGTATTTTCAGAGGTGAAGGAAGGATTTGGTAATCAGATAAATTTGTGCCGGGACCTAGGATTGAACCCGGACCCCAGCAGAGAAGTCCGACACCTTACCCCTAGACTGCCAGGTCACCCCTTTTATTGTTAATGTATGAATAAATGTGTTTACAAACTAGTCCTGTGTTTCCGAACAGTTGTGTATGCTTTGCCTTATTATGATAGCTATTATAATTATATATTAATAACATAGAATTATATTGTTTTTTCGATAAACTAAAACTTCTAACTATGAACAATAAAACAAGCAAAAAGGGCTACCGTAAAGGGAAAAAAACTAGACTTCGACTATCTGCTCACCGCAAAAAATTAGGATGGAAGAAGCGTTTTATTAATGGATAAAAGTAAGTACATACTGATTTATTAGTATAAAAATAGGCTAGTTCACTGTTCAACGGTTGCGTGATAGTTTCATTTTACCGTGTTGCTCATATATTCAGGAGGATGGGGTTAAAATCCCGTCCGGAAGTTTAATTAAGCTAGTCCCGTGAAGTAAAAAAACAATAATTTGAATTCTGTTGCATTTATTTGTTTGGTCATTCCTTGGACTGTAAAAAAAATTACATGAAGAGAAATAAGAGGGGAAAGTATATATTAACTGTACGTATACTAATTACCAACAAAGTGATAATGGACAATTTAATTTCTTAAAATATGTATAACTATATATTAAAACAAAATTTTTATTACACGCAAGATAAAATTTAATTTTAATAAAGATTAATTCAGTTCTGATACGTGAAGGTTAAATTTAAAGCAATTACTACAATGATTAGTGCCTGATTGGTTGTCTCAACTGAAAAAGTTCCAAAATCAGCTTTACAATATAAAAATCTTGAGCAACATATTTAATTTATGAGTAAGTATGAATTTGCCTTTTCAATATTAAACAAAGCCCATATTTTTTAACCGTAAATATCGCAACAATTAGGGTCGTATCAAGATATAGAAGTTTACCTGTGATATACTGTAAATTCAAGTAACTTTTTGGATGTAAACCTAAATTTTCTAATCATTACTGAGCACTATTGATTGAAAGCAAGAATTATATACTAAGTATTGACACGTGTTTCTGAATTATTGCTTTACATGTTGGGGCTGCGTGAAGCTAGTCTCCCTTAGCCAGTAATGTACGCTTCTTAGTACGTTGTATATAAAGAACTAATTCTAAGACTGCAGGATTTAAAGCACTAATCATGCACTAAATATTGACAAATTTTTCAAGAATAGTGCCTTACATTATTATTAACACCATGTCTTAATACCCGTTCGACTTATACGCACTTACGCTAATCTGTAATGGTAGGGTGATTGTGAAATGAAATGGAGGATCTACAGTTTAACGTGGGATACGAACCACGGTGGAGGCCTGGCATTCCTCACATTCACAAGTTGTGATTAACACACATCTTGACAGAGGTGAAGGAAGGGTTTGGCAATCAAATAAATCTGTGCCGGGACCGAGGATTGAACCCCAGACCCCTAGCACAGAAGTCTGACACCTTATCCCTAGACCACCAGGTCACCTAGTTCCTTACATGTTGAGATAATCTTCACGAATCTCCACCAAGGTGCATGAGCAGTAGTTTTTTTTAAATGTGAAATTTACTTTGGTTTTATACACGCTAATGTGAGAGCACTTTTTCGTATCAAATACTTCCTCGTCCCTAGTAAATTATATATTTTTTTCTATACTGTTGTTTTAATATTTATTTTATAGTTTTGTTTTCAAAAAGTAACAAAGGATTATTTTAAAACCAAAAGTGTGTTATTAATAATGCATAAGTGTATCGTTGATTTGACATCAACGTTACAAGCATGAAAGATATACTAGCGAATGGACACTATTTCAACAACACCTAGAATAAACAACATTGTACTCACCAAAAAGTGCCCCGTTTCTCGGCTAGTGTGTCTCGACTCTCGTTAATCAACTTCCCTGTTCGCGAGCACTTTTTCTGCACCGAGTGTGAAAACAGACTAAACGAGTGAAAGGTGTGGCAAAATGAGCGTGAGGTCGCCCGTTGCATCATGGGAATAACCTCGTGATAGACACGTGATGTTCTACGCGCCCCTCCAATGATCTAGTTGTTTCCTTTGGTAACTTACGACCCCTTCCCTCTGTTCCGTGTGATTGTTCTTTGATGTTCTTTTGTTTCCCCTATGTTCCCCTCCCCTCAGAGAATAACGGCTTATATACGGGTTCTGTTTGTGGTGTAAAATCACTTCTTGATTCAACTGTGTCATACGACAAACACGCTAGGACAGGATGATCCTAATGTATATATTCTATTTCGGCCTGTACACATCAAAATTATCTTTCGAACTTATATTATTCATTTAAAAGAAATCTATGCTGGGTACAAATTCTATTTCGGCCGGTACGATTCAAAATTAACTTTGGGACTAGTATTATTTATTTTTGGATTACCATTATATATTGTCTTTTGTAAATATGTTAGATCACGAGGAAAGGTATGCCCGGCATGGCATAAAATATTCTAACTGTTAATGTAGGTAATATTTGTAGAATCCCTTTTTTTGCCCTTCTGGATCTACAAATAATTGTCATTTATGGTGAACTTTACCTTTTGTAATGTCACTCTAAATCTACGTAAGGCGTGTTGCCTACCTAATGTGGGAATTGTTATAGCCCGTACGGCTATGTAGTTTTTGGTATTTATTGTATATTTATTTAATCTTGGAGGATCTCTCTTTGTATTGTGGTAAACTTTGATTGCCAATAATATTTTCAAGTTAGTTTTATATAACTTCGCTATTGTTATGCGGACGGTTGGCCTGTGGTGGCTAGATGTTGTATTCATTGTATTGCGGATTGCCGCAGAGACCCTAAGGGGCCATGGATTTAACTTGGTAATAATCTTTAGGTCGTATATAACCTTTGTTATGACAACGGTATTATTATGGGCATAACCTATGTCGTTATGACAACTGTATTATCATGGGCATAACCTATGTCGTTATGACAACTGTATTTTATGGGCATAACCCAATCTTCTACATATATATATTTAAAAATATCTATTTATTCATCGTTGTTACTTACATTTGCATATAACAATTGTTATCTTTTATAATAAACATTCTTATACTCAATGCAACCTTTTAATTTACTAATTCTAGGTAAATGAGTTATATCTTTAAACATAAGATTCTCGACCTCCTCCCCATTGCTCATAGTACCAACATGGCGGATGATAGTTAAGGAGAGTTCATGGAAGCACAATCGTGGTATAAGCCAGAGAGAAAGGCCTATTCACTTTTATGCAGTCCTATCAGCTCCTCTGCAATTTATCATTTGTTATTGTTTATATGTTTATTTTGCTTTTGTGTAATGTGCGCCTGCCCTTATCTATTAGAGGATAAGGAGGGCGGTACATAAGAAATTAAATTTAAGAATAATATTTGTTCACATGAGTACATAATAATAAAAATAGGGTACTGAAATATTTGTTTTAAGTTTTTTAAATTAAATTGTTAGATTTTTTCAAAATGAAAAGTCTTATGTTACAATAATTAATACTTGAACACACTTGACAAAATTAAATCCTGTATTATTTTGCATGCATATGATATTTCCTTGCAATAGAATACTCAGGTAATTACACTTTTGGTGTGAGATCTTTGAGCTACTAGCTGAAATACAATTTATGCAAAATCTAAGGCAAAGCATAGTGATTTATTAGATTTAACCAATTTTATACAACAACATTATATTCAATTTTCAGAATATATCTACTGGTTATAGAAAAATAACCATTTAATAAAAGTATGTAATAAATTTCTATGATTTTGATGATTGATGACCAAAACACAAAACATCATTTCGGAATTATAAATTTGGCTTTTTTGTCTACTGTCAGAAATTTTCAAATATACCGTTTATAGGCTTTTGATTTTGTAGTTTAATCAGTTTCTTAAAAAGTTACCTTATTTATCCACAGAGTATGCTTAGTAAAGACAAATAACTTAAATACTAACAGAGGTGGTAACAATTCATCGAACCAGCAAAAACCTTATATGCAAAAACAGACAGAAACTATAGATTGCAAATCTATGTCTACTTCTTCTGAAGAAAGGTGAGTTTCTAAATAATTCTATAGCTTAGACTATAATCAGTTTTGTGTGATCATATAGCTGTTAGACATCATACGCTAGTTATTCGTTTTCATGATCCATAATATCCTGACTACTTGTCCAATTAAATAATAATCTCCACATTTTATATCTGAAATAAGTCTACTAAATGCACCACACTCTGAGATTGAATGTGATAGAGGTTCCCAACCTGGGTTCACGGGTACCTAGTAGTCTGCGAAGACACCCGAGAAGTAAATATAAGCCCTAGTTTTCTTAAGTTATCTTTTATTTGTATTTTCACATTATATTAAAAAAATACGCTATTCACAATTTTCTTAAAAATCTATTTTTTCCATTACTGTCAGACAATATATATATATATTATATATATATATATATATATATATAATTGGTTACGTAGAATAGTAAGTTTTTTATTTCACCCTGTTTGTCTGGGTAGGTTACGGGCTCACGGTCAATTATCATTGGCTCGAGGGAGTCTGCGAAATGGTAAAGGATGGGAACCACTCTCATAGAATATCTATGTTTGCGTGGGGTGGACGTTCTTAGGGTTGACTTTTCTGTGCTAATTGTTAGCCCTACTAATATATTTCTAATAACAATTGGTTTCATATATCAAATACTATTAGCCTACTAGCATAAACCGGGGTTATTAAGGTGAAGGAGATTTTATAGTCAGGAGCAGACTTAGGGTATTGTCACAAGCGGATAATAATTCTGCCATCCCTCAAGCATGGTGGTGATGATGAAATCAATCCTGATGACGTCTACAATTTAATCAAGCTATAAACAATACCATACCATCCATTACACTGTAAAATGGTTATATGAATAGTCATGAAACGAACTATATAGTTTTGATATTTGTTTAAAATGTACCATAACAAAATTTAAAATACAAGAATTACATCCAATTATGTATTTGTATATACAGTAACATAATATATTTACATAAATGGTACAGAACCCCGCACGGACTTTGACGATATTTACTCAAAACTTGAAATATATGTGAAACGAAATAATATACTCTAAGCATAAATTGCACTATACTTATGTAAATCATCTTTTGAGTCACGGTTTTAAATTTTATAATTTTATTTTTAAAGAATTAATGTCCTCATTTGTATGTTTGGACCAATAAAAAAGATTAATATTAGGTCGGCAAGGGTCTACACACTTCCTATTAAAATATTGACTTCCGGTTAAAATTTTAAAATTTTATTAGGTGTTGCACATCTTAAGGTCATCGCATTGCTATTAAATTCAGGAAGTCATGAAACGTCAAGATTCATCAAATTCTCGAGTTTGATTTTTTTGACGATCACCATACTCTCTCTCTACCTGTAAGATAGAGAGAAAGTAAAAATATATATAAATACTATAAAAACCGTATTTGCCGTAATTATTGCAAGCTACTAAATTCCGCCCACGGTAACTACTGGCGCCTCGAGCGTCCACTTGTTTCTCCTGCAACTTAGTCCATCCCTGTCTTTATAAAATTTTAGGAAAGTCTTTTTAAGCTCTACCAAATATATATATAAATAAGAATTCATCACTACTGTATCAAAAAAATTCTAGTCTATGCCTTATTTATGAAAATCTAGCTATAAAATTCAATTTCTCAACTTTCACTCTTGTAAACCTCTAGGCCGTAGCTTCTCTGGTTGACAATAGTAGGTCAATTAAAAAAAAGTTCAGGGCTTCACCATAATTTTGTACCAGTTGCAAGGATTGGCTGATACCAGTGGCGGCGTAACGTTATTTGTGAAGGAAGGGGGTGGTGGGGGCTGTAAGCAAAAAATGAGTTTTTTGAGAAGTTGCCTTCCCCCCTTACTCTACCCCTCTTCACGATAAATGTTTGAAACGTGGATGTCTCTAAAAGGTATTTGTAGATATCCTCCTCCCCAAATTTTTAAAATCAAATTATTTTTATGCTATTTGGAGAAGTCATCTCCATTTTTTTTTTAATTTAGATGCTTCTATAAACCATTTGGAATGGTCCTCACCTTTAATTGAAAAATAAAAATAGATGCCGCTAGAAACTATTTAAAGTGGTATTCTCTAAAAAAAAAATTCAATGTATGTCTTTAAATGCTATTTGAAATTATCCTTACCTGGACATTTGTAGTAATCGGATGTTTTTAGAATCAATTTAGAGTCGTCACCTAGATTTTTTTAAATTATTTGTATCTTAAATAAAGTTGGAGTGACCCTCTTCCAGAAAATTTTAAAATAAGATACCCCTAGAGCAGGGGCGTACACACAAGGGGTTCCAGCGGGTCCAAGCCTGAAGGATAAATAAAAGAGTAAATACAAAGCAATTATTTATAAATGTTAAATCCCCTTAAAGCAATGGTTGAAAATAACCCAATATCTCAATACAATGAGAGCAGTGGTGGATCCAGGATTATGTCGAGGGGGGGGGGGGGACTACACCACAAAAGCAATACCTTTAGGTACCAATAAAGTGGTGGTCCGTGCCCCAGAAGTATTTTTACTCCCGGAAAAAATATATATATTTCCAAAGTTCAAAATGGTGCTCTTTAAGTATATTTTGTACATAATAGTTGCTGATTAAACGTATATTGGTTATAAATATCTGTTTTCTTGGATTTGGTTGCCATCTTTAATTTCTAGATATAGCCACTGTTTCCTTTGTGATTATAATTTTTAAATTAACATAAAAAATAATTGTCAAAAATAAAGATGCCTAATTCAAGTGACTACATTTTAGTAAAAATACGAAAATAAAATCAATAGTAAATAACACGCCGTTTATTACACAAAGGAGGAGTGAAATAGGAGGGGAGTGGGCGGGAAAGCCAGGGTTCGGGTTAAACAAGGTGAAGCATGTTTTGTTCGAACACATTGGACGTATTTCTGCAGAGAAGCACAGCACCCTTCAATCCGTCAATTACATTTTTGAAAAATAGCTTAAAGGGGGGGGGGGGGGGTTGATTATACCCTCCTATTCCCACTACCTTTGAATCCATACCTGAGTGTGAGACATACCCAACTGGATTTAACGCTGTCAAGTCTGTATAGCCTCATGAAGTGTTTTGTTCAAAGTATGAATCTTATATAAGTAATAGATTGGATTGACTATTGACTTGTAACTTCTGTACTTTGGATCCCCCGTCTAGAAGATATTTGAAGTGTACTTCCACTATCATATTTTGTAAATTGGATGCTTTCAGAAACTATTTGGAGTTACGATTTTATTTTTAATTTGCCAAATAATGTAACTCTATCTTGTTTACTGTTTAAACAATAGTAAACTCAAGCAAAGATTTCTAACTACCCCCACTTTGTTGATGAAGAAATACATTATAATTGTTTTTGGACTCTAAAAAAACCACACTCCACCCCCCTCAACCATCACCCCTATCCCCACCCTCTTTCTATATATTCTTATTTCTATGAGCACTCACTTCGATATATCCATATGACCAGTATGTATTATAGATCGAATTGAAGTCTCCCCTAAAATAAACCAAGTAGAACGCTAAATAGCTTGCTAAGGCATCCAATATTAATAAATATTCTGTCCTGCGTGGAAAAGTTTATAATTTTTATAATAAATAGTTTATCCACAGCCCTTTCTCTAAACAAAGACGGGTGCATTTAATCAAAAACTTTCCTTTCTTTTTTCCTGTCAGCTAGAATAATCAGAGGAAATTACTGATAGCTTGAACAAGCACCTAAAATTAAAATTAATTAAGAGTGGAAAATAGGTTACACATGACAATTAACCTATTATTTATGTATTTATTTATTTATTTATTTATTATTATTTACTAAACCCTTTTCTCCGATAGAATAAATCCAAGAGGGGTTGGGTGTATAGGGCCGTGTGATGGAACTCCTTATACTCCTCGGTTCTGACGCCACTGCTATCAACTAAATGAGATAAGATATAAATTTGGTCTACACGTGATTAATTATTGTATAGTTTTAATATTCATATTTCCCTAAAAAAGTGGCATCTATAAAAGTGTGTGTTCTTCACGACAATTTTTTGTTACGGTTTCCAGACAAGTTAAACCATCTAATCAAGAATTGATTGTGCTTGTTTGTGAACCCTTCACGAAAATCTCAAGCTAGCAAAATACCAAAAGATAAACATACAGATTGACGGCTGGACTCTGTAGGGCGATTCAGCCGCGCATTCTTCCTTTAGACCTTGAGATAGGTTTCCTTTCCGTTCTTCTCTTCTCCTGACATCGTGTGGTAGTTATCGGGTGGTGGGTAAAGTGTAAAGAGGATAAGATTAGACAGAGACAGACGCTGTAGTTCAAGAAAACAGCACAGAGCATTTCATTTTAAGACGAGGCCTCCTCACACGATTGATACTATTTCACTTACCGAGGCGGCCCCCTTAAACAATAGAGCAAGAAAATCCGTGCGTTTACCAGTACCATTTATCTTTAATAAGCTATCCATATTTATTTAACTGAATAGTTTCAGATTTCCTCAGACGCATATTGATGGACTCTATTTCATGCTCTAGAGGTGGATTTAAAAAAATATCAGACTTTTATACAAATTCAAGGGCATTGTTAGCCGGGAGTGGGAGAATCCCGCCCCCCACCCAATTATTTTCTCATAAGGAACCCTCCTAGTAACGTAAAAGATACTGCGAGTTTTGGCTTATTGAAAATCTACCATTCACACTGATAGGACTGTGCTGTTAGCGCTACTGTTTTCTCAACGGCTATTATAGACATGAATCAAACAGAGGAAGATGTGACTTACAATTGTCTTTATCTTATTTCACTTGATAAAACGAGGAGAAAACGAAGAAATTATTGGGTTTATAATTTGTTTAGGGCAAGAGAAGAAGGAGAATTCCACGATATATTGGGGCGACTCAGAGATGACCATCAAAAGTCTCACAAATATTTTAGAATGAGTGTCCCGAAGGTTGAAAACTTACAGAAACTTCTTGCATTCAGTTTTTCAGCTAGCTACTTCCAAATATTTTCTTTAGTGAGATTATTATCATAGTATTTATGCTGCAAATTATATAAGCATTCATACTCTTCAACCAAAATTACTAAGATTTCTACAAGCATAGTTTTGGCTTATTGCACACAGTTGTGTTAACAATGTTGGAATGTTCCTCAGCCACTGTCAGATTGTGGATAAGAACCTTCGTGAAGGTTCGCCGCTTGCCGGAAGAAGCCGAAGTAGGTGAAACCACACTAAGTTGGGACGGTGTTCGTACCATGCTGGACCGTGACCTTGGGAACACTTTTGAAAAACTTCTATCAGTGTGAATCAAACTTAAGTCAACAATATTATTGTTTGATAAGTCAACAATACATTGGATCCGCTGCCATTGGTCTATGAGAAAGAAAGATAGCCAAGGAGCGGGCTAGATCTGGCTAGGGGGTGGTTCTTTTTCTTATTTTCTCTATTCACTACCCACCCTGCTCATTCGCTTATAACACCAATGGGAATGAGAATATTTATTTAGTACCGCGTCTTACTAACCGTCCGGGTCGTACGATTAAGTACTAATTACGCTAATGGTTTAGTAATTGGGAAGGTTGAATTTAGAGAAAGATAACCCACATTTGGGTGGAGGGAAAGTGTAAAACCATTAAATTCATCCGACTGAGATTTGATCCACGGTCTCCTCGTCCTAGGCAGTTTACCTCAACACGATACTAGCGCATTAGCCAACTAAGCCATCGAGGCTTGTGGGACTGAGAGTACAACCGGGGAGTTGAGAAGAAATCCCCTTGCATCTGCGCGAAGGAAGAGTGGGAATTCATTCAGAAACGTCTTTATTACACCAATCCGGGATTCGAGCCCTGGTCTCTTCTGACAATTAGACCGGTGAGCTCGACATTCAGTATATTCTGGCAGAGAGTGAATATTCAGTAACTCAGAGTGAAGAGGTTTGAGGTCATTCGACTGAGAGATAACCGGTTGCTACCAGGATAACTGGATCAGTCTTGTCTATTATTGTTTTATGGTGACCAGAAGGTCAAGGTTCAAATCTTAGACGAATGCACAATGTATGATTCTCCATTTAGGATCCATCACTATGGTTTCCCCTAGATTAGGTCACTTATTATTATTACGTGTTCTGTCTTACGACAGGTCCTTTTGTCAGTGAACTTGCAGGCCAATGCGCACTGTCCTCTGCCTCCTACTTCAGCACCCAGAATTTTCTTCTTTCTTTAAATTTATCTTATATTTGAATCCTCCTTCTTCCTAAGCTCCTCTTTCCATCCCCCTCTCCTTCAATGACGTCATGCAGATCCCCCTAGGAATAAGTCCAATCCAGGTCATTTAAACAATGAAATTAAAATCTTTAGCTATTCCTGTGTCTTCAGCAAACCAAACTGATATCATCCAATAACTTTGTTTTGACGAAGAACATTACTGTTAATAAATAATAATGAAAGTCGTTACCTTAAAAACGCCATGTTTTATTTTCTTCTTAGTTGGTAGAGCACTAAGCCTATTTTATCCGCACGTGGAAGAACTTTTAAGTTAATATAAAAAAAATACAGTGAAGCATTTCACAAAATGTAATTATATTTGGCTGGTAACAATACAAATTGACATCCTCATGAATAGTATAGGTAGGACACATTCATGACGTGTGAATACATAGTAGAAAACACGGTATTTTCACGAACTGTCAGAATGATACTTCAACTCTCGGATTGACAGGAACATTTATAAGGAAGTCAGTATTCAAGAGATGTTTTCTGATGTTTGGTGTAAAGTGTATTAGAAACCATTTTGGAGTACTACGCGCCCTAATGTTCGTTCAGGATATCCTCAACTGACTCTTACTCACTGATACATCATGAGGAAGTGTGATTTTATTTTAAAGACGTCAGTCCCTATATCATAATATGTATAATGATATAACCACAATGTGAAGAATCAATCCCACAGAACTGACATCCGACCTCCCGGGTGACCATTTAATAGTTTTTTGTACCGAAGTAGTTTTCAGTTTAGTTGTCAGGAACTATCTCAAGTAATCACTATTATTAAAATATAATTTGGAAATTTGTTCACTGTACGGTAATTTACATACGTTGACTTATTATTACAAATAATTATTATGTTTGATACGAGGGCTTGATTTGTTTGGGATAATCATATTTAGTGGCGGGGAAGAGACAAAATGTTAAATCTAATAAACAAACTTTCGAACTCTTACCAAGCGAATGACGATTCAGGGATCTGTGCAGCATTAATTTGGGGCACGCGCAGTCAAAAATGTCAATTTAGAAGTTTTTTTAAATCCAAATCGAGTATTGTAGCTACTACTCTCTAACGGCAATACAGGGAACTACCTTACGTAGCATGCTTGCAGCGCTCTATTCATTGTGTGGACAGCTAGTGAATCGGCTAGACGCGTTTGTGTAATGGCGGATACATCGTCAAACGGTGAGCTCTTAAACAGAAACAATTCCGCGAGTGGAATAAATAGTGTTGAAAAAAGTTCCCCTCCGCAGAACTTTGAAATGAAAAGTGATATTGAGATGGAAGGTGGTTCTACCGAAAAGGCTGGTGATTATGTTCGAGAGCTTCTTCAAGAAAAACAATCTCTAGATTCGTCGCAATGGCCGCATGCATTGCGACTTTTAGATCAAGGTATGAAAAATTATTAAGATTTATTTTTCTACAAATAATTTTTAAAAATAAAAATAAAATAGTAAGACATTTTTTATAAATAGTGAAATCTTGTTAAGTGTTAATACTTGTAAATTCATAGACCGGTTTTTGACCGCTGAATTGTTTTAAACAGTTTTACCGCCATTGTATTTATTACCTGCATGGCATTGCATTTTCTTAGAAAGAATCACATGGTATGGCATTCTACAGTCTCTCCGTAAGATAGCGTAGAATTTTTCCCAAAGTCTCCTTAAACAACTCTCAAGGCCTAAGCTTCTTGAGTTATATAAAATAATATATGAGTAAACATAGTAAATGACTGATCTTCTTGTAGCACTGAAGCCTAATATGTAGGCCTACACTAAACAAACCTACATCCTCACAAATTATCTTTCGTAGTATAATAATGCAATGCCATGCAGGTAATAAATACAATGGCGGTAAAACTTTTTAAACAACTAAGCTGTCGAAAACCGTTCTATGAATTTACAAATATTAACACTTTACAAGACTTCACAATTGATAAAAACAGGCCATTGTTCTTTTTTTAGAAATCATTCATTCATATATTTTTCTATTGTGGGCCTGTAGGCCTATCTGAATATTTTTAATAAACTACTAATGTTAAAGTTTTATTTTTACAATATTTCAAAATTACAATTATCTTACGGGTAGGCCTACAAGTTGGTTAATTTTTCTAGCCCTAATTATTTTAGCATAACTTATTTCTGTTAAATTTATTTAAGGCTATTTAATAGTTTTTCCAACAAAAGTAGTAGGCCTACGGCAAAACATAAACTACTAAACATAAATAAGCTAACTAGCCTAGGCCTACACACAGAACTAACATTTAGGTTTAGGTTAGAAATGAATCAACATTATCAATAACTTCTTTGATTATAATTGTATTCAACTAAGTTACCCTCAAAACAGGACAATATTGCTCAATCCTTTACTCTTTCAACCTAGGGATACGTTAACCTAATATTAACTTAATAATAAAATGGGAAGAGACAAAATTATAGTAGACCTATGTTTATTTTATCTTTTAAGGCCAACTAACTCATTATAACAGCTTGATCTCAAACATGCCAACCACATAAAGGTAAGGTTGGCCTAGGCTTAAATTGCTCATATTGTAATTATAAAAATTTAAAATTTAGATTGTGGATAAACGTTTATTGATTTATTTTCTTATATTGTCCTTACTTTGGGCAATGTGAACAAACAAGGCAATGTTGTGTTATTGTAGTAATTGTACTAAAATTGTAGGCTATACCTAGGCCCTATTAACATACATTATGTTTAGGATAATCATTATAGGCCTATTGGTATGTTTCTTTAGGCTACATAGTTTTTTTTTGTGTAGGGCCTATTCATGATTTTAAATAGGTAACACTTTTGATAGAAAAAACAAATAAAAGCTGAATTACTCATATAGGTTTCTTTTAAGACTTTAAATTTTTTATCTTTTACAAAACATTAAATGATAACACATTTAGGTACCTACTTTAAAGTGTAGATAGTTTTGTGCTAATATAGCTTAATCTAAAACATAATATTTACACTAAACTTAGGGTAACACTTTTATTGTTTCACAATATTTGGGGAATAATTGTTCTTTTTAGAATACAAGCACATTCTTTACTGGTTGAATAAGAGTCAATCTCGCAATAGACTAAACTGCTGATGACAGGGAGATTAGGTTCAAATACTTGTAGGCCTACTGGGGGCGGTTTTCCACTCACCCTCCACTCAAATATATGAGCACACTTCCCCAAAACTCAACCTTCCTCAGCCCTAACACGCTAGAATATTTAGTAGAATGAGCCCTATTCCGTGCGTAGTGTATAACCTGAATGTGTAATGAAAAGTAAGCCTAGTGACAAAAAATAGAAGACAGGCCTAAAAACCTCAATAACTGTTCTATGCGAAAGTGAGAATAAACTTTATTCCAGGCCTTTATTTTTATTTAAAAACAGTCTATATTTTCATATTTGCATACAGGCTCTATGTAGCCTAGTTTTAGTCTCTATTCATCTTTTGAGTTTTGACTCATATTAAGTCAAGTTAAACAAAATTAATGATTAAATAATGGAAAATATAAATTTATAGCTATTATAACTTTTAGGCTATTTACTTTTATGCCTGACACAAAATACACTAAGTAGGCCCCTATTAGATAAACATATTAGGCTTGCAGGTAGTCCAAGGAACCATTTAGGCCTAGGGAAAAAAATCAGGTTGACCACACTACTAGGATTAAAAGATAAACACATTATAATAGGCCTAGATTTCTTATTAAAATTAAGAACATTTATATTTCAAAACCGGTGGCTGTTTTATCTGATAGCTCATGATCTTAATAAAATCACACATTTGTAGCCGACGATTTCTGCACGCCCATAATAGACTCTGCCTTAAAATATCAGTGGAGAATGACCCTGGGCATGGAATGACTCCTGGATAGCTCAGTGGTAAGAGCATTGACGTACTAAGCCAAAGATCCCGGGTTAGATTCCCATGCCCAAGTATCATCTTTCAATTTACAGAACCGGTAAGCTAGTTAAATATAATTAGCTTAGAGTAAAGTGTAAGTCTATTTGTTAACATATTAAGTCACCATATTTTGTTTCAGTCATTTGGTGGAGTTAGGCCACTAAGGGAATGCTATATAAAATAATGATTAAATTAAACAAAATTTCATGTCTTTCATTTGAAACATACTATTTTGATCATAACTAAACTCACCCACAAAAATTGTTTATAAGTTATGTAGGCCCTACTTAAGTTGTTCTGTAACCTAATAAGTTCCATATCTGCGTGTGATACAATTTAATTAAAATCAAGGAAAATAAATCTCTGAACAATATATAAATTTATGTTGGCGCTACAACCATTTACCTTACTTTAATTGTAATGAACATCCTTATAAATAGTATATGATCTCTTAACCTGACCTTAAACAAGACAACATTATGGTTTTGGTGGGTTAAACTAGGGTACATAGGCTTAGAAAAGTTAAAATCAAGGTTTAAGGAGTTGTTCCCCACTCAAAACTGAGCATTCTCTCAGGGGCATGTTCACAAATTGTGACTTGTCTGAGTGTGTGCCATTTGGAAGGACTACATAGGGCTAAACATATCATTTTTGTTGATATTACACATTTGGTTTATTTTACTCTCATGACATACTAGGCTAGGCTCTATGATAAGCCTATTGATGACTTGGAGCTGTTCATGTTCACATTTATGCTAAAACTACACTAGAGCCTTGTGGTAACTTTTAAGCTTAATGTTTGTAGTGAATATTCAACACACAAGCTGCAAATCTTACTATTGTAACTATGGGAATGTCCTATGAAGCAAACACATCAATTCATTTCAATTACACCTCGTTGGAAAAGTGACATCTGGACACCTGGATAATTGATCCCAGGAACTTTACAGGTGATCACAGGACAGATTCTAGATAGCTAAGTGGTAGTGCATTGTTATGCAAGTCAATTTATGTGTACAGGTGTTATTTTTAATCTAATTTAAATTGATTGAAATGTGGTCTCTTCCATTACAGACAACGCTGTATTTACTATGATTTTCAACCTGTGTGTTGATATTTGCATTGAAATTCACTTTCGTTACAATTTTGTATTTTATGTTTGGGTTCATAACATCCTGAGTCAGAGGATTCCAAATTTAAAAAAAAATTGGCTACCACGCTTTTGTTTAAAATGCATATATCTAGGATTTAGTTGACATTGCAAATAACACTATAGGGCCCTATATGTGTTTTTGGGGTAAAGCTTGTTTATAGGTAGTTTACTTAAAACTAATTTTTCAAAAACTTGGGAATTTTTAAATTAACTCTAACAGTTAGGTTTCAAATGGGTATCTTGGGAATTTTTTACAGGGCTGATTGCACTGTATACTGGTTTTTGAGGTAAACATTTCATACATAGACTGCCTACAATAAATCCATTGACACCTGCTCTAAACAAAAGCCATGCTGTCAGTTGATAGAGGCCTACTTACTGTAACTTCATCTCATATATATCATATTTCAAAAATATCATTATTTGGGACCCAATGAAAATTCCTTCTTTAGGGAGGATTTACAATTGACCAATTTTTTGAAAATGCCTCTTTTCAGTTAATGTGGGAAATAGCATTTGGGAAAAAGTTGTGCGGTTCGGGTTAGTTCACTTAGTATTTATGTAAGACCTTAACCAAATTATTAATTATATGTCAAGACGGAAAAATAACATTTTATGATTCAACCAATGGAACAACATATTTACATTACTTCTTCTGGTTAAATATTTATTTATCTTTAACCATTAATTAACAATCTAATGCTTGTCTTTTACCAGACACCACCCCCCCCCCCCCCCCAAACACACACACACACACATATAGCGGTAGGCATGTGAGTATTCCATTCACCTTAATGAAAATTGTGGACGTGATAATTTGGTTACTGGTCCGAATTAGATTCTAAAGGATGATAAAAGTATGATAAAGTATGATAAAATGACCCAAGAAAAAACCTTCTTCTGATAGGACATCGTTCTGCTTTGGCTCTCAAGAACTCACTTGCGATCAAGTCTTTCCAGGGCTAAGACCTATGTTATTCATTTATCTAAAAGTGCCACACAATTAAACAAAGGTATTCTCGGCCTTTTTATCACACTAGATAAGCAAATAATTACTATCTTTGGTGAGGCGGAACACGCCAGCTACAAAGTGCAGTGCGGGAAAGGGGAGAAATGAATCTTTCAGACAAGGATAGTACAATAATTAACATTCACCCCTACCCCTCTTAAGTCTGAGCCACAAGTTGTGATGAAGAAACTAAACAAACAGATGGGAGGCAATTTGTGTTTCACTTATTATTTTGAAAATTATTAACATAAAGTTTAACAATATAGTTTATATTAATAAGCCGTACTTGACTCAACCCACCAAATGGATTCATCAATGAAAATATAGCAACTAGGCCTAATTTATTTGTAAAGTTTATTTACTAAAAGTTTCTGTGGCATATATTTATACAATCTATCTAAATTATCTTTAGAATAACATACTAGTTAGCCATATCAGAGAGCACACAGAATAAATGTCAAGTTTGCTCAGTTTAGTTTCATAGTGACAGGAAGGCTTGGTTTCAAATCCAGGCTGGGTGTTCTACAGGTGACTTTATTAAATGGTTTTCCACTCTTCCTCTCCGCAAATTCGGGTAAATTTCCACTAAAATTCTAGCTTCCTCATTCCTACCTACCACAATAGTTCAATTAAATATGGCTAACCTGAAGGAGTAGTAAGATGAGGTTTAACAATTAAATTTGGTTGTGGGCTCTAAATCAGGGCTTCTCAGCCTATCTAGTCTCGTGGCACCCTTGTGAAGGGGATTAAAATCTCGTGTAAACCCTGTGAGAATTTTTTTAAGTATTTTGGTTTTTAACTTTTTTTTTAATCCATCCTACTAGGATATCATAATATTAAACAATAATTGATGGTATTTAAAATAAAAATAAATATCTTTACTTAACTTATTCCCTTACTGAGTTAATTGAAATATATAAATAACAATAACAATGAAATACATAAATATAGTTCTAGAGTAAAATAGTTTTAGAAATCAATAAACTACCATAATAACTATTAATAATATATATTCTTCAAAAGGGAAACATTTATTGCCCCACATCATGTACTCAGACAGATGCAATTCAGAGAAACACTACAATACAAAACTTTCTTTTGTTCTTTATTTTGTGGTAATATATTTTCTTCATATTCCCCCTCTCAAACAATCTCGTGGCACTCCTCAGTGCCTGTGGCACATATGTTGAGACTCCTTCTGTAAATGGACTCAAAGATTTCACTTTGTCACACATTTCTTGCTGGCACTCATTGTGAATGTTGCTATTTAAAACTCACAAGTTACTTTATTGCTAGCTAAGAAGAAGTCAAGATTTGAATCCCAGCAGTATCTGGGTGTGACCATTTTAAAAGTATTATATAGATGTTATCACCATTATGCTATAAGATTATTTCAGTGTTGACATTAATTTTTTATTTAATAATGAAGGTTTATATATTTTTATTTTTTTTATTTTTAAATGTACTGTACTATATTTCATATGATTTACAAAATATATGGTCCTCCTTTTTCATTTTTGAATCTGATTAGTGGTCACCATAACTAAAGGGTCATTCCATGTCAAATCAACCAATAAAAAATATTTTTAACCTTTAAGATTCAGATTTTTAAGATCCTTTGCTTATCTATTGTAAGCACATTGTAAACATAAAGAGGACAAAAAATACAAAATTTCAGATTTTTCGGGCTCTTAGTTTTTGAGTTATTGACTTTCATAAAAGTAAAAATCGCACACATTTGACAAAGTTTCAAAATCTTCACCTAACTAGGTGTTTGGCCAGTATGCAAGAACAGAGCTAAGTGGGCCATTAGTTTGAGTAGAACGGTAGTGGCGTTAATTTAATTGCCAAACCCAAACTTGGTGATTTGTCCAAGAAGTGATCTCATAACATGAGTGTCGCAGAAGTGCAGTTCTGAGCACACTGCTCTAGAACTAGTGGCCCACTCACATTATATTTTCACTACTAACTCATTCCTACTTTTGTGGAACTTTTCCAAATCTTAAATTTATTTGCAGGCTATCATTTTGTTTACTTATGCTATAAGTTACACTTTGTGTTAACAATAACTTGGCAGGAGCGAACTATGTGTGGTGTTTTTCAGATTTAATAATTTAGTAATAGTGATAATTCTCTATGAGATTACTTCTTACATGACTATACTTAAACAGATTTTAACTACCTGCACTTGTTAGATTAGGTTGGTAAAATAGTTTTGATAATAACAAATGCCCCAAATGTGGCAGGAACTATGAATTAAATCAGGAAGGAACGCACTAGAATTTATTTTGTTGGCTGAAATTAATACACTATAGCAGAACTCTACCGATAATTAAGATTAGTTTAAATTTTATTGTTAAGGTAATAGAGGATGCACTATTTTTTAGTTTTTTGAAATTTAACGGGGAGCTCCATTTTTGTCTTCTAGACCTTAATTTTACATCTAATAATGTTCTTCATTGCAGTTTGGGTGTATCTTGCACCAACCACCACAATTTAAATATTTTCACCACACCTATAATAATTTATTATTTTGGCTTTGGAATTTAAAAAAAACTCATTTAATTTTACAATCTCCCATTTATAAAGATAAAATATCTGATATTAATTTTGTTATTTTGATTGTTCCCTCTACATTCCTGGCAATTTTAATTTTCTAAATTCCCTAATAGATTTTCCCTACTTTTGGAATTCCATTTTGAAATTTAAATATTCAGAACTTTATGTATATATATATATATATATATATATATAATATATATCATACACACACCTTTCCCCCACCCTTTTTCCTTTAGTTCTCGGTGTTCCATTCAAAATTTTGAGATTTGAGATTCTTTTGGTTATTTTAAGTAGCCCTTTTACATTCCTTTCAGATTTAAATTTTTTTCCACACTGAAAATGAATGGTTTCTATTAATCTTTGACAATTCAAGCTCCTTCCACCCCCTCATCCCATCTGTCCAATTACCACTTAGAGAAAATTTAAATTTTTAGAATTGTTTGGTTATTTGGAGTTATACTTCTACCTGTTTCCCTTATTTAAATTTTATATAAAAAGTTTTTTTTAATAAACCCCACCCTCTATATATTCTGAAGACCCATTATAAAATTGTCAGACTTTTATATTTATTTGGAGTGGTATCTCTATTTTATTTTCTGTCGAATTTTGGCTTTATACTCTAGTTATAAATAATTAGTTGTATTTTTGTACATTTTTATATACGTTAATATATTATTATTTTATTTATTACATCTAAAATAAGTACCCATTCCAGTTATATACATATTTCGCTAATGGAATGGGGATTAGTAAGGTAGAATTTTAGAGGAAATATACATGGCTTTGCCTTGATGAAAAGTTGGCGAACCTTTAAGAAAAACTACTGGATACTAGAGTGGGTTTTGGGACTGTTCCCAAAGTAAATTACATATAACATTTAACATAGGGCCTACTTAAATTATACAATAGCTATGTCCTTATTAAATAAAATATACATAATAAGCTCAATAAACATATATTTAACAAACTATAAGCTCATGGCACACCAACTGAAAAAAAATTATGTGTGTAATCTAGTGCGTATAAGTTAGGTAGACATATGGCTAGATGATGATAAAATATATTTACTTCCCAAGAGTTTCCATTGTCAACCAATCACACACCTGACAGAATTTGCCAGGATGATTTAGAAATTTCCTTTGCACACATTCCAAATATTAATATTTAGCACCACGTCTTACTACCCGTTCAGGTTATACGCTTTAAGTACTAATTACGCTAATGGATTAGGAATTGGGAAGGTTGAATTAGAGGAAGTGAACCCGCATTTGCGTGGAGGGAGAGTGGAAAACCATTTAGGAAAAACCCTCCCCAGTTCACCCGACCGAGATTCGAACCTCGATCTCCCCGTCTTCAGCAGTCGAGCTCAACACGACAAGCGTGTTAGCCAACTACGCCACCGAGGCGGGTCACATTCCAAATAAACACAGATGAACTGCTTATGCTATAGATGTTTCTCTTTAGCTTTAAGAGCTATTATGTGAATATAAATGCAGTAAAAGATTACTTACTCAGACACTATTTCCATATTTGAGTGAATACAGAAAATAATTGGCTATGTATATGATCATTGTGATGTTTTATTTTGAGTTACCTATTAAATTTACATGTAACAGCTATGCTACAGGTCACAATAATATGATAAATTAGAGCCATATTCCACACACTATATATATTATGCGTAAACACAAAAACTTACATGTAAGCTATATAAAAATTATGATGTGATGTACTATGTTTATTGTCATTTCCAAGATCTACACAACAAAATTGCTGGAGGTAAAAATCATGTTGACAAGTATTTTAAAACAAATCAATGGTGTGATAAAATTCTGTTATATTTGGTCACAAGCAGTATGTTTTTATTTTCTAAAAGGTGCTCCAATTGTCTACTTCCAATAAAATTAAGGTACCAACTGTAAAGGCCAAAAATGTATTCAGGTTGACATTTGTGCAACATTATTAAAAATTAATTTCTCACATTCATTTTTCATCGTACGTCAAATAATTTCTGTGTATATATACTTATTTTAGAAATTTGAACACATTTTTAAATTCTTTAAAACTACACAACTAATTTTTTTACTTCATTTTTATTAACATTTTAACCATAGGGCCTAATTGATACTTAAATTTCCCTAAAGTGTGTCTTTATGTATTTTTAAGATGACCATAATCTTCAAACCCTTCAACTAAAGTTGAAACTTTCTGTTGAGCCAATTCTGAGACAAAAAGCTTAAATTACTTAACCTCAACTTTAATATTTAAAATTTTGTTCTCTTATCTGTATTATAACATGAAATACAGTTATCTGGACATTATAGCAACAATGTTTCTGTTTCCTCTTTACAGATTGCTTAGATAACGGGCATATTATTCGAAAATTCAACCCTTTATAGTAAAATAATTATTATTTGGTCACACAAAATATTACTACTGGTTGGTAAAATACAACTTAGAGTAGACCTATAACTACTACTTAAACATTAAAAGGGACTTCAATTACTGCTACAATATTCAGACCTTTAGATATTAATATTGCATTTCAATCTCTTACAATCCTCAATACCTTCATTAATTAGTCACATTGGTTACTTCACCTATTTCTTTCACGGAATTGTTGTTTTATTGCATATGGCAGCATTAATCAAGGTTTTGATGAATACTTCGCTAAATTTACTCCAAGTTCATGTTGTGTCTGCCTTCACACCTTGAAAACTGTATTATGTTAAGTTTAAATTATATTCCCCATTCTGGGACACCAGCGGTCCTAAAGAGGAAATTGGACAGGTCTCTATTCTGTGTCAATCACCGCCATTCTGTGATAGCTATCAACCCCATCTTTAGCACATTATCTTAACATGTCATAATTCTAATGTTGAAGTGTTGAATTGAGAACAATATAGTTGTCAATCTTATGTCCAAGATCCAATAATATTACTTAAGAGCTGGTTCCAAAGGAAGGTCTAATATCACATGTAAGATAGTAACCATTATTATAAACAGGAGTATTATAAATTGTAAGTTCAAAATAAAAAAAATTGTAATCTCCAAGTTTTTGTATAGTAAAAATAAAATATTGATTCCTTTCTAATGAATATTTCCATATTATTGCTGTACTAAAATGACATATTTTAAATAAAGTAGTTCACACAGATTAATTTGCAAAGCTTAGTGACCATTTTTACATTTATTTTAGAATCTATTTCTTACAATTCAATGTGCATTTTCCATTGAGCTACATGTTTATTCGTTTATAAATTACATTGATCCAACAATAAGTGCTTGCATTTAAAAAAAAAAATTATCTCAATGAAGTAACAGTAATACAAAGCAATGCAAACACACACACACAAAATAACTAAAAGCTTAATTTGTAAGACTCACTGATTGTCACAGTCTCTGCTTTTATTGTTGTAGCCTACACATAGCACATATTTTATATGAATAAAATTAAGGGTTTGTATATCTTTCTTTCATGAGCATTGCGCAATATCTACTGCACGCAGAGGTCTGAAATTTAAAAATCCATTGCAGTGCACAAACATTTGAACTTCTAAACCATAATATTAAAATTAAAATTTAATTAAAAACTGGGCTGGAAGAAATAAAAATGAGAGATTTTTCTCTGTCTGTTTGAATAATACTTATACTTAGAACCGCATCTTACTACCCGTTCGGGTTATACACATAAGCACTAATTACTCTTAATGGGATAGGAATTGGGAAGGTCTAATATAGAGGAAGTGAACCCGCATTGGCGTGGAGGATGAGTGGAAAACAATTTAGTAAAAACACTCCAGTTCACCCGACCGAGATTCGAACCTTGATCTCCCTATCCTCGGCATTCTAACTCAATACAAAACTTGCGGGTTGTTTGAAGAAAATAAATCTTTGCAATTGGTACTTTTTCTAGTGTATAGTAAATTTCATTAATTATAAAGTATTTGTGTGAAAATACACATCATAGCGAGGTCTAATGTTATTTTTAATGACTTCTACTTTATTTTTGACTAGATTCAATTCACTGATTTATTTCATTGAAATTACTAGTCAACATTCAATTTTATTATCGAAAACTTTGTGTTAAAATAATGAAGTTGTATTCAAATAATTTTTATTCTTTAAGTCTTAGCTGTATCATACAAAAAATTAACAAGGAATTTAAAACATTCTATGTATTTCAATTTTCTTCTTGATATGTACATTTTTTATATCACAGTTTAATTGATTATATTGAAAATTTAATCTTGGACATTAAATTTGGTCTTTGTCTAAGTGCCGAAAATTATGCTAATATCACATATTTGATTCCAGTAGAGATCCAATTTTAATGGTTTAACCTTGTGCAACATTCTTCCCCATAGTGATCATAATCATTCTTTTCTGCAGGTGATGTCCTGTTATCCTACACTCGTAGGTACTGCTTTGAACTAAGGACTTCCCTTACAAATCTAATTATTTTAAAGTTGGCGAAAATGTTTTGAATTGAACAACACTAGTACAACAAACTTCCCTCCTGAGTTTTAATTTTTTGAAAGTTGTATTTACAAGTTATATTTTCCAAAAGCTATGCACACGTGCAGTGACAATTGAAACTCCTATCTAATATCCACGCGAAGGGAAGAAAGTATAGACCTACAATGATTTTTGTGAGAATTACGTTCTGAAAGTATTTTTCCTCTATCAGAATTATAATATTTAGTAGGATATCGGTAAAAAAAAGACCTCATAACAAACTTCTTATATTACCTACGTTTCATTTTTTTTTACATATATTTTACTTGGAACATGTTGATTTTCTTTTAATGCAACATATTCTCTGAACTCTTGTACTGAATTATTAGTTTAAAGTTCTTAGCAACCAATATCTTAAACATATTTATTTTACTTGAATTGGGGTTTAAGATATTAGTTTAGAGTACTAGAACTGAAACTTTCTAGTAAATAATGCATAATTTTATTAACTATGAGTTACAAAAAATCTAGAAAAAATGCCACATACGAATAGTCAGAATGGTAAGGAAATTTGGTTGATTCTTAGGCCTGCACGGCGCTTAACTACATAGGTCACGTCCTATGTTTATCAATCTGCTCTACCCTGGTAAAGACAAAACAAACCCTTATAACGGAATTAATCATAGTTTTTTATATTACGTGTTTATTTTAAGGGTTGAGTCCTGGCGAACTCGGCTCAACATATAAGGAAATGAAATCTTTTCTATAGTTAAAAACAATCGAAATTTCACTTGAGTTCTCTCATACACACACACACACACACAAACCGTGTTCACTTGGTAGAAAGGGACTTATGTTTTTTCCCTGTCAGAAGTTACTATAGTAGGTTTGCGGTAGGTAAAAATACCTTTTAGACTTTCGTTCCTACCAAGAACAGGGTTTATATATGTGAACGTATGTGTATTCAAGTGAAAATTTGACTATATATATGGGCTAATGTCTCCTCCGTATATTGAACGTCCTCCACCACTTTGTGGGTGTCCAACTGCCCGCAGAGCTCTCAACCCAGCGGACAAAATGTCGAGATTAAACAGAGACCGAGTACCAGCAACCCTCTTGTTGTCAATGAACTTATGTATCATGATTATAACTTGTAATTTGCTCCTTAGGACTATAATACGAGGGCACAGAGGACGAAATTATCTGTCCCTCCAATTGCGGCTGTCCGCCCGAACCTTCCCCTGATTTACTTCACGCAATTTAATATAAAATAGGGGACAGGAGAGGAATCGAGACTCAGTCGTGATTGGGGGAGGGAACCAACTATGTATATATATCCACACAAACTTTCTTTGTACATGTTTTCATTCACTTAATCGATTTGAATGCTTTCAAGAGTTGATATATTTCGCCCTTGTGTATTGTGATTGGTTATAAAAAAACTTGTTTCTGTGCCTAGTACGATTATTTTCCATTAACTATACTTATACTTAAAATTGTTTTCTTCAGAGGTGTTTTAATTCTTTCACATCCTGCTTCAATAAAATATGATAGATATAGCGTTTGCGGATAAGACTGATGGGTAGAGGCATTGACATTTCGCTGACAGTGTTTTCACTAAACGTTTGAATAATCCATTTCGAAAGCACTGAAACTTGTTTAGAGTTAAAATAAATCATTATTATGTATTTTAGAGTTAACAAAATAAAACGATAAAGGTATATTTTACACGCGAACTCGAGAAGTTTTCTCATGAATTCCTAATAACGCTAGTATTATAAAAGTAGATCCATGTTTCTAGGTGAAATTCCGTTTGTATAATATTAGTCTGGCCTACAGTCGCACCCTTAGATAAAACGTAATCATTGTTGTAGGTACCTTTGACGACTGCAATGAATGTAGCTACATCGATGTGTATCGAAATAGTTTATAATCGCTGTAACAGATGTTATTAAATGCTTAGCTTCAAAAACGTTATTCAAAAATAGATGTACTTTGACTCTAATAATAAAAACTTTATCTTTAAGCCAAAATGGCTGACATACCTTCTCTAGCTGCTGCTACTACTACTACTTTTGGCACTTGTTTTTAGAGATATTTAGTTGCTGTATGTTGTTTAATGCTATTCTACCGTGAGTGTTGTTAGTAAGTTCGAATTATTATATATCTTTTATTGTAGCTCCGCTTTTAAAACACAATTAAATAAATATTCTCACAAGCAAATCCCTGAAGATGACTTGGGACATACCTTATTTTGTATGCCTCTAAAAACACATTTCAAGGGTTTGCCATCTAATTTTTTATTCACAATATTTTTTAAATATTGTGCAAACATTTTTTTTCATGATTTTTTCAAGTATTATGAACCCATTTTTAAGATAGTGTTTTATCTGAGACCAAAATTCATGTATTTATTTACCATAATATAGGGTCTGTAGGAGGGTGCTGCTTATTTGACCAATTTTGTAAAATCTTTTGAGGGGCATCCTGCCATTGTGCTCTTATTTATGAGAAAGTAATACATGCCTTATTTTTTAATAATTTTTATATAAGTTTTAGGGATCGTTACCGGTTCTTGAAATTTGATATTAAAAAAACACAAATTAGTTCTCTATACATATAGCTGCTTATTTTTAGTTATTTACATTTGTGTATGTTTAACAAACATATAAATAAAATAACACATTTGAACATTATTTAAAATAAACATAAAATGTAGAATAACAAAGCCCTGTTTTTGTTCTTTTTATGGTACCGTATGTAATTTGTTGTATTCCTCTATCAATGCTACTCTTCGGTCTGTAATATCGTTGATAACTCTAAGAGAACAAACAATTTCTCTATTTATCTTATAATCATCATCTTCCTCCCAAATTTCAACATTATTTGATAGAAACTCTTATGGAATATCTGTTATACTGAAAAATCTTCAGTGTGTTGCAAGATACAACATTTATATTTTTCTTATCAATGAGATGAGAATCCAATCATAAACGTTTCAGTTGATACTCCTTTCCTTTATTGTTCAAGGCATCCACCATCTTCCGCTTTGTTAAGATTTGAAACTTCATCAAAACAGCGAACGCAACCCAGCTCCTTTGATATATACCATAGGTGGCCAATAAACTTCTTCATGGCAGATCTAGACAACGGTTTATTTACGTTCCCATTTTTTTTTTTAGATCTTTAAGGAACTTCAAATCATTTCTAGGTATAAAGCACACCGAGGATTCTCGAAACCATAATTATACATAAATTATTGCTGTAAAAATTCAAATGTCACAAATTCCCTTCTCTTTTCATAAGCTTGAACTTGAACTGATCTATGAATAAATACACTTTTAATGAATAGATTGCTTTTGCCATCCATCTAGCAAAATGAAGTCCCGCAGGTGCTCTGAACGATATTAGTTTTTCAAGGATACTCCTAGTAATATAATAGTACAGTATAATAATTTCTTGTAGTCATCTCGAGTTTGTAACCTTTCAAGCTGTTTCTGGCCAAAAGTGATCATGTAAGTGGTATTAATTTTGACTTCACTAAAGTTACACCCATCAGAATTGACAGATTTAAAGTTGTGTTCCAGGCATTTTTAAATCTTTTGAACAATATCATATCTGGACTGGTTGAACTTCCAAGAGTATTAACAACTACTGCTTCTAGCATGATCTCTCCATGATATGATGACAACAGGTCAACCATTTAATCACTTTGTCCATCTTTTGTTACAAAAGAATACATGCCCCGTTCCTAGGTCCAGTATTTACTGCAGTAGTGTCGAAGCTCATACATTTTATTTGATCACAAAGTACCCACGATAATGCTGTTTCAAAAACTGCCGGTGCTGCTGAATCTCCTGTTCCAGAAACATGTTTTGATACTGCTAGAAGTTGATCAACACTCTTACCAGATAGCACGATTGTAAGGCGATATACGGCTTCATGTTCGGTGATATCTTTTATCATTTTTTTAAACCAATGTATAGCAAGGGGGACCTATGGCGTAAATACACTCTTCAAAGATTCCGCAATCTTATGTCGACATTCAATACGTTGACGACGGATAGGCAAACTGTTAACATTGTATTTTGAAGGATCGCAGGCGAGTCACTTAAGGGTAGTCGTCAATACGACAGCTGCTTTTATATCACTTAATTTTGCAACATCAAGACTAACAGCCAAATCATCAAGGAGTTTTTTGCTACTTCGGTTTTTTGGAGGTGATTCAGAGTTTGAAGGACCTCGACCAGTAGAAACACAGTTATCAGATAAATTGATCTCCTATTCCTTCAAAGAAGAAGAAGACAAAGGAAATGGAATTCGCTCATTGATTGATTTAATAATCTCTTCTTCTTGCTCCTGCATTCTCTCTACACGAGTTTTTCTTGCCAGGACGTCCTTTTTTTCGTTGAGCAAGAATTCATTCTTTGTCTTCTTGAATGCGAATAATTCTTGGAGCATCAGCATGAACGATATCAAAGAGATTTTCCATTTTCTTCTCCCATTCTTCTCCTCTTTGTTTTAACCCTTCCAAACGTTTAGCTTTGTTGTATCTATCTTTTTTATAGTTTTTTCCATTCCATAAAAAGCTCATCTATTTTGTTTATCACATGTTTCTTAAGTCTTGTGGGTATCCTGGCCCTTGCCCAAACCACTAAGGCATAATTTGCATTATATTGGGCAGTATCTCTAATATTTTTATTCATCTCATTTTTAGTGAACAAACAAGCACAATAAATCTTTTTTTTTTATGTAAGTTGGGTTTGTCTTAGGTTTGATGACATCTGACCAACCATTTCTATTTGTGTCAATGTTCTTGTCACTTACATTCACCTGCCCGTTCTAACAAACACAAACCCACAACTTAAACACAAGTCACTTTACTACTTAAAGATAACATTGTAGACTAGTTTACTAATAAATAGAAACTCGTACTTGTAAACCAATACAACAATTAGATAGCTTGAGTGAATTGTTACGAGAGTGCGACACGTAGTGACATGTACGATTTCGTCTACAATCTCAAACATAATGGCGGCCAACCAATTATGTCCGGAAAGGGAAAGCGTTAGGGAAGGGTAGTTCTCGGGAGGGGAAATTTTGGTGTAATGGTAACGAACAGCAAGTGCCTCAGGCTCTCACAATATTTGGTAGATGGATCGCCTCAAGTTAAAATGACCAATTGCTACAAAACTTTGATATGTGATAGTGACCTCTAAAATAAAATAAAATTTAACCGTACCCGTTTCAAACAAGGAGAACAAAATAGTAGAGGGTCCCAATTATACTTAAAAAGTTAGGTTCTAAGCAGCACCCAAGTCTGTAGTGCTGGGCAGCAGGTCCCGTGGCACACATACCAATATAAGACATTAGTGTGTTGCATGTGGGGGAAGGCCGCTATGAACCTTGATTATTATTATTATTTAAGAAAAATTTCCATATTTTTGTTAGAGACAGCCGAAGTAGAAATAATAATAAACATAAACTCTTTGGAGTAAGAACCCCATGGCATCCCTCTGGCCCCTACACCTTCTAACCACGCCTTGGTTGATAAATTATTTAATATTGGCCCCTCCGCCAGACAAAATGGTTGTGCTGCCACTGCTTGGATATTGTGAAGCCTCCATAGTTCACACTTTAGAGTCTCGTTATCTATACTATACTGTATTTTATTAACAGACACTAGTTTGTGAATCAATTGTAAACCACACGCCCTAATATTATACACACCCTAATCTATACACTCCTAATCACACACACATTCCTCAAGCAGACACACTCCCTAATCACACACACTCCCTAATCACACACACTCCCTAATCACACACACTCCCTAATCACACACACACTCCTAAGCACACACACCCCCTAATCACACACACTCCCTAATCACACACACACTCCCTAATCACACACACTCCCTAAGCACACACACTCCCTAATCACACACACTCCCTAATCACACACCACACTCCCTAATCACACACACACTCCCTAAGCACACACACTCCCTAAGCACACACACTCCCTAAGCACACACACTCCCTAATCACACACACACTCCCTAATCACACACACTCCCTAATCACACACACACTCCCTAATCACACACACATCCCTAATCACACACTATAATCATACATACCCCTAATCACACACACACTTCCTAATCATACTTTCACACAAACTATTTCCTAATCTGACACGTTCTTCAAGTTGCATTGGCCACTCCACATCAGACGAGGTTACACCTGCGTTCGATCATTGAACACAGACAGCACGCGACAGTGACTTGGCAGTCAAAGATTCACAATGCTCGCTAGGTGATAGAGGTCTCTAACGTAGCAGGGACAAAGAAAAAGAAGGGATACGTACGTAAGATAATTAGGAGTGAGGCTAGAGGTCTGCCAGTATAACAACTCCTAGGGGGGGGATCAGGTTCTTGTACCCATGATAGATTCTGCGGATTTGTCTGTCGAACCCACATGGTTCCGGTTAAGTGAGAGGGTAAGGTTGATAAAAAGGTCACGGATTAAAACTAAATTTGTCTTCTCTGTGCCTTGGCTTTGAAATTGATTGAGGCACATGGCTTAATCTAGATTTTTATTATTAAACAAAAATGTTTTCTTTACAGCATTTTACATTCTTGTAAATAAGGAAACTTTTTTTCAATCACCGAATTTATTTGATTGTTTAGATCTTAAGTCTTATCATTGATGATAATTTTAAAAAATATTGTAAAATCAAACAGATTCATGGTTTGTAAATACATCCACTCGATATCACACCCTGGTTCAAACGGTTATATCTTTGCTTACTGAACTAAGTTCTCGTGTTCGATTCCCGGCATTGTAAAATAATTATGGTTTTAAAAACTAGTACTTTTACTAGATGATAAATTGATGCCCGGAGAAATGGATGTTGTGTATTTTCTAGAATTAAACTGGTCTTCTAAGTCCTATGGTGATATAAATCAGTCGGTTTAGAAAGTACCTACGAGTCCACAGAATGTCAAAAGCTATACACTTCATTTACCCGGAAAGGCATCAGTGCTTCCTTGACGGATTACACTAAAACCTTTTCCTAAAGGGCCCATACACTCTCGGGATTGTTGACAATTATAAGTGTACGTGATTACTTGGCAGACTTTCCGTAGTGCTGTCCCGTTACGGTTATTCGAAAAGCACCTACACCCTCGGAAAAGACTGTGTAACCGAACGGGAGTAAAGAATAGAATTAACCCTAGGCGGCTTTCACACGTGACGGCTTTTCGCAGGTGCCGTGGACAACACTCTGCCTTGATTGTCGAGATACACAGGTTTTAATGAAAGCTTTCACACGTGAAGACACGGCGAGAATGCCGTGGGCGGCTGCCGTTGTACCAGTATCTAGGGACGGCCGCTGAATTAGACGAGATACATTGTGTCTAATGCGTCTCTTCACACGCCACGGTGTTTCGCCGTCGGTCCGCAAGGCGTGCTAGCTTCACCTCCAGGTTGTTAATTGTATTGATTAAACGCTATGGATTCTGGAACTTTCGAAATCGATGTTGAGGCATTGATTACACAAATGGAATAGAGTCCAATGCTTGAAACAGAAACTTAGAGTAGTACAAATCTCGGAGTGAGTCATCGTCAGCTTGGAGGGAGGTTTATGATGAGATCGGACGGCGAGGTGTTTGGTCCATGTCAGTACACGTGCAATTTGGAGGGAATTCAACAAGGCACGAAACGCCGTTGATACAGAGGTCGAGAGCCGTAAAACCGTCACTAGATCACAACTAGTCTAATCTGGTCCGCGCAGGCATGTTCAATCCTGTTTCGAATCACACACGTGATTGTGGAAACAGTGGACTGTCCTTTACTCGCGTATGGTTAAAACTGCCAACAATCCCGACAGTGAGTGGCTATAGCTTAGCACTGGAGCCATACAAGCCAAGCTTACTAACTCACACCTATCTTGAGCTAGCTATATCCAGTCCACCTCATTACACCATATCCCTAGCTTGAGCTAGTTCTATCCAGTCCACCTCATTACACCCTATCCCTATCTTGAGCTAGTTATATCCAGTACACCTCATTACACCATATCCCTAGCTTGAGCTAGTTATATCCAGTCCACCTCATTACACCATATCCCTATCTTGAGCTAGTTATATCCAGTCCACCTCATTACACCATATCCCTATCTTGAGTTAGTTATATCTGCTTCTAGGTCTTACCAATGGTCTCTTCCCATCAGGTTTACCAGTCAATACCCTGACAAAGGTTCTAGTTTCTGCCATTCGCGCTGCATGTCCTGCCCATCATAATCTGCATGATTTGATTAGTCTAACAATTTCAAGTTATAAGGATAGGATATGTAACTCGACAATATGTAACACCTCCCACCCTCTATTATATTGATCCATATTTTGACCATGTTTATCTTGGTAGGCCTACTTTTTTAAAACACACTAAATTTATCCTCTTCAATCGTCGTGTAAGGTAGGATACCAAGTTTTGGATCATATATGCAGTATTTATCTATTTTTAGGTATTGTTTGTGTTTATATGTGTTTTTAAAATCTATTACTGCATTACTCTCTTATTTTAATATTTTTAATCTGGCATCAGTGGTCGCATCGTCGCCCTCGTGTTAGACTGGATTACCGGTGAGGGCCAGATCTGAGTTTGAATCTTGGTTGGGTGTTTTGAAGATGGGGCTTCCTAAAGGTTTATCCACCCTCTCTCCAAGAAAATGCTGGTATACCGTCCTCATTCCTATTATATTAACGTAAAACTTGTAGGCTACGCGCGTAACCCAAAAGACACGGTGAAAATAATTTTTAATATAGATAATATATTGTATCTGTCCCAAAATCGAGTCTTAACCTAAGTACTCTACTTCTTGTGGTAATGCGGTCATTTTCTGTTATAGTCTAAAGTATTTTAATCCACTTGAAAATATACCATCGGTCTCCTGATAACTTTGATATGCTAGTTCATGTACCGTATTAACTTTATATACGAATTATGAGAAATAAGTATGATTCATATTCGATTTTTTTTGTAAAGTTCCCAAACTAACTTTTGAAACAACCTACCTACCTCGATCTACACGTATATTTCTCTTGGACATGGTATATTTAATGTTGGCAAGTTAGCTGAACCAACTCTAACTCATTGGCGTTAGGAGTTGCACAAGTTTTGGCCAACTCATTTCCTAGGGGCATTTAAATGAATGGAGGCAGTTAGGGTGCTTGGTTTCCGGCACCCCCCATCTCTCTCCTGTCGGGGTATGCATATTTCATGGCCTTGTTCTATTCCTCTCTAACTCGTCCGCTTCTCTCCCTCCGTTTTGTCGATTCGTTGACAGTTGCCTTTTGTCACGCATCTGAACAACTGGCGGCGAACGCGGAGCGAATGGGTTGTCAGACGTATGTGTGTGTATGTTTTCATTGTATGTCGTTGACTTGTAGATGTGTTAAATAGTTTCCTTGGTTCAAAATTTGAGCGTTAGCTCCAGCGTTCCTATCAAATGTTGCCCAAATTGAAAAGTTAGAGAAGCCGTAAGAAGTCAGGGTCTGATGCCCACAGTAATCAATTTATCCAAACTTAACTTTCGAACAAACACAAAAACTTTACATAATATCGTTCATTTATTGTGAATTAAAAGTAAACCAACCCAATCCCACACCCAGACGTTTATCCCTATGCCCTGGACTATAAAAAATGCTGCGGTTTTTTCTATTCCTTAATACGGCCTGTGGCTTTTATTTTTACGAATTTTTAAAATAATACCATTTATACCACAGAACAAAATATTAACATTGCTACTGTATTTATTTACTGTCCTGGCACTAATGTTGCATAATTCTTATGTTGTACGCGTTGTTAATGATCTAAGGATATTCATCACTCCCCCTTTATAATGATATTCATCACAATGCCTCCTAATGATATTCATCACAATGCCTCCTAATGATATTTATCACAATACCTCATAATGATATGTTTCACAATGCCTCATAATGATATTCATAATCCTTAAAAACATTTACTATTTACCTAATCATTTTTTTTATTAAGAACATGTTTTTGTTAGTACACCTTACTTGCCGATCGGGATATCGGCAACATACATTATTCACACTGACATACGCTAGGAAGAGAATTTAAAACCCACACGTGTTCAGAGCTTGATCCCCGGCCTTAGGGAAAATCAAGCCTGTCGCCGAGGAACTACCTCTTCCATTATAAAGAGGTCGTTTTAGCAAAGTTTTCCCTTCTGAAATGAAGGTTAGATTAATTGCTTTTATCTGCAAAGGTTTGTTCAGTCCTCGTACCAGAAGTTAAAATAAATACATAGCATGTCGAATTTGTTATTTGGATAAAGGTTTTAATGGTAGGTAAATTTGGGGCTAAAGTATATTGGAGATGGGGGTGTGATGGCCACAGCTCAGCTCTCATCGGGGCTGGTTTGAATAATGAATGGCGAGATCACGATTTTATTTCATTTTTTGTCGGAGGGAGGGCTGTGAAATGGTTATAGGTTTTTACCAAGTAACGGTTTTTAGAATTTATCAAAACCTTGTGGGAATTCGTTTTCATAGAGCACGACTGCTTTTTTTGTGTGTGCAAATGAGTAATGAATGGGGAAGATAATGAACTTTCGCGCAGTTTTTGTGATGAAACATATCGTGTTTTTGTCTGTTAATTAATTATCAGTATGTCTTCCCTTTTTGTGCGTGGTTTGGTGAAAGTACATATTTTATAATTTACAAGTCTTTGCCTGTAGAGCTGTGATATTTTACAAAACTTAAATAATTATAATTTCATGATTGATGATTTTGTTAAAAATCTCTTACCTTTAAAATGTTCCCGAGCCTATTCCCTCGGTGTCCAGTTTAGACAATCACTTATTGAAAATTAATAACTAGCCAATACACCAAGTGGGATGAATATTATCTTCCTTAGTTATTTAAGTTTTGAAAGGTAATTAATTAATCTGAAGGTAAAATGCAGTGCTCCTTATCCTATTTTTGAACATTTTGTTTAGTGTACAAAAAAACCTGTGAATATTTCGTAATAAGTAATTTATCGCCTTCAATGTTTAGGATTTTAAGCTGTGGTTTGAAATTTAAATATAAACGTATATTTATTGCGTAATATTTTGTGTGCAAGCCCGCACAGGTGGAAGTGAGGACAAAGGAGTCATTTTGATCTAGTTAAGTTTACTAGTGAAATGGTCAGGGATCGAATCCAGCCTGGATGTGTTGATGTGGTTTTTACTAAATGGATTTCCATTTTTCTCACTTAAATGCGGGTACATGTCATCTCAATTCTTGTTTTCCTACCTGTATATGATTGGATTGTTTGCTAGACGCGAAGCTCGTATTATTGGCTAAACGCGAAGCCTGGATTGTTGGCTAAATGTGAAGCCTGGGTTGTTGGATAAATGCGAAGCCCGGATTGTTTTCTAGACGCGAAGCCTGGGTTGTTGGATAAATGCGAAGCCCGGATTGTTGTCTAGACGCGAAGTCTGGGTTGTTGACTAAACGCGAAACCTGGATTGTTGGCTAAATGGGAAGTCTGGGTTGTTGGCTAAATGCGAAGCCCGGATTGTTGTCTAGACGCGAAGCCTGGGTTGTTGGATAAATGCGAAGCCCGGATTGTTGTCTAGACGCGAAGTCTGGGTTGTTGACTAAATGCGAAGTCCGGATTGTTCGCTTGACGTGGAAACCGGAATATGGTCTCAACTATGTAAAGAATGAACTGAATAGTCAGTGCTCTGAACACTGATAACTTTTTCTACACGCAGATCTTCAAATTTTATTTCTTACTGTTTTTACTACTTGAGACGATGGCTTGGTTTGTAATCTACATTTATATCTTCAACATTTCCTTCAAAATCTTGAAATAAATAATTAATTTGAAAACTAACATTATTATGACATCATATACACTCCATGATAGCTCATACTTGGCCTCTAAAGTTTCTTTTTTTTCATCCGTGGTCGCTAAGGTCCCTAAAAAGGGGTACATGAAATATTTTTGAATAATTTATATACGTTTGCATGAATTTTAGTACATAGCATTTTAGGCAGGTTGCAGAAATTAAAGCCCGTTGTCTTTAAAAGTTGGTACGATTCAACCTTTCATTCCGGGTATGACGTTAAACTGCCACTTCGATTATGGAGACCTTGAAAATTTTTTAAAATACATATTTTAAGTAAATAATGACAAAAAATACAATTAAGTAACAAAAGTGGTAAAAGCCTGTCTTTCGTTGCCACATGGTAATGACTATGTTGAGAGAGGCTTTTCAACATCAGGACATGTGATTACAGACAGACAACTTTTATGAAAGAAAAGCATTGCATGCACGATTGAATGTTACAGACGCCTTGAAGTTTTATGGCAATAAACATGTTTATGTTTAATCATAAAAGAGTTCATTTATTATGAAAAAAATTCAAGAAGTAAGTATCAACAGTACTTAGAGGAAACCAAGCTAATAGGTAAGAGACTTAAAGAAGATAAGGAAAGAGAAGGGGCAAAAGAAGAAACATTGAGTAGAAAGTAAAGAAAATATTAAGGGTTTTGATGATATAAAGACAAATTTTGCTATGAAAAGAAAAGTCCAGAAAAAGAGTGCCGCTGACAAAGTATATGAGCAAACATCATCATGAATTACATCTGCGCTGAAAATAAAAAGCTTTAAAGAACTGCATGTAATTCATGGGCTATTTGGAAGGATAAAAAGTTTTAAAACTCTAAGAGAACAAGGCCAAAAATAAACATATCAAGCAAAGACATTGGAAAGAAAACCGTCTTCTCCAATAATTTAATTTTTTGAGAGATCTACCAAGAAAGAAAAGTAAAGTAGTAAATGGGATATGTATTATTTAAGGTACATATTAAACATACACGAGGACGAGTGTAGGTATAACAATACCATGTAAATGTCTGTATTTTGACTTAAATAAGTACTAAACTCCATCCAGGGTCAAATCACACAAAACTATTTTTATTCGTCAAATATAGCTAAAATAATTAATGAACATAAAATTTAAGCTCAAATTAAACGAAAATTGAAAAAAAAATTATATAAAAAAGTTAATATGAATTGAAATGAGATTTAACAAATATTTATCCTCCTTAACTTTCCTAGTGGTAGGTATTTGTATACAAAAAAAACACAATCTTTTGAGTGACCTTTTTGTTTCCATTGATTATGTGAAGTCCCCCCTTTTTGACCTGAAAGTACCCTAAAGTCGCTAAAATAAAGCTGAATATGGAGTACGAGTCCCGCCATCGCTTCTGAATGTAGTATTTTACAAGTCAAATGTGTGTACATTTATTTTAATGCCTTAATTTTAATAGTAACTCTGTAATAAAATTGTAAAATATAATAAAACGTTCATTATAATTTGAGGTTTTAAGATAAATTGTGGCGTACACTCGTTCGGGTAATAAGATGCGGTGCTACAAATAAATAAATGGTACATATATAAGCATAATAAGACAATGTATCTGTTAAAAACATATATTTGCGTGTATCATGCATTTTTTCTGTAACAATGGGAACAATAATTCAAATTATTAGAAAAAACTTCATTCTTACTTGATCAATGGATATATTTTGCCGTAGATCACTATTCTCATACATCTTAACACTATAACTACCCTCAATCCATTCTTCCTTTGATAAGTACATCCAAGTATCAAACGGGGCCAAGGTCACTGACTGGGGGATTTTAACATTATGTATTATAGGCTATGTGCACCAATACTGGTGGCGTGACTCGTGATGTCTTCATAAGTTCTTGTAGGGAAAATACGAGCGGCAACATGTTTACCGCGATCAAATACTCGAAAATCCTAAAACATAACCCACTGTTTCTCTTAAACTACTAGGATAATCACAGTAGTGTTTTCAGAATTTGTTATAAAATATTAGAAGACATGAGGATATTACTAAAATTCCCATATTCCAATTAGTTTGCTTTGAAAAAATTGTAAAGAAAGAACCATAATGAGGTTTTAATTGCAAACATATTTTCACTCTGTGTAAAAGTTTTTTCCTAATTGAGATATATGGGTAGTACAAGTACGAAATGACCATCATAAACTGAATCTTATTTTAAAATAAAGCTATGTACACATCGGATGATTATCGGCCGACGCGAGTTGCTGGACGATGTTGCCCGACGATATTTATCGTCGAGGGGGCGGAGCCAGAATCGGCCGACTGCCGAGCGGTGGGTTATCAAAAGAATGTTGCTGTCGTTGTGTCTTCCATCCGGAATGAAAAACATTGCCAATGTGTACGCAGCGATGTCAGTCGACCGACTTTTGTTTGGTTTGAGTCTATATGCGAGCGAGGAGTCAACGCCCTGATCTCAATATCTCCACTAGCCAAAAACCTGAGTGTCACTGCTAACCTCACTTATGGACAGATGGGGTCCCTAAAATTAGTACATCTTTGGGTAATTATGGGTGCTAGCATAGTAATCAACTCTTAAAAATCCGATTGAGTCATTCGGATAAAGGTTTAAACGAGCTTCCGTCGTTTAATAATAATTTGGACATTAAATTCGTCCCTTGATTCACTCCCTTTTTAAACTATTCCTTTTTCCACCATCGCCTTTTACGTTATTGATAGTTTTTTTTAATTACAATAAAACAGCTGCGATGCCAGCAGTGGTAAAGGGATCCATCTTAATTGCAATCACTAGAGGAACTTAAGTAGGTGTCGGCAGTGAATGTTGCTGCTCTTTATGGACAGGCACAAACGGTGGAGACTTTTGTCTTGGAAAAGTCGGTTGCCTAACTTGATTGAGAAATTGGTCAAGCGACTCGTCGGCCGATAATCGTCAAATGTGTACACAGCTTAAGACTCATTCCTCTAACACCAATACTTTTCACTGTTGAATGTGTTTAGCTAAAGCTGTTCACGCGTGCCAGATTTTCGCTAAACTGAAGATTGTCAGAAAGACAGGTCCGTCGTCCGTCATTCCGTTCGGTCACTGATTGACGATTGTTCTTAAAGGAAGGCTGGATATTATAATAGACGTTATGAAATTGATTGATATTCTGAATTTTGAATGGCTTCACTCATTGAACTAGTGTTAGTTTTGCGCATGCTATAACACTGCCCAACACACATTTTGGTGCCCTATAAGTTAGATTTCTTGGTATATTTGACCCGATGGTTCAAAAAATGGCATCAGTTTTACCCTATCAGCTACAGTTTAGGAGATACGGAATAGTCAACCTATATGTCGATTCTCATTTGTCGTTCGTCAACATTTAGGATCCTTAATCGCATGATCTGCTATTTTGATATGATTTTGACATATTGCTGCTATTAAATATTACATACTGTACTATCAATACAACCACATATTTTTAACTCAGTTTATTTCAACCCAAAAACTTTTGAAACTATTTATTTATCAGTCAATTCATCATATCCAGATATTTTGTTGCTATTAATATTACATACCATTAAAACCACATATTACTAAATCCAGTTGTTTCAACCAAATATCATTATAAAACTTTTTTTAATCAGCCATTCAACACATAAAAATTTTCTTTTATAAGAGTGAGATCTCCCGAGACAGTCCGCTGAAGGTTCCAGCAGTATTCTGCCATTCTGTGGGTATCCCACCTTCCTTGGTATCTGTCTTCCATAATTTGTATGTCCTTGTTAAATCTCTCTCCTTGATCTTCACTTAAATCACGAAGGTTTTCTGGAAAACAATCTAGGTGGTTTAGCAGGTAATGGACCTTGATACTCATTTTACAGCCAAGCTTATTAAAATTGGAGAGCATATCCTCTACTAATTCAGAGTAGTTGCTTGCCTTATGATTACCAAGAAAGTTATTGACAACTAGAACAAAGACCAGGTACAAGACTCAATATTGTTATTGAATCTATGAAACGTGATTACCTTATTAGCTATCTTATCTGGGGACCATCAAAAATCCCTGCTTTCAGTCTTTCCATGTTCAGTCCAGGGAATTTACTTGATATTAGCGAAAGCAAAATCATCTTTATTCAAAGTCTTCACAAATTGCTTCATCAGTCCAAGCTCTATATGTAATGGTGACAGGATTATTTGGGCTTTGTCAACCAGAGGTTCATTGATGATATTTTGTTCTCCAACTGCCATCTATTTTCTCAAAGACCACTATTTTCTTATCCAGTGGTCATGTTTGTGTCTGCTCTCCCAAATACATAAGAAACAAGGATATTTTGTGAAGCAACTTTGCTGACCAGGGAGAAGGTTCACCATCTGTCTACACATACCACCCATTGATGGTCTTGATATTTTATCTTTTCCAAGACTAGTGAGATTGTCTCGTACTTCTCTTTCATATTGGTAGAATGACCAATAGGAATTGAGCCATATCTGTTGCCATTGTGTAAAAGAACACATTTTAAACTCCGCTTGGAGCTTTCAATGAAAAGGTGCCATGCATTTGGCATGTATATTCTGGCAAACCCATTTTCATAAGAAGGCCTATAATATAATTGCATAACACTAGGTTGTTTTCCGTAGAGAAGAAGGGTATCAAATCACATTAGATTCTGTTCGTTTATAGTCCCTGACTTTACAATCATAAATTATATCATCACATATATATTGGTGATTAATAATATGGAAATTATTGAAGACGTACTACATAGAACACACAAACGCATAAAAGGTGGATATGCTGTATCTCTAAAACTGTAACTGATGGGGTAAAACTGATGCCATTTTTGGAATCGGTGGGTAAAATATACCTAAGAATAGCTCCAATTTCCAAAGCACCACATTTTTTTTTGCTGTTGTTGGGCTGTGTAATTTATGACACTTTGATAGTGACCTAATTGTTGTTTTACATTAAGTTTTTTATTTTTATACACACTAGGGAATATGCTAGGGCTGTAACTGGGACAGAGGGGATGATTTCTTTTGTCATAAGAAGTATTAACTGCATATGCGGCTACTTTTAGATGCCTGTCACAATCCTCCATTAGTGCTGAAAATATAAATAATCCCAAGTTCTTAATGCTTAATAATGAGACATTACTTTTCTCAATAAAGCTTGGCAGACAACACAGTTACACAAACTACATTTATTTTATCATGAAACGGACGATTAAGATTTGATAAGGCTGCTAAGTGACACATGGAAAGCATCCTTAGTTCACCCAGCCAGGATTCGAACCCCAACTTTCTCGTCAACTGAAATTGAATGAAATGTGAGTCTAATGCGCTAAACTGCTCAACCACAAACTGTACTGGTATAAGGCAATATTTTAATGTCAAATTAAGATCTCACTGAACTCTACTTAAATCGCACCCAATAGCCCATAGTCTTAAGCTAAAATCCTTTAATACCTTCATAGTGTAACACAATTTCAAAATCTGCAGCCTATGTGTGTGCCTAAAAAAATATTACATTAGGTGGCGATCTTAGTAAAATAATGTATGTGATATTCATATTTATAGGCCTATAGTGGCTGGAAAAATGTATTTTATCAGTAAAACCTGAAAAAGTCAGATAATTTCAACATGCAGTTTGGCAGTTTCATCCTGAAATCGAGCAACCTCCTGACGTTGCAAGTCCATATTCCCCTCTGCGCATGCGTTTTGGTTAATTTAGTGCTGTATTTATTTCCGCTAGGGCTCATGGGAGAGAACAATTTGAGGCACCCTTCTAAACAGATCAATCAACAAACTCCAATACTCACCGATATTTAGTGGAGGGAGCACCAACATATGACATAACCCATCAATTTTATGATGCAATAAAGTTTGGGGTTTGAATCCCGGATGGGTGGTGTTTCCCCCTTTAATTTCCCACCCTCCCTCGACACAAATTCTAATACATTTCCTCTAATACTATCTTTCTCATCCATACTCTCCTAGAATAATGAAAATGCGTATAGCCCCAACAGGTAGTAAGACGCATTTAAAAAAACAAACAAATGCAGTTTACATAATTGCATCAATTAAACCACGCGAAAGACCGAAGAAATTGCGAAATTTAAGTTTACCAGGTAGTTTAGAGGCAGTTCGATTAAAATATTGTAATCTATCTGTTCCTACCTTTGTAACAGTTCGCGCTACTTTCCCCACGTGCACAGTGATATAACTATTCTTGAATAAAAAGCAGGAAATTAGTTTAAATCATACTTTGCATTTTATTTTAGTATCAAATTATAGCGATGTAATCTAATCAATGCGTACCACGCACGTCCCATCTCAGGTTCAGCCCGACCGCGTTCGTCTCTGGTCAGTTCCAGAGCTTTGTTACTCTGAGAGAAACCACTCCCTCCCCTCTGCTGATGTCCGAGGTTCTCAGCCTTCTGATTGGTTGGACACTGGCGTCACCCGATACTCATGGAAACCTGTACATTCGTTGGAACGAAACTAACCTGCTGTATCGGCGATCCTAAGGTGTTGAAAAGAGACAGAGATACGCTATGCCTTTTCCTTTTGTTCACTGTCCAATTCGCTCAGTAAGCAAATTTACCAAATAAAAATGTGTAAAAATTAAAATTGAATAATTAAAACAACATTATTAATAAAGATAAAACACGAATTTAAAATATGAAATATAAATGATACCGTTATAAACTGCCATATCATCCTTGGATAAAGCATGTGGGGAAATTTACTAACAGTATTTAACACAGACACAAATTAACTAAACAGGACATAACTTATCCGTGCACTTGAAACAAAATAAGTTCACAACTGTGAACATTAAACGTTTTGGTAAATATGTATCAAAACGTTAATAATTCAATTTATTTAATATCATAACGATCTTCCGTTAGCCAGTAGGGTAAAAAAAATCTTCGCCTAACTTCCCTTATTTGACAAGGAAACAAACGAGTAAAACTACGGATGTCGTTATAATGCGTTGAAAGACACCCTGTATTGCGTGTCACGCAAACCCCACAGCGGGACCACGCACTACAGGACGTGATTTCTTGCAAAACAGGAGGGATGCAGAAAAGAAAGTGATGAGGGAACTAAGGCGCTAAGACCAAACACTTGGGAAGAAAACAAAGTTTATCATATAAACAGAAACTGTAAGCATAAACTATTTTAGTTACCTAAAATAATAATAACCAAAAAGTTCTTGTGCAGTTTATCGCCTCGCCATGTCATTTCAATTCATATGGTTTTGGGTGACGTTGCTCATGTTTGGTGCTCAACGACCTCGATCATGGCCTGATAGTTTGTAGCTTTAGTGCTTTGAGTTATGGTCAAATATTAATTACATAGTTCTTTGTATCACACTATTTGCATTTATATATATATATATATACAATATATAGTCTAAATCTTGATGTTAAGAGCTACGAGATCTTATAAAGCTTTACGTTATAGCTTTAAAATGATAGGTTGCTGTGTTTTAAAGACATCACCAATATTATGTGATGGCTTACATGTATTTAACTTTTTTGGTTTTGGTTACATCCCGTTCATATCGGTTGATTCTTGATACTTTGTTTCTATTTAAAGTTTTAATTTCGGAAGATAAATGTGACACGACTTCCATATTGTAACATTTGCGTTTGGGATGCATCATTGGACATCCAGTTTTGATATTAATTTCTTGCTCGTTTCCTTCTGTGACACTATCCAAAATTGAAGCATGATTGATGTGAAAGCACTTGGCTGGAAAGGGGAAAGTTTTTGCTCGTATGTTCATTATAATGAATCCCTATCCACATACGCTCAGTTCACTATTTTCAATTTTAAAGCATATTAAAAAAAAAGTCCTTTAACGTGGCCAATATACCTGGAGCTTTTAGTATGATTACTTCGTTAGCGAAATTTCACTGTGCCATACACACACACACATTTAATATCTTCTACTAATATTACTACTACTATACTCATAAGTAACAAGCTCGCATATGTAATTTGGGGTAGTTTATTACATTTCCTCCCACCTTATCCGCAAGGGATGGTTCAAGCGACGCGATAATGTGCTAAGGGAGGCAAATAAGATGATTGAAACTGTTAACGGTGTATAAGAGGATTATCTTTTATGTCCACACTCTATAATTGTGCGCTCCTGCATGATACGTTTTTTGGTGAGTTTTTTTACTGATGCAATTTAAAGGTGTCTTAAGGGGCTAGAAAAATTGACTTCCGTGGATTTTATTTCTCAATAGTAGAAGTTGAAATTATATAAATATATATAATATGACACATCACGAGGAGTTTGCATTGTATTATTCTAATGCAACTTAAAATTATAAACTACAGCATAAAATAAAATAAATTAATTTATAAACGAGTAGACATTTGTACATTTGTCAATGTACGATACAATGGAGAGTATTATCATAGAAAGATATACACGAATATATTCTTTTTATTCGCTCCATAATCAGGAGACAGTATTTTTTGACATTTCTTCTGTCTCATGTATATCTGTGGACTTTTGTGGAGCTTACACTGTATCTCAATTTTATCTTTTCAAATCTGTGGTTACCAGGGCTAGGATTTTGATGATTTTGCATCTTTTTTTGGCAAACCTGGAACGTTGTTCAAGTGTATACAAATGTTTTTCACAAGAAACTTCGCTGATTTAAATAGTTTTATTAAGACATTGTTTTGGCATTTTTACGTAAATATGGCATTTTAAAGTTTTTTGTTGTTGTAATTTTAAGTAATTTTTTTCTTATTTTTGAGTCATGTGCCATGTTTAGACTATCTCTGCACACGTCATAGTAAACAATGGTGCCAAAATGGTGGTTAGACTACTTCCACCCCTCTCCTGTCTTCCTTCAAGCCAGTGATAGCTGGATAGCTCTTCTTTCCCCTCCCCTCTAGCATAGTGGGGCTGTAAATGAACTCATTTAAACTAGTCTGATCGAGTTTTGCAGATAACGAGGGCTCATTGTCTCTCTACATTTTTCGGAAGCTGCACGTGTTGTTTATGCGAATTTCAACATTCTACATGCCTAAAGTAAAAGAAAGTGCCTCACATAAATTAAAACTTTTTTTTTGCTGAATATGACAACAAATATTCTATACCGATGGACAGGTACTAAATTGCAAACTCTGTGACGTGAGAGTTCCCGTGGAAAAGAAATTTACTGTGCAGCAGCATGTCAAGAGAGATAAACACGAACGAGGTCTTCAGCGATTCCAGGAGGAGAAAAAACTACAGCAAATGCTCCTTGGCCAAACCAGCGAGTCTTCAAAACATTCTGCATTTTACGAAGAACTATGCAAAGCCTTCATTTGAGCTGATATTCCCTTGAGCAAAGTCAACAATCCGAAATTGCGCGGTTTTTTAGGAAAGCACACTGTGAAGTCTTTGCCGGACTCCTCCACACTAAGAAAAATTTATGTCAGCCGTTGTTATGAAAACACTATGAAGAAGATATGGGTAAAAGTAGCAGAAAAGAACATATGGGTGTTTATGGATGATACAACTGACTCTCTAGGACGATATGTAGCTAACGTAGTGGTGGGTTTGATGGAAGAAAATGGGCTTGGTGAACATTTTCTCATTAATTGTGAACATTTATAAAAATAAATTTTTATACAGTAAGTGAACTCTTTACTAGGTCCTTGAGCATAATATGGCCCGATGGCATCCAACACGACAATGTCCTGCTCTTTGTGACTGATGCTGCACCTTACATGATAAAGGCTGCTAATGCTCTTAAAGCGCCGTACTAAAAAATTGTGGGCAATTCATCGAAGTTGACCAGCTGATTGGATGCGTGAAGAATGTTTTTCTGAAGGCACCATCTCGAGTGGCATCATTCAAATCCTAGGCCCCAAACGGTCCTTTGCCGCCGGCTTCCATTTTAACCAAATGGGGGACTTGGATTGAAGCATGCAACTATTACTGTGAGAATTTCCAAGTTGTGATAAAGATCGTCGACTCATTTGACAGCATTGAAGCTACCTCAATTAAAGTTGTGCAGGAACTTCTTTTTGATCCTGAAATTACAGGTAAGTTCTCCTTCCTAAAGTCAAATATTGGATTACTTCCTTGGAGAAGTCAGCAGTGCTATTAGTGGATCAAATAAATTTTGATAAAGAAAGTTGTGAATGCCCTAAATATTGTGACTGGAAAAGATCAAAGAAAACAACAGTAAACAAATAGAGCTGGGATATTCAAAACAGTTGCATGTGGAGAGCAACAGCGCGGAATCAACTTTTATTAAACCACAGCAGGCATGGTTAACTCTTCTTAGGAAAAGTTGGTCTGTTTATCCTCTCTTTATTCTCAATCAACTTTTACTGATACTTTTAGTAAGAGTCGACTTTACCTAGGCCGAGTCAACTCTCCTTAACAATCAACTTTTCCTGTAACATATACAACGTCTGTTCCCACAGAACGGATAAAAGCTAAATTAAATACTTTATCTCTAACGGTCAAATATGCCAGACGCTAAATACCAAATAAATAAAATAACACCTCAAACTATATGTTTATATTTTCTTAAAGGTGCTCTATATTTCCACCCGTAAAAAGATCAAGGTACAATCAGTAAGAACTCTGGACGCATGACCTCGACTCTAATCACTCTCTTGCTATTTAATCATTAGACAAGCTACTGTGATTTTTGCCCTGCCTTTACGATAATTCTTTTTAGAAGAACTGGTTTTCAGATCATATTTTTATCCAATTACTTTTCATTATATTAGCCACGTTCTACTCGTAACTCAAAATAGGAAATGTAAAACCACTAAGGACTGAAACGCGGATGGATATCAAGGGCACAGGCCCATACTGACTTTATTAGGTCACTGCGCGGGGCTTCATCATGATGAACTCTTGAATTGTTGATGAGCTTTGCTGTTCCGATATTTCAATGGAGTATTGATAATGAAGGCCGAGAGGGATGAGTTTTATCGATTGGAAGTAATTTATCTGATCGTGCCAGCATAAAGCAAGTGGTTTGGCGACAGCAATCATGCGTTGAACATATCTCCTACCTATTTAACAGTTTAATCTATTTTCCTCTCTTCCAGTAGATAACATTTTCGGTATCGAGTTTGGCCCCTTGCAGTTTTATTATATAATTGGTGACACTTATATTATCATTCCGCATACTAAATACTCATAACAAGGTTGCATTCTTACTTAAGTTGCCGAAATAACGAATGCTATGTAATCATATTGATAACATATTATACTACGTATAGTCTACAATAATTATTAAATCTATGACATGCTACTTTTAACTTCAAAAATGAAATATTTAAATGTATAACTATCAAGAATACTAGAAATCGCTTCTGTGGCCGCCGGTCTAAGACGCCAATCTTGCAATAGACCAAACTGCTAGAGACGGACAGATCGGGGCTCGATCCTGGTTGGGTGTACCGAGTTTTTCCTAAACGGTTTTACACTCTTCTACGCAAATGCTGGTACACTTCCTCTAATCCCTAACACATTTGTGTAGTTATTAAATGGGCGTACAACCCGAACTAGCTGTAAGACGTGCTAAAAAAAAGAATGCTAGATATCTATTGGTAGTTCCAAACTAAAATATGTTCATTTACGTTCTAGTGGATTTGTATTTTTTCAAAATATAAAGGTAAATATTTTAAAACGTAGGCTATGATTAATGTTTTATTATTACTTGTTATCTTCATTGCTTTGGTTAATAGAGTCTGGCCAGGATGACTGTTTGATTTGAATGTTAATGGACCGGTAATAGCCTCCCTCCACCACACTTGGCCTGGGTTCAAACCTGGAGCTAATACTAACACCTCCAACTTTATATAGGTCTTGCAATTAAATGTTTACGTTTGGTGTTAAATTACAATAAGTATTATAAACCTATTTATATATTTTTCAGCTCATTCAACTACCCTAATGAGATAGGGTTAAGGTAGAATGAAAGGGTTTGTGATTTAAGGTCAATATTTTTATAATTTCTTATGACAATAAAACGTTTTGGCAACAAAAAAAGCTCCAATAGTTAGTTAGGCCTATCTGTGAGGAGCATAGAGGAACTTTATTCTTTTTATTTAAAACGCCCCTTATAAAATACAATATTTAAATATATACTTTTGGAACACTCTCTTTACTAATAGGTTAATACAGTCATATTTATTAATAATTTATTTAATCCTTAAATTTATATACATATACATGATAAAAGCTACTTCGATGGCCACATGGTCTAAGAAGGCGTTATTTTCGCAATGGCTAGACTGCTGATGACGTGGAGATCGGGGTTTGAATTTCGGTTTGTTGTACTGAGGGTTGCTTTTCCTAAAGGGTTTTCACTCTCCCTTTATGTAAATGCGAGTACACTTTCTCTAAATTCAACCTTCCCCATCTTTACATCACTATCTTGACTAGGATATGGGCTTATAACCGGAACGGGTAGTAAGACGCGGTGCTTAAAAAACATGACAAATACGACCCAATCCAGTCTTGGGCGCCTATTAATGTGAACAGATTAGTCGGCTTACCTTCCTTTAATTAACCTTTATGTAGTCATACAGGCCTACTAGGGGCGGGTGCAAGTAGGGCGCAACCCCCTCCCAGTTCGACGACGAAATGGAACAAACGAGAAACCAGTGTCATTAAGGGCTGGATTATCCGGTACAAACTATGATACCCCTTGTGTTTAGAAATGTAGACATAAAACAAAGTAATCACAGCTGGGTATCGAGTACTGGCTGACATGTCCTAGTTTGATTGAGCAAGTAGTCCATTACCACTCTTCGGAAAGTGCATGTTAGATTCCTTCATATTATTTATTTAATTATTTACTTCACAGTGATATCTAAGAATATCAAAAGGCGGAAAACTTATAGCCAAGTGTAACTGTAATCTATGGACATGTTTAATTAATAAAGGAGCGTCCTCTTAATTACTTAGTCTTCTTTTTATATAATTTTTGACCATTTTCTTAACCCCCGTGTAACTAAGGGATCGTAAGATTTTCCGCCAGCTTCTCTACCTTAAGTAATTTCTTAAAGATTTGATTTTGTTTAGTATTTAATTGTCTAATTATTTTTAAAGATAAGTATTGATACCGCAAGGGATAGTAAATATAATAGGGCCCCTGCACGATCATTCAGACTGTCAGTTCTAATAAAGTAATAATTAATTGTGACAGACAGTATGACTGTGTAAGGGCAGTACTGATGGACTGACAGTACTGAAGTAGTACTGACCGTGTGCGCGCGCTCGTCAGTACTTCCTTCAGTCCCAGCAGCAAACATTGACTGCCCACGCCTTCTTACCGTCACAAGTCGTTGTATGTAGGAGCTCAGAGTGATCGTGTTCGGTCTCGTTGTAAATACTGTGATGCATACTTTAATTGCAGTGAATTTAGGTGTAACAAGTAATAATTAGTAATAGAGATATTGGCTGAACTTATAATTATTACATTTATTTTCTGACAAAAATATTCTTTAGATTTTTTAGATTGATAAAAAACCTACGTAAGATGAACTATGACACCTCTCATTGCTCTTGTAAGAAAACTTAAGTAAACCCCCAACCCTCATGGATAAGGATATCCCCTTAAACAAAGGAGGAACAAGTTTCCACCAACCAGCCAGCCCGAATGACGCTCAGAGATGAAGTGTTAACACTGACTGAATGACCCCAGCTCAGACATGAAGGGCCGACCCCCCGGGACTCTAATCCCCGTCGAAGCCACCTGGGAATTGCCCGTGTCCATGTTGTGTCTCGAGAACAGTCTACCATCGATAAAAGGAGGAAAGGGGGTCTGCTTTTTTTATTCGCAATTGATTGGCATGACCCGTTTTCCTAATGCTTCGTCGCGTCAAGTTGACGAAGAAAAAATAAATAAATTAGGACTGGGTTTTATTTCTCACTCCACATAAAAGAAGGGGAATAAAAGGTTGTGTGCTTTTGAGTTGACGCACTTATTGCGGGCGCGGTTAGATTTATTTCCTGCATTTTCCTTGTTTGTTTTTCTTCTCTCTTTAAAAAAAAAATCCCCTCCAGATTGTGTTAACCTTTTTTCTCTCTATTGTTTTGGATCTGTCACGTGTGGCTTTTTTCTAATATTACAGGTTTTACTTGTACTTACGAGTAAACTTTGTATGCCATTACAGTCGCCTGTTTATCTGTACTTTGAAGTGAATAGCTAATTTGTACTATCTCACTAGCTTGCAGCTAGAGAAAGTATTGTGATGGTCAAAAATAATCGGATCTCGGAGATTTTGATACATTTCGACGTTTAATGATCCGCCTAGTCAGAAAAAAAATGTTTTTGAATATCCGCCTGTCTGTCGCACGGAATAGAGCCTAAACAATTTTACCGATCGGGCTGAAACTTGATATTTAGGGTTTTCATAGGGTTACCCCGAGTTTTTTTTTTTGAATTGAATATCCAATCTAAAATTAAGGGTAGTTTACTGAAGGACAAAAACAGAAAAAATCAATTTTCTCAAAATTGGCTTTAACGATTTTGATTAAATTTTGTTTCTAAGCACTGATCAATATTATAAACAAATTGACCTCTCTCATTTCGGTAAAATGGCTTTAAGGGTTCCGGTCTGATGCATATATTCTCATTTTTATCACATCTCCAAAACTATTTGCGGTATGAAATTACTTATCATTGCAAATATGTAGGTCTATTTATAATACAAATATTTTATTTGAAACACATTTTTAAAACTTTTTGAACACTAAAGGTCAAGTATTGCGACCGTAAAAAAATCTAATCCCAGATGTTGATGGATGTCGACGTCTCATGACCTCTCAACCCTAAAAAGTGGTTTTTGCAATTCCATTTGCCTGTGTGTCGGTTCAACCCTAAAATTAAGAGTAGTTTAATAACGGGCGAAAAGGGGAAAAAAATAATTTCTTCAATATCGGCTCTAACTATTTTGATTAAAACTTATCTAGGCATTGATTAAGACTATAAACAAAATTGCTATTTTCATTTTCCTATGAAACTGACTTTTAGGGTACTCAATAGGGACGGAAATTTTCTTATCTCCGCAACTATTTAAAATACTAAATAACATATCATTGCAAAATTGTAGTAATGTTAAAAACAAAAAGCTTTTACTTGAAATATATCTTTATAAAAACTATATTTTCTGAAATATTGAGCTAATACAATTTTGTGACCTTTAGTTGCACAGAGATACTATTTAAGTTCTAACACAATAATTCTCCATTGCCATAGATTAAGTAAATAAGTACGTCATTCAATATTTACCTTTTTTATTGGTCAAAATTTACAAATGAATTTAATAAAAATGAAACATTCCTAAGATGTGCAACCTCTTATAAAATGTCTAAAATTTTAACCGGAAGTTGAAATTTTAATACGAAGTATTGACCCTTTTGAATCCAACAGTATTTTTTTTTGGTCAAAAATACTAGTGAGGACCTTAATTCTTTACAAATAAAATTATAAAGAGTTTAAACTGGGAGTCAAAAAATAGTTTACCTGAGTGTAGCGTAATTTGTTCTCGGGTTTTCTAGTGTATATTATTTCGTTCCACATATATTACGAGTTTAGAGTAAATATCTCTATTTTTAAACAATGGAGTGAGAAAGTCCGTGTGGAGTTTAGGACGATTTATTTAATTTTAGAACCTGAACTCTTGTTTAGGTACATTTGATTATCTAAAAGTTAAATAATTTATGATGTCAAAAGTCGATATTAAAATACAATATTGAAATATTTAAACCTAAATGACAGATTTAATTACACAAAGTGTTCTACAGTGATTAAGCGCCACATAACGGGGGTAAGGGGTGGGAGATTGTACTTTCTAAAATTGTCTCTTAGTATTTTTGTTTTTAGAACTTAATTTCCTCTTTTGCTCTTTTACTATTTCAAGGCCTTCTATCAAATTGAGGCTACGTATACATTAGTTTTTCTCGCTAAACAATTTAAAATCGTAGGTGACCTGGCGGTCTAGGGGTAAGGTGTCAGACCTCTGTACTGGGGATTCGGGGTTCAATCCTCGGTCCCGGCACAGATTTATCTGGTAGCCAAATCTTTACTTCATCTCTGACAAGACGTGAATTAATCACAACTTGTGAATGTGTGGAATGCCAGGCCTCCACCGTGGTTCGGATTCCACGTTAAACTGTAGGTCCTTCATTTCTTCTCACAATCAACCTACCATTACACATTAGCGTAAGTGTGTACAACCCGAACGGATAGTAAGACGCGGTGCTAATAATAATAATAATAATAATAATAATAATAATAATAATAATAAAAATTTAAAATCTTTTCTGCCAAAAGTAAGTTTCATAAAATAAATTGAAAATTTTATATTGCTTTTTGTAAGTGGGCACTTCCAGATAATATTGATCCTGACTCGGAGAGGCTTATCAATTTATAAAATAGGTAGGTATGTTGACTTACATAAGTTCTAAACTGTTCCCAAACATTTTTGCTCATAAAAACGAAACGAATTAATAGGTATCCATACTATATAACATATATATATATATATATATTAATTTTTCATACGCAATTTTAACTAAAACAATTAATCTCATATGTAAATTACACAAGTAGCAAAGGTAATTCACGTTAAATAATCCGTCATTTGCGTCTGTGAGGCCAGAGAATACCAACTATTATTGTGTGTTTATTCGGAATCAAACTAGGTCATCTGGGTTATTGTAACCAACAAGAGGTTTTTCACATGAGCTTGGCACGTAGTAAAATAAATAATATGTTCATTTAATTTTAAGATGTTAATCTCGAATGTCAGTAGAAATAATACACTCAATGAAACATACCTTTTGACTACTGTCCTGCAGATGTTGGAGATATTTGCAACACGCCTGACTCTCTAGCCTGACTATTCACATTAAATTATACTTGTAGATTAGGGCCATGAAAGGAAATGTAATGTACCTGCACTTTATTTCAGGGGAAGTGGAAAGTAATTTGAAGTGTCCAGGAGAAACGGGAGGAAATTAATTTTAACTAAAATTAATTCAGTGCTTTTCCCTCTGTTAGACCATCCTGAGACCTTTCTTATGCACTTTAGACTAGCGTGGTTAAAATATCTTTCACATTAACAAACAAATATTTGCTGTTCTGGAAAATGTGTGTAATGTGGCTTATCGTTCCTCCCCTGTACTGATTCTCTTCATTTGGAATACGTGCTTTCGAGATCACGATACCTATACGTGCTGCCGAGATTCCTACACCAATACGTGCTGCCGAGATTCCTACACGAGTACGTGCTGTTGAGATCCCTACACGAGTACGTGCTGTTGAGATACCGACACCAATACGTGCTGCCGAGATTCCTACAAGAGTACGTGCTGTTGAGATCCCTACACGAGTACGTGCTGTTGAGATCCCTAAACGATTACGTGCTGTTGAGATACCGACGCCAATACGTGCTGCTGAGATACCGATATCAGTACGTATTGCCGAGATTCCGATACCAGTACGTGTTGCCGAGATACCGACACCATTACGTGTTGCCGAGATACCGACACCATTACGTGTTGCCGATATTCCGACACCATAAGGTGCTGCCGATATTCCGACACCATAAGGTGCTGCCGATATTTCTGACACCAGTACGTGTTGCCGATATTTCTGAAACCAGTACGTGTTGCCGATATTTCTGACACCAGTACGTGTTGCCGAGATACCGACACCAATACGTGCTGCCGATATTCCGATACCAGTACGTGCTGCCGATATTCCGATACCAGTACGTGCGGCCGAGATCACGATACAAGTACGTGTTGCTGAGATACCGACAACTATACGTGCTGCCGAGATACCGACACCAGTACGTGCGGCCGAGATCACGATACGAGTACGTGCTGCCGAGATACCGACACCAGCACGTGTTACCGAGATACTGACACCATTACGTGGGGCCGAGATACAGACACCTAAACGTGCTGCCGAGATACCGACACAAATACGTATTGCCGATATTCCGACACCATAACGTGCTGCCGAGATACCGACACCAGTACGTTGGGCCGAGATACCGACACCAATACGTATTGCCGAGATACCGACACCAATACGTGTTGCCGAGATACAGACACCAATACGTATTGCCGAGATACCGACATCAATACGTGTTGCCGAGATACCGGCATAAATACGTGTTGCCGAGATACCGACACCAATACGTGTTGCCGAGATACCGACACCATTACGTGGGGCCGAGATACCGACACCAATACGTGTTGCCGAGATACCGACACCAATACGTGGGGCCGAGATACCGACACCAATACGTGGGGCCGAGATACCGACACCATTACGTGGGGCCGAGATACCGACACTATTACGTGGGGCCGTCATACCGACACCATTACGTGTTGCCGATATTCTGACACCATAAGGTGCTGCCGATATTCCGACACCAAACGTGTTGCCGATATTCTGATACCGACTTTCCCGTCACTATAAAAAACATTAAATCCGCGTCTGATGCTGATTACATCTTTAGTATACGGATGAGAATTTTACTGGAAGTAAGAATAACAGTTAAAGGTAAATAGTAAATAAATATTCCCCAGGATAGACGCACAGTAATTCTGAATATTTTAAGGAAGAAATCTTCTCTTTAAATTGGGTAATATGTTATCGGCTTTGCACCACAAGTGTCTCTTCGGAACTATCTGGTTCCGTGATTACGCTCTTTCTGGGTCGTGATATTAGAATTACTAGAGCGCGTCTCGGTGCTACCGTCTCCGACATCCTTGGGGCGTCCCGTGTGCCCGGGGAACGAAAGTTTAATGCGACGTAGGGAGGTCTAAAGCTCTCTCCCTAATGGGATATTTCGTTATGCTTCGGTTCGTTCGCATTGGTTTCCCATTTGCCAAGCGCGTCTCCGTGTATTGAGGCGCGTTTGCAAATAAGGGAACCTGTTGGCGTCCTTAATGGCAACAATTTGTTGTGTTAGGAAATATGGGTGATAAATGGCTTCTTTGTAATTTCTACACTGCAACCTTCGTTTCCGGTCAAGTGTGGTTAAGGAAGTTTTTCCTGTACTAAACGGGCCATTTGTGGGTAAAACAAGCCACTTTGATGGCTAAAAATACCTAAAATAATAGCCTTTTTGGCGCAACTAATTTATTTTTATTTGCGATTCTCTGCTAAATATTTAAATCTGAGGCAATATCTGAAATACAAGATTCATTAATGCTTAGGTATTTTCTTTGAAAACAAATCTTATTGCCTTTACAATTAAATGGTACGGTGACTTTACAGACTTTCTCGCTCCTTTAAGGTCATTCAACAATAAACATTTTATTGCACAATTTTACAAGTGTATAATTAAGCTGTAAATAATGACTCAATAATTTGAAACCATTACATAAGGGGCCCTATTAACTATTTTATTGCTTTTTGTGTACTATTCTTAAGGTAAATTAATATTCAATTTATATTCAATTTATATTATAAATATTTCATGCTGTACCGTACATCTCATAAGTTATTCAATATTTAGTTATACTCCATTACTATACCTAACAATGCTACGTGAAAAGCATAAAATATCTCGATGACTGTAATGATTTGAAATCATTTAATAACTATTTATAACTTATAATTAGACGCTTGTTAAAATTGTGCAATACAATTTTGATGGTTGAAGGACGTTAACTATATATTGATATAGTTACTCAAATCTCGTAGAAGGTGTGAAGTGGAATAATTTACATTTTTTAAGTAACCTAATGGTAAAAAGAGACTCAAATTCTACCAAGAGAACACTAAATATTATACCATATAACGGAAATATTTGAAGTAAAATAAGAATATTTCTTTCCACAAAAGAACAACAATACACTTTTCATTTCTCATATATCGTAATCAAAAAAATATTTACTTGTAGCTCGAAAAATTTAGTTTTTAAGAACCATATTTAGTGTATATATATATTATATATAACTCAAAAACCATTAAGCAGATTGTGCTGACATTTCCCATGGATTTATCTTGGATGTCCGACTAACACATAGACTATATATTTTATAATTCAATATAATCTAGGGTCTGATACAAAAACTGGATTAGTCCAAAAGTAAATTTTTCAGTAAACGAAAAAAAAAAAATTCAAATTGCTGTGGCTTAGCGATAAGCAAAGATGAAATAATAAAATAAGAATATAACCTATAAATTAAAAATATACCTTTTTGGTTTGACAATTTTTTCCAGAGAAGTAAAAAACAAAATTATGATGTATTTGAGAACTAATACAAAAAAAAACCTATGTTACATGCCACTTTTTACTGGAGATACACCCGTAAAATAAGCTTTATTTTTCCTCTACAGTGAGGGCAGTGGTAACAAAGTGCATGCCTAGGTAGCTCCTCGTCATACCTGATACACAAAACTAAGTTTCTACAGGTATCACGATGTCTGTGATATGATTTTCAAAAAACACAGTACAACACTTTTCAAATTTAACTACATGACGAGAGTCGGGTTCACTTGTTGTAAACAACTTTGCCAACAAGGTTAGTCAGGCACATAATCCTTTCAAATGAGAGTCAGGCACGCTATCCTTGCAACACTCGATGTAATTGTAACGTGACGTAATGGTGGTCCGCCATCCTTTTCACGTTAACACTGAAACTAGCTTTCGGGATAATGGTCCACGTTTCTTGGAATGATTATACTTTATAGTATATTATATTTTAGTCTTAATACCAACTCTGAAACTCCCAAAAAACTGGTAGCAAATATACAAACATCCGGCCAGCACTTTACACGTGATACGAATCTGAATATACTTTATATATATACATACAATATGTTTAATATATATGTATGATATATACTATGTGTATTGGCTATGATATTTACTAATTGTATTGGCTAAATATTTAATATATACTAAATGTATTGACTATATATATATATATATATATATTAATTATATATCTAAAGGTATATACAGAAACTATATAATAATATATATAATATAGGCCTATATGATCTATAATATATCATTTGGATTGTGATATAGATTAAATTACATTTATATACATTATTGGAAATATATTATTATATAACATTTTATAATACGTATTGTACCGTCTTTCACCCTCATCTATTTAAAACAAATGGAGCGTGCAGGAGAGCAGAAGAGATACAAGAAAATAATGTTGACAAGTTTATTAGTTATATCAAAAATAACAAACATAGTACAATGTCAAAGTATAGCTAAATAGCTGAAAATATTCATAATAGGAATTTACTCTATCAAAGATATGACCCAGAGATTACAAAATTAAATTTAGAGTTAAAGTTCAGTTCAGGGTCCATTCAAGAAATCCGACCCGTGGATACCTGGTTACAAGTTTATTGGTGAGGTTCGCCTATAATGTCAATATTTCGAGATACTAATTTGTAGAGTCCTCGTACTAACCCTAGCAGCCTAAGCACATACATGCTATACATTTACCTCTCCACTCATTATCAATATGAAGTTAAACCCTAACTGGCTATAGGTAACAATTCAGCATGATAGCTCAAAATAAAGTTAACTCTATTAGACCGCAAGGCCGTCACTTTCATTACCTTACGTAACTGAGCTTAACTACATATAAACATGATTAAATTTCATGAGGTGAAGCTTTAGTTACATTTTATCAAACCCTAAACTAGTAAACCTTATATCACTATACGTTACTAAGTTCAAATACCTATACATACAACTATGGTTAAACCTCATATGTTGTTATTTTAATAACCTTAACATTTGCTTACAAGTATATCCTAGACTTATAGTTCAAGTCTAACCTACTCTACAATTTTTGGACCAATTCTATTAATGTTTCGGCTAGAAGAATCCTATGAGGCACATCAACAATACATGGTGTCTGAGAGACGACATTAATACTCATTTAATATTTACATAAAGAACCTGATAATTTAAATTTAAATACAGAGCCATGCTCTCGGCCTAAAAATCAGAGATACAACCAAATTCCAAGTTAACGTCAGATACGCCATAATGGCTGTCCCCATTATTTAACTCCAACGATTGCCCTCAATAACAATTTCAGTCTAACCTGCGCTAACATAACGCCACCAAAACGTGTTTACGCCTAACACATAAAGCATAATAAAGTACCAAAGTTTAGTTTCATATAAAGATTATTTTACATCCCGGTCGAACGCACCCCAAATATGACCGATTAAGGTAAGAGTGAAGATAGCACTTAAGGTGCACCAAAAGGATCTAAGTAAATTTTGACAAGCCGTGGATACGCCACTTAAATCCCATTAGTCATGAACTAAGTTAAATCTCTCGAAGTTAAGCCTAAACGGTAAATTTAGAAAACAGTTCCCCCCATAATAATGCCAAAAGGAATTTCAAAGAATAAGTAATCCCAGAAGAAATGTCGGAGAACACCCTCACCTTAATGAGCCTGTGGTATAGTTAGTAGAGATTAGAAGCATACAGTCCTTTTTATACGATTTGTGAGCGTCGATTCTGACCTCAGAGAGGGGGAAATGAGGGAAGGAATAAATGAACGAAAGGAAACGAGCAGCGCTCAGGTGGGAGAAGATAGCAGCTCTGGGGTTTTAAAGATAGCGCTGATAGCATTTAATTTTAAGAGCACCGGAAACAGCTCAAGTCAAGTTCGACGATTTCTTCTTGGTGGGCGGGGCCTTAATCACAGTCGAAGTGAAGAGAGCGGCCCCACTCTCAGTGTCCGTTGGGTTTTCTCGAGTGCGTGCGTGTCCAAGGCGAGCGGAAAGTGGGCCCGTTCAACAGGCAGTTGGTGAGTTTAGACCCATATTACTTGGCGTTGAATTGGTTGAACTCGTACTCGTTTGTAAGATCGTTACAGTATATTATATTAATATATATATATATATACACACACACACAGTGTATAAAGATACATTATTACCATAGCAGGTAAATCAAACAAATTAGATATAACAAAATGCAATAAAATACAAAACCCCTCTGCCATCCCCCCTTGCAACAGTCAAAATTTTGTGTTTGGAATTAATACCTTTTTTAACTCTTGTTTGGTCTTAAACTTTGCAATCATGTATGAATTATCAACATCTACAATTATATTCTTGAATTTTCGCCGTAAAAACTTAAAGGTTTTTTAGCACCGCGTCTTTCTACCGGTTTGAGCTATACGCCTATATACTAATTACAATAGTGTATTACAGATTAGGAAATGTATCCGAATTTGAATGAAGGAAGGGTGGAAAACCATTTAGTAAAAACCACCCAACCGTCATTAACCCCGAGCTCCCCGTCTTCGTCTATTTAGTTTCTTCCGAGAGTAGCACCTTAGACGATGCGGCCACCAAAGTTGGTCCGAGTTTTAGTTAAATGTTCCGGTTTTTTATGGTTCGTAAATCTCGCTGAAGTTAAGTTTTACGGGTCGTTTCTTAATTTTATTTATAGTGAATAAACTTTTGTGTTTCTATCATAATCATCAAAAGGCGAACATAGTCATAAAAGTGCTGTTAAATGGGCTTTTAGTTGGATTTTCTTTGGTGTCGGTTTGGTATAAATATTCTGAATAGGGGAGGCCGCCAAAAAACAGCTTTCTATATTTTATAGCTTTGTATTCTAGCACATACGAGTAAACTATAACGCTTTTTCCACACCGCTACTTTCACTGCATTGATCGGTGGTCTAAACCACCCTGATACCTTATTTATCATCTAACAAGTTGGAGACAACATATGGAGAAATAGTAAGCCGACCTGTTGGCCCAACATCCTGGCTGGCCCCTCTTCTAGCTTTTAATCGTTTACACATTTACGAACATGAAGAAAGACGTTTTACTTGCAATTTCTTAATTTATTGTTTTGGCAGGAAGTCTACCCTTGTGAGAAAAAACCAAAACCTAATAAGCGTTGGGGCGGGGTTCAAAAACCTTACCTATTGCATTAAGTTCGTTTAGAGGATTTGAATTTTTGTGATTAGCTGAGATAGCGTTCCAAAGAAAATACTCTCGATACAACTCAAATCATTTATTTGTGCTCGCTTTGTTCCACTCGATGATCACAAAACTATATGTTCCAAACCAAAGTGTTAATTAAACTAATCCTAAACTAGAACACGCGCGTCGCTAAGGCCAGACACTAATTCCCACTCGATAGCGCATGCGCAGAACCTTCCAGCTCGGCCAACATGTGTGTTGGCTGTTTACATAACTCAACATGTTGGCACGGATTGTCCTTCACATCTCCAATATGTTAACCAACACCGCCATCAAGTTGTGAATGAGTTTATATTGTAACGCCATTTGTTGAGATCGTGTTGGCCAACATGTTGTCTATAAAAATAAATTTGGCTTTAGGGAACCCAATGTGTGAACCTATTTTCGCCTATAGCCGGTTTATCTTTATACTCTGTAATGATATGGAATTATAAATCCCAATAATTTATCATTCACATCTATATTCAAATTACGATATTATAAATGAGAGCGGGTAGTAAGATTTATTTGTTATATACTGCAAGATATGGCGACATCTTTCTACGTCTCTTTAAAAAGACAACGCAGTTTGGTTATCAAATGCACATGGATGACCGCACATATTTTATTCTAAGAAGCTTCGAGAAGGAAATGTCGCTAGATATACCCCTTCAAGGTACGCATCTACTCACTTTCTTTCCTGAAGTGGAGCTGAGTAGATAGAGTTTATGAAATCTAATCCGTGTTCTAAATCTCACGTGTCGGGAATTATCGTGTATATGACGTAATAATCGGGCTCTTATATTAAAATTTACAACGTGTGAAATATCTAGCAAAAAACTTTATATACTTAAAATAAAAATAACTATAAATCACTAGAACTTTTAATATCTAAAATAATACATTATCCCTTTTTAATTATTATAATACAGAACAGCAAACATGGATCCAATTCAATCTTTATATCAAATGTCACCCTAATGTTGGCGAACAAACAATATATGAGGTTAGCTCTTTTAAACGTTACAACTCTAAATGTTTGTCAACAGGAACTCAACAAAATATTTAAATATGAAAGTTCGTTATTTTACAGCTCCTGATCTGAGATCTGCAACTGCCACTTTTGATAGATATCAGTGTTGATTCAATACCTATAAAAACACTAATAATATAGTAAATTGAGGCGCATTACAGTTGGGCCACCCACGTATATATGTTATGACCTTCATTGAATAGATTAGCTTTAATCCCACATTAGAGTTGGGCAATGTGTTCCTTCTTGGGAACTGTAAACAAGGCGTACTGGTGTACGAACTCGGTACCGATTGTTGTAGCAGTGCACTTAGAATGGCTGGGAATATTTTCTAAAGATGATCGAAAAACAAGTGACGAATAGTATAACACAACAAAATCTTAACCTAATATAACCTAACCTATGGCACAACACGATCGTAGCCTAAACAAGCCTAAACGAATCTCAGACTAAAGGATTGGCGAATACAATTCGTATTTACCCGCAGGTCTATTATCTGTTATAGTCCTATAAACCTCAAAGTCGCTGACGTTGCCCTAACTAAGAAATGACTTTCGGGTCAAGAGTCCGTGGCCCAACTGTAACGCGCCGGTAAAGTGTTATCAATGTTGGCTCCAAAATAGTATGTCTGTAATTTCTAAAAGGGCTTCCTATGAAAATCAGTGTACAACAATAACATTTCAATATTAAGAGTGGCAAAAAACAAGCCGTAGCCTTTTGAGGTTGAATTTTATTGTGTGCTGATATTACGTGTTGAGGAGAAATGTTTTACTGGATCAGGGAAGAGAGGCGCGCTTATTGGTTTAAAAATACTTGTATCTCTAAATATTTTCATATTGAATTATAATATTTGGTAGGCATATTTTACGTGAACTTTATGAAGGCAAATCCATACCAACACACGACTTAAAACAAACTTGACCCATATCCTGATTTTCTTGAGAATGGACATTTGAATCACCTTTTAAAAATACATATATTTGTTTTAGCGGCTAAAATTGATACCATTTTACTATAGTCATTATTAGTGTTATTTTATAGAGGTGATAACTTAAGATATCATGACTTGACATATTAATACATGAAAGTAGCTCTAGTAACTTATTATAGTTGTCAGATGTTCGTTCGTAAGAAAATTGGAGCGTAACTCATACCACCCCAAACATCACTAGTGGAAATTTAATATAATAGCTATAATAATATGAAGCTACGCACAACATTTTTTTTATAATCTTTCGATGCAGCTTGGATCAAAATAGGGTCCGCGTCCTTTCTCTTGGAACCCCTTTATCTCTGTTTCCTTCTATCGCAGGTGGAGCTTAGCTACCCGACAACTTCTGTTCAGATCGGGGGATTATGTAGAAGTTTTTACTTTAGTAACAAACTTTGCTGTTGTTATGTCTTCCCTTTATATCCAGCAACTTTAAAATGTCCTCTTCCCATTCATGTCAAAGGACCTTTGGCTTCCTCGGTTCACTGAATACACGCTTCTAAATAAGTCAACTTTTTTTTTTTGCTGCTCTGGAAGAGTTCCGTTGTTATTATTTCATGTAAAACATTTTGTTCATGTACGCGCTCAAAATCATATTATTGTTTAGGCGAGAGAAAAATTATTATCCCTTTTCTATGTTTTAAAGTCGTTTGCCAAACTAATTCCGTCCATCCAGAGGAGTGTTTACGTTTTGATTAGTTTCAGCGTGACCGAAGCTGTAACGAAATTAAATAGGTACTATTCAATATCCAACTCTTATAATCACGTGTTAAAATATTTCCCTAATTTTTTTTGGAAAAGACCTAGCTGTTAAAAAAACACTTGTGTTAATGGAAAGCTCCAATTATAATTGTTTGCATTCGTAGAGACCTCTCTACAAGGTCACCAATTATTTTACATCTGACACTAACATAATACATATTTTAAGGTGGCTTATTATATTAGAGGTCTTTGTCTAGGGATTCACACTAAATCTTGTGAATCTAATCGTATTAGTAGTTGGTCAAATACGTGTTCAGATTTCTACTTATATAATTCAGGATAGGTCATAAGATTCTTGGCATACATTCTACGAACCTTTAATTACTCTCACAAATAAAATCTACGGCTCTACTTGATGTTCTTTCTGAAATCATTATTGTTACTCATAATATTTATTGTCTTCTCCTTGAATAGATGAGGGGGGAAGGTAAAGGTTGTGGGATTGAGGTCACTCAAACTACTTTAATGTAGTCTTACGTTAAGTCATATAATCTGCAACTTTCACTTTCTCTGGTCTTTAAATTGATGTTGTTTGTCCTTTGAAAAGGCTGGAGATATTAAACTAATAATAGAAAATTAAAACCTTATTTCTCATGTGTAGGTCAGTTATAAATTAGCCAAGGTACGCTAGAAAGGACATAATACTTTTGATACAACTCACTTAGTTTAATTGCGTTCGCTTTGTTCCACTCCATGACTACCTAGGGCCGGTCTTATCACTACCGGATGAATATTGCTATCGGGAGGTTAAATTTAGCGACCAGATCAATATTATCATTCACTCTAACATTTTACGCGTATTATGAACTGAATTTATCTGCCGGATAGCTTTCTTTAGGGTACATTTATTTTTATTCAGTTTCTTTCATATTAATATGTCCTAAAGATGTATAAATGATGATTGTTTTTGGTAATCAACTTTATTTAAAAGTGTTGAGGCCGATAGCTCCTACACCTCAATGATTTATCTTACCCCCCATTTAACTCTGTCGTGCTATTACTGAAACGTTCAAGGCCATAGCCAGCCAATAATTTCACGGTAGGTTTGGTGGGCATATCCCTAATTGCTGGAAGCTAGAATAATTTATAAATGATAAAACAGTCTGTTCTAGAAGCTATCTGAAGTGTTTTTATGGCAACATAGCCCCTTAACTGCCAGGGGATAAGAAAGATTCTAAATACTAAACACCTCTAGAAGCTATTTGAAGTGTTTTTTTTATGCCAGGGGCTAGGAAAAATTCTAAATATTAAACACCTCTAGAAGCTATCTGAAGTGTTTTTTTTTATGCCAGGGGCTAGGAAAGATTCTAAATATTAAACACCTCTAGAAGCTATCTGAAGTGCTTTTTTTAGCAGCATAACACCATAGCTGCCGAAGATATATTAAACACCTCTAGAAACTCTCTGAAGTTCTTTCTATTTAACACAGACCCCTAATTTGTACTTGTATCTTAATTTTGATATTGTTTGAACCATAAATAAAGCCATATATATTTTGTTCATAAATTTGGGGGCTAGGGGGGGGGGGGGAAGCGGGGGTTGGTTGAACCCCCAAACCCCCTCACCTTCCTTTCTACGGCCTTGGAAACGTTATAAGGTAATAAGATAATTCCTTACCATTTTGTTACTGCATTTTTTTACATCAGCTATATAATATGGAGATATTTTTTTCCACACGTAGCCTCAATTGAGAAATGTATCAGAAAAACAACAATGGGACCAGGCTAAAAACTGTCTTTGTGTATTTATTTTGTGTGTTTTCTTACTACTATTTCCATTCAACAGTACCTCCTATCTGTTTATGCTGCTCTTTTGAAAGATAAACTATTTGATTTCACATAATTAACACAAATGAAACTTATTTTAAAATGTATTGAACTCTTAACAGTTTTCAAGAGCCGATATCACGACTTTATAACCGCTAATATAGAGAAGCAATTATTACGCTCTGTGTTTTAATCGCATCATAATAAGTTTTTTCTGATCATTTCACTTGTCAACAACGAGATTGGAATCATTGAAATATTTATTCTTATTTTATTTTAAAAACATTTTTTGTTGCTATTTTTTAAGCTAAGTAAAATGTTCTAACTGATCTCAGTTTCATAATGTTCTAATAAATACTGCATAAAACCCTGGGTGTTTACCACTTCTTCGTACTTATCTTTCTTAGAAGGACATTCTGTTCCTATCTCAGGTTTATCGTTTTGACTTTCTTCTAGTTTTTGGGACTTTATGTTTACTCCCACCTCAATCTTCAACCTCTCTGAAAATGCCTCTAACCAATAAGAATAAAAGGGGGGGAGGGGCGCAACCTTTTTGAATGTTTGTGTAATAAAAATTCAATCTGTTCGTAATTATGGAAGATTGTTCTGACAGTCCATCGAGTTTCTTTCTCTTATAATACTTTCTCTCATTTCCACTGAATGGGCGTTCTTAATAAAGTATTTTCGTCCCTCGAGTACCTGTTTATTCAGTAGGAACAAAGAAGGGGGAAGGGAAATTGATTGGTGATGTAAAATTATATCATTAACCCAATGTGCAAAATGTCTATAAAAAAATTCAAATATTTTCAGATATTTTCATTTATAAATATAGCTTGACTTATACTAAACTTTGGCTTGGCTTATACTAAACCACTGTCTTATAATATTTTACTTTTTTTATTTAGTCTAAAATTAATACTTAGAAATAATGTAACGGGCAAACCTGGGTTAGCCCCGTTAAAACGTGCAAGAGAACGTATATTTGGCTAGTTCCTGCAAATCATCAAAGTTAAACATAACATACTAATGTAAATGCTTCGCTAATAATATATCTCTTTATTTACATACCACTTCGCCGACTCGTCCTGTAAGCCTGATGCCCAATTCGATGAGACACCACAGAAGATAAGTGACCGATCACCACTGCTGGGAATAACTCCGCGTTCGACCACAAGCACCAACCAACTGACCGCTCCAAGAAAACCGTTGGCCAGCGCGGGTCGTCCTTCTAGAAGGTTGGGGAGGTTCCCCCTTCGCTTCGTACGGGCCTATCCACTATATATTCGCCTGACTGCTGGGAAGGAGCACAGAACACGCCAGCAGACGATCACGTAAACATCGTCTACGCAGGCCTAATAAGCGCGCACTTCTAGTCAGAATCTGTCATCTAGTCGACGGTGGTCTTACTATCCTAGGGGAATGGATACTCTAAACCGGAGGATGTCGAAGGACTTAACAACTACGAGGATGAGATATGACGAGTAGACTCCAGATTAATATTTAATTGTTAGGGTTAGTCTACGTCCTGCGAGGATGGATAGAATGTATCATTTAGTAGGGATTAATAATTGGAAACTATCCGTGTCTATTGTGAGAGACTGTAGTTGTGTTACCGTTAGGCTAGTTATATAATATTTAATGTTGAGTCTCCTGGGCCAGGAGAACAGGCTGCAATCTACAATTGCGGTATAGCGCCTTCTCGCGCTCGGGATGGTGAATCCCGCGACACACATGATGTGTCCATTGATGTATATTTAGGATAGCTTGCCTAGGCAGGAGATTGTTTAGGCTATATGGAGGCCGATGATTTGTACCTAATTAGGTTCACTGGCTTATTCCAATGTTGTTGTTGGGAGGTTAAACTGTGGGCCGCTCGTGCCTTTCATGATTGGCCCGTGGTATAGTGTTTATTGTTTCGCTACTCTCACTTTGCAAGCACACTGCTAGTGGGCCGTCTTGCCCCTCAGGCTCGGCTGCAGTTGTTACTTATTCATTGTTAGATTTTTGTGGTGTTGCTCACCCTGCGGGTGCTCAACCAGTGGGACGCGTCTCGTCCTCGATTGGCCCGTGGACCTTGATATGTCCAAGTAACTGTTTTTGTACACTGATAAGGATAGTATATATGTATCGAGGGCTCTCTTGTATAGCTAAACCAGAACTTGCCTGAGGTACGCACTTACTCTGCCTGCAAGGCCAACTTGACATGTAAATAGTAGAAAGAGTAACACCACTGTTGTGGCGTGTGTTATTATCTCGGCGCTTCTCGCCCCCTTGTGGCCAATACTTAGGCAAGGCTGCCACACTTCATTACTTCATTGTTATTTAACTACGTACTTACTGAGATATAAGTGCAATATGTCAATATCTGTTTTATCATGTATACAGTATCATTAAAATTCATTGATCCTAATCTCCTCTAGTTCTCATTACTTGTATTAACATGTATGTTCAGCCACCGTATCAGACGGTGCAATAAGAAATATTTAATTAGATTATCTACATACATTTCTGAAAACCTCTCAATAGAGCTTAAAATTCAACTTTAAAATATATCATTGGGGCATCCTGCTATTTTATTGTTGTTGAAAAATGGGTATAGTTGAAATTTTATTAGATTTGATTGAATGAGCTTGCTACCGCACAACAAAGTTTTGTTAAAAATGGTCATTTTAGCTTGAAGTGATCCATCTATCATATATCATATATTGTGAGAGCCCGAGCCACGAATTGTGTATTACTATTACACTACAGTTTTCTCTACACAGCTAAATGTTCAGAAAGTTTAAAACAAGGAGAAGAAGGGCATAAGAAACTCTAAGATCTTTTTGATATCGCCCCTGCTGATGCTCATAAGAATTATTCATATTCAGGAAGACAAAGAATTTCTTATTGCTCAGATAGAAAAATGACGTCCTGGCAAATTTGAAGCATAGGTAGTAAAATAGTACTCACCAAAAATAAATTTGAAGTTGAAAAGATAAAAGCTTTCGTAAACAGAATGCAAGCGCAAAAAAGAGGAGGAGATTATTAAATAAATCACTGAGCAAACTCCCACTTCCATTTTCTTCTTCGAGTGAAGAGGAGATAGATTTATCTGCTAAATGTTCTTCTGCTGATCAAGGTCCCTCAACCTCTGAATCATCTCTGAAAAAGATTATAGGAAGAACATTCTTAATGATGATTTGCTGTTGGTTTTTATGATTTAAAATTAAGTGATAGAAAAGCAACCGTCGTACTGATGACAATGTTAACAATTCGTTTATCCATCGTTAATGTATAATGTGTTGACAGAAGATTGTGAAGTCTTTGAAGAGCGTATTTACGCCTGAAGTAGAATTAACTATTAAGCTTACAAATATATATTTAAAAAAAAGGTGCACATCCTCAGTTTATATTAAATAAGTACACAGAGCTTAGAGCTTAAACTATCTTGAATTTCTTGGTTTTGGATTTAATGTTCAGGCATTCTAAAACATTCGTTGGTCGGGTATCGATTAAACCCATTTATTTTAAGTTACATTCCACTTACTTGGCCATTCGACCATATATGACCTTTGCTCTCGTGTTGAATGGAGGAACTCATACCAGAGGCGAGGAGATTAGAGTTGTACTCTCTTCATCTCTGGAGTGAGACGGGCTCTTAAACAACACACAGGTTAGAGTTGTACTCTCTTCATCCCTGGGGTGAGACGGGCTCTTAAACAACACACAGGTTAGAGCTGTACTCTCTTCATCCCTGGGGTGAGACGGGCTCTTAAACAACACACAGGTTAGAGCTGTACTCTCTTCATCCCTGGGGTGAGACGGGCTCTTAAACAACACACAGGTTAGAGCTGTACTCTCTTCATCCCTGGGGTGAGACGGGCTCTTAAACAACACACAGGTTAGAGCTGTACTCTCTTCATCCCTGGAGTGAGACGGGCTCTTAAACAACACTCAGGTTAGAGCTGTACTCTCTTCATCCCTGGAGTGAGACGGGCTCTTAAACAACACACAGGTTAGAGCTGTACTCTCTTCATCCCTGGAGTGAGACGGGCTCTTAAACAACACACAGGTTAGAGCTGTACTCTCTTCATCCCTGGAGTGAGACGGGCTCTTAAACAACACACAGGTTAGAGCTGTACTCTCTTCATCCCTGGGGTGAGACGGGCTCTTAAACAACACACAGGTTAGAGCTGTACTCTCTCCATCCCTGGAGTGAGACGGGCTCTTAAACAACACACATGTTAGAGCTGTACTCTCTTCATCCCTGGGGTGAGACGGGCTCTTAAACAACACACAGGTTAGAGCTGTACTCTCTTCATTCCTGGGGTGAGACGGGCTCTTAAACAACACACAGGTTAGAGCTGTACTCTCTTCATCCCTGGAGTGAGACGGGCTCTTAAACAACACACAGGTTAGAGCTGTACTCTCTTCATCCCTGGAGTGAGACGGGCTCTTAAACAACACACAGGTTAGAGCTGTACTCTCTTCATCCCTGGAGTGAGACGGGCTCTTAAACAACACACAGGTTAGAGCTGTACTCTCTTCATCCCTGGGGTGAGACGGGCTCTTAAACAACACACATGTTAGAGCTGTACTCTCTTCATCCCTGGGGTGAGACGGGCTCTTAAACAACACACATGTTAGAGCTGTACTCTCTTCATCCCTGGGGTGAGACGGGCTCTTAAACAACACACAGGTTAGAGCTGTACTCTCTTCATCCCTGGGGTGAGACGGGCTCTTAAACAACACACAGGTTAGAGCTGTACTCTCTTCATCCCTGGAGTGAGACGGGCTCTTAAACAACACACAGGTTAGAGCTGTACTCTCTTCATCCCTGGAGTGAGACGGGCTCTTAAACAACACACAGGTTAGAGCTGTACTCTCTTCATCCCTGGAGTGAGACGGGCTCTTAAACAACACACAGGTTAGAGCTGTACTCTCTTCATCCCTGGGGTGAGACGGGCTCTTAAACAACACACAGGTTAGAGCTGTACTCTCTTCATCCCTGGGGTGAGACGGGCTCTTAAACAACACACAGGTTAGAGCTGTACTCTCTTCATCCCTGGAGTGAGACGGGCTCTTAAACAACACACAGGTTAGAGCTGTACTCTCTTCATCCCTGGAGTGAGACGGGCTCTTAAACAACACACAGGTTAGAGCTGTACTCTCTTCATCCCTGGAGTGAGACGGGCTCTTAAACAACACACAGGTTAGAGCTGTACTCTCTTCATCCCTGGAGTGAGACGGGCTCTTAAACAACACACAGGTTAGAGCTGTACTCTCTTCATCCCTGGAGTGAGACGGGCTCTTAAACAACACACAGGTTAGAGCTGTACTCTCTTCATCCCTGGGGTGAGACGGGCTCTTAAACAACACACAGGTTAGAGCTGTACTCTCTTCATCCCTGGAGTGAGACGGGCTCTTAAACAACACACAGGTTAGAGCTGTACTCTCTTCATCCCTGGAGTGAGACGGGCTCTTAAACAACACACAGGTTAGAGCTGTACTCTCTTCATCCCTGGGGTGAGACGGGCTCTTAAACAACACACAGGTTAGAGCTGTACTCTCTTCATCCCTGGAGTGAGACGGGCTCTTAAACAACACACAGGTTAGAGCTGTACTCTCTTCATCCCTGGGGTGAGACGGGCTCTTAAACAACACACAGGTTAGAGCTGTACTCTCTTCATCCCTGGAGTGAGACGGGCTCTTAAACAACACACAGGTTAGAGCTGTACTCTCTTCATCCCTGGGGTGAGACGGGCTCTTAAACAACACACATTTCTGAACTACTGAACATTTAGTTAAGCTGTGTGCTAAAGTTATTCTTGTGTCTAAGATATGAGTAGGCTTACAAATTTTTCCCACTGTGTTATTATTTCTAGTGTTAATATTGTATTGCATATTTCATTTCTTAAATAAATATTAATAAGATTAAAGGTTTTTAAGATGTCTAAGGAACATGACGTGTCTGTAGTCCAAACTTAAATCCCGACATTTTTAGTGAAACTAATATAATTATTACTATTTATTTCAGGTATGTAGTTGACTAACTCACCAGAGTTCCATTGTAAGTACTACCGCCTGGATTATTCGAAAAGTCACAGTTTGTGGTTTTGCTTAAACGTTTATAATACCTACATGGATGATATTGGTTATTCTTCTTCATACATACCAAGTATAGGCCCCACATGTATTTTGTCAGTTAACAAATTATACCCCGTGATCTTGAAAAAAAACATTCTTTTGATGTTAGCCTTATTCTGAAGAATTATATTTTGCCATTTCTACGGTCTCTGCGCATTTATCAAGTCAAAGCGTCTCAACCTATCATCAATTTTTTTAAAATTTTAACTCGCCTCCTCCCAGCCCCCCACTTCATATTAGTACAGTCCAGATTAAAATAAACGCAGAAACATAAATATGAGCCCGCTACAGTATTCTCTAAATAACACCATTTCATATCCTACATAACAATTAATGTTCCGAAAATAAGACGTAAACTGTAATAATTTATATTTCTACAGAACTTGAATATTTTAACCTACTAGCGCTATATTAATCTTCTCCATGTTTACTAGTTCAATAATTTTACTCATTATAAAGAGCCAGCCAGGCTTACATTTTATAATTAAGATACTCTACTTTTAAAATAACACAAAAAAGCTGATTTTTACAAAAACTGTTATTCGGATTTTAAGTAAACTTATCTAATGCTAAGCTTATATTGTGTTTTTTTACAATTTTAGAGCATATATCAAAGTTTCAACAAAAATTAATAATGCAATCATATGTCATGGTTTTTCACGTGTATTTCCCTAGTTCATGAATTATTCAACTAATATTTTATATTATTTGGGACCATTGAGTACTTAAGTAAGAATATAATTTAAGGACACCATCTGTTGTAATTAAATAACTAAATTATAGAAACAAATGTACGATATTAGCACCGTTCATTTTACATTGTTAGAAATTAGGAAATGTATATTTTGTAATACAATTTAATAGGCTTTAAAGTCATAGCACACTATTACTAACACATCGTAATTTAGTATTAAGTCTAACAACTACATTCTATAAGGTAAATGGGTAAACTTAAGAAAAATAATTTAAACTAGATTTCAAAACTGATCAGTTTTAGGCCTGGTCGAGAGTCAAATCCGTGCCGTGAGTTCAGTAGGTAGAGATAAACTGACTTTATCAGGCATGCTACTAGATATATTATGAATAATAACAATGGGTTGATTGTTTGTTTTGGACATTTCAAATAAAAATGACTACTTTTACCGGTGTTGACGGATTTTTTTTGAGCGATAAAAATCTGCAAAACAACTTTATTTGGAGAAGTTAAGCCGTTGGTCTCATGTTGATTGTGGCATGTAAAATAATGCTGAAAAGTAGGCCTATGCGAAAATACCTTTCCCGGCAAAACTAGAAGCTTCACTCGCTCTTACTCATTGAAATTCTCGTGTGCTGATTTAATCAGTCGGTTCAGAAAGTATACGTTAAAATACCTCGAATGAAAACATATTAATTTGGTTTAGTTAAAATAAACTGTCTACTATTAAATATATTATACCTTCAAATTTTCTTAGGAAGAGCTGGCAGATAAAAAAAAGTTAATATAACTTTTTCACTTTTTCATACGTTGTACCAAGTGATCTACAGCTATAACTTTTGAGAGATTTTAAATATTACCTATAAAATAACAATAATATAACAGTAAAATGCTATCTAGATATATACTGCAAAAAGTGTCTCTTTTTTAAAATAGTCCTTCTAATAAAATTCGGAATGTAGCCTGGCGTACTTTGTAATTGGCTAGCTGCATTTTTTTTATTATTTTTAATAAAAAGAGGCTGAATTTTAATCAGATGTCGACAGAGATTTCATTCGTCCTACAAGTTCTCTCTGGGCTCATATTTAACTAGTTATATTCACGAAAATAGAGATTATACCATGTCACAAGCACTAGAATATTCATATTATTAAATAACACCGTCGGTACTTAAAACAAAATACTATTTAAATCAATAAAATAAAATAATTATTTTATATATTATAATACTGTAGTACCACAAGTAGTGAATTGACCATATAAGTGTGGCGAATTTGAGTTTGCCAGCTCTCACAGTAAAAAATCCTTTTATCTGACGGCTTGTGCTGGTTGTAACTTGATATTTCTTGCATATATTTGGAATCATTCCACATGTGCAATTTTTGCATTGAGTTAAGATTCAGCCATTGTTTCTGCTGCTTGTTAGACAAAAGGATTGTCAATTTTCTCATTAAATATTCTTACACTTTCAATGTGAACAAATTTCATTATTTGCGTCTAAGACATTTGTAGCTGAGTACACGATTTGAATAAACTTGTTCCAAGAGTTTTTGTTGTTTTAAATGTTCGATTGATCAACCTAATTTCTAAATTTTTACAAAGTGTTGTGAATTTCATTTCTCATTCGCCACACTTGTGAATACATTGCCAAATATATTGCCCATCTCGGCGTCTAGTACAGTGGAACCTGGGTAATTCGAACTTGAAGGGACAAGGAAAAAATTCGAACTATCCAAAATTTCTTAAAAGGAATAGAAAAGAAACACAGTTAATATTGAAACAAAGCTCAAAAACTTTATTTAACGTATTTGGACATAATCGGTTCACAACCTTTTTAAAAATTCAGAGATTTTAATCTGTTTTCCTGATTTAAGTCTTTCATTCATAGTGTGTGATTTTAATTGATTCATTGACTGGGTAATTTGATCACTTAAATTGTTGAGACTTTTTAAAAAAAAAAACGCTTGAGTTCTTGGATATGGACCATGGCTTCTGTGTCACTCGGGATAGCCGTTTCCTGAACTACTGAACAATTGTACTCTTTATCACCTGATGTTCCATCCTCAGGCTGGATGTTATTGATGAGAACTTTGGCGATTATGTCCGCATCAGTAACTTTACCAAACACTGCCACATCTTCATCCACTCTGACGAAGTCCGCATAAGAGCTAGCAGGTTCAGGAGTAACTTACTCCCAGTTGTCAATAGCTGGCGCAGTTTGTCATATTTTCTCCATCATTTTCTTTCTTAATAAAGTCAGCTTTTTTAAAACAGTTATTATTGCTCTCAACTTTAACTTGGTCCCACGCATGCTTACACATTCGTGAGGCTTGAAGAACGTCAAGCAAAATTTTCTGAGTAGACAAATCTCCAGCAAGAATTTTTTCAACTAACAATCATCTGTAGAAATGTTTTAGGTTCTTAATTATTCCTTGGTACATAAATTGAATAACCAATGCCATATTTGGCGGGGAAAAAATAACCTTTACATTTTCCAAAAGGGGATCTTTGCTATGGGCAGTGCAATTGTCATTGAATAAAAGGGTTGTTCGATTCTGTTTGCCAAATTGTTTTGCGAATTTTAAAAGCCATATTCAAACAGATCACCTGTCATCCACACTTTTCTATAAGACTCACATTCCACTGGCTTCGATTTTACATTTTAGAAGCATCATGGGTTAGCCAATTATCCAATCATTAACAACGTCAGCGTTTCAGAACCATACATATTTGCTCCACCTAACAGTGTTTTATCTTTATTAAGCCTTCCCCCACGTCACTTTTCACCTTTAAATGCAAGAGTTTTGTCAGGAGTACACTCGTAAAAAATTCCCGTCTTATCGACGTTAAAAATGTTTTTTGGTTCTATGTCCTGGATCATTTCTTTCAAGGCCTCCTTCCAATTATCGATTGAACGCACATTAACAGCACCATTTTCATCACATACAGCTTTGAAGGAAATTCCGTTTCGTTGTTTGAATCCATCTAGCCACCCTGCACTCGCTTTGAAGTCTCTTTTTTCCTAATTCAGATACACAGTGTTCAGCCTATGCTTTAAGAAGAGGACCGCCCTTTGAAACTTTCTTGTCTCGCGCTTGTTTGAATCACTTCATTACACAGTTGTCTACATATGGGTTTTCCGGTCCTATTAATCTTTTCCTTTCTTGTACACTCTAATTTTATTACTCAATTTTTTTTAAAGGTTGAAAGTATTTAAGGGGGAATTCCGAAGACCTTTGCAATTTCTGATTTAAAAAAAACAACCTTTGCCACTTCTTGTATCACCGCTACTTTTTGGGCCATAGTTATTGACATGGACATTGACATCACGATACACACAATCATAAACACTATTATAGTATCTACTAAACAAAAACAAAAATAACTCGCACGTCACAAGACTATCGCTACGACCGAATCCCTAAGGACAGCGCACGTAACCGCTCGATACGTTTGACCTTGACTAACAGAGTTCAGAACTACGTGTAAACAAAGACGTATGGGGGAGGGGCGTAAAGAAGGGTACTTACTGCATTCCAACGTCACCTCCCCTGTTTCCAAAAATAGAACAACCCGGCACCGCAATTAGAAGTAGGAAAACATTACTGCACAGTACATTATAACATGCGAAAAGTTAATAACCAAAACAGAATTTGATTTTTAACATGATTTTATTACAAAATTTACGGGACTGGGTGAAATATTCGAATTATTAAAAGACGATTTTTAATTACGGAAGCTCGAACTAGTAAGGTTCCACTGTATATAGACCAAAATAGTTATTACATTAAATAATGGTATTTATTTGATAGATGGTATTAAATATTTTTTTTTAAAACTTAAATAACTCATCTTAAATTCATATAAAAACATCATCCTTCACAGCAATTTGACTAATTTTATTTCGATTGACTATGCTCCAAAATGAATTCGTACAGAAACTTTGAATATCGTATCTGCGGGAATGTCATGGTTACTATAGGGAACAGCACAGCGTGTTGTTCTCTTGTTGTCACTCTTCAATCAAATATTCGACACATTTACAACGCTAGTTCCACCACCTTACGAAATAACTGAAAGCGGGAAAATTTGACAACAGTTAACTTAGAGCGAAGCTAAAGCTTTCCTCACAAATACCTTTAGTTTCCTCATGCCTGTATCACGATAACCTTAACGCTCACTACGCGCTATGTTATTTCCAACTGCCGGCCGGGCAATTTTCCCATCTTCCATCTTGAGCCATCTTAGGTTGCACTTGCGCATAACGCAGCTTGGGCTAAATGTTGAACAGACGCAATGCTGGATTATCGAAAATAATCAAAAAAGTGTTAACATTTGGTTTTCAGTTTGTTTTACGTATATTTAAGTTATTAAATGTAAAACCTAATTATAATATAAGTGTTTTTATATTAAAATAGAACCGTTTATTGAACAAGTCAAACTTCCACCTCCTGCATTGTACACATCTTCCAAGAAAACAGCTTCTAAGAGCAGCAGCTCCCTCATCATTATTAACATCTTAGCTCAAACAAGACATTTTGGAGTATAACTTAACCTCACTGGGGCAGACCAAAAAGAAACAAACAACACTGAATTTGGGAAGGAAAGAAGGGACCATTGCTTAGCTTAGCAATAGGTGCTAAGCTAAACTGACAAAACCTTAACAGAACTTAGAACAGCATAGCTTAGCTTAGCTTTCTGTGTGATTCGGTCTTTACTTTCACGGTACTTTACCGTTTAGTGAAGGTACCATGTGCTCCTCTAATCAGCCAATCATGTTGCGAGGGACGTCAACGAGGCTATTTAGTACTTCACTTGTTTGTTTATGATATGCAAACGAATTCTTAAGTAGGCTTTTTTCCCCTGCGTTTCGTGAACTGTAAAACGCGAAACGCAGGGGAAAAAAGTCTACTTAAGAATGCAGATGCAGATGTGTCCCAAAACACCTTTTTATTTTTTATACTCTTATATTTTACTCTCTCACATAATTAGAGCTGGCATTTTTTTGACACCGACAAATATAATATAGCCTACATGTAGGTCTAGTATAGGCCTACCTGTTTATTAATTATGCTCGATAAAATAACATGCCATATATTTATTATTACTATAACTAATGTTAGTTTTGTTCTCGTTCATCTTTTTTTAAATACAATAACTGGCAGGAAATACCACCATTATCTACATCAGTACCAATACTAAGGCGTTGACTCATTACGAACAATATTATTGAGTTGGTTACTATTATTAAATATATGTTATCTGGCCTCAATATGGCATTTTAGAAAACATTCTAAACATTATTTTTAAAGTAAGGAGCGTTACAATAAAAATATAATAAACGTAAGTCTTTAAATCGACGTGCTTATAATTTTAATCTAATAAAAACTAGTAAGCACATTAATTTAAATACTTATTAAATTTGTGTCTATAGTATGGTTTAACAATATTTATTAAACATATAACTAAACTTACTTTTAATTCAAAATAATAAAATGCAAAATTAATCAAAAATTACATTGTACTAACAATAAAGCCTAATTCTTTTGTCAATATCTCTTCGTGTGTGCCTGACTCAGGTTTGGTGTAACATAGTACCAACACTAACTTCTAAATATTGTAGGTGACCAGGTGGTCTAGGGGTAAGGTGTCAGACTTCTGTGCTGGCGGCCGGGGTTCAATCCTCGGATTTATCTGATTACCAAACCCTTCCTTCACCTCTGACAAGACATCTTGTGAATGTGGGGAATGCCAGGCCTCCACCGTGGTTCGGATTCTACGTTAAACTGTAGGTCCTTCATTTCATCTCACAATCACCTTACCATTACACATTAGCGTAAGTGCGTATAACCCGAACGGGTAGTAAGACGCGGTGCTAATAATAATAATAATAATAATAATAATTCTAAATATTGGATGTTAACACACAGACGGTGTGTCACGAGGCTCGAACTATACTCGTGAACAGACTGTACGTTCTGGATTGTTCCGGGCTAGTTTTGCTAACTAACTCCAGTTCCGAGGTGAGTAATGGGAAGAAGCGAACTAGCGGTGCCTCGGAACTTTTCGGATGCGCCTCGAATTGAAAAGCGGAAGAGCTGAAGTTTACAGAGTGGGCGATAGTTGGTAAGGGGTCAAGAGTGGGAGGGTGGGGGGTTGGCAACTTAAGACTTTTTACCGTGTCGGGCGTGTCTTCTTACTTAGTCGGTGCAATCTTCTTACTAACGAAGTGCGCACATGAAGTGAATCTCTTGCAAGGGAGAGAGTATATCCTAAGGGATGTGTTCGGTAACAATATTAACATTGTTTCTTGGAAAACAACAAAATAAGCTAACACTCACCCCACGGATAGCGTGTTCCTTAGGTTGGTAACATCTCGAACAAGGAGTTTAGAAATAAATATTTCAAAGAACAAAGCACTCTCCCGCCGGTCCTTATTTCGCTGTAGCCAAGTTAAAAATGACCCGTTTTGGCGGGCGCATGGTCTAACGCGCTACTCTCGCAGTAGACTAGACTGACGACATTTGGGAGATCAAAGTGCGAATCTTGGGTGTACTGGAGATGGTTTATCAAAAATGGTTATCCACTCTATCTCCACGCAAATGCGGTTATACTTTCTCTTAATATAACCTTCTAAATCCCTATAACAAAGTAATTAGTACATTAACGAATAATCCGAACGGGTAGATAGATATAGAGCTCACTGAGCATAGGACATGAGCAAAGCAGTGCTGCCAATTCACATTAATAAAATTCTTGCCAGAATTCATAAACAGTGTCTCGTTTCTCACTAGATTTGAATAAATTAAAGCTAGATTTTCAATAATAATTTTTTAACATCGTGGTTAAAGTCTGTTGCCAAATAAAATAATTGATTTATCTCTTTAAAATTATAGAAGTCTATACATACTTAAAAATGTATTGACCTGAAAAAAAGAATCTTACCAGTTAAATAAGATTGCAAATTAATTTTCTAGTATGCAGTGCAATCTTTAAAGAGAATGAATACTTCATGTTTAAGAAAAATATTTTTAGACAAGGCTGCACTCTAGTATACAATTAGTAAGTTAAGAGGATTCCATCCTGCTGCCCTCTACCAGAAGTGTGACAAAGTTTTTACGTTAAAAGTTCCTTCTGTTAAACCTCAAGTCGGCCATTTGTGGATACAATTCCAGTTTTTGTGGATGTAATTCCAGTGGATACAATTCCAATTTTTCACAAAAGCAGTTTTTTACAAAACTATTGGAATGGATACCATTCCAGTGGATACAATTCCACTCCCCCCCTCCCCCTCCTACTCTATGCGGTGCTACAAGACTTTTTCAAGTTTTCGGGCTCGGAGAAGCTGTCATCAGAATACAGGGAATAGAACAAAGCTTTCAGATCCGGCCTCAGGGAGTTTAATATCGATTATTCTGCACTTGCTCTATACATTGTAGCTCAATAACTTATGTTACCCGCCTCTGTGGTCGCATGGTTTAAGGCGCTACCATCTCAGTAGACTATACTGGCGATGATGGGGAATTAGTGGTTCGATCCCGGTCGGTTTTATTGAGTGTGATATTTCCGAGATGGTTTCCAACTATTTATTAATGCAAATGTTGGTACATTTCCTCTTAATTCGACCTTCCTCATCCCCATCCCGTAATTAGTACATAAGCTTGTAACCTGAACGGATAATAAGACACGCTGCTAAAAAAACTACCGTATTATGCTTATTAAGCCGCGCCTCTACTGAGTTGACAAGTGTCTATCAACAAAGGGGTTGGCTTTCCTCGTCCCTACCGAGTCGACCAAAGACCCAGTTGAAATCAAAATGCTCGATGAGGTTGACGTGCATATTGCTTTGCTGCATTCACTATTATTCTGTCAAAAAATTAAAATTCCCGCGGAAAAGACGAGGTTCGGTACAACCAAGTGTCCGAAGTAGAAGCAGCTACAGTAGTAGTGATTTGATAGAAAATCTAGAACACAATTATGTCAATAGCTTGAATAGAGATGTAACGGCGGCTTCCGAAATTTATTTCTGTTGTCCGAAAGTGAGTTTGAAAATGTATTTCAAATAATTGGACCAAAGGTACGTAAACAGAACACCAACTTCAGACAAGGCATTCCCACTAAAAAGCGTCTTACTTTGACCCTACGATACTTAAGTTGCGTGGGATCGAAAAAATACAGTAAAAAAACACCTCTAGGCTATCCCACTCCATTTTCTAAAAAAAGTAAAAAAAACTACTCTACCCTAGGCTGGTTGAATGTTGACCTGAAACACGTCCCCACTACAAGAATTGTTTCGACTTCCTTTGATTTACCGACACTAGATGGGAAACCAATCGACACGTCGACAACATATTTTATTGTAGCGTCCCTACCGACTCTACATTGACGACTTAACAGGGACGCGGCTCTATTCTGCTTGATGTAGCCTATCCTTGATGTAATGGCAAGTAAAAAATAAAATTTCCGATAAATATATTTAGACTCCATTATGCTATTATTATATATAAACTTTTAAATGAAAGCCATATATTCTTAAATCAATCTAAAAATATATATTGTCATAGCATTATTATTTTATCTTAATTTAGGTATTTAGCATTTATTTAATCGTCTACACCTCGGGCTTTTTGGCTTATTCACTAAATGGTGATTAGGAATCTTTCCGACACCATTTAGATTAACAAGGCCTCTAGAAATGTGTGTCTATCTAGAATACGAAAAAAAAAAAGCTGAATTGTAAACGAATTCTTTCCAAACGCAAACATATCTACTGTTAATACTCTTCAGCGAAGAGGAGGTGCTATGGGGGGATAACAATAAACAAGATGCCTCTCAAGCTAAATTAGCTCTTTCTAGTTCGTACTTTGGCGTATTGGTGTGATATTGGTTATTAGAAGTTTATTAAGTACGTCAAGATAAAATGCAACCCGCCTCGCAAAGTATCTTAGAATTTACCAAATTAGGTAACGTTATTAACGCACGAAGTTTGCGTAGATAAAGAGGTTTGGCCTTGCAAAAATAAGTCTTAAAAAAAGGAACAAGTTTACATTTTATCTAGTCCAGAGGCCGAAAGTAGAAAAAAAAGATTCAGTTCTCTCGCATATGTCTTTCACATATCTAAAAGTTAAACGATTCTCTCTCTTATATTCGAGTTTATTTATAAAGTTTTCTTTACAATTATTAAACATTCATAAGCAAAAGGGGATAAATATAAAACAGGATTAGACGTAGTATACTTATATATATAAACTATAAAAGTAATATTTTTTAAACTTCTTAAACAAATTATTTAATTTTATTTTTTTAAAGTTTTCAATCTAGTCCGAAACTCTCAAAATTGAAACAAGCTTCTTTAGTTGTTTTTAACACATCCATGATATATTATTCAGACGATTTTGTTACTTAATAATTTTTGTCGATAGTACGAGTGTAGTGTCTTAGTTACACACAGCTCTCATGCCATATAAACTCGTACACATTTAAAGTAAAAGCACCAGTTTATAAAATTAGACTATAATAGGCTTTTTTTCTCAAAAAAGGTTTTACGATTTTTATTAGTTCTCAATTAAGTATGCTGCAACTAACCCTGTAAGTAAGATATTAAAAATTGCATTCTGTCTGTGGCTTACACATTGCTTTAGTTCGGTAAATGGTCCATCAAATTTTCTTAATAATTGTTTTTCATAAATGTCTATGATGTACAACAATCCCACGTGTTTAGTTTTGTCTTCATCCTCTTGATTTAGGTTGGGTGATTCAACCTCCCACTAAACGGACGCTTGGCGAAAACGTAGGAAAGTCGTAGAAAATAGGAACAAATGTTAAAATAAGCGAAATAATTAATGAGGCTTAGATCAAAAGTTATGAAAGTGTTAGAGAAAGGTGAAGCTGCGAGCGTAGATGTGATCACAAGTGAAATGCTTTGTGGGGGGGATGATACTTCTTGCCAGGTTGTGTGAGTCTTTCATTGGGTGTGCTTGGAACTCGAATGTTCCCAATGACTCATTTTCCATTTGTACAAAGACAAAGGAGTTAGAGATAGTGTAAGAACTATAAGCCAATTAGTTTGTTTAGTATTGCAGCTCAAAGTGTTTGTGAGAGTTTTGATTGAGCGGGAGCGTGGAAAATTGCAGAAAAGTTGTGCAATCTAGTTTCATGCCAGGCAGAGGTTGAATTGACAATATATTAGCATTACAACAAGTGAGTGATACATATATAGCTATAAGGAAGAACGTTTATTGTGCATTCGTTGATCTGGAGAAAGCGTCTGATTGGGTGAATAAGAGTAGGTTGAGGAATGTTCTCAGAGATTATAGTGTGGATGTAATGGTTAGTAAAGGCAATTATGGTACTCTATGATTGAAGTAAAGTGTGCGTTTGGGGGGATGGAGCCATAAAGTGAAAGGTTAACATTGAACAGGGTGTTGGACAAGGTTGTTCTATGTATTTATTGTTGGTCCATCAAAAAGTTCGCAGGCAGCAAGGTTAACATGCCTGCAGTAAGGGAACAGCGTGATTATGTATGTGTGTGTGTGTGTGTTTGTAAATTAATCCTCCACTTGCTTCTTTTGTAAAACACTAAGAGATGATCTTACATTAATAAACGGCACCAAGAAACAACAAACAGAACTGTTTTACTTTTAATGCCATCGCATATCTTCACAAATGATGCATTATGGGCACCTTGTTTACTCACTGAAACGTTTGATTAAGAATATATTAAAACATAGTTTTAAATTAGATGGGAGGTCACATTTTAGATTAAAATAGTTATGGCAGCCCAAATCCAGCCGGCCTTCCGGGCCTGGGCGCCTGGGGTTGCTAGTTATTTAAGGGATCATGAATTATAAACGTTCGAGAATCTCTGCTCTAAATAACACAAGTTGAGGATGTAGCAGTAAATACTAAATATGATATTACGGTGTGTAGTTTATTATTTCAAACAAATAACAAATAAATGTCAGATAACTCCGAAATATATATATTTTTTTTCAGTTTAGCTTCATTTTACATAGCAATCTACTTCTAAAAATGTATTTTTTTTTGGTCAAAAATCTTTTTGTCAAATAATACCACCTCAGCGTTGTTTAATAACACACCACAAGCACAACGCGTGTGAATGAACTTCATAATTGCTCAGAATATACACGGGGTGATTACTAAAAATATAACAAAAACATGTTTACTTCTGTATTAAAATGTCCACCTGAAAAAAATTATAATAGCCAGCCGGAGTCCGAGAGGAGTAATTTTTTGTTGTTGTGGACTCTTATTTTACTCATAAAGGGTTATATGATGATATGGTATGTTTTTTTTTAAACATAAAATTCAACCATCCTAAATGGTTTAGGTATATTTTAGTAAAATCACAGGGATCCTTATTGACCACCGCTCATGTTAAGTAAATATTCCCTATTTGATTAAGTAAATGACTTGTATTTAAGGCAGGGACCACGCAAAAACAAAACAGGAGATAACAAGATACTAAGCCTTGGCCAGTTTATTTAACATTATAACAAGATGTAAAATATAACAATATATATATATATATATATAATATTTAGAATTTAAGCTTGGCGCATTCTTACTCGCTCTGGTCATCAAAACACAGATATTCCTGATTAACTAGTCAAAACAATATATCATGACTACTACGTAAAGTACAATACTTAGTTGTCCTAAACTAGCATACCCTACATTAGTTAACCCACAGAAGTTAATATATAAACATATTGAATGTTACTTGAAATAAATTGCTAATCAAAACAATGTAGCATAACAAATATTTAAAATTACTAAACTTAGTTTTCCAAAACCTACTTTGATTAACCTGCGGAATTAGATATATAAACATATTGAAAGTAAATTGTCCTAAATTTCTAATCAAACATTATAATATGACAAATATCTAAGCAACTAAATTTAGTTCTCCAAAACCTACTTTGTATAACCTGCGGAATTAGACATATAAACATATTGACAAAAAATTGTCCTAAATTTCTAATCATAACATTATACTATGACAAATATCTAAGCAACTAAATTTAGTTCTCAAAAACCTATTTTGGTTAACCTGCGAAACTAGGTATATAAACACATCGGAGGTTAATCGTAGTAAACATCTACTCAAAACATCATAGTACAACAAGTATCCAAAGTACTACATTTAGTTCTGCTAAACTGTTCACATACTGGAGAATCTATTTATAACCTACAGTCTACCGTCTAACGATGCCATATCTCTAACTAGCTCGCCATCATTATGTCAACTTACATTGTTGGGAGTATTAGTTCCTCTAACGGCTAGTGGCATCAAAGAGTCATTTATTCCATGTCAAACACTCGCCTTTATTCATTTGAATTCAGAGGAGAAAAAAGGGGGTTGGAATGAATAGCCATAATTCGATATCATATTGTCCAATCGGCGACTAGAAGACCTCATGGGCGCCTGCGCAGAACGCTATGAAGTCTTGGTCTTGGATAACGGGGGGGGGGGGGGGGGTGACGAGTACACGACGATTGAGAACCAGCCAATTTTATCAGATCGCGCACGCGCTTTATTCACTGCCATCTATCTTGATGATGAAACAACAGGTTGTTCTTCCAGGACGTTAGATAGAGTTTGTTTGTTGTGTGAGCGGATCGTACTGGTCGAAAAAGCTCGCCTTCGGCCTCGAATGTGTTCTCCGACAGGGCAGTAAAACAGGGTGAGTAGCCAGGCGAACTAAGTGGTGGCGGTGTAGTATGCGACCACGGTACAAATCCTCCACCCCTACACGAGGCAGCCTCTTCCGCTCTCAGGAATTCGGGTGGTCCAAGCTTTTGACACAGCGATCCAAGTGACGTCTTCCTTGATCTCAGTATCAGCAGCTGGTCAACACCGCTCTCCGTCAATCTGGCAAGTGCTCCACGCCTTTCAGCCTGTCCTCGCCACCCCAGCAACTGTGCTGTACCAAACCGAAGGCATTTCGGACTCTTCTGTTCTTTGGCTCGACGACAGGAATGAAGGAGGGATGAAGGATCCCACTGAACAAATAAACACAAAGCGAGTACCCAACGAACACCACCAGAATTTTATCTCCCACTAGCCGTACACAACCTGATATAATATAAAGCATTACAATCGCAAGCAAAAATCTAACCTAGCATTCAATGTCACAATTAAAAAAAGTCATTATATAACCTGTAGTAAAGATTTCTCTAGTAATTTTACTTTGCTATAACACAGGGATTATACCAGATCATAATGTCTCCTGCGAGGGTATCATCCATTTATTGGAGTTAACATTGCTTCAACTAGGAGATTCCATCTTACAATCTTAAGTTTACAAAATCTGGTAATTATCTCTGTTGCTTAATCTGCGGGCTTTCCCGGAGATGATAAATAACTTTCATACTAACACTTACACTTTTACAGCACGGACTCACACACATACTCATCCCTGGACCAGGGATGAGGACTCTTTGATGCCACAGGTTTTAATTTGAGATACGTGGGCCCGCCTGGTGATTGAGGGGTCACCAACATCACTAATCAGTACAGTTACAGGGGTGAGGAAGCGCTCCACTCGCCATGGACCATTCCACTTCGGACTGAGTTTTGCTGAGATTTTGTCAATTGCGGAGCTCTGTGGATAACTTTTATTGAGGACCAGGTCTCCAATAGCAACCGAAACAGGGGCACGTCCAAGGTTATACTATCAGCCACCTTTTTATGGGCCCTTTTTAAAGCTTCGAAGGCCTTTTGGCACCTATCTTTATGCGAGAACTTCTCATCCCGCCCAGCAAGGGGTCCACATCCCATACCGTTAACAGAGGGTGGTTGAGTTCTCTACCCAGGAACACCGAAGCCGGAGAGGCATTGGTTGACTCATGAAACGCGGAATTAAATGCGACATTTAAGAACTCAATATCACGATCCCACCTAGCTTGATCAACCGAGTGGAAAATGGTTAAGGCCACCTTAAGATTCCTATTGAAACGCTCCACGTGGTTAGGGCAAGGATAGTGGGGGCTGGTGGTTATGTGTTTAATGCCCCATCCAAAGCACAAGTCTTTGAAAGTGGCAGACCTAAAACAGGGCCCATTATCGCTCACTAAACTTCGGGGGGCACCAAATATCGCCCACACGCGTCTAGCAAGCGCGTTAGCAGTGGTCTTTGCTTTCATGTCCCTCAACGGTAAAATAATCACAAATTTAGAGAAAGCATCCAACAAAATGAGTATACAAGTATTTCCTAAGGAGGATCGGGGCAGGGGGCCAACATAGTCGACGAACACCTTTTCCCACGGAAGTCGAGCCACATCGGCCGAATGAAGCCCAACTTTCGTGTTCTGCGCCGGTTTTGCTTTTTGGCAATCTTCACACTGCTTAACTTGCAGTTTCACATCTCTGTACATCCCTGGCCAAAAGAACTCCCTAGAAATTTTACGATAAGTTTTAAGTATACCCAGGTGACCACCAACAATAGAATGATGGAAATAACGCAACAACATTTTGCGTACCACAGTAGGGACAACAATCTTCCTTCCTTTCCCTTTCCCACTAGATATCACAAGAAGTCCTTTGTAAAGAGAATAAGGACCCACCTCCTCTCCTTATTTATTTTATCTATTAGTTCCAAGCACCACGAGTCACTCCCTTGATGATCTCGAATCGAGATGAATGACTCCGGGATGGAATGAATTACATTAAAAGGCTGTACAATATTTTGGGTCTCAATCGGCTCCAGATCTTCCGCCATCCGAGATAGGGCATCAGCAGTCACGTTATCCCTTCCAGGAACGTGATGCGTGCTGAATTTGTATTTCGAAAGGCGTAGCACCCACCTCCCGATCTTTCCTAACTGCTTTGGGTGTCGCCACATCCATGACAACGCCATGTTGTCAGTGTATAGTTCGAATTCGCGCTGTTCTAGATAGTCAGAGAATTTCTCAACGCCCACAACACATGACAGACATTCTTTCTCGAAAGCACTATATTTCTGTTCTGCCTGAGACAAGGTTTTGCTCGCAAAGGCCACGGGACGAACACCGTCCGCAGTTCTCTGGGACAAAACCGCGCCAAGGGCGACAGAAGAAGCGTCGACATGAAGAAGGAATGGGCAAGTGAAATCGGGCATGTGCAAAACCTCGGGGCTGATCAGTTTGCTCTTGAGAGTTTTGAAAGCACGAGATTGTTCCTCTCCCCAGACAAATGAGACACCTTTTTTCTTTAAGTAATTTAAGGGGGCAGCAATTTCAGAGAAATGCGGGATAAAGCGTGCGTAGTAAGCGCACATGCCAACGAAACGCATCACACCCTTTATGTTTTTTGGTTGTGGGTAATCGACAATGGGTTTCACCCTTTCGGGGTCGACCAGCATATTCCCATTGGAAATAATATACCCAAGATACTTGATAGATTGCTTGGCCCACGTGACCTTGTCGGGGTTAACAGTCAAACCCGCCAGACGCAAACGGCTCAGTACAATGTCTAAATGTTCAAGATGTTCCTCAAGAGAATTACTGTATACACAGATGTCATCAAGGTAATTAAAGACGAACTTATATTTTAAGTCTGAGAAGATGTGATCCAGAACACGGCTTAATGCCTGGCCACCGATACTAGCGCCCAACGGTACACGATTAAATTCGTATAATTGCCAAGGGGTAACAAACGCCGTGAACTTCTTTGACCGCTCTGTGAGAGCGCATTGTAAAAAACTGGCATTCAAGTCAATGAGACTATACACTTTAGCGCCCCTAGATGTTGGAACGCACTCTCCACACTAGGCATGGGGTAGGGATCAAACTGGATTTTTTTATTTACCTTCCTATAGTCTACAATCAACCTGTGTCCTTGTCCTTTTCTCGGAATAATAAATGCCGGACTAGCGTACGGGGATTTAGATGGCCTAATCACCCCCTTCTGTTCTAAGTCCTCTATCAACTCGCGAAATATTTTCATTTTGGGTGGGTTACATGAATAGGGACCCGACCTAACCGGAATCTCGTCCGTGACTACAATATCATAGGGGAGTATGTCACATTTTCCCCAGACGGGTGTTATGACATCCGAGTACTTCTTAATCAAGGTATTAACGCGATCTTCATCGCTTCCTAAGTGACTACACCACATGGGTCTAGAACATAGACACAATGGCACTTTAATCTGAGAATTAAACCCAAACCTTAAATGTCCCAAGCTTAAGTCTAAGATACCTCTAGTATCCCACAAAAAGTCCATTCCTAATATGACGTCGCATACTAGTTTGTTTACAACATATAACTTTCTTTTCCAAGAAAACGATTAATTTTGAGAGACGGATAAACAAATCTGTCAATAATAATGCTACTTCCATTCCCTAAAACAAATGTACGGGGAGCACACTTATTTATTTGAACGTCGCATTTGAGTTTACTACCCCGGATGCTACTCAGAAACTCAGCATTAATGAACGATGCGTTAGCGCCCGTGTCGACTAAAGCGGCACCGTGATTTGACCCAATACAAAATTCGACCATGGGGATAGGGTTCTCGAGTGGTTTATTAATATTAGTAAAGCGTCGTGTAACTTTACCACTCCTCAGGTTACACGTCACACGTTTCCCGCCGGACATTGGTACCGCAGGTGCCCTAATTGCTTACAACCAAAACATCTAACTCGAGATAGGTCGCGACTATTATTCCCTCCTCGATGTCCAGTAGGTTTGTTATTATAAGGTCTATTAATCACGGGGGGCGTCTGAGAATACGTAAGCTGACCAAAGCTGTTTTTTGACTTCTGGTTAAAAGGGGTTGATAAAGCGGAGGGTTTAGAAACTGTAATAGGGTGCTTCTCAAAATATTCCGTTCACCAAAAGTGATCCCTCAATTTTGGAAGCCAGAGAGTACAACTCTGAAAAGGAACACGGCAATTGGGAAAATACAAAATGTCTCCTAGTAAGAGGCGACACATTCTCTAGAATAATTTCTACGATTTGTCGCTCACTGAGTTTTAAATTGAGGATGCTCGCTGCTTCTGACACAGAAAGAATAAAAATCCTAAGAGACTCGTGTGGAAGTTGGAAACGGTACACGAATTCTGAACATAAACGTTCCCTCTCTCTCTAGAAACTAGAGAGTCAAATATGTTATCCATAACAGTAACCCAGGGGGTCCCTGACTTATCCCCTCGGAGATAAGGTGTGTTAAGAACCTGAAGTTTTCCCCAGACATAACACTAATATTTCCGCGTCCTCAACCAGACGTAATTTATGGACTTTGTTTACTTCCAGCAGGAAAGCGAACAACGCGGAACTATTCTGTCCATCACACACAGGAATGCGATTCAACCAATCACTGACTACTTTGGACGAGTCCTACTATCATGTGAACCGTCTGACCGAACAATAACATGGTTAGAGAGTGGGTTCTGCGAAGATAATGTGTTACCAACAGGATCTAATGGGGCCTGCCTCTCAACACTGGTCATAGGGACCTCTCTATTCCTGCCGACCACCTGACCGGGCACATCACTATTATCAACGTCAGAAAATAATGGATTTTTCTCACCCAACTCCGAGACAGCATGGTCCTCAATTCACGAACAGTGGATTCGGGGTTAACGGCTATCCCTCGGCCCACGAGCTCCGCAATTAACGCCTCTCGGTTTAGCTTGTATACTTGAGATTTACAGCCAAGTATTTCAGAAGTGTCCATCGGTGTCCGATCCATGGCGTAGAACGAGGATTGTAACAAACAAACAACAATATGAGTGCAATGATCAAAAAGATATAAATATAAATATAAAACCTGTGAAGCAGAGTGGCGCAGCTCAACCATCCCTAAATGGTTTAGGTATATTTTAGTAAAATCACAGGGATCCTTATTGACCACCGCTCATGTTAAGTAAATATTCCCTATTTGATTAAGTAAATGACTTGTATTTAAGGCAGGGACCACGCAAAAACAAAACAGGAGATAACAAGATACTAAGCCTTGGCCAGTTTATTTAACATTATAACAAGATGTAAAATATAACAATATATATATATATATATATAATATTTAGAATTTAAGCTTGGCGCATTCTTACTCGCTCTGGTCATCAAAACACAGATATTCCTGATTAACTAGTCAAAACAATATATCATGACTACTACGTAAAGTACAATACTTAGTTGTCCTAAACTAGCATACCCTACATTAGTTAACCCACAGAAGTTAATATATAAACATATTGAATGTTACTTGAAATAAATTGCTAATCAAAACAATGTAGCATAACAAATATTTAAAATTACTAAACTTAGTTTTCCAAAACCTACTTTGATTAACCTGCGGAATTAGATATATAAACATATTGAAAGTAAATTGTCCTAAATTTCTAATCAAACATTATAATATGACAAATATCTAAGCAACTAAATTTAGTTCTCCAAAACCTACTTTGTATAACCTGCGGAATTAGACATATAAACATATTGACAAAAAATTGTCCTAAATTTCTAATCATAACATTATACTATGACAAATATCTAAGCAACTAAATTTAGTTCTCAAAAACCTATTTTGGTTAACCTGCGAAACTAGGTATATAAACACATCGGAGGTTAATCGTAGTAAACATCTACTCAAAACATCATAGTACAACAAGTATCCAAAGTACTACATTTAGTTCTGCTAAACTGTTCACATACTGGAGAATCTATTTATAACCTACAGTCTACCGTCTAACGATGCCATATCTCTAACTAGCTCGCCATCATTATGTCAACTTACATTGTTGGGAGTATTAGTTCCTCTAACGGCTAGTGGCATCAAAGAGTCATTTATTCCATGTCAAACACTCGCCTTTATTCATTTGAATTCAGAGGAGAAAAAAGGGGGTTGGAATGAATAGCCATAATTCGATATCATATTGTCCAATCGGCGACTAGAAGACCTCATGGGCGCCTGCGCAGAACGCTATGAAGTCTTGGTCTTGGATAACGGGGGGGGGGGGGGGGGGGGGGGTGACGAGTACACGACGATTGAGAACCAGCCAATTTTATCAGATCGCGCACGCGCTTTATTCACTGCCATCTATCTTGATGATGAAACAACAGGTTGTTCTTCCAGGACGTTAGATAGAGTTTGTTTGTTGTGTGAGCGGATCGTACTGGTCGAAAAAGCTCGCCTTCGGCCTCGAATGTGTTCTCCGACAGGGCAGTAAAACAGGGTGAGTAGCCAGGCGAACTAAGTGGTGGCGGTTGTAGTATGCGACCACGGTACAAAATGTTTTGTTGATGACGATAACATCTTACTTTTCGGACCTAAGTGTAAATAGTTTTTTTTTCCATGCTTGGAGCTTGAGGTAATTTCCGTTTTAGTTTCGCACTCCCATAGTTCATCTTGCACACACCAGCTTTTCATGTGTTCCTTTTAAACTTTTATTACGATTGTGGTTGTAATGAATGGGTGTTGTTATGTTAGGTACAGTCACCTTATATTTGGAATTAAATTGATATGTGTGATTCTAAAATTGTGTATTTACGGTCAACATTTTCACTTTTTCATCTAAAGAAACTATAGTGATGGTGAACATTTCGACACCATATTAACAGAACTTAATATTCATTTGGTCCTCGAGCCCAAGTAAATCATTGGGGTTTGAAACCCAAGCAAGTTTGGGGTAACACCGAAACGGTTTTATGAATACCTTTTAATCTTAATGTTGTATTGTAATTATTAATAACTTCTATTTATTCATGACTGGTTTTTAAAAACTCGGAAATTTTATCAAAATGTGTCTAATAATATTAATAAAAAGATATTTGGAGTGTTCCTCGTGATTTATACTGTTTATTTGGGGGGAAAATTTGTTAACACATTATTTACTTATTTTAACTTTTAGAAATTAGGAATCTTTCAAAAATTGTTTTAATGATGTCATTTTATTTTATTATTTATTTGATTAATACATATTTACATTTTAAATATATATTTATATTGTTAAATATTATGAAAGAGAGAGTACGCGTGTGGATTTCAGAATATCATTTTGAACAAATTAATACGACTTTTGTTCATTTTCACTAGAATTTGAAAGATTCGTGCGTACACACACAGGTACGCCAGACCTAAGACCGGGCCCGGTACGAGGAACTGCCAAACCTTGTCCAGGAGGGATTTTTTTTAAAAAAAATCCCGGTGACCCTAACCCATCAATGCCTAGAAAATATCTATAGTGGCCTTATTTTCTAAAGTGGCTATTATTATTATTATTCACATTCTCTCATTCAATTACACTCATTCTATCACTCACTCCTTAAATGACACAATAATTTACTCATTAATTAATTCCTCATTCACTCATGCATTAATTTACAAGCTCATTCATTCATAAGGCTGCAGGTGAGTTGTGGCCGCATGGGTTGCATACTTCTAATTGCTTCCCAGGATGTTGACCTAACCTAGCCTAACCTAATAATCCTCCACATTTGGCCAAAACCATTGAACGACAAGAACTGAGCAAGTTTGGACATTACGAGGGATGTCGACACGAGACGATGATAGTTTCTATCTCAAATTTAATACATCATGATAGAAAGCACACGGCTAATTAGGTGGAGGTAACTCATACCTCTTTCTCAAGTTTGTGGGCCGCAATTCGTACGCGTTTTCAGGATTAGGCCGCAACTCACTACACAGATACGTAACACTCATTAATTTAAAGGTGAATTTACACTGGTCACATTGGATGATCACTTTAGATGAATTACTGGAAATAAATAATGTAAACGTTACAATCATCTAAAGTGTTCATCAAAGAGGAAAGATGAACGAAGTTTGCAGCGGCCAACTTTGGTTCACTGGTGATGGAACACAGAGGATGAGACATCCAAAATGAATAGTGTAAACATGTGCTTACCTTTTCCTCTTCAGTGAACGCCTGTCTTCATACATATTGCATAGTAGCTGTGCAATATGCTTGTGTACATCATGACGTTTAAATAGAAGGACGACCATACCCCATTACTATTATATATGTTGAAAGATCGTGAGTGTTTAAAGAAACATTAAATCACTTGAATACAGAGATAAGGTTGCATGGGTAAATGCACTTCCGAAGATAGTGCCGGAGTTGATCTTTCTTGGTGTAGCAACAGGTTATGTAAAATTGAAAATAAAGATAATTCGTACTCGGTACTCGTCCGAACTAGCTGCATTACAACAATCTGGCAAAATTGGCGCTGGTTTGGACAATATTTACCTACCATAGTTGTTCTGGTACTTCGTGGTGTTTGTACACCACGAAGCAACGTTTCTACAACAGTAAGAACTAGAAGATTTTGGCACACGGCATAATGCCTCTAGGGTTGTGAAGCTGTCTCCGGCAGCCAGTAAGTTGTGTATCTTGTTTGCAGGGGCGCACCCAGGATTTTGAGCTGGGGGGAGGGGAGTCCTTATACATAATAATTTTCATAATTGCACCATCATATATTTCACTTACTGTAATATTTGGAAATTTAATTTAAAGTAGGGAGATAAGAAAGATTGAGAACCGCCCATGCCCCCTAAAAATAGGGCCGGGAAAAATTTAATTTCAAAGAATGAAAATGGTAATTTTTATGCTATTTTTTACCAAAATCTGATCCTCGACACAGGTTAACAGGTCTGTGTTTACACATTCTTCTTCACACCCAGTATTAGCAGTTTGTGGGGGTGGGGCAGATGAAAATATCAACTGCCCTTCCCCTTCTTCCTAATACAATATTGTTGACATAATTACTCTAAATTAATAATTTTAATAACTGTACCTACATCAAAACTTAATGTACAAAAAGTAAAGACTTTAACCATTTCTAGAAAATATTACGGTATCACAGGTCAAGTTTTCATATAAGTGCGAATTTAAAGTAAAATTAAAAATCAACAGGAAAAAGTTATTCCTTTGAAAAGCCCTAATTACTACACAAAATTATTTGTTTTATATTAAATAATATTAAACAATATAATTGATTAATTGACAGAACATAGTGCTAATCATATTTTTGTAGTATTCTTAATTTCCTAGGAGAGGGCTTTCGGCTGGGGGGGGGGGGGGCCTCCTTCCCTCCCGTGGGTGCGTCCCAGCTTGTTTGCGTATATACATTATTCTACTTTTGCCAACAACTATTACATTTGTTTTGGACATTCGAATGTGCTTTTTCAGCATAGCTTCGTCTTCATTAATTCATTCCAATTGTAAAGTGCTTGATGCACCCAAAGTATTACGTCACAGCATCAAGGGTCTCACCCACCATCACGCCCTGCTTCCTTCTCTTCCTTTTTCATAAATAATTTGTTGACCCTCCTGAACTAATAAATCTCACACCATACGCATACCTGCTCGCAATACGTCAGTTCCCCACATTTTGAAGTGAACTGCTTAAATCACCCTGATGAACAGTGTAAACTAATTACGGTTCATACAATGACTTCACTCTCGATGATTCATCAATTATGATCATCCTGGATGACCAGTGTAGATTAGCCTTATCACACACACACACACACACACACACACACACGCACGCACGCACACACACACACACACACACACACACACCACACACACAATAATACTCGTCTCATTAACTTACATTAATTCACTCATTCATTATAATCGCTAGTTATAACACGTTCATACAATATCACTTTCTAACACTCACGCTCTCAGACTCATTCATTCACTCACTTTTCTCTCTCTCCTCTTTTTATTTGTGTTTACCTTTTCTTACTCTCTTATTTCTTAATTTTTTCCTCTCAAAGTATTTCTCTCTCTTTCTCCCTCCTACTAACCCCCACCCTACGATTCCTCTGTCTCGCTTCACCCCACTCTTTTCCTAATCCCCTTTCTCGTGCGATCCTTTCTGTGTCTCCTCGCCAATCTAAACGTTGCGGCTGTGCCTCGTTTCATAGACGTGTGGTTGAGACGTCACTCTACAACCCTGACCAAACTGAATATTGTGCAATGGATCCAAACTCTCAGGAAGACTGACCTACCTCGTCGCTTAGAGCTATTATATAGTGTTGGTCTTTAGAATATGAAACTTGAAATGGATAATTGTCAATAACCTTTCAGAACCAGGGCCACACTTCACACTCACTACCTTCTATTTGTAAACGATCAAAATATCATGGAACAGTCTGCACGAAAACTGAAATCGCGCCCTTCGAGGACACATTTAGCCAAACTGTTTGAATAAATTCGACGTATGCCCAAACGCTCGCTCAGTATATTTGGAATTCAATGGTTATAAACATTTTTTTTTGAAGGTAGTGTTATAATGAACTATTTCCAACTAGAATAAGCTTGATTAAAAGGCTTGTTAAGCTATCCTTGTGTTACCCATGGACATACTGATGTTGAACGAGGATTCTCACAAACATCAAACTATTTTAATGACAACAGGCCCTGTCTTTCTGAAGCATCCATCAGAGGCATGCAGTCTACTAAAGATGGTCTTAAAAACTAATACCACCAGTGCAACACAGTATCATTCACGAATAATTTCATCTAGAAAGGAGGTGGGGCCCATAAACTGTACTTGGCTGGACTCGAAGAAAAGAGAATTGAGGCTGAACCGAATAAACAAGAGCAAGAAGATAAAGAGGAAAAAAAAGTGAAGAGTATCAAGCACATAGTAAAGTTTTGGAAAAGAAATCGCAGGAAACTAAACAGGCAATACAAAAAGAGAACCTGTTGGAAAAGAATGAATCAGGAACTTAAGAGGTAGTTCGATTTTACAAGTAATTAGTGGCAGAAGCGAATGAAAGAATTAATAATGCAATGCAAAGCAAAGGTTTGTAAATAACTCAAACTACGTCAGAAGTTCCGGGCAAAATATTATAAGAAAGTGACAGCTTTTGAGAAAATAAGAAAAAACATCAAATTCAAAATAGGAAGACAACAATGTTGGATTACTTTTGTGCAATTCAATACGAATCAAAGAAACCCAAAACAACTGAAAGAGTGATTCATTTTTTTTTCTGTGCATATAACCTTAATGGGTAGTAAGACGTAGGTGTAAAAAATATTTTTTAATGATGGTTCACAGATAATTATTTTATAATATTTTATTTTTAGGTTGAAGACAGTCCTCGTTTGATGATAATGAACATCATTATTATTACTATTTTGTTTCACTATCATTATTTTCAAACTTGGATTTGTAATGAAATGACAAAGTAAAATAAATATTGTACTAAAGAGTAAATAAATTAAAGAGGGGGCGGGGGAAAGAGGATTGCAAGGGTTGATAATAGTTGAGTATTCCTCCTTTCTTCTTTTATAAAATACTTTTTCTTATTTTTTCTACAAAATCAATAACATAAAAACCTTTTTTCTTAGTTAAAATGTTGTTTTTAATTATTTATTTTGGCACTATTAGATGAATATATTGTTTTTAACACGTCCTACTTCTTTTTGTCAAATTTGGAAGTTCTACTTTTCCTACTTTTTGACACCCAAAATATGCTATGAGGCCTGATATAATTATACTAAATAAACTCACTCTGACAAATAAGCTCACTAAACCAACAACACAATAATTTTACCTTATTGTTTTCCTTTAGTAATGACTTACCGGTTGACTTCTTTGTTCCGCCTGGTTTATACATGATAAATGATACACTTCTTCCTTCCTTCGCTACATATCCAAATGTACACATGGTTCTCTGTCTATGGCGGGTATACAGTACTTCCATCCATCTAGTGGACCGGCTTGCCTCAGTGCTGTGGCCATTGCGTGATAAAAAGGAGGGGGTGTTATCTCTATTATCCCAGATTTCGTACCCCCAACCCCTACGGTGTGTTATCACTGGCCAGGACCTTCCACCGCGTGGATTATCAACCCCTTGCTAATTACTCGGCCGGACATCTTTCCTACACTACCGCCTCTTCACACTATCTTGATTAGGATCCTCGAAATACCGGCTGCTCCACCATATTTTTTAAATATTCATTGCGTTGAATGACGAATGAAAACTTTTTTAAAAATAAAAGTTTATTTTTGGAAAGAGGATATGCTTCATTATATGACAAGTTTTTTTTCTGTGTCATCTATTTTACTTTATAAGTATATTTTTTTTAAGTATTGTTTGGCGTTGACAACGTTGAAAGTTTGTTGATGGTATCTTTATTAATTTTTTGGTGCAGGCATTGTTTTGTGGCTAAGTATTTTGTCGTTCATTAAATAATTTGTATACTTTGAAAATGGATCGCACACATTAGGTTTTTAATCGTTTGGTTTTCGTATATATGCGCGTGTTCGTTCTTTTTAAAACTCCTATTTTATATAAAAGGATTACAATGGATTATCTCTCGTGAGTTTGTGGCTATTTATATTCATAATCAGTGGCGGCTCGTAGTTAAAATTAGTGGGGGTATTACTCCAGAAAATGTTTAGCCTTTTTTTTAAATTGTGTAAAAGGGAAAAAAAAACACATAAAAAGAAAATGTATTCAGGAACTTGATAAAATCTTAACAAAAACAAACCAAACATATTTTACTTACTTTAACTTAAATTGTTACAGTTCAAGCTTGATCTATTCATTTAAAAATGAAATCCATTATTGTTTTAATTTGCGCAAAAAGTTCAATAATTTTCTCCTTGATCTCTGGATGACAACTGAGGTAATTTTACTCCATTGAATTTAGTCTTTCTGTTAAATAAAAGAACCCAAAACATATGAATCAAATAGAATAACTGGAAGCAGAATAATAAATTAACTACACTTCTACACTTTATCACATTCAAGAATATGGTACACGGTTTTTAAGCATAACACACGCTGAGTAAAAAAAAAAATCCTTCCACCATCATGCCAGAGCCGGCACTGCGAGATAAACAGTGCTCTCTCTACCTGGCAATCCCTCCTTTCTCCCACTCCCTCCTATGTGAGCATGCGCACAACAGTTAAACACCACGTTGCTGGCACTGTGAAGTGCACAATTCCATACCAAGATTTTTGTATATTTTTCATAAACTAGGGATGGCTACTGAAGTACTGACATTAAGCTTAAGGAATATATATATATATATATATATATATATAGCACTACAAAAATAAAGAAAGAATTAAAGAAAAAAAGGACTCGATATATTTAATGTTATAGTTAATATAAAGTTGAAATAGGGGGGCTGCAGTTCCGCAGTGCCTATGTACGAGCCGCCACTGTTCATAATCCTTGTAAAGGATTCGAGTCTGAATACGTTGTTTGGGAAATTATATAAAAATACTAATTTTCATCTTAATATTTTCTCGATTGATTGATAACGTCTTAAGAAGAACAATGTTTTTAATTCCTGATAAAACTAAGTTGATTTAATTTTGGCTTTCTTAAGGCACTTGGCTCGTTAATGTTAGTATTAATTTGTTATATATATATATATATATATGTATGTATGTATGCATGTATATATGTATGTATATATGATGTATATATTATATATATGTATATATATGTATGTATGTATATGTATGATGTATGTATGTATGTATATGTATGTATGTATATTATGTATGTATGTATATGATGTATGTGTGTGTATGTATGTATGTATGTGTGTATGAGTGTATGTATGTGTGTGTATGTATGTATGTGTGTGTATGTATGTGTGTATGTATGTATATATGTATGTATGTGTGTATGTATGTATGTATGTGTGTATGTGTATGTATGTATATATGTATGTATGTGTGTATGTATGTATGTATGTGTGTATGTATGTGTGTGTATGTATATATGTATGTATGTGTGTATGTATGTATGTATGTATGTATGTATTTATATTATATATATATATATATATATTATATATATATTATATGTATGTATGTATGTATGTATGTATGTATGTATGTATGTATGTATATGCGTGCGTGCAGGCAGGTATGTATGTATGTATGTATGTATGTGTATGTATGTATGTATGTATGTATGTATGTATGTATGTATGTGTGTGTGTAAATATGTACGTACGTTACACAAACCGAATATTTGTTGTATTATAAACATTTCCACCGTCAGCTGTAAAGCATAAAGATGCGTATTAGGGAAATTAGAAGTGTGGTAATCCCTCTACTTTCCTCACTGAGTCAGAGGGTTCTATTGCATATCATTCCGCCAATCCACCAACTGACCCTACACGCGACACCTTCACTCCATTCACCCTAGGGACTGGCTGTATATGGAATGCTCGTACCTCGGTCACTTTCATATTTTGTAAAGCCATAATTGAGACCGAGACAGATCAATGAAAGTAACAACTTTCTCTAGACCGTACCAGATGATATAGTGCATTGTCAACAATATATCTGACTATAGATGGAGCTGGGCTAAATGTTTTATGCACTGGGAATAAAAATACAGCTATATTAAGTCATGCGTTACATATACCTAACCAATGATTTTTTTTCTATTTCGATTTCTCCTGTTGTAAAGCATGGTCTCTTCACTCTCTACCAAGTAGATTAGTTGATATTTTTTGACAACAAAGTGCTGATAGTTAGGCTATATTTGGGCGAAAGCGAGTCAAATAAACACGAGGATGGAGAAAATTACACACTGAAGAACTTCACGAGGTACATATGAGCCCAGGTTGAGGTTGTCATGTGGCACGTTTGGGCGAGGACAGGCTTGCACACATTTTAGTTGGGAAACCTGAAGAAACAAGCCCACTCGGTAGGTGGACCGGGACGTCGATCGGGAGGTTGTGTGAACATTGATTTAAATTAATAAGGTGGGTGCCGGGTTAAGGATTGGAAGGATGTGTCCTAGGATAGGTTCGAATGGCAAGATTACGTTCTACCGGCCATGAACTTTCGGTTTCCTTAAGGTCAGTGTGTTTCTTAAAAAGAAGAGGGCGTGAGTAAACAAGTATGCATTCGATGAGTTTTCTATCTTATGGGCATTGCATCTGCATTAGTTTGTAAAGGAATTAAACACATTTTTTAACTAACGTTTGAGGAACTACTACCAATTTAGTCAGAGGGGGTTTGAACCCCGACTCTTCCGTCTCATCAATTCCAAACAGAGGGTTGTACAGTTGTTTTTACTGTGAATATAACTGGTGTACATTGTTAGTGATTGTCATTCCAATAAGTAAGAGGGTAAAGAAAACTATGAAACTTCTTATCTCACGCTAAAGAGGAAACATCGCTGACAGTTTTCAAACATCTTAAACAATTTTCTGTTGTGAGATTATAAAAAATTACTGTTTTGTTAGATAACCACCAAATCTAGAGTCCTTTTTCATCAAGCTTAGTCCCATAGCTCGGCAAATATACTTAAAAAGTCCTTGAAAATTGGCTAATGTTTCATTTTTACACGTTGTTTCTACTAAAACACTGCTGCACTCCTTAAATACTAGTTTATCTAACTATTATTAACTATGAATCAAAAACAAATGGATGGCACTCCAAATAAGAGCTACGTTTAGGCGTATGGTAAATAAGTGTGGTGAAGGGGTCTTTAATGCACAATTTGATATTTTTAAACCACTTCTATCATTACTTTTTACCCCGAAAAAATCCTTAAATCTATTCAATGATACATATCTCTCTCAATTATAATATGTAATGTGGTTATGTTATTAAATGACGCGCAGTTACGTTTTAATTCAGTCTCATTAGTGATAAGTAATGAATTTCCTCTCACGGTCTAAGAGTCATTTGATGGTTTCTTTGTACATTATTTTTTGTGCGATTCAGTATTTATCAGTTTCCGATTCCGCCTTCCTAACCCTTTCATAATATACAGTGTATATAAATATATAACCGTATTTTGCTTTCCATTTCGTTTTCTGTATCTCCCCCCTTTTCGCTTAGTTTAGATTATTGTTTTCGTTCGTTTCTCCCTTCTCTGTTTGTTTTATTTGTTTTGTTTTGTGTGTGTGTGAACATCTCTCTAGGTTCTTGCCTTACAAATAATGGACGATGATGACGGGGTTTGGGTGGAAATAGAGAAAGAGTTTCTTTGTTTGTAGAGGTTTGCATGTTACAGAAAATGGGAAGTCGAATGGGCCCCATTTTTCGTGTACGATCCAGTTGAAAGAACGTAATGGATTGAGACAGTTCTAGGTCCGGCAGGAGGAAGGAAGCAGTTAACTGGGTCGTCAATAACTTGAGCGCTCACCATTCGCGCGTTGTTGGCTGGGAGTGAGTTAATCCGGCTAGCAGGTTTCCGCGTCGCACTCTATTTATAAACATTTTCTACACCCCTGTTTATCCGCATATTTACACCATCGTGGATGGCAGGGGTTTGGCAGGCTTTAGCAGGAAATTTGCACATGGTATATGCCTGGGGGGAAAAGGGAAACTATTTAGTAAAAACTACCCGTTGTCGGCAAATCAGAGCATTTGAGCTACTAGACGTAAATGACTAGTGAAGTAACGGATTCCGCTATGGTGCAACGGTCGCTACTCGAGCTTTGTAAACACCCATTGCTCGGCTCGAATCGTTAGTCCTAATTCAATATGCCGGCAACTAAAAAGTGGCCAAAGATTGAAAGATTATATACGTTTAGTGATATGAATAATCCACGTGTTTATGGAACTTTCGCATCGTTGACTCTAAGAACATAAATGGGCAAACTATAATATAGTTTCAAAATATTGTAAAACTTAAGTCACTTTTCTTTTTATCTCGCATCAATTTTTGAGTGGATGAGTAACACAGGTATTAACCCCGGGAAGACACTCTCAAGTGAGCTCTTGAGAGCCAAAGCAACTATATTTCAGTGTATTAAGATTGGAAGGGTTTATTAGAGAGGGGCATTTTATCATATTTATTTACACGGAACTCAATTCTGTCTATAGTCAATTCACAACGTGGACTATTCCCTCTAATGTAAACAAAGTGTAGGCATATCAATCAGCTACATAAGTAACATATTTTTTCTTTTTTTAGGGTAGACACATTCACTTATAGCCACTGCTTCATGACAAACTCTGAACCATATATCTTTCTTCAATTGTTTGTTTATTTGCATTCCTCACTAGTGGTTTATACATTGGAAACACAGCTTTATAAACAGTTATATAAAGAAACAACCCACCTTAAAACATATTTAAAAAGCTAAATTATCCTTATATATCAAATTTGTTCAAGTTTAGTTAAGATATTTTACATTAACACACTTCATTTATCACATTATTCATAGATATATTCTAAAGTCGCAAACAATTTTTTTTTTCTTTTCTATTTCTCCAATAATACGTATTTTGTCCATTCAAACGGATATATTATTAACATTATAGGAGTATACCTATTTTAATTTTAATTCAATGTGAGATAATTACATACTTTAGATATTGTTGCTGATTTTTATATTTTAAAAAGTATTATTTTTGTTTTAGGTGGAAAGTACGTGTTGTAAGGTTTTTCTATGTAGATTATCTTGTTCGTATCGCATTTCGGAGACTGGATAACGGATTACCTTTTTTAGTAGCTCTTTTTGCGTGAATTTGTTTTTTACCCTTACAACACTACCTCAAAACTCGGAATAATGCATAAGGAAAGCTCGATAGAGAAAGAGAGAGAACATGAAGATGAGGAACAGGGAAAATACATGTGATGGACGCAAAGGGTTTGTCGGGGGGGGGGTCCTACTCTCAACGCCTACCTGTCTAGGCGTCCTGGCACCGGTCCTGAATTATGAACCTCGGGGAATAAAAGAAGGAAGCACTACTTATCTACTGCGGACACTGCCAATTTTGAGACCGAGGGAATGAATTTGTGTGTCGACATAACGGAAAGTTTGAACTTTTTATGGTCATAGGCTAGTTTGTTATAATCTTATTTAACCCTGATTTCTTAGGAAGCTCATCTTAGATCATCAAATTTGATTAAAAGTCACTAAAGTTTAGTATTCTATTATAATATTATAATATACTAAAAAATTAGCAGTTTTCTTATCTTTGATGTTTGCACCGCGTTAAACTACTCGTTTGGATTATACGTTAGTTTATTTATTATATGACCATATCATCTGTACATTACATATAACAATATCATTTATGTATATCCTAATGAACACACATCAACCAAACATCAACACATTAGCAAATCTTTATTTGGTTTTAGGATAATCTCACCCTGAAAGCCAATCTAAATTAAATGCTTTCTTTAATTCACCCTTTCAAAGTAATTATATTTTAAACTTTATATCTAATTGAATCCGTTAACTCTATGCAATACAAGCTTAAAACTGGCATTTAAACCTAGAAATCTCACCTTTGTTTCAAAACAATAGATTAAGATCGGCTCAAATTTATTTCCCAAAGAGGTCAACTATAGACTTGAAATTTTAATATACAGTATTTATTAGTTATTTCTCCAAACTTTATAGAACTCTCGTCACCAGGATTGGACAGTTCTGCCTCATTTTCTCACTTTCTACTGATAGTATGTATTTGTCTTGTCCTCGGCTTACTACCCTAACATAAATAAACATTAAGCGAAATAACTGGCCTTATAAAAAAAGATACACCCTATACAACGCAGCTTTTTTTTTTTAAGTGAAATATATTAAAGAAGTAATCTATAAATTCTCATAGGGTATTTATCAACCCACCACATCTATTGTTTACATCCCATTGTTTATCTATCAACTCGTCACATGCCATTGCCAGTACGGTATCTGAGTATTTGACTAGCATGCACCTCAAGTACTCTATATTCATAGCATCCGAGCGGGTCGGGTCATTGCGAAGAACTACGGCGATTATTGAGGAACGAACTAGATTAAACAGCCCGGTCCCAACCTTGTATCCAACTAAGTCTCGACAATTATTTGACGAGGACGGGAATTTTACAGTTATTACTCATTCATTTGTTAAAAATAGCAAGTTTATTTGAACGCGTGATATTGTTAGATGCCGTTTGGCTTTTTATAATGTTTTCAAGAATAAATGATCGACTCGATTTCAAATATGCGAGTTTGACTGAGGTATGTATTGATGGGAAATGGAGGATATGTTGAGGAAAAATGTAAGAGGAAGACTCAGGGTGGAGTATTGAATCAGTGAATCACTTATTGACAAGACGAGTAATAGAGATTAAAAGACTTATCTCGAAAGAGGCAGCGGTAGCAAACCAATCGAAATATTGACGACAGATGACGATGCCGATGGTTTTGGGAGGTTTGGCGATTAGATTTGAACCGACGATTCCAAACCACACACGCACACACACACGCACACACACACACACACACACAATATATATATTTTCACTTTATTTACCACAAGGTTTTATATTATTGAGAATCTAGCTTTAGGAGGTGCCTTGAAGGATCTAAAGGGCACTAGATTAAGGCTGGCTTTTTATATATTTTCTGGTTTATTTGACTGTTTTGGTTAGGCATACATCTATTACTTTTATATAATTGTTACACCTTTCAAACTTGAAACAATAAACCAAAAAGAAAAACTTTAAATAAATTCATTGTATAATTATTTCAAAATTCTTCTCTTGTAGTTTCCCTTTACCAAAGTGATGCAACAAACACATACACTATTTAAAGAACTATTAATTGTTGCTTTGAAAGGGACAAACAAATTTAAATTTGATTTGTTAGGGGGTTACTTTTATTGTCTAAAATCGCAATTATACAACCAAAGTAAATATTTATTGATGTTAACTTAGATAATTACTATTCTCCTAATTAATTAGGTATACTATTTTCATTTGACCTAAGACATTATACATTAGAAGCTGTACCTATAGGTTTAATTAATATTTTCCCCGGTCGGCAAATCGATCTATCGGTAAAAATGATATTTAACCTCTTTGAGAGGTTTTATTTTATTTTTATTTCTATTTCTTCAGTGCGTGCCAAGTTGAGCAGGATTTAATGATCTCTAAGGGAGACCGCGGCGCCTTTCAGGTGTCGAGCTACATCTCTTTGCCATAGTGATTTTTCTTTCCCCTTTCCCTTTTCAATTGAAACTGTCGGCCGTGTAACTCGCAACACGTTCTTTTTTCCTCCCGAGCAAGTAAGAAGAGAAAAACAGCCCTTGAGACCACCCCGGGAAGGTCCTGATGAAAAATGTAAGGATTGTGCCCTCCCCGAATCCCCCCTGCGTGACGTAACTAACCATCGTCTACTGGAATCACGCAAACCTGTGCCTGCTCCTGGAAGAACATCAGTTAATTCTTAACAAGCCACCTTTCCTTCTTTCTATCTTTTCATTTTAGTTTCCTTCTCCTGTTGCGTTAGATTCACAAGCGGGGAAGGTTTTCTATGCTTTGTTAGAAGGGTTAAATGAATAGAACCATATAGACGTGTCCCGCATGATTTAGTCTGGCTGCTATTCACTAACTTTTCCTTTGTAAGAGGTATTATTAAGTACGTTCAACAAAGAATTTGAACCAAATTTACAACCAAACAGTGAAACCATTTTCTCACCTTCTTTGCTTCTGAACGTTATCAGATTTCAATTAATTTTTATTTTAAAACTTAAGTGGTGTTTATTAAACTGTTATTCATGCGTGTACATTATCTAGGCCCATTTAGGTGACCAGCCGATCTAGGGGTAAGTTGTCAGACTTCTGTGGTGTGGATCCGGGATTCAATCCTCGGTCCTGGCACAGATTTATCTGATTGTCAAACCCTTCCTTCACTCTGACAAGACGTGTATTAATCACAACTTGTGAATTGTGGAATGCTAGGCCTGCACCGTGGTTCGGATCCCACGTTAAACTGTAGGTCCTCCACTTCATTTCACAACCACCCTACCATTTCACATTAGCGTAAGTGCGTATAATCCGAACGGGTAGTAATACGTGGTGCTAATAATAATTTAGGTGCAGCCTCTTCCCAAACTACTTATGGCTTAAAATATAGTATAGAAGAGTATGGCAACAAATGTCATGTAGTTAAAACGATGTTTATTCAAGAAATGTCAATCAAAGCGAAATATTAATTTTCGGGTTAATTATTATGATAAATTTACTGGTTTTATGTTGACACGGACTAACAAAAGGCGGTGTTACGATTGTGTACGAGATTCTAAAGAAGAAAACGGAAATTTTTAAGCTGTGGTAAAACTGGAAAATAAAAATAAAGAAAATTGCAAATTAAGAAATTAATGAAATAGTGTGGGAGTGGTTTGTCAGTGCTAGGGCGAAAAATCACCGTGTTTCGGGTCCAATGGTGCAGGAATACGCTAAAAAGTCGCTCAAAAACTGGGGAAAACTGAATTCAAAGCATGTAACGGATGGTTGGAGAGTTTTCGCAAAATATATCGAATATTTTTTAACAAACTTTGTTGTGAATCGAATTTTGTAAATAGTGAAACCATTGAAGAGTGGGTCGCTAAACTTCCCTCCATAATGGAAGGATATGAATCCGAAAACTTTGCAAATGGTGACGAGACTGGACTGTTCTCCCACGCGCTACCGGAAACATTGTTGTGTTTGAAGGTGAAACATGTTCGGGAGGAAAATTGTGCAAAGAAAGATTGACTGTTTTTATATGTGGTTTTATATCAGGTGAAATGGAGAAACCTTTAGTTATCGGTAAGGTAGCAAAGCCACGATGCTTCAAAAACATGGACATACGGAATCTTCTCGTTGAGGGGAGATCCAACAAGGAGAAGTGAATGAGCTCACATCATGGAGAAATGGTTTACGGATTTTAATGGCAGAATGAAAAATAAACACCGGCATGTTTTGTGTTTTTGGATAACGCAACATGCTACCCCTACATCGAACTTTACAACGTGCGATATCTTGGATCCCTCCAAACACCACAAATCTTTCTCAACCAATATATCAGAGCACCATTCGAATGTTAAAGTTCACTATCGTGAATTATTAATGCAATCTTTGCTCGCAAATTCGAATTCTATATCATCCACCTCTGAGCTTGCAAGAACCGTCTAGCTTCTAGGTGCGGTTATTTGGATAATTCAAACTATAAAGAAGTTGTTGCCAGAAAATGTGACAAATTGATTTGAAAAATTAGAATTTTCTATAAGTAAAGTTACTGCTGGTTTAGAAAATGAGAATGATCAACAGAACTTACAAAACTACATTAATGAATCTGCTTTCAACAACTGCAATGCTGAAGAGTACATCAACATAGACAATAACGTGCAACTGGACCAGACACAATGGATATCGATGCCTTAGTTGAGAATTTTAAAGAAAGTTGGAAAGGAGTAGAGGAGGAAAAGAAGAAGAAGAGGAGGAAAGTGGAATTGTGTTGAAAGAATAAACGTTTATCTTGAAGATTTATCAAGATACTGTCAAAAGTTTAAAGGAACTGCAGCAATTTGCCCTTCAACGGAATGATTTTGATATGCTTAGTGTGATTTCTCAGCCTAAGGTATTTGTGAAAAGTCAGACAGCCAAGAGAGTAAAGTGTATGCATTATATGTTTGACTACTGGAAAAAATAAAGACAAAGTGAGTAATGGTTTTCTGTTCAGTGTAATGTTTCCATTTGCTATTTTTTTATGGTGTGAATAATGAGTACTGTGTAATAACGAGTATGGTATTTTATTTTATGATTTTTCTCCCAATTACGTACATGGCCCTGGTTTAATTTTTATAGTACACCTTCATTAAACGTAAACCTGGCCTTAGCGGAAACATATCTTAGACCCTTGCGATTCCGATTAAGGCTGGTTTCACTGTATGTTTATAATGTAATTATACAATAGGCCTACTATTGATATACGCTATGTTCGTTTTAGTTGTAGGCCTGTTTAAAGCACACTTATACCAAAAGTTGATATCTATCTATGTATACTACGCGTTTCACTCCTCTCTCAGAAGTTTTAACTTCACATATACCCTCAACTGCTTACATATAAGGAATCTTTTAAAATATGCATGTACACACATATGTTTTGCCGTCAACAACGACAACATTTTACTTTATTGTTAGTGTTATTCTATTTATGCATTAATATTATCTATCGAAAGTGACAGGTGCAGATCACATGACTTGATGTATTAATGTATGATATAAGAACTAGTAGTAACCTCTATCTGCTATATGTCCATTCTTAATAGCTCTCCATCATTTATTTGTTGACATCGCCTAGTACCAGTTCAAATCAATTCCTCCCTCTTGCACCGCGTATCGCTCACTATCTCTTGCTTCAACTTGGCGTTTATCTGGGAACAGACTCTCGCTTTCCTCTTTACGGTTATTTTGCCGACCCCATAGACGCGGTTTGTTATGTGGGTTTGAAGGGGAGAGGACTAGTTCTGGAGTCGCGGCCACAGAGATTGATGGCTTGTGCAATTCATCTCGGCCGTTCTTGTGTAATTGTTGGTAATGAATTGAATATGTTTTAACATTGCCCTTTCCCTCCCTTCTACGTTTTAGTTTACCATTCTCTTTGGAAGAAGGATACAATGTTCATGCGACTGGACACTACATCCCGTTTACTTTTAGAGGCAGCTCCTAACACTATTAATAGCGCTATGATGATATCTCTAATTTACTCAATTAGTAGTCAAGAAAGGTGGGATTGTTACCTATAAAGGTATATTTAATTCAATAACTTGATACAAAATAATTATTTTTACTATAGTTTTGATCCTTTATTTATATTTAAAATGCGCTATTGATGTATTGTGTGATTGATTGGGTGGATGTATCTGTATTGATCAAGACGGATTAAAGTCTATCAGTGACAAGTACTTCAACTAGTCTGTTTCCAAAGCAATTGGCTGTAACCTCTTAACCTGTATTTTGTATTATTTATACCCTTTTCACTTTGAGCATTTGTTTAAACTATTTTTAATAGTCATTTATTAACATAACTATCATAAAAACTAAGAACCACACTGTTATTTAATATACAATTTTTGTTATGCCAATTAATCTCTTCCGACCTTCACGGGAGTGTCAGACCATACAATTGTAAGACTATTAGAGACTAAGACTGAAGGAAGACCAGTCAAATTCGTACCGGGTCTGGCTACTCTTTAGTTCCAGTGATCAGATGATGGTAGTAAGATGGTGGACTAGGTTGTATTATGTGTATCTGACTCGTGTGCATTTGGGTGATTGTAGGTGTTAAATGCTTGATCACGAGTGTACTTGTGAAACAACTCCGCTGATATTGCCTGTTTAGTAGTAATCTATACTTTGTAAGAGTTATTGTGTGCTAGTTTCATCTAATACCAGAGTGAAACATTGTGTTCAGTCTACTATGGAAGAAAAGTTGACCGCAAGCCTTAGTACTAGAGCGAGTTAGGGGCCTTGCAAAATGAAGACATTTATCTTCTTGTCACCATTATCACCGAGGCAGGGACGCGCGCTGTTGTGGAAGAGATCAATAGATGATTAATCTACTCTTCTAATTCTATATTGAATCGAACAACAACTTTACCATCGAGCTAAAGATGGATGATAAAGGGGTATTCTCACACGAAGGCTACACTCTGCTATTTTATACTCTTAAGTTTCATTTTATCTTGTGTGTTTCACACGGTTTATTGGAGTAGGTAAAGTCGTAGAAACAACATGGCTTTTTGTGATTTAAAGTGTATTGGTGGACATCTTAATTGTTTAAACTATTGTGGAAGTGATAGTGAGGAAGAGGAATGTTGTTGTTAGCAGCAATGATGGATGACGAACAAAAGGGGTTCTGGGTACACGATATATACCGTACGAGGTTAAATTGCGTTAAATTCCACCATTTGGTGCCTGATCTGGAATGTGAGAATAAAAATTTAGAAATTATTTTCAGCTAACTAAAGCAGAACCTTTTATGAATTTATCGCCCTCACTTTAAGCCAAAATCCCGAGTAAGGGCATTGATTGATGGATTGTTGTTTTGCGCATGCGCGGCACAAAACCTAGCTCGAGTGGAATGTAAAAATCAGCCGGTCCTCGATTTCTCTCGCACAGCGAAGCTTGGCGTGACATAGCACAGCACTATAGCACGATGTGGGAACTGGTTCATTTTAATACTCGTGTAGCCATTTTAAACAAAGTGTGGCGTAACTTTTATAACTTGAAACTGGAGAATGCTAGAGATAAAGACGATATGGAACGATACTAAAGACAAACTAGTTATCATATTATTGTTGACAGCGGCCGGACCCAGGGAAGGAAAGGGTTGAAAGGACTAAGAATGTGGAGGCGGAGAGTAGCTCGGATTCAGAGGGCTCAGTGAGTGGGGTACTGAAGTATGAGGATTTCGAGGAAAGGAGGAAGAAATATGGTGAAAGAATACACGCCTTGACACCAGAGCAGAGGTCAGCAGAGAGAGCTTCTTTCAGAAAGGCCCTGGAAGCGGCTACGGAGGAAGATGAGGATGTAGGGCTGGGGAAGGAAGAAAGGGGCAAAGAAAAGAAGAAAAGCGGCAGTGAAGGCCAGGCCGAGAAAGCAGAGAAAGACGACAAGTCAGTGAGAGGGGAGGAGAGGGAAAGAGTGAAAGCAAGGGAATGGGCGAAAAGGCTCAGTCAGCTATGTGAGATGCTTAAACAGGGAAGAGGACGCCAGAGGGCAGCATCCTAAAGATGAGAGACTTCGCATCAATGTTGCTACTGGATATGGCAGAGTTGGAGGGCAGAGTTGAAGAACTCAAGACCGAGAACGAGAGACTGCGGAAGGAGGAGAAGAGGAAGTGGGTGGAAGAGGCTGTGCAAGTGCAGCGTCCCACCTTTGCGCAGATGGCTGCAGCGGGGACATCCAAGGCATCCGTCGTGGGATCAGGGAAGAGGATGGCTCCGGCCCAGAGAATAGAGAAGGACCAGACTAACAGGGGGGCAAAGTTGTTCTTCACATCAAGTAAGGGTGAGGAAACTAAGGTTATACAAAATTTGGTCATGGGGACAATAAACCCAGCTAAGGATAGGATTCACATTCGGTCCATCCGGCCAGCTGGCAAGTCGGTTGTAGTGGAAACAAAGGACGGGACTGACCTAGACAAAATAAAAGAAAAGGTGAAGGGCATCGAGTCACTAAAGTGTGAGGAGCCCAGACGAATGAGACCGATGGTTACAGTGTACGACGTACCTGTGAACATGAAAGAGGACGAGTTGAAGGAGGTTGTGTACTTGCAGAACCTAGAGGGCCGGATCACTAAGGCGGAATTTATGGCAGGGTTCGAACCCCGTTTCAGGACAGGGAAAAGAGGGAGGAGGGTAACAGACCATGTGGTGGAGGTCTCCCCTAAGATGAGGCAGATGCTGGTGGGGGAGCGAGTTTATCTCCGGTTCACCAGTGTCTCAGTTAAGGACTTCTTGGTGGTTACGAGGTGCAACCGGTGTATGGACCTCGGCCACAGGATTAAATACTGTCCTAAGAAGGAATCTGTTTGTGGCAGTTGTGGCCAGGCCGGCCATGAGAGGAAAGACTGCAAAGAAAAAGTAGGGAAGTGCATTCCGTGCCACAATAGGGGAAGGACAAATGTAAAGCACCAAATAGTAGGGAGTGCATGACTTACCAACTCCTGCTGGACAGACAGATTAACGACACCGACTATGGACAGTGATATCAAGGACTTGGTTAGAGTACTAACAAACATACTGGGACGGCTAGAAGGGGAGACAAGGACAGGGATGTACTGAGATCCGGGAGTAGAGATGAAAGGCTCGAGGGGGCAGGAATTGTCCCTCGAGAAGGAGGAGGAACCTAGCGAGAGCGGAGAGTTTTAGAGGGAGGAGAACGATAGCCGAGGCGATGGCAATAAATCCCAATAGGAGTGGTAGTGGTCAGAAGAAAGAGGAAGGCGGGGAAATAAAGGAGGCAGGAGATGAAGAAGAGTTTTGGGATAATCTGGCGAGGTGTAAGATTCCTCTGCCAACGGTGGATATGAGGGCTCTTGTTAAGAATGGAGTGATGGCGACGGAGGATGTAACGCGATACGTCTGTTCGGTGAGAACATTAATCCATCGTTGGTCATATGGGCTCATGGAGGCACTGTTGGAGTTTCTGACACACGGGGGACCTGTAGAAACGAGGGAGTTTTACAAGGCACAAACAGTTGATAGTTTTATAAAAAGGCTACTTAGGGAGAGGTGTAAGTATAGCTATGGGGCGGATGAATCATACTGTACGGAACTGGGGCTCAGATCACAAGGGTATAGCCAGGTAGCGGCGGAGCGGGGGAAGGAAGTCAAATGCTTAAGAGATTATGAGGTGGTGGCATCTCGGTTTATCGGGATATCGTCAAAGACGGTATTTCGCAACAAGGGGATCGCAAGAACATGGCGGTACCGGATGAGAAAGGAGTGGTAAGAGAAGGTACTATAATTGGATTGGTGGGACCAAACCTAAGAAGGATGGGAAGAGGTGACAGGCTCTACATGAGCCCTAACCCAAAAGATGACTCTGTGATGAGGTTCATAAGGCAGTACTTCCAAGGGACTGAGGCGAACCCTGAGAGACTAATGCCAGTGAAACAGGGAGAGGGGATATATGTAACTGTATATGAAAAAAGAATCAGAATCGTCCTCGAGATGTTATTTTCGGAGGCTTACAGAATCTCGAAAGAAGTTCAAAGGGGGGTCCACCTGCAGGTGGTGGGGTTTGGCCTAGGAGTATGGCGGGGATCTGAGACTCGGAACGGTGTCTTCTACAGGGTGTTAAGGGAATGTTTGTATGTAGCGTTGGAAAGATATGGCTCGGAAGGGGGCAATATTGCAGTCCTGGAGCTACTATGGATGGAGGGAGTGGAGTAGTATTTCAAGGACCATGTAAACATCTTGGAGGGCAAAGGGGTGAAAGTGATCTCAACCAGAAGAGCGCCCTACCTAATACTGGGAAAAGGAGAGCATTATCTGGTGACGACATATGCGTGGGATGGGAACAGCTGGCCGGGGAATGAGTTTTGGGATGGAAGGCTTGGGTCCACCGGAGATTCGGCGGCCGCGTCTTCCACCCTGATATCTCAGGTGCACAACCCGGCGATAAACCCACATGTGTTAAGAAATGTGCGAGTGGTGTGTGAGGATTCCCGCATGGAAATACTGGAAGAGGATGCTATACACCCTTTGAAGGGAAGAGAGGAGGACCCCGAGGAGGAGGTGACTAAAGTCTCCTCAATAACAATAACAGAAGACCTGAAGGAAAGGCGAAAGAGATGGAACATCCAACGGATGAAGTTTTGGGTGAAGGGACCGGTGGTGATGAACGGGAATGAGATTAAAAACAAAGGGAAGGGGGTAAAAGATGGAGGTCAAGAAGAGGAAGGAAAAGTAAGCACCTCGGCTGGGGGGGGGGGGGAGGAAGAAAAGAGACATGAAGCGGAGGAGCCGGCGCTGGTGGGAGAAATAGAGGTGGAGAAGGAAGGTGGTGAGGAGCAAGAATCTAAGAGACTGGCAGGAGAGGGTACGGGTTTTAATAATTTTGAGGAGATCCTCCAACTCTCAAGGTTGGAGGAACACCAGACGCTCCACCTAGCGATGAGGCATGTTGTTAGGACCGGGCATGAGAAGGGCAGAACCATCGCGTTTTCGACACCAGAGGCCCTGGATAGAATCCAGCTAAAGGCGATAAACCTCCCAACGGAATGTCAACCACTCCTTGAGAAGATAGGGAAGGTGTTTGATAAAAGAAGAGAAACGATGGATACGGAGGAATGGTATAAACATTTTGTCCAGGCAAACGGTCTCATAGCGTTCGATTCGAAGGAGGCTTGGCCCAAGTGTTATGTATTTACCCATAATCCCTGATGAGAGAGGAAATTAAGATGATCAGAATTGGGGAGTTGAACGCTATGCGGAGTGTGGCCGTGATGGATGAGATCAGGAGAGTGGTTGGAGAACTTAACATAGATATAATGTGCCTCCAAGAGCCCTATATTACGAGAGGTGGTAATATCGTGGGGGCGCAATTACCCTGGGGGCAAGATCAGTGTATAGTGGAGATAGAGCGATGAGTATTATAATAGTCATGCGCGGGGACCTCACGATAACAAGGGTGGATCAATATTGCCACGAGAAAGTCACTTGCGTGGAAGTAAGATCTAGTACATGCGAGTTTATCCTAGTCAATATGTACTTCCAATACAGAGAAGAGATAGAACCGTATCTAGAACAGCTAGAATCTATTGTAGATACCTTTAGGGGAAGGCCGATTGTAGTGGTAGCGGATGCAAACGCGAGATCACCTCTATGGTTTAGTGATGATTTCAGAAGAGCCGATGGGAAGGTAGGAGGATATAGAGCTTTTAAAAGAGGTGAGAAATTGGTGGAGACTATCGAAACTAAGCAACTGGAGGTGATGAACGTGTTTGGGAACCCGCCGACCTATGTGGGAGCTACAGGGGCTAAATCTAATATAGATGTGACTCTATGCAGCAGAGAGGTGGCGGGTATGATTCGAGACTGGAAGGTACTGGACGGGATAACAATAAGTGACCACAATATGATCACCTTTGAGGTAGTGGGAGGAATGGATGAAGTGGAGGGAGAGTCTAGAATAAGATTCAACATGAAGAAGGCCAACTGGGAGAAGATGAGAAGGGTGTTGGTCTTACCGGAGAGGATTGAGAGAGGGGGGAACGTGAATGCAAAGGCAAAAGAACTAACCAGGGCTGTACAACCAGCAATGAGAGCCGCCATCCCGGTGAGGAAAGGGGGGAGGGTCATCACACAGGGTAACAATTTTTGGAACGATGGACTTAGAAGACATAGGGCAAGGGCGAGAGCTGCACGTAGAAGATATCAACCGGAGATGGATCCAGCGGCAAAGGGATTCCTGTTGGAAGAATACAGAGACAAGAAAGGAGACTACAAAGCCGCCCTTGCTCTAGCGAAAAGTGAGGGATGGGAAAGGTATGTGCAGGAGCAATTGAGAGCTAATGCATGGGGAATACCTTTCCAAATGGCGACGGGCAAAGTGAGGCCCCCTACGGTCATCTCAACACTAAGGAAACCGGGTGGAGGGATGACGTCGGGGTGGGAGGAGTCAGCGAGGTTGTTGGTGAGCTCGCTGCTCCCGGATGACGATGGGGTGAGAATCAGGGGGAGATGAGAAGGCAAATGACGGAACTATACCCAAATGAGGACAGGACCGACCCAGTGACGCGGGAGGAAGTAATCAGATTTATAGCCAGAATTAAAAGGAAGAAGGCACCGGGACCTGATGGAATCAGTATCGAGGTCCTTCAGGCCATCAGTGAACAGGTAAGCACCCTTCTTAGCGGAGCTATTGAATGAGTGCACCACTCAAGGCAGGGTCCCGAATGTGTGGAAGCAGAGTGAGGTAGTCATTCTTAGTAAGGGTGATGAGAAGGATCCACAACTCCCGAAGTCGTACAGGCCCATATGCTTGTTAAACGTCTGCGGCAAGCTTCAGGAAAAGATAATGTGTGAAAGGTTGACATTACACAGAAGAATAGTAGGTATGCATGAGAAACAGTACGGCTTTAGGAAGGGTAGGTCCACGGAGGATGCTATCTGTGAGGCTGTAAATCTGATTGAGGGGTGCACAGGGAAGCACGTGATGGGACTATTCGTGGACATCTCGGGGGCATTTGACAATCTGTGGTGGCCCGCCCTTTTTGAGAGCCTAAGAAGGATACGATGTCCGGGGGACCTCTATAGAGTCTTCCTGGACTATTGCAAGGACAGATATGCAACCTTGAGATGTCCGGGGACAGAGATTAGTAAACGATTAACGAAGGGATGTCCCCAGGGGTCGGTCTGTGGGCCGATCTTCTGGGACATAGGACTGGAACCTGGACTGACAAAAGTGGAGGCTCTCCCGGAAACGGCGGGGGTGGTCGCCTTCGCTGACGACTTGTTGATTGTAATAGAAGCAATATCAAGGATGGAATTGGAGACCAAGAGCGAAGCCGTGCTTTCGGGGCTCAACTCTTGGTGTAAGAGAGTCAAGTAAAGTCTAGCGCCGGCGAAGACGGCGTATGTGCTGTTCCGGGGAGTGCTGAAGAAAAACCCTATAGTGAGACTGGATGGACAGACTATAAGACGAAGTGAGAACACCAAATACCTAGGCGTTGTGCTAGATGAGAGGGGAAATTTCATAGCGCACGTGGAGAATGCATGCGGCCGAGCATTAAGAGTTATGAACAAGATCATTAACATCGGCATGGGGAGTTTTAGGCTGCCGATGAGTTGCATAAGGCTCTACCATCAGGCGCTGCTAGTCTCCGTCGTGGGCTATGGGGCCGGAGTCTGGGCGCATCGCTTAAAACAGGTAATGCAGAGGCGGAGGGTGAGAAGTTTGCAAAGAAGCATACTCCTCAGGCTCTCTGGGGCGTACAGAACAGTGGCGACTGAATCATTGTGTATAGCGCTGGGTATCTGGCCTCTGGACCTGGAGATAAGGAGGAGAGCGGCTCTGTACTGGCTGAGGAGGGGGAATCTGAATAAGGTGACACAACAGACCAGGGAGGGTGTGACATCGAAGAGGGGGATCCGGGAGGCTCTCCTGGATGAATGGCAGGAGGAGTGGGACAGGAGTGAGAAGGGGAGGAGAACCTACCGGATCCTCCCGTCGGTGAGAGAGCGTCTGGAGATGACGCACTTAGAGCCTTCCGCAGGGATGGTGCATTTTCTGACGGGGCACGGGCCGTACAGAGCAACTCTTCATCGACTTGGACAGGTGGACGGTGACAAATGTGAGTGTGGAAGGGAGTCCACACCAGAACACGTCGTACTAGAGTGCGAGTTAACGATTAATTATAGAGAGGTAATGCAGGTACCACTGCAAGCAGGCACGATCTATCATATAGTTCGCGACGTAGACAGGTGTGGGCTGCTGGACAGGATAGCTGATGATGCGTCCAAGAGGGAAAGGGAGAGGTACTTAGTGGACATAAGAGCGAGAAGGCGACTAATGGGGCAAACGAAAGAAGACCTAAATGCGACTATTAGAGACGGAGATTCCATAATCAGTAGCGGAGTTGGGACAGATGAAGACGAGACTTTTGACCGGAACTGGTGCTTATGGTAGGGAACAGGCGGGCAGGCTGCGGGCTGGTTGGAAGGATGGACTGGGTGTGACTCCTGGAGATCCGGAGTCCAGCCGATGGAGGCACCCGCTGGATTCCAGCAGTGAGAATTGCTGATGTACCAGTGGGTGCCGAAATCCCGGCTGGGATGGATAGTAGAGGGGAGAAACATGTGGGGGGTATAACCTGGAGCTCGGGCGACTAGGCAAAAGATGACTGGAGCTGGGTCGGAGCGATCGGGAACCCAAACGGAGCAGGCAGCCTGGCCGGAAGATGGGAAGATTAGATTAAGTGAATTGTAAACAATTTTTTTTTAAATATTAAATGTGAGCTATTGTTATGCTAGGTTAAGTTAGTATTAAGTCCACAATAAGTGGTTTCGTTAGTGAGTAGGCGGAGCGAGAACTCCGGTAGGGCGCCTCCCCAGGTGGCGGATAGGGGGATGCTCGTCGCCGCCACCGGGAACCACGTCCATGGGGGCGTGGAGTCTGGAGGCGGGGAGGGGTACCGGGTGATTTAAGTACCCGGGGCGGGACCAACTAGTAGCAGATAGGAACAATAAGGACATTAGAATAAGTGTTATAATCAATAATTATCTTATATTAAGCAAAAAGGACATATAATTGTAGGCAAGAGTTAAGCTGATAGAGAATAATAAGCTCCAAGTTAAAATATAGGTATTGGAGCATGTAATTCAATAAAATTGTTGTTAAAAAAATTTTTCACAGTGGAGCTTAGAGGGTTTGTGTACATCTAATGCTGTTAGAGTAAGCTGTCTAGATGCCGACGAGATTTATCGTGAGAGTCACTAACTATGGGCAGGATAAAGAGAAGAAGGACCATCAAACTTTTATTATTTATGTTTAATCTACCAGGGGGAGTTCTGGTAATAGAGAACACACCAATATACATATTTAGAGAATGTTATTATTTTTATATTCATTGTTTCAAGAACAAAATAGTGATATCTCCCTAAAATGTGTTAAAAGGTTCGCCTAGTAAGTACACTCGTAATGTATAACGTCCCAATCAACACTAATTAAAAAATCATACACAGGAGCTCCTGCCATAAAAAAAATACAAACTATATTAGTTATCAGATTTTTCTTTGAAATATGACTACCTTTGTGCATGTGAAGACTATTAATATTACTTCTTTTATCTGTTATGGGTAGAGGGAGATAAGAGAATCGCATTGTACTCCACCGAAATACTAGTTGTTCCTCACCTACTCTATTATTATCTGGCATGTAGCGTATGGACATTTTCATTTGTATTTAGCTCCCTCTTTACAACCGTGAAATATTTCAATTTCAAGATAAGTTTCCCTCGCAACTCTTGAACACTTACACATTTTAAATTAATACATTTTAGTTTTAAGATACACTATGATGTTCACACATGAATCAACCTTATCCCCCCTTCGGATGTCTCTAAGAAACGTAAATGCGTGGAGGCTTAAAATAGCAATGGTCCTGGAAGAACAATTTACGTTACTGGCCACTTGTGGCGCTGCTGGTGTCTTTCTCGGGGGAGGTCTACATTGCTGCATGCACTTTACTCGGAGAAAAGATTCGCTCCTGTTTATTTTAAGAACAGCTCTTACTTCGACGATGTAGTGTCCTTGTTGGATTCCAGGGGCTTTCTTTTGGTAATGGCAATTGAAGTAGTGTTTTTTACACATTCTTACATTTCTAGTGCTTTTAGAATCTTTTTTTTTTTGAATTTTACTCATACAAAATACTTTTTTTTTTCTAAAGTGTTTACTCTTTTAACTCAACGCTTTGCTTTTTTTTTAGATCAAACATACACTTTGTCAATATGGAAGCTTGAAATAGAGACCTCATTAAATCACATTTATCATAAGTAAAAGGTTTATTTTACCGTTATTGCAAAATTAAACCATACATAAACTCCATTTTGATCTTTTTATTGAATACAGATTAAGCGTTCAAAATTAACTTTACCTGTCACATGAATATTACTGGGACCGAGTGTGTACCGCATTCTTACAGCAGACGTGATCATTGTTGGCGGGTGGCTGTTAAATGTTGATTATATCTGTAAACGTTAAGGGCGTCGTCTATTTGAAGGAAATTTACTCGTACTCCGTTATATATTCTGGGTATGCCATTTCTAAAACTTCAAATCCACCAAATAAATCTATAACTATCCAAATATTTTCTACTGTGACGTGACTTTTATTTAGATCTTTACGTGAAACGCTGAAAATTAAATCTTTCACCTTTTATTGACTTTTTAAAATTACGTCACTATAACTTAAAATGCAGATTGCAGGCCAAAGTTTTTGGTATCTGAATTAATCTATTGATACCTTTCACCTTCCTACGGGCGTGAACCGTATTTTGAAATTAAACAACCGTTTCATAAATAACGCAGTGCTGCAACGCTTCTCAACGATCAGGTAGGTTAACATTGTAACACATATCTTTAGTTTAGTAACTCTTAAAACGAGCGTTACGGTTTAAGCGAAAAGTGATTTTCACGGTAAAGAAAATGATCTTTTTCCGGATCAACTTTGTTAACGAGTTTTGTTTATAGCTCGAGACAGTTTTCCGTGTACCTTTGTTTCTCTGGATGTCCCCATCTTTGTTACCTTAGATCGTAAAGTAGAGTACCTAGTATTTTTATTTGAAAACTTCTGCCCGTTAGAGTGTGACCTTATTTTTATTAATGCCACTAGCTACTGTGTTGCACCTATATACCTGCAGTACGTATTTATAACATCCTGTCATAACTGTTAAACATGTGACGAGGAAATACGATTGAACTATTTACATCGCATATCGGTGTCCTTTTCCACATTCTTTCCTATATGTAATCAAATTTGTTGTTTCCACGAAAGGTTGAAACATTTTAAAATACTTATTGTTTAACTACATATATAACATGCTTCGGTGGCCGTATGGTCTAAGGTGTAATTCTCATATCAGACTTCCGATGACAGGAAAATCGGAGTTCGAATGTCAGTCGGTTGTACATATGTTTTTCCATGTGATTTTCCACTCTCCCTCCACGCAAATGCAGCTACACGTCCTGTAAATAAAACCTTTATCACTCCTACCTCCTTAGCGTAACTGTAACTCCTTAGCGTAATAAGGAATTTATGCGTATAACCTGAACCGGTAGTAAGTAAGACACGATGCTTAAAATAACTACAACTTATTTGTTTAATAGTGTATTATTTTTATCATGTACGCTCCAATTGTTTATAAATTACCATTTCAGAAATGCTCTTCCGACCGTAGCTCTATATATTTCTATACAACCTGCTCCTCGTGGGATTGCCAGCAATCTTAATTTGGTCTGTACAAACATTGTGATATTTTAAAACAATTTTAAAATAAAAATATGAATGGTAATTACTTGTTCCACCAATCATTAGTATAACAAATTACTTAAATACGAAAGTAAAAATATTAGAGTATAAAGGTTTACCGACTGATCGATTTTCGGGCAGTTTATTATATTAATGTTGATATATTTTATCTTTTTTTTGTCTACTGAACATTTCTTGTTTTTTATTGGTACCTACTTGAAATGTTATTTTGGCACATTAGTACAGACGGTATATTTTACTTGATCCATCGCCTACACTGCGTTAGGCACATCAACTTTGTATAGTTTAGTTTTCTGGGGGTGAGGAAATCGGGGTTCGAAATCCTGCTGAATGTAATGAGGATAGTCTTACTGATATGGTTGCAAATCGGGGTATACTTCCTTTAAAAATCTTCCTTCTATCTCCTTAAGCCATTAGCCATTACGTGGACAGCTCGAATGGGTAGTGAGACGCAATACACCCAATATATAAGCCTCCCTTCTTGACTCTCTTTCGGGCCAACAATAAATATTGCATTTTGATGTTTTCCCTGAATAGATATACATTACATACATTACATAAAAACAATTATGGGGACGGTAAAATACATCTCCACTTGGTAAATGTGGAAATGTGTTTGGCTTTAAGTCCACAAATTTATCTCACTATCTCCTCTTTTAATTGTGTATCCTTTGTTGCTCCTTTCATCGTATTATATACGGATCTGTCTAATCCTCATGTACCCTCAGCTCAGTAGTCAAGTGACGTATCAAGGTCGGATATGATTACCTTCCTATCTTGACGTGCAAGCTTAGTACACACATTGGATATGGGAAGACTAAACCTATTGTCTTAATTAGATTTGTTGCACTCTAACTTATATTTATATTCTACTACAGACTAACTTATGTGGAGAAAATAATCCATTTTTCAGCAAAATAGTTATATATATATATATACACACACACACACATACACTTCATTTTTCAACAAAAGATGTCTTTCAGGATCATACATTTCTATTTCACACATTATTTTAACAGAAAGAAAATCTGACATACCTTCGTTTTCACGTGCAGCTTCCTTAATGACCCACCCTATCTTGAAAACTTTAAATATTCTCACCACTTTCCTCAATAATACGATCATATCTTACATTTCTTCCGTTCTGAATATATATGTATTTAGGTGAACTAACTGTTGACTTCGAACTAAAAATACGCCGAATTATTTTCATTCTTATCCCATGTAAGCTGGAAAAACATCAGTTTTACTGCGTCCCCTATGTGTACCTAAACAGAATCAAAAAATATATTTTTAAAGCAGTTTTCTTTGAATATTCTTTGAACATCTTATGGATATGACGTATGATTGCTACTCCTATAGTTAAACTAACCTTGTAATGAAAATTAAATTTGTGTCTTATGTCATATTTCTCTCTCCTCCTCGAAATAATGATTATAATTCTTTGGAAAACGGCTTCAGTGAAAGTTCATAAGGATTGCCATTTACATCTACAACACACATAAAAAAATATTTAGATTAAATTACATTGCCTAATCACCTCCTAAATCAAATATATCGCATAAATAGAAATCCTATATTTTATTTCTGTTGTCAACATCCCTTTTTATCAACTAATACGAAACTTACAGCAATGAATAAGGTATCAGTGGATTTGATTTTTTACCGACTTATAGCATAGCATACTCAATTTACCATGTTTGTTTAACATTTATGTTAAAAGAAAAATCTAACAATATTTTTGTATCAATTACCGAAAATAAACTCTCTTTGCTATTTTGTGTACACACTTCGCCGATTATTTAATTCCAACAAATTAAATATTTTTTTAGGGGGGGAGGGGGGCGAAGAGGTTTAATGCGCGAAAGTTTCGCAGTACTATATATATTATTAAAAATGTTGTATTAATCTACATTTTGTCCCTCGTAGTTGTAGAAGGTTTTGTTTCTTTATTCATGTTTACACACTCTTTCCCAAGCCTTGATAATGGCAAAGTCAACATGTGGCTATAGACATTTAACCAACTGTTAATTCAGCAATATGATAGGAGATACTCTGAATTCACCTATAATTATTTTTGGCCAAGGTATTAATAGAACTTCGTACACTCACTTTAGTAGCAGACGCACTACCTAGTGAGCACAGATTATGCGCCATGTTAATTTCCTTCCCGAGACATAACAGGGTTGCCCCTGTTGCCCCAACCTCCCCACTTGTCAATAGAGTCATTGACAAGTAGCGGGAAGTTTTGGCTGATTTGATATGCGAGTTACAGGTTGTTTTCACAGACCCTTATCCTCGTTGCATGAACTTAGCATTATATGACTTGGTACCTATGATTTAGTCGTACAAAGTACACGGTTTGAGTTGGTTTGTAGCCCGACACAAGATATCCACCTTGACAGAAGCGCCAAGCTAGGTCACCTGTGAAAGGGCTGTATTGCTTTGTGAGTTACAGGCAGCATATGCTAGCCCTTATCCTCATGGAATGATGGTGAGAAATGAGTGGTTTGATGGTGATGGAATGATGATGAGGTTGTGGGTGTTACCGTTTTTCCTTGTTACCATTTACCTTGTTACCTTACCGTTTTTTATTTTTTTAATTTTTTAATTTTTATTTTTTTTACGTGTTTCCACGTTACTCCAGCCTTGGCCGTTTATATGGTCTCTCTTCCTGCGGGTCGTAGTTGCCTAGTGTCCTTATAATGGGGTTCTCGTGTGTTAGTACTTGCTCATAGAACCTGGCTCTTTTTTCACAGAAGAGTTCGGCGAGAGTCTTGTTTTTTGTTAATGCATGTAGATGTTCGATTCTAGTCCGTATATCCACGCCGGTTATAGTTCTGAGCACTTTATTTTGGGTCGTTTGGAGTTTGGTGAGGTGGGTTTTGGCTGCATAGCCCCATGCTACGCAGCCGTAAAGAATGATTGGTTGTATTACTCATTTGTATATTGTAAGCTTTGTATGTTGGGTGAGCTGGTTACCTTTAAGAAGCGGGTAAAGTTGAATGAAAACGGCCTTTGCCTTCCTGTTGGTTTCGGTGGTGTGTTTTGCCCACGTTAGCTTTCTGTCTATATGTACCCCTAAGTATTTGGTGTCTGTCTTGAACGGTATTTCTTCCTGGTGTATCACAAAGTTCTCCGGTGGTGTCTGCCTTCTTCTGGATATGACTAAAGCTGTTGATTTGGCTGCATTGACTTTAATTCTCCATTTGGAGAGCCAGGATTCAAAAGTCATTAAATATCGTTGAATCGCTAAAGAGGCGTAATAGATGTTTTTCTCCCTGGTGTATATTAGAGTATCATCGGCAAAGAGTCTTATAGTCATTCTCGGTTTAGTCGGGACGTCTGATATATAGATGTTATACAAGAAGGGGGCCAGGACTGACCCTTGCGGCACTCCTGCCTCTGCCTGTACTCTTTCTGATAGGGTGCCTTCGACGGATACTTGAAACTGTCTATTATTAAGGTAGTTGTAAATAAGATGTATGTCACCACTTGGGAAGTTGTAATCTATCAGTTTATGGATAAGGCCAAGATGCCATACCTTATCAAACGCTTTCTCCACGTCGAGAAATATGGCTATTAAGTATTCGCGATTGTTGAAGGCGTCAGTGGCGTCTTCCGTGAAATTCAGTAATGGGTGGATGGTCGAATGGTGTGATTTGAAACCGAATTGAATGTCCGGAATTATCTTGTGATCTTGTGTGTGTCTTTTCAGTCTCTTTAGTATCGTTGTTTCGAATAGTTTTCCTGTAGTGTTTAAAAGACTTATGGGGCGCCTATTTTGAGGGAAGATGGCGTTTTTCCCAGGCTTTGGAATAGTAACCACCTTAGCCTCTTTCCAGACCTTAGGGAAGTATGCAATTTTAAGGGCCGCGTTGAAAATCAGTGTGAGGTGGTCTATTGCTGTTTCGGGTAAGTTTCTTAACATTTCGTTTTTTATTCCGTCTAGTCCTGCGGCCTTGTTCTGTTTAAGCTGCTTGATAGTGTCTTGGAGCTCTTGGTTTGTGACGGGGGCTGGTGTCTCTGATATGGGTCTTTGTATGTAGTTATTGACTGTTCTGATGACTTCTCTATTAAAGTTTTCGTCTTGTATAGGGTTGGGCTTAAGTTGGTCCTCCAGAGTTAGTGCTATTGCTTTTGCCTTGTCCACGGCGTTGTAAGCCATTCCAAGTTGCCCGTGGATGGCTGGCGTGTTAGATCGTTTTGTGGTCCCTTTGAGTATTTTTGTTACGGTCCAGGTCTTCTGTAAGGTGGTGGCTGTGTCGTTTACAAATGTATTGAAATTTTTTCTCCGTGTTTGGTTGACTGTTATTTTGACTATTGCCTTGAGCCTGTTGTATAGGGTGCGCTCGTTAGGGGTTCTTAGTTTTTGCCAGTCCCTACGAGCTTGCCTCTTCAGGGCTAGCAGATAGTTTAAGTGACATAACAGGGGGTGATGGATGAGCCAATCATACTCGCTCGCTGGCAAACAATTCGTTTCTGATCCGTCGCGAGCCAATAGAATACATGTTGTAAAATATTTCCAATTCATTCTGTTTCGATCCTATCCAGTGCACGGCAAGCATAATTAAGATTAATGTGAAAAGTTTGTTTGATTCCGGTGGAACTAGGAAATATTCTTAGTAAAAGGGTATTATTAGCTAGACACATGTTTTATTATCAGCGAAGCGTTGGATGGCGATGTTTTTGAAAGCTTTTATTCATAGTTTGTTTCTGAAGGAAGGAATATCGCTCTCACAATAAATGGTCTGAACAACAGTATTGGCTTAGCCTCAGCAAGCTTGACTGGTCGAAAGACATAATCGACAAGGGTCTTTGGCTTGAATCCCAGTATAATTAATATCCATTAATATTTTTCGAGTGAAGTGGAGATAATTGGTGTGGGGGTAGGGAGGAATATTATGAAGGGGTCATGGGGAGGAGTAGTTAGAATTAAATCCTGGTGGAATATTGACACAAAGCATAATGGAGCTGATAGTACAGAGTGGCCTTTAAGTAGGTAGATAGTGGATTGATATTATAATAGTCTTTCAACATGTAACACACAATATTTTATTTATGTTTTATGTATCAACGTCCAGAGAAGACTGCAAGGCTTCGTCAACCACAACTGCCAACATTTTGAGCACTTACATGCCTCGCGACTACTGACCACGTATATACTGTATGTTGTACTGCTTTTCAAATCGTCCATGTGTTCCCATTATGTAAAATAAGAATAATAATAATAGTTATAATAACATTGTTGTCCACCTACTTGGAAGCCATCCTGTATAGTATCTCACTGTAAATTCCCTAAACTATTTATTTAGACACCACACATTAAGTACAACCTCTTCCGTTCATTCTATTTCTTACTCTTATCCCAAGAAATTGGTTTCGTCTCAAGAGAATTTAGTCCTCAAGATGATATTTATTCGATGGTTTTTCTCTTCAAAACGCTTCCATATTTCCCATGGTTCCTTCTTCTAGTGTGTTTAAATATTTAGCGCTGTCATTTCCAGTTTAGATGGCTCAGGCCGCAATTTGCAGTTTTAACCTCGCTCTGACGCGCACTATGTTTTCTGCCTTATGCATTATGGATGCCGAACCACCACAACCGTCCTATGTAGCGTGTGGGTTTAAATTACTGATTCATGGTAGCTTCTTTAGGTATTCCCTATAGGAACTTTACTTTGTTTACGATTTCATGTGTAGCCAATTGTGGTAGATCGTATATTTGCCGACGTTCGATGATTCATATGACAGTTTGTTTACTGTTAAGGCTGACATAGTAACTTGCAATCTTGCTTTATAGACGTGGATCCATTATCAAACATCTTCTCTAAAGATGGCGAATAATTTTGATTTTCACACTGGATTAACCCAGTTTCACATAGGCTGGTATCCGGTCACTTTCCTACTGGCTATCCCACTTGACACACACTCTCATTTGACATACCAATAATAACGTATTAATAATCTTGGCTCTATTCAAAACTGTTAGTAAAATATATATATTGTTGGTTATGTTGGTAACCATTGTTGAACTAGTCAAATTTGGCATAGAACCATGCCTACATTAATTACTGGTCTAATAGACTATCTTTTCGAGCCCAAGTGAAATAAAATAGAATTCTCTTGGAGTTTGATTCTTAAAAAATATATATTTAATTATTTTAATTCAACGTGATGATTTTCATAAAGGTATTCATCACTTTTATCCGGACTGACATTTTGATGGACCAACGGGTTTTCATTTTTCGGTTTCACTTATATTACTATTAAAAATAAGTTTCAAACAGAATTAACATTTTAAAAAGAGCTTGAACAATTCCAACAAGCCAAATGTTTGTACCCTAAACTTCTCTTATAGTGTACGTACGCCTTATTAGTAACATACTATAGTGACACTATATAACTACACGTATTTATTTATAAAATATGATGTTGGGTTATCACTCGCTAACGAGTATGATTGTCTTCCACGGATATCATTAGGTGATATCGTGCGTTGTTAAGTGACTGTAGTGACCAATCCTGGAGTTACAGACTCTCCCACAGTGTTGGCATACGTTGTCTCCGTTAATCACTGGCTGTTGAGGGTTGACTCTCCCATGACGTATTCACTCTTTCCGGGAATTACGCTTGTCAGATTGGTGTCTTTGTCGTTGTAGTTAAAAATGTTGTTGTATTCATTGACAAGCCGACGCCATGCCGGGCGATTGGCCGCTGTGGCCTCACAGTTGTCAATGTCTTCATGTTGTACTTGAGAATGTCCTTGTACCTTTTGTACCGTCCCCCCAGGTTTCGTTGGCCATCCTTGAACTGTGAATACATAATCTGTTTTGGGAGTTGAGTTTCGGGCATTCGAACAACGTGGCCTGTCCATCAAAGTTGATTCTTGATTATCAACGCTTCTTTACTGGTGGTAGTGGCCTCTTCTAAGACATTGCTGTTAGTACGCCGGTCTTGCCAGCTTACTCTGAGGATTCTCTTAAGACAACGCTGATGGCACCTCTCTAGGCATTTTAGGTGTCTTCTTTAGGTGGTCTAAGCTTCACACCCATAAATCAGAGTTGGTATTAAGATATTGGTTGTGGTATGAGTTCTGATATTATGGCTGTCTAAGACTCTTTCTCTCAGCCGTCAAAAAGCTGCGCTGGCACATTTTAGGCGGTGTTGGGTTTCACAATCGATATTTGCATTTGTCGTTAGGTGACTACCAAGGTAAGGAAAGTGTTCGATATTCTGCAAGACCTCTCCATTGATTGTGATGGCAGGAGCTGCAACGTTGGATTTGAGTTCAGGCTGATACAAAATTTTGCGTCTTTCCGATACTTATGTTCAGCCCAATTAACGTATATGCCTCATTAAATGTAGTCAAAATAGCCTGGAAGTTCTCTTATGAGTTGGACAAAACAACGTTGTCGTCTGCGTACTGAAGTTCGAGAACTGACGTTGTAGATATCTTGGTCCTCGCTCGTAGTCTACTAAGGTTCAATAAGCCACCATCCGTCCTGCACACTAGTTCTACACTCATTGGCAGTTTCTCATCTAAGATAAATTATAATTCCAACAAATCTTGAGAATAGTGTGGTGGTAATTACACATCCCTGTTTGACACCCGTTGTGATCTCAGAGGGTTTTCCAAGTCCATTGCTCAGAAAAGTGCCATTCATGTTATCGTGTAGCAGGTGAAGAATCTGAATGTATTTTGGAGGGCAGCCAACTAGAGCTAAGATCTTCCAAAGAGCATCTCGATTAACCGAGTAAAAGGCCTTGACGAGATCAATGAAGGCCATGTATAGAGGGTGGTTTTTTTCCGTGGATTTCTCCTGCATTTGCCTTTCACTGAAGATCATATAAGCTGGACTACGGTTGGGTTTAAATTCACATTGTGTTTCTGGTAGAGACCCTTCGGCGAGGGGCATCAGACGGGTTGGATAGAATTCTGGCAATAGTTTTGCCGGCAATAGAAAGCGGGAATATTCCACGATAGTTGCCACACTGAGCCTTGTCTCCATTTTTGAAGATGGTTATTATTGTGCGTCTCTTAAGCTAGCAGATATAGTTACGGAGTTCCATATCTTGAATATGAGCGCATGTGTATGCTCATCAGAACGGGGCCCCCTTCCTTGAATATAAAATATATATGCCTACTTAATCGAAATATTTTTTTTACATGCTCTTATATATTTTCTTTCTCTTTTTGCTTTTATTTGTTGTATTTGTTTTAAGCATGGGGTTTAAATAAAAATAAATGACATTTATTAACATCAGCATGAGGCTGGATCTATATATGTGCGGCCCGCTTTCCTCAATGAACCAACTCCATTTACTGACATATCGAATAACGGCTACATTTTTCCAATTGTGGGAATTTTAAATGATTCTGATTAGTGGTCAGCTAGTATGACGTGTGTCAATATCCATGCCCAATTTGGTGGTCGAATAATTTAAGGCGTCATTATCGCAAAATAGTCGATGGCTGAAGACGGGTTTATCAGAGTTTGATTCTTTATCTGGTGGTTTGAGAATAGTTTGTCGGAAATAGTTTTCAACTCTTCCTCCCCTCAAATGTGAATGCACTTCCTCACAATTTTATCCTTATACTTACTAGGTAAGCTTAATTGGTTCATAAGCGTACAGCCCGTACGAGTAGTAAACGCGGTAAGAACAAGTTCAAAGCTTAGTTAGTTCTCCTTGTATATAAAATTGCATTATTCCTCGTCTAAATATAGGAATACAAATGTATAACCCTTTTTGAAATGTTTTTGTCTAAACAATGGTTTAATACATTGGGGTGATCTCATTAAACCTGAATAAAGATGAAAGCTATCCGGAATGAGGCCGTTAATTTTTAGTGGTTGATTGTTTTTTGTATATGGTGGCACAACTTCGGGGCGAACTCATCCCGGCTGCTCTAAAACATTCATTGTGGTCGTGCTGCTGCCCGAGATTGGGCCATACATTATTTAAACCCCCTCATGTTTCAGGGCGGGATCCTTAGCTTAATGATTGATAATAATTTAACTTCTATTAATTAAACTCGATGAGAGTTAGAAACATTTCTCTCTCATCAAAGTTAAATAATCGGCCGCGGCAAGGCAGCTTGCTACCTCTCAGGGCAAACTGTGTTATTACAATGTTATTATCTCGAGACACGTCTATCGGATGTGTGGCCCTTATTTAATTGATTGGTTTTTGGGAGTTAAGATTGTCACTTTTTAGATGTATGGGAAATGTTTTTACTGCCGTTGTTTGGTTTGTGGTTTTCAAAAGTAGCTTCCCATCTGAAACGCTTTTCTAACAACCATGCACACACAATCATGAGTCATGATCTACATTGGTGCTGGGGTAAACAATGAGTGTGGTCTAATTGGGGGGAAATGGGCTTAACCACTTTTGAATGCTTTGTGTTTGTGTTAAAAGCTTAATAGACATATTATTTTAGTTGTTGTGAACAAAGAGCTAATTTTCACATTTAAACTAAATTCGTGTAATTTATATTTGGTAATGCCGGTTATCAGAGAAGCTAGACACACGCTATTTAAGGGCTGCTTCACAAAAACAAACCATTGTACTACACAGTTTATTAAAAAACTTATTAATTTGTATATAATGATCGTCTCGGTACCAAATCGGAGAGCATTTATGTTTTCTTAATATTCTGAATACTAATTAAATAATTAACTTAATTAAATATACCAATTAAGTTTTAAATCTTAAATACCTTATCTAACTCATTTTACATAGCTGAAGATTTCATAATCAACCCAAGGAGAGGGGGACTATTTCTAAACTAAAGGAATATTTTAATATGCAGTTTGCTTTATTTACGTACATACCTAATCACGCTGTTTCCTTACAGGGTAGGCAAGAAACTACTCCATCCGCTCTCGCTAACTTTCTCCACACTTCTCTATCATTGTATACTCCATACAATGTAACGTAACCTCGTTAGTTAATTAACAGTGTCATTGTTTATTTATAGTTACGATTGCATTTTTAATTACTCTGCCAATGGTACTAGGACTATATAAGCTCTTATATTATATTTTTCAATACATTTAAATAATTCAACTTAATAAATACAACCAAGTAATTCCATTCTTAAATATTTTTTTCCTAATTTATATTACATAATTTTAATTAATCTTTGCATACTTTTCCCATCAATTGACTCGTTCTACAACTCTATATATAATATTATTGATTTATCAAAATGAATTTTAATAAAGACCATAACATACTGAAATCCAACAAGTTATTCTCTAAATCTATTCATTCTTAAAAATTAGAAAGTCCTTTGTTAAGAAAGTGTGTTGACCACACCATATAAACGCAATCTTTTCTTCACGTTTGTTTATCGCTATTTATTGGGATTTGTCGGAGCGATATAGAATTTAAAAAAAAACCTAGCTCGTCTAAGGTGACCTTGGCAATCTGTTCTAGGTTTTAGCTCTTCAAATATTACTGCCTGTTTTGTGTTCGATTCTTAGTCTAATTTAAAGAAACTTAGTGAAAAGGTTTATTTTTTAACGAAATACACAAGTGACAGAGGTAAGACTCGTGTAACCCCCTCCCCCGAGTTGTGAGTGCCCGCACAAACCATAGTCTGTCCGGTGGAGTCAAGATGCTACACTTCCCTTCTCGGCTTATCAGGGGTCGCCCGCCGTAAAACTGAATGTTTTCCGATGCTCCCCCTTTCTTCCACACGTCCCTTCAGCGCGCCATTACGTGAGGTCCGCTACTAGCGGACGTGTGCTTGGTCCTAGGACATCAATCATAAGATTCCTCTCTCTCTCTCACTTCAGCGCCGAGACACATTAGGAGAGCTTAGGTGAGCCGAGAGAAGACAGATCTACGCTCATTCGTTCGTTTTTTAGTTTTTTATGAGTTTTCACTACAATCTCGAGAAAACGCGGCGAACCGAGTGGAGGAATAAAACGAAATAAAATTGTAAACCTCTCTGACGTTTAAGGTTAGAAACCGGGAAAGTCTGTTGGAAACAATGTTGGTTTTATTGATAACCTTGGATCACGAAGAAAGTTTACAGTCGTAAGTTTTTGACACTCACCTCCAAACACCATGTTTTAACGTTATACAACTTACAAACTATCGTGTTCGTACTACGATGCTAAGCCTATAACATATAACATGACGTTAACGTTAACATACCATAATTATATTGTTAGTTATGAGGATTTATTAACTGCTCGAAACGAAAACTTTGAGAAGATATGATTATTTGATAATTGAATTTATTTAAGTAGCTCTAGTAACCCCATGCTATTGATTAATTAATACCTAGGCTCACAAAGGGTTGCAAGTGAGTAGTGTTTTCAGTAAGTTAATATAAATTCACAAGTATATATAAAAACAGATGGGGCTAGATCACAGACAAGGAAATTTTGCAAAGTCTGTTCATGATAGGTTTTTACCTGGATGACAGTTAAATAATGATATGTTTAGGTTCTGGGTTGCCAACACTTCCTTTAATAGATCCCTGTTTTGTTGTATATTATGTTTTTTACTTCATGTTATATTTTAGGTACATTTAAAATAACAGACATCGTATTAACATGGAAAAGAGAAAATAATTGTCATTCATTCATATATAATATATATATATATATATTATATATTACATTTTTGATCATTCTATCGTATTTCGAAATATTTTACAATAAAATATTGTTATCTACTGCGTGGGTTTATCATCGTGAATAACTTGTTTCCGTCATTTAACAATAACATGGTTTGAATTCGTCGGTCGCCATATTGAAGCTATGCTTTTGCGAAAGTGATTTAACTATCACATTCATACATTGCCATACATTTTAATTACAGCTATCCAAAGTGACGGATATGAGCTGTTTGCGTAGGGATACATTAGGTATTATTTCTAGTAACTTTTTGAGCTGTCATCCGAGTAAACTAAGGTCGTGAATGTATTATATTTAGGCCGAGTACTCTTAGGTGGCTTAAAAAAACCTGTCTAAGAAGGATTCTTGCAAGAAGAATAGCTTGGAAAATAGTCTTTTGCGGTCAATATTAATAAAATCTTATATGTTATTACTGCTAGTTTACAAATATTGATAATGTCTCTCAAAAAATTAAATGACTTGACGTATGAATATGTGAAAACTGTTTTTATAACTTTTGTGGTTAAGATCAAAATCTTTCAATCTAAATAAAACTTTAGCTGGTCGGCTTCCCCCTTTACGATAGTTTTTTTAAAAAAAAGCCATAAATGACTAGTTTTTTTACTTCCCTCTGATGAATGCAACTTTTGGCTTGCTTTAAAATGTTATATTAAAATCTGAATTTTTTACCTATCTAAGCTTGGGGAATGAATGTATAATTATGGGGATCAGCCGTATCTGAATCGTTTTCGAATACATTGAAAAAATACGAATACAAAACGGGAATCGAACATGGGACCTTTGGCCTCGCGTGCCAATGCTCTACCACTGAACTATCCAGATGTATTCCCATGTTCAGAGTCATTCTTCACTCATTCTCTACCACTGAGCTATCCAGGGATCGTCCCTCGTTCAGGGTCAATATTCACTCATATAAATATAGAGTATTGTAATCGTGAAAAAGTTTTTCCTTCAAATTATGAGGAATATTAGTATTTTATTGACCACAAACCCGAAAAAGTGGATTTTAAAATTCTTTGAATCCGTTCTCTGTTTAGATGTGTCTGCGTCCGCACGTCTGCCAATCCAGGGCTCTTAGGGGTGGTTCCTGAGTCCCTAAAAGCCCCCCTTTTAAAAGTTGGTTCCTAAAAGTAATTTTTTTTTGACATTTTGATCCTTAAGTCCCTTTTTTAATAAAGTTAAAGGGCAAAGAGCCTTTGGCCTGGATACGAAATGGTTTGATACATTTTGCTCATACTTGATAATTATATGTTATATCTCGTGAATTTGATTTTTTATTTTGACTCTAACCCGTAACTTACTAAAATATTAGCTTAGTTTAATGATGAGCGAATATTGATTTTTTTTTTAAATGGCTTTGACAATTTGTACCGACGTTCCTCGGTCCAAAGAAGTAGACTGCATAGCAGAGTTATCTACTCACCATGGTCTCCCTATTTGACCAGCTCCGCAAAACGCCTGACACCGCCGGTCCCACACATCCACATGTCAACACACACACGCTTCAGTTTGAAACTAAGATTCACGACTGCGTTTCCAATGCCCGAAACCAGGAGGCGTTAGCGTCGGTGGAACTAGAAAAAAAGGTTCCACAGAGATGGAGATGCTTCGAGAATCGTCTTTGTGGCTTCTCCAATGTTCTACTTCCATTTAGTGCGTCTGTTCCCCCACGTGATTCTAAATTCCTAAATTCCAAACTTCCGGGGATAGCATATAAAGTGTCGTTCGCCAAGTGAATTTTTATTTTTGGACTTGTTTGGTTTGAACTACGTGGGTAGCGTCGAGCTACGAGGTGTTAAAAGAATGTAAGCTAAATTCCGTTTTGGCTTCAAAATAATTATTAAACTTATATTAGTAAATCTCGAAATTCCTTTTGGATATATTACTAGAAATTTTGAATTTTTTTAAAGATGCTTTGTTGGAATGCTTGATAGGATTGGATAATACTTTTCCAAAGACGTTGATGTAGAAATTGACAACCAAACCGTCAATTTGTTGCTTGATTATATTTAACATTAATATTTTTCCAAATACTTTAATATGGAAATACACTATTAAACTTTCACTTTGTTTTTTTATTATTTTAATTAAAGAGAATATTTTGCTAAATATTCTAAAACTGAAATATACTCTTAAAACTTTCATGTATCTTGTTTGAGAATATTTTTCCAAAGACTTTAAAATAGTAATGTACTTTTAAACTTTCACTATCATGATTGATTGATAGCCTTTGAAGGAAAATACGTTAGAAAAAACTCTAATACGGAAATAAACTTTAGTACGAACTTTACTATAAAGCAATATTTGCTATGGATGGATCAAATTAAAACTTAAATATTTGCTAATTATATAATGATGTTAGTAACATTGAGTTAGATCATTATGCCAAGTTTAACATGCACTTAATATTTGCCGCTTAGGCTCTTAACAACTCGGATAGTTTACAGACTACATATTAAACATATTTTTATTTTAAAAATGGCTCGAATGATTAATTTGGTTGAAAAATCTATATGCCAAGTTTTATACACTATACATTTCTTTATATATTTGTTTTTCTTGAAACTATTAATTCAACATTAGTTTACTAATGTTGCATTTGATTTATTGATTGATTATTGAATTTTGAAAATTCGAGGTTAAACTTCTTTAAACACTGTTGTTGAACATTTTTATAAGAAAAGTATTTTTTTATGAAACACCAGTCGATTAAATTTTTTCTTAGGACACATACTAAAAGTAGTTTTATTTTAAACATATTGAAATTATATTCCCATATGTTAGTAAATTTTACTGTGGCTAATCAAATATATCCTTAATATTTTAAAAAAAGGTAAATATATGCAAATGCAACGTTCTATGTAAGACTAGCAGACTACTTGCACGAGAACCCTTCACATCGCGCTTATATCGATTAAACTTTCTATATCTAGTTGTTGGCTATGACGGATAGTACAATCTATTTTTTAAACGTAAATAGGCTATTCTATTTAATTACTAATGTAAATTTGACTGTGGCGTGGGCTGTATTGTTGTCATGTTTGATACATTTTAAAGTAAGGCCCACACTCACTCTCTACCATTGTATTATGTATATCATTTCCACTCCCCCTCAGTCTCTTTGGCCTGAGGGTGGTAAATTCTCCACTTTAGTCTTACCACGTTATCTGCCAGCTTGTAACTGAACTACTCTCCATAATTGTCTTGAATGTGATAATTCTCCACCTGACTCGTGTGGGAGGTTGTAACTTGACTCACCTCTTGTTTGAATCCAGGCCATGGCTAACGGTGATGTCCATCGCCTGGTCGTGCTTCAAATCAATATTTTAGAAGGGTAAGTGCGAGACTCTCTCAGATCGGGCGTTCGATGAGGCTCTCCCGGGTGAGGAGGCCATGAGGCTTCGTCTTCATTAGGTGAACCCCTTCGACTACCCATAAATACTCCTGTATCGGCTACGACCGCAACTAATCGATGTGTCGCGGGGATTTATGTGCGACCACAGTTTCGGTCGAGAGTCGCTCGTTTGTGACCAAATAGCAACTAAAGGTGACCTGTTCGTTTAAAACATGAACTGAAACCTCCCAGGTCATGCACTTAGGGTGAGAATATACATGTATCATCTATTAACAATAGGTACTATTAGCTAGGAAAAACTACGCAGACAACACCTTACAACATTTTATTAGCAGTAAGACATATCTAATATATTTCTTAAACATTTTGAGGCTTGATTAAATTTTTCCTTATATGCACTGAATCCGACTACCTTTTACGGAAGATAATTCAACATTATTCACAACTATTATTATTATTATTATTATTATTATTATCACCGCGTCTTACTATCCATTCGGCTTATACCCACTCACGCTAATGTGTAGTGGTAGGGTGATTGTGAGATGAAATGAAGGACCTACAATTTAACGTAGAATCCGAACCACGGTGGAGGCCTGGCATTCCCCACATTCACAAGATGTCTTGTCAGAGGTGAAGGAAGGGTTTGGTAATCAGATAAATCTGTGCCGGGACCGAGGATTGAACCCCGGCCGCCAGCACAGAAGTCTGACACCTTACCCCTAGACCGCCAGGTCACCCATTATTCACAACTAATTTTAAAAATATTATTCTAATCTATCTTTTATAAATTTCTGAATATTAATTTTTTCCTTAATTAAATAACTTGTACACTGCCAATTAAAAACACAAATCTTGTCTAGTTGCTTAGATTTGTTGTTTATCTAATTTTATCATATTTGTTTTGTTGTAGCGTGATGCAGGACACCTGATATGTCCTTGCCCTGTTTTTATCCAAGTAAATAAAGTTTCAACCCTAGCGTTTTTTAAACAGTATTTTAGGGAAACTGGAGTAGTGACGTGGGTGCAGGAGTGAGATCTAAATTTTGCCCAGTGAATGTTTGAGGAAAGTTTTATTCAAGTTCCAGGTACTTGGAAAGGGAAAGTTTGGCTTCAAGACAAGGTGTGAATTTTTAAAAACAATTCTTTTGGTGTCTGCTAGGTGCGAATAAAACTTTATCCTATGAGATGAAATGCCAGGGTAAGCTAGGGGTGTGTTGAAAGCTGTCGAGAAAAATATCTTCAGTGGTTTTCTTCTTCCAGTTTTCTTTCGTTACGTTCTAATTAATTTTTAAATAAATAATTGTTGCTTTTTTTTTTATACATTTGTTTGAAACCAGTTTTGTATTCATTCATATATATATTGTGGTATATTATATTTTAACGATGTTTACAGGGCCTAATGGTAAACACATTATTGAATACAAATTTGAAGGAACCTGACCTTTTATTTTTTATCAAACTGAAACCATAACATAATTTTAAATGTTTATTAGATGAACCGGGATAAGAACAGAACATGATAAACATTTTGATTCAAATCCCTCCTTAGGGGATACAGGTTTAAACATTTCACTAACGCCTTTCAAAGTGATACAAACATTAAATTAAAACCCATGCATCTCTAAAGTGTCACTTAGAACCTTAGTACTAGTTTAATGTAACGTTCTCATAATTTTGTTACATATAAAAAAAATTTCATTTCAATAATGTATCAACTAACTCTGGATAAGAATCGAATATCTTCGGCTATTTAATTCCTAAATATGTGATCTCTTATAATTATAATAATTGTACAGTGTGACCTGGTGGTCTAGGGGTAAGGTGTCAGACTGTGCTGGCGGCCGGGGTTCAATCCTCGGTCCCGGCACAGATTTATCTGATTACCAAACCCTTCCTTCACCTCTGACAAGACATCTTGTGAATGTGGGGAATGCCAGGCCTCCACCGTGGTTCGGATTCCACGTTAAACTGTAGGTCCTCCTCAACCATGCTTAAATGGTTTAGGCATTTATTTAGTTAAATCACAGGGATCCTTATTGACCACCACTCAAGTTAAGTAAATATTCCCTATTTGATTATTTAAACAACTTGTATATAAGGCAGGGACCTCGCAAAAACAAAACAGGAGATAACAAGATACTAAGCCTTGGCCAGTTTATTTAACAATATAACAAGATGTAAAATATAAAAAAAAATATATATATATATATGACATAATATTTAGAATTTAAGCTTGGCGCATTCTTACTCGCTCTGGTCATCAAAACATAGATACTCCTGATTAACTAGTCAAAACAATATATCATGACAACTACTTAAAGTACTATACTTAGTTCTCCTAAACTAGCATACCCTACGTTTGTTAACCCACAGAATTCAATATATAAACATATTGAAAGTTACTTGTCCTAAATTTCTAATCATAACATTATAACATGACAAATATCTAAGCAACTAACTTTAGTTCTCCAAAACCTATTTTGGTTAACCTGCGAAATTAGATATATAAACATATTGAAAGTAAATTGTCCTAAATTTCTAATCATAACATTATAACATGACAAATATCTAAGCAACTAACTTTAGTTCTCCAAAGGCTATTTTGGTAAACCTGCGAAATTAGATATATAAACATATTGAAAGTAAATTGTCCTAAATTTCTAATCAAAACATTAAAGTACAACAAGTATCCAAAGTACTACATTTAGTACTGCTAAACTGTTCACATACTGGAGAATCAATTTATAACCTACAGTCTACCATTTAACGATGCAATACCTCTAACTAGCTCGTCATCATTATGTCAACTTACATTGTTGGGAGTATTAGTTCCTCTAACGGCTAGTGGCATCAAAGAGTGATTTTTCCCATGTCAAACACTCGCCTTTATTCATTTGAATTCAGAGGGGAAAAAAGGGGGTTGGAATGAATAGCCATAATTCGATATCATATTGTCCAATCGGCGACTAGAAGACCTCATCGGCGCCTGCGCAGAACGCCATGAAGTCTTGGTCTTGGATCACGGGGGGGGGGGGTGACGAGTACACGACGATTGAGAGCTAGCCAAGTTTATTATCAGATCGCGCACGCGCTTTATTCACTGCCATCTATCTTGATGATGAAACAACAGGTTGTTCTTCCAGGACGTTAGATAGAGTTTGTTTTGTTGTGTGAGTGGATCGTACTGGTCGAAAAAGCTCGCCTTCGGCCTCGAATGTGTTCTCCGACAGGGCAGTAAAACAGGGTGAGTAGCCAGGCGAACTAAGTGGTGGCGGTGTAGTATGCGACCACGGTACAAATCCTCCGCCCCTACACGAGGCAGCCTCTTCCGCTCTCAGGAATTCGGGTGGTCCAAGCTTTTGACACAGCGATCCAAGAGACGTCTTCCTTGATCTCAGTATCAGCAGCTGGTCAACACCGCTCTCCGTCAATCTGGCAAGTGCTCCACGCCTTTCAGCCTGTCCTCGCCACCCCAGCAACTGCGCTGTACCAAACCGAAGGTATTTCGGGCTCTTCTGTTCTTTGGCTCGACGACAGGAATGAAGGAGGGATGAAGGATCCCACTGAACAAATAAACACAAAGCGAGTACCCAACGAACACCACCAGAATTTTATCTCCCCACTAGCCGTACACAACCTGATATAATATAAAGCATTACAATCGCAAGCAAAAATCTAACCTAGCATTCAATGTCACAATTAAAAAAAAACAGTCATTATATAACCTGTAGTAAAGATTTCTCTAGTAATTTTACTTTGCTATAACACTGGGATTATACCAGATCATGATGTCTCCTGCGAGGGTGTCATCCATTTATTGGAGTTAACATTGCTTCAACTAGGAGATTCCATCTTACAATCTTAAGTTTACAAAATCTGGTAATTATCTCTGTTGCTTAATCTGCGGGCTTTCCCGGAGATGATAAATAACTTACATACTAACACTTACACTTTTACAGCACGGACTCACACACATACTCATCCCTGGACCAGGGATGAGGACTCTTTGATGCCACAGGATTTAATTTGAGATACGTGGGCCCGCCTGGTGATTGAGGGGTCACCAACATCACTAATCAGTACAGTTACAGGGGTGAGGAAGCGCTCCACTCGCCATGGACCATTCCACTTCGGACTGAGTTTTGCTGAGATTTTGTCAATTGCGGAGCTCTGTGGATAACTTTTATTGAGGACCAGGTCTCCAATAGCAACCGAAACAGGGGCACGTCCAAGGTTATACCTATCAGCCACCTTTTTATGGGCCCTTTTTAAACCTTCGAAGGCCTTTTGGCACCTATCTTTATGCGAGAACTTCTCATCCCCGCCCAGCAAGGGGTCCACATCCCATACCGTTAACAGAGGGTGGTTGAGTTCTCTACCCAGGAACACCGAAGCCGGAGAGGCATTGGTTGACTCATGAAACGCGGAATTAAATGCGACATTTAAGAACTCAATATCACGATCCCACCTAGCTTGATCAACCGAGTGGAAAATGGTTAAGGCCACCTTAAGATTCCTATTGAAACGCTCCACGTGGTTAGGGCAAGGATAGTGGGGGCTGGTGGTTATGTGTTTAATGCCCCATCCAAAGCACAAGTCTTTGAAAGTGGCAGACCTATTATCGCCCATTATCGCTCACTAAACTTCGGGGGGCACCAAACATCGCCCACACGCGTCTAGCAAGCGCGTTAGCAGTGGTCTTTGCTTTCATGTCCCTCAACGGTAAAATAATCACAAATTTAGAGAAAGCATCCAACACAATGAGTATACAAGTATTTCCTAAGGAGGATCGGGGCAGGGGGCCAACATAGTCGACGAACACCTTTTCCCACGGAAGTTGAGCCACATCGGCCGAATGAAGCCCAACTTTCGTGTTCTGCGCCGGTTTTGCTTTTTGGCAATCTTCACACTGCTTAACTTGCAGTTTCACATCTCTGTACATCCCTGGCCAAAAGAACTCCCTAGAAATTTTACGATAGGTTTTAAGTATACCCAGATGACCACCAACAATAGAATGATGGAAATAACGCAACAACATTTTGCGTACCACAGTCGGGACAACAATCTTCCTTCCTTTCCCTTTCCCACTAGATATCACAAGAAGTCCTTTGAAAAGAGAATAAGGACCCACCTCCTCTCCCTTATTTATTTTATCTATTAGTTCCAAGCACCACGAGTCACTCCCTTGATGATCTCGAATCGAGATGAATGACTCCGGGATGGAATGAATTACATTAAAAGGCTGTACAATATTTTGGGTCTCAATCGGCTCCAGATCTTCCGCCATCCGAGATAGGGCATCAGCAGTCACGTTATCCCTTCCAGGAACGTGATGCGTGCTGAATTTGTATTTCGAAAGGCGTAGCACCCACCTCCCGATCTTTCCTAACTGCTTTGGGTGTCGCCACATCCATGACAACGCCATGTTGTCAGTGTATAGTTCGAATTCGCGCTGTTCTAGATAGTCAGAGAATTTCTCAACGCCCACAACACATGACAGACATTCTTTCTCGAAGGCACTATATTTCTGTTCTGCCTGAGACAAGGTTTTGCTCGCAAAGGCCACGGGACGAACACCGTCCGCAGTTCTCTGGGACAAAACCGCGCCAAGGGCGACAGAAGAAGCGTCGACATGAAGAAGGAATGGGCAAGTGAAATCGGGCATGTGCAAAACCTCGGGGCTGATCAGTTTGCTCTTGAGAGTTTTGAAAGCACGAGATTGTTCCTCTCCCCAGACAAATGAGACACCTTTTTTCTTTAAGTAATTTAAGGGGGCAGCAATTTCAGAGAAATGCGGGATAAAGCGTGCGTAGTAAGCGCACATGCCAACGAAACGCATCACACCCTTTATGTTTTTTGGTTGTGGGTAATCGACAATGGGTTTCACCCTTTCGGGGTCGACCAGCATATTCCCATTGGAAATAATATACCCAAGATACTTGATAGATTGCTTGGCCCACGTGACCTTGTCGGGGTTAACAGTCAAACCCGCCAGACGCAAACGGCTCAGTACAATGTCTAAATGTTCAAGATGTTCATCAAGAGAATTACTGTATACACAGATGTCATCAAGGTAATTAAAGACGAACTTATATTTTAAGTCTGAGAAGATGTGATCCAGAACACGGCTTAATGCCTGGCCACCGATACTAGCGCCCAACGGTACACGATTAAATTCGTATAATTGCCAAGGGGTAACAAACGCCGTGAACTTCTTTGACCGCTCTGTGAGAGCGCATTGTAAAAAACTGGCATTCAAGTCAATGAGACTATACACTTTAGCGCCCCCTAGATGTTGGAACGCACTCTCCACACTAGGCATGGGGTAGGGATCAAACTGGATTTTTTTATTTACCTTCCTATAGTCTACAATCAACCTGTGTCCTTGTCCTTTTCTCGGAATAATAAATGCCGGACTAGCGTATGGGGATTTAGATGGCCTAATCACCCCCTTCTGTTCTAAGTCCTCTATCAACTCGCGAAATATTTTCATTTTGGGTGGGTTACATGAATAGGGACCCGACCTAACCGGAATCTCGTCCGTGACTACAATATCATAGGGGAGTATGTCACATTTTCCCCAGACGGGTGTTATGACATCCGAGTACTTCTTAATCAAGGTATTAACGCGATCTTCATCGCTTCCTAAGTGACTACACCACATGGGTCTAGAACATAGACACAATGACACTTTAATCTGAGAATTAAACCCAAACCTTAAATGTCCCAAGCCTAAGTCTAAGATACCTCTAGTATCCCACAAAAAGTCCATTCCTAATATGACGTCGCATACTAGTTTGTTTACAACATATAACTTTCTTTTCCAAGAAAAACGAATAATTTTGAGAGACGGATAAACAAATCTGTCAATAATAATGCTACTTCCATTCCCTAAAACAAATGTACGGGGAGCACACTTATTTATTTGAACGTCACATTTGAGTTTATTACCCCGGATGCTACTCAGAAACTCAGCATTAATGAACGATGCGTTAGCGCCCGTGTCGACTAAAGCGGCACCGTGATTTGACCCAATACAAAATTCGACCATGGGGATAGGGGTCTCGAGTGGTTTATTAATATTAGTAAAGCGTCGTGTAACTTTACCACTCCTCAGGTTACACGTCACACGTTTCCCGCCGGACATTGGTACCGGAGGTGCCCTAATTGCTTACAACCAAAACATCTAACTCGAGATAGGTCGCGACTATTATTCCCTCCTCGATGTCCAGTAGGTTTGCTATTATAAGGTCTATTAATCACGGGGGGCGTCTGAGAATACGTAAGCTGACCAAAGCTATTTTTTGACTTCTGGTAAAAAGGGGTTGATGAAGCGGGGGGTTTAGACACTGTAATAGGGTGCTTCTCAAAATATTCCCGTTCACCCAAAAGTGATCCCTCAATTTTGGAAGCCAGAGAGTACAACTCTGAAAAGGAACACGGCAATTGGGAAAATACAAAATGTCTCCTAGTAAGAGGCGACACATTCTCTAGAATAATTTCTACGATTTGTCGCTCACTGAGTTTTAAATTGAGGATGCTCGCTGCTTCTGACACAGAAAGAATAAAAATCCTAAGAGACTCGTGTGGAAGTTGGAAACGGTACACGAATTCTGAACATAAACGTTCCCTCTCTCTCCTAGAAACTAGAGAGTCAAATATGTTATCCATAACAGTAACCCAGGGGGTCCCCTGACTTATCCCCTCGGAGATAAGGTGTGTTAAGAACCCTGAAGTTTTCCCCAGACATAACACTAATATTTCCGCGTCCTCAACCAGACGTAATTTATGGACTTTGTTTACTTCCAGCAGGAAAGCGAATAACGCGGAACTATTCTGTCCATCACACACAGGAATGCGATTCAACCAATCACTGACTACTTTGGACCGAGTCTTACTATCATGTGAACCGTCTGACCGAACAATAACATGGTTAGAGAGTGGGTTCTGCGAAGATAATGTGTTACCAACAGGATCTAATGGGGCCTGCTCTCAACACTGGTCATAGGGACCTCTCTATTCCTACCGACCACCTGACCGGGTACATCACTATTATCAACGTCAGAAAATAATGGATTTTTCTCACCCAACTCCCGAGACAGCATGGTCCTCAATTCACGAACAGTGGATTCGGGGTTAACGGCTATCCCTCGGCCCACGAGCTCCGCAATTAACGCCTCTCGGTTTAGCTTGTATACTTGAGATTTACAGCCAAGTATTTCAGAAGTGTCCATCGGTGTCCGATCCATGGCGTAGAACGAGGATTGTAACAAACAAACAACAATATGAGTGCAATGATCAAAAGATATAAATATAAATATAAATATAAAACCCTGTGAAGCAGAGTGGGGGCAGCTCAACCATGCTTAAATGGTTTAGGCATTTATTTAGTTAAATCACAGGGATCCTTATTGACCACCACTCAAGTTAAGTAAATATTCCCTATTTGATTATTTAAACAACTTGTATATAAGGCAGGGACCTCGCAAAAACAAAACAGGAGATAACAAGATACTAAGCCTTGGCCAGTTTATTTAACAATATAACAAGATGTAAAATATAAAAAAATATATATATATATATATGACATAATATTTAGAATTTAAGCTTGGCGCATTCTTACTCGCTCTGGTCATCAAAACATAGATACTCCTGATTAACTAGTCAAAACAATATATCATGACAACTACTTAAAGTACTATACTTAGTTCTCCTAAACTAGCATACCCTACGTTTGTTAACCCACAGAATTCAATATATAAACATATTGAAAGTTACTTGTCCTAAATTTCTAATCATAACATTATAACATGACAAATATCTAAGCAACTAACTTTAGTTCTCCAAAACCTATTTTGGTTAACCTGCGAAATTAGATATATAAACATATTGAAAGTAAATTGTCCTAAATTTCTAATCATAACATTATAACATGACAAATATCTAAGCAACTAACTTTAGTTCTCCAAAGGCTATTTTGGTAAACCTGCGAAATTAGATATATAAACATATTGAAAGTAAATTGTCCTAAATTTCTAATCAAAACATTAAAGTACAACAAGTATCCAAAGTACTACATTTAGTACTGCTAAACTGTTCACATACTGGAGAATCAATTTATAACCTACAGTCTACCATTTAACGATGCAATACCTCTAACTAGCTCGTCATCATTATGTCAACTTACATTGTTGGGAGTATTAGTTCCTCTAACGGCTAGTGGCATCAAAGAGTGATTTTTCCCATGTCAAACACTCGCCTTTATTCATTTGAATTCAGAGGGGAAAAAAGGGGGTTGGAATGAATAGCCATAATTCGATATCATATTGTCCAATCGGCGACTAGAAGACCTCATCGGCGCCTGCGCAGAACGCCATGAAGTCTTGGTCTTGGATCACGGGGGGGGGGTGACGAGTACACGACGATTGAGAGCTAGCCAAGTTTATCAGATCGCGCACGCGCTTTATTCACTGCCATCTATCTTGATGATGAAACAACAGGTTGTTCTTCCAGGACGTTAGATAGAGTTTGTTTTGTTGTGTGAGTGGATCGTACTGGTCGAAAAAGCTCGCCTTCGGCCTCGAATGTGTTCTCCGACAGGGCAGTAAAACAGGGTGAGTAGCCAGGCGAACTAAGTGGTGGCGGTGTAGTATGCGACCACGGTACACTCCATTTCATCTCACAATCACCCTACCATTACACATTAGCGTAAGTTCGTATAACCCGAATGGGTAGTAAGACGCTGTGCTAATAATAATAATAATAATAATAATAATAATAATTGTACAAGTGGCAGCAATAAGCCAACTACCGAGTTATCTGATAGCTCGTGATCTTAATAAATAACACATTTGTAGCCGACTATTTCCGCACGTCCATCATAGACTCTGCCTTAAAATATGAGTGAAGAATGATCCTGGGAATGGGGCTATTCGTGGATAGCTCAGTGGTCAGATGTTGGCGTACTAAGCCAAAGGTCCTGGGTTCAATTCCTGTGTCTAGGTGTCATATTTCAATTTATTTAGTATGAGGTAGCGTTTATTTAAACACTTCCATATTACATGTTAAGGAATACACCCCCATTTGCGAGCAAAGGGGTGAAGAACCATTTAAGAAAAAAAACTCTCTATGTTTATCAAGATATGACTTATTTTGATTCCGTTCTGAACTGATAAAGCGAATGGTCCTGTGTTTGATTCGTGAAGTAGTTTATTTATATTTTAATTAAAGCCACACACAATTTTTATATGAAAAGCCTTTCGTTAGAAAGCTTAAAAAATTTTTTTTGGGCAAAAACATTTGTTTCATGTTTCTGTCCGATACAATGGACGCGCGCGCGTGTGTGTGTGTGTGTGTGTGTGAGTGTGTATACATTATGTATATTGTTTGAAAACATTTTTGAAGAATTTACAATAAACTTATTCTTTCTCTTTTTGTTTGCTAAAAATTACGTACCTAAATAACTTAAAAAAAAAAAAAAACCTTTATTTCATGCCATTTGAAAAAGAAAATGAGTGCCCGTAGGAAAGATCGTTGGTGGTTGAGCAATAAATAAACGGGTGCCAACAAGAAAGTGTTTAACTTTACAAACTTTACCGCTCGCAAAAAGTCTCTCTCCGTTGTTTCCCCTGAGAGAATATAGTCCGTTTGTAAGTAAATGTCTTCATTCTTAGACGTGTTCGCTCATCTATTAAAGGGTGTGAGGTTTTGCTTCCCTAACCCAATCAGGATAAAAATGATCTATGTACATTATAGTATTGGCCGGTATGTCATCCAGATTATTTAGGGTGTTTCTTCAATATTGATTTTCAAGAATTAGACATGAGTTTTGTTTTTTCGCAGCAGTAGCCCCTTTCCGCTCTGCTTAGACGTTCTATTTAACTGATCAGTTTCTTTTGGCCACAGCTTAAAAGGGCAAACGTTTGTGACTGCTGTATGTTTGAACTCTTAGCCAGCCATCCCTCCCCCATCTCTTGTAGTTTATGTGAGTCAGGGTGGGTTCTGTGGTGGAGACCACGTGCACGAATCCTCAACACTCGTTACGTGTACAGTCGGTGTCGCCAAAATATGTACACTCTTCATACAGACACAACGATCCAAAAACAAAATACTATGAATTAACTTTAAACCAAACATTTATACACTTCTACCCCTTATATATAGTTAATGTAGCTTGAAATCGACCGATTTCAAACGAAAACAAATATAGAATCAATATTTTTGGTTATTAAGGTTAATATCATGTTTGGTTTTGAAATTTGTAATTAATAAATTAATTTGCCAAGGACAAAATAAAAAATAAAAAATTGTCATTGTGATGAATTTTGTAATGTTACTGTTGTATCTACAGCATATTAATGTATTCATTAAACACTTATTACTTTCTTTTTAACATTTTGGTCGCAAGCCCTTGCCAGTTGGCAAGGTGTAGAGAGTATGGATTAATATTAATATACAAGGGTATAAGGTGACCTGGTGGTCTAGGGGTAAGGTGTCAGACTTCTGTGCTGGTGGCCGGGGTTCGATCCTCGGTCCCGGCACAGATTTATCTGATTTCCAAACCCTTCCTACACCTCTGACAAGACATCTTGTGAATGTGTGGAATGCCAGGTCGCCACCGTGGTTCGGATTCCACGTTAAACTGTAGGTCCTTCATTTCATCTCACAATCACCCTACCATTACACATTAGCGTAAGTGCGTATAACCCGAACGGGTAGTAAGACGCGGTGCTAATAATAATAATAATAATAATAATAATAATAATAATAATAATAATATAAAAGGTAAAAGACTCCAGACCATCTAGTTTTGAGTATTTCACTTTAGTTTCCAACATATGTACCTGGAACTATGAAAACGAGTCAAAACTTGTTTTTATATCTCTTTAAAAGGTATTTCCATCTGATATGCATACATTTTTAAAATGTTAAACTAACATAAGAGCGACTGCATATCTTTCATTTCCTTACTTTCGACATTTCAGGAGGAATCATGCATAGGATTATTTTTGAGAAAACAATTTTTTTCCCAGCAAGACTAATTCTAATTGTGTTTTGATTAAAAATTTATATATTACATTTTTTAATTTGTTTTAAAATCTGTTTTAACTGATAAAATTGGATTAATTTATTTTTCAAAACCCATAATTTCTATGTATTTGATTTTTTATATTTGACTTAAATAACTTCAGATTAAAGTGTAAATATTTCAATACAATTGCCTAAATACTTCTTAAACAATTAAATATTACTTCCACATCTAAAAATAACATTTTTATAAAGCAGTTTGTAATTATTTATTTAATTTTAATCTTACTATGTTAAGGATTCAAATTTATATCAATTTTCTGGTGGATTAGTTGTTTGATTATTCCCTTTATGAGGTCGGCTTTTAAGACTTTTGATGAATCCATCTCGTGGTGTTGTTTTAAAGATAACGTATTTTATTTATAAATATTTTGTTTTTGAGAAGTCACTGAAGTATTATTATTATTAGCACCGCGTCTTACTACCCGTTCGGGTTATACGCACTTACGCTAATGTGTAATGGTAGGGCGATTGTGAGATGAAATGAAGGACCTACAGTTTAACGTGGAATCCGAACCACGGTGGTGGCCTGGCATTCCCTCACTGAAGTAAATAGCAACGTTATGACTATGGAGTTTGATCCAATCGAGTCGCCACAGCCCGGTCCATTTAGTCTTCGTGAACCAGCGCGACATATATCAGGAGTTAATCATTTACCCCGTTTTTATTATTCAGTTCCTGATAAACTTGACATTGTAAATAACAATAACAGACTCTATCAGAAAGGTGTACCTTACAAATAGTACGTCAACGGTGATATCAAATTTAACTTTTAAAGTATTAGACTACTACATATCTTTCATTGCTCAGGCTCTTAAGATTTTGCTAGTGTCTATGAAACCATTCTTCCTCCCCCCTTCTCCCCAAATGGTCAAGCGACGGACAAAACAATTGCAATTTAGAATTTGTTTGTACCTCCAACTAGAGCCTAAACTATTTTACCGATTGGGTTGAAACTTTTTATCTAGTGTTTTCATAATATTGCCCAAGGGGTTATTTGGACTTGGATATCTAGCCCTTAAATTAGGGGTAGTTTTCTGAAGGGCAAAAAAAGAAAAAGTAGATTTTCTCAAAATCGGCTCTAACGATTTTGATTAAATTTCATTTCTAAACATTTTTAAATATTCCAAACAAAATTGATTCTCTCATTATTTCGGCAAAATTATTTTACGGGCTCGGTCTGATGCGTAAATTATCTTTTTTTATAATATCTCCTAAACTATTTGAGATATAAAATTACTTATCGTTACAAATATGGCGATATATTTATTTTACAAATATTTTATAAGAACCATTTACCTATAAAACCAATAAATTTCATGCTTTACGTAAATATTTATTTTTTATATTTTAGAACACAAAAGGTAAAAGTATTGCAATCGCAAAAGAAATTCAAACCTAAAATGTTGATGGATGTCGACGTCTCAAGACCCACCAAACCCTAAAAAATGGTCTTTGCAATGACGTCTGTCTGCGTGGCTGTTTAAACTTAAAATTAAAAGTAGTTTAAGAAAGGGTGAAAAGAGAAAAAAATCGATTTTCCAAAATCGGTTCTAACGATTTTGATTAAAATTCGTATTTAGGTGTTGATTAAGATTATAAATAAACTGGCTATTTTCATTTTACCATGAAAATGAATTTTAGGGTACTTTACAGAAGCAGAAACTTCCGTATCTCTGAAACTATTTGAGATACTAAATAACTTGTCATTGCATATTGTAGTACTATTAAAAATAAAAATAAAACTTTTATATGAAATATATTTTTATAAATCCAACAGTTTTTGAGATATTGGCAAATATATTAATACAGTTTTGTTAGCTTTAGTTGTAAAGACACACTAAAATTTTAACGCAATAATTCTCCAATTCCATGGAGTAATTAAATATAAGTAAGTCTCTAAAAGTTTTTTTTTTCCTTAAACCTCTTAGTAGAAATGTTTGTACAACAATGATATATATCCATTTTAGACTCAATTGTCAATATTTACATTTTTTATTGTGCAAAATTTATAAATGAGGAATTTAATAGCAATGCGATGGCATTAAGATTTGCAACACCTAATAAAATGTCGAACATTTTTCCCGAAAGTTGAAATTTTAATACGAAGTGTTGACCCTTGTGGACGCAACATTTATCTCTTTTATTGCTCCAAACATACAAATGAGGACATTAATTCTTTAAAAACAAAATTATAAAATTTAAAACCGGGACTTAAAACAAGTTTTTCATAATTATAATTCAATTTTTGCTCGGGTTTGTTAGTGTAAATTATTTCGTTTCACATATATAACGAGTTTTTATTAAATATCTCCATTTTCTAACAATAGAGAGAGAAAGTCCTTGCGGAGTTCCGTACCATTTATTTTTACTTTCTCTCTATCTTACAGGTAGAGAAAGTATGGTGATCGTCAAAAAATCGAACTCGAGAATTTGATGACTCCCTGAATCCGAAAAAGTGGTTTTTGAATTCCCGTCTGTCTATCTGTCTGTACCTCCAACTAGAGCCTAAACTATTTACCGATGAGCTAAAACTTATATCTAGGGTTTTCATAGGGTTGCCCCGAGGGGTTTTTGGAATTGGATATCTACTCCTAAAATTAATGGTAGTTTACTGAAGGGCAAAAAGATAAAAAGTCGATTTTCTCAAAATCAGCTTTAACGATTTTGATATATATATTTGATACAAATATTTTATTCGAAACATATTTTTATAAAATCAATAACTTTCAATCTATACACAATTATATATATTTTTGTTTATATTATTAAAATAAGAGGTCAAATCTTCTGTCTTGTTTTCAACTTTTATTACTTCCTTCTAATTTGATTTTACCTTTACACAAGCAACAACAAATAGTCAAAAACTATTATTCAGCATGATATTAGACTATTAAAATTTTTAAATACGTCTTGTGGGGCGGGCGACTCTTTTAAAAGTTATTAAGAATTACGAATTACTTTGAAATCTCAATGCTCTTGGGAGCTGTTTGGATTAGTCCTCAGGAAATTTTTGAAATTTGGTTGCATCTAAACGATATTTTAAATATTCCTCGCTTTTTTAAATTTATATTTTCCAGAAGCTATTTAGGTTGCTCCTCGTCTGAATTTATCTTGAAAATTAGATACTTCTCTAAGTTATTAGAATTGGTGAGTCTGGCAATATTTTTCTTAGAAGATATTTTAAAAAGTTCTCTTCTGTAATTTTTAAGAAGTCTAGATGAATCAATAAGATATTTGAAGTCTTCTTCCATCGAATCATATTTGAAAATGAAAGCTTTCATAAACTATTTGGAGTATTCCTCTTGTGAGAATTCTTTAAAATGTCATGAATCCTTAAACTATTTTGAGTGGTCCTCCATTAGGCATTTTTGAAGTTTGGATGATCTTAGAAGATAATTAGTATATTCTTCACACACTTTGATGCCTTTAGAACCTATTTAAAGTGCTTTGCTCTGGCATATTTTCGAAAGTTGGATGCATCTAGAAATAATTCGGAGGGCATATTTCAGCTTCATATTCGATAATATCATATGATTATAAATTTATCTTCCAGGGACTGGCAAACTTATTCCCTTGGGTTGAGAGGGAAGGGGGGTATGTCAGTGCCATTTCGTTGCCAGTGTACCAATCTGGTCACTGAATTAAAAATAATCTCAATCCATCCTTAAGGAATAAAACTAATACGGTTCTCAGCACAGTGCTTTTACTTTTACTCTATTATTTTACTACTGTAATAAAATTCTATTTATTACAATTTTTTTTGTTCAATGCACTGTATTTCCTACAATTACAATTGTGTAAAATTATATATTTGCTTAATTTTTACCTTTCCTCAGACACGCTGGGATGTAAATTACATGGACCTGCTTTGGTGACCGCATGGTATAAGGCGTCATGCTTACTATAGACTAGTCACTAGACTGTCGATGACTGGGATGTTCTATTGGGGTTCCAATCCCGGTCGGGTATACTGAGTGTTTTTTTCCTAAATGGTTTCCCCCCTCACCATAATCGCAATGCGGGTACATTTCATCTGAATTCAAATTTCCTTTTCCCAATCCTATTAGTATAATTACTACAGTATCCCCATGGCTTCTTTGGTGCTGACTGACAGCTCACAGCTGACTTCTGACGGTCAAAATTTAGGTATATAACTAAATTTGGACCGTCAAAAGTGACAGATGCTAAACACATGTTTTTGCAGATCATATGGTTCGGCGTAGGGATAGATAATTTGGTCTGGTAACTTTTCAAAGCTTTTAGCTGTCAGTTGTGAGCTGTCAGTCAGCACCAAAGAAGCCATGGGGCTACTGTATATATTCGTATAATCTGGGAGAGTAGAAGAACATGTTCTAAAAAAAATTGCGGGCTTAAGGGGGCTCCCACACTGTATGCCGCCACTGAGTGTAAATAAACAATATTACATATTCTGTTTTAAGAAGTATGCCTACCAGAATATTAATTACAATAATACATTAAGAACCAACTATGAATCAACATTTATTGATTCATTCCGGCATAGGCTAATTTTTTAATTGAAAAGAACAAACAACACTTGTTTAACGTTTCACTAGTTTATCTATGAATAGTGCACTCCAGGCTCTGTTTTATGGGTAATAAACCCAGCCAACTGGTACTCCCCATTTATACCTGCTTATTTCACTATAATATTACACACACTTGTACCTGCTTATTTCACTATAATATTACACACACTCGTACCTGCTTATTTCACTATAATATTACACACACTTGTACCTGCTTATTTCACTATAATAGTACATACACTTATACCTGCTTATTTAAATATAATATTACACACACTTATTCCTGCTTATTTCACTATAATATTACACACACTCGTACCTGCTTATTTCACTATAATATTACACACACTCATACCTGCTTATTTCACTATAATATTACACACACTTATACCTGCTTATTTCACTATAATATTACACACACTCGTACCTGCTTATTTCACTATAATATTACATACACTCGTACCTGCTTATTTCACTATAATATTACACACACTCGTACCTGCTTATTTCACTATAATATTACACACTACCTGCTTATTTCACTATAATATTACGCACACTCGTACCTGCTTATTTCACTATAATATTACACACACTCATACCTGCTTATTTCACTATAATATTACACACACTTATACCTGCTTATTTCACAATAAAATATTACACACACTCATACCTGCTTATTTCACTATAATATTACACACACTCATACCTGCTTATTTCACTATAATAGTACACACACTTATACCTGCTTATTTCACTATAATAGTACACACACTCATACCTGCTTATTTCACTATGATATTACACACACTTATACCTGCTTATTTCACTATAATATTACACACAATCGTACCTGCTTATTTCAATATAATATTACACATACTCATACCTGCTTATTTCACTATAATATTACACACACTTGTACCTGCTTATTTCACTATAATATTACACACACTTGTACCTGCTTATTTCATTATAATATTACACGCACTTGTACCTGCTTATTTCACTATAATAGTACACACACTTATACCTGCTTATTTAAATATAATATTACACACACTTATTCCTGCTTATTTCACTATAATATTACACACACTTGTACCTGCTTATTTCACTATAATATTACACACACTTGTACCTGCTTATTTCACTATAATATTACACACACTTGTACCTGCTTATTTCACTATAATATTACACACACTTGTACCTGCTTATTTCACTATAATATTACACACACTCGTACCTGCTTATTTCACTATAATATTACACACTCATACCTGCTTATTTCACTATAATATTACACACACTTATACCTGCTTATTTCACTATAATATTACACACACTTATTAATTACCTCATAACTCTAAATTACATACCTCTTTAAGAATAACTTTCCTACGATAAGCGTTAGTACGAAATAACGTTTTATTAAAATAGAGTCCATCGCAACCAGTTAGGTTCGAACCCCATTCTCCGTCATTCTGCTATGTAATTTCTAAAGGGAACATGAAAACAAGGTAGTATTTGTTTTCTGTGTCGTTGGACTGAAACTCGGCTCAGCGAGGCGTGGCCCTTATGTTTCAGATCCATACGTAAGTTATACAACGTTCGCTAGTTAAACTAGAGAGGGCCCACCCCGGCCCTGAAGATCTGGTTGCTTGTTCTCGCCTGGATAGCGGGCTGAATGCAGGCAGACGCACGCCCCTTGCAATTAAAACGACGCCGTTGGGCTTTTTCCTCTGTTGTCTGTTGAAGATTACGTTCCGCGCCTCTTTAATGTGTGTCCGTGATCCTCAACTCCCTGCTTTTCTCTACGTGTGCTAAAAATAAATGTATAGGGTTCTACCCACGTCCACTCTTAATGTCTGTTCACGGTAGGAATTGACTTCTGAAAGGCCTTTTTTCCTACCATAAATCTATTATATAGTAGGATATTGGTAGGAAAAAAGACCTTTCAGAGAATAATTCCTACCGTGAATGGAGTTTAGCTTCGCTCTCTATGGTATATTTTCTAGTACATTTCTAGAGTCCTTGGGAACAATAAAAATAACCCATACCAACAGATCGTTATCAAACTTCAGTCATATTGATAACCTCAGTGACATTCTATTAGATTAATAGTAATATTACCCTTCTTGGTGGCGTATTTTCCACTCCGCTGCCACGCATATGCGGGGTCACTTCCTCTATATTCAACCCTCCCAACTCCTAGCCCACTAGCGTGATTAGATCCTAACTTAAGCAAATAAGCCAAATGGGTTGTAAGACGCGGTGCTAAGTAGGCCTTTTATTAATAGTAATAGTCGGTCATACCATCTCTTTCGAGTGAAAGCTGCATCTCACATGACCTGACTTATGAATATATATAGTAGCTTTTCTAACATTTGTAATGGTCAGATTCTCTTATTCCAATCGTGGTCCTATTATAAGCTCTTACACACTCTTCACTTTATATTTAACTACAAGCACACGCATTCCAAACCCTTCCTTCACCTCTGACAAGACTTGTATTAATCACATCTTGTGAATGTGTGGAATGCCAGTCCTTTACCGTGATTCGGATCCCACGTTAAACTGTAGGTCCTTCATTTCATCTCACAATCACCCTACCATTACACATTAGCGTAAGTGCGTATAACCCGAACGGGTAGTAAGACGCGGTGCTAATAATAATAATAATAATAATAATAATAATTGATAATAATAATGTCCTTTAAAAGAAGTGGCCACAGTCCACTTACTTTAGATTTTAAGAAAAGATCTGTACATATTTTAACACATAAATTTGACCACCATCATTTCACGAAATAATATAAATGACTAGAGCTCAAGAATATTCTAAATTTTTTTTTAAAAAACTTAATAACTTAGTGGGTTGAATCCTCAAAAGACCCAGAGAATAATACTTTAAAAATAATAACTAAAAGCACATTCCTAAGAGGTCTGTTCAATTAGGCTTAATTTATTTTGATTTTGGGGGTTTGAATTTTTTTGTAAAGTGTTTGGCCTTTTGACAACTCTTGTCTTATCGCGTGTGTTTTGAAAACATTTTAATTTTTAATAAATGATCAGAAATGTATCTTAACTCGATAGCCTGTCTATGAGAGAGTCGCGCTCCCGGGACTCACAGACATCGCCAAACTCCGGACATGAGGTTTGAACAGACATTTTGTTAACTACTAAGACAAAGATGTAATTAGACTGCTGTTCAGAAGTAACAGAGGGTCATGTTCCGTAATAACCGGTGTGTAGCTTTCTGTGACTCACCTGGTGACGTCACGACCATTACATTCCCCCCACTTTGAAGCAAGAATACCACACCTCACCTACAGCTCTAAACTTCGTAGTTACTTTTCTTTATTCTACTATAGAGAGTAGGAGAATTTGGATCTTTAAAATCATATAATCATATTAGAAAAAATAGAACTTTAATAAATAATTTTTAAATAACTAAAACGACTGAAATGTAGATGTTGACATTAAAGAATACAGAAACGCATTTAGATGTAATGTCGGTCGGGTCTAATATTGTATCAATTCTCGGTTGACCTGGTGGGCTCTATGAGGGCAGGTCCCTTGAGTGGTCTTTTGTACGGGGCTGGACTATTTACACATCTGGAGTAATCACTAAATGAAAATAAAATTTATTGTTTAGAAAGGTTTAATAGAATCTTTTTTCCTACTTAGATCAATACATATTTTTATATTAACCAATTTAGTCCTTCCTTCATTGTACCGTTCTCTTAATATACTTATCCTTTTGGTTTGAATCCAATCAAGGTTGGATATTTCACTCTTGAATTGTAGTCCCTCCCACTGATCATTGCTATATTTGTTCTATAATTAATTTAGACTAAACTTGAGTAGCTTGCCTAAACAATATCAATGTCTTCTTAACTAAACCTTAAATAACTAACAAAAAACTAATACTTATGTCTGGAATTAAATACAGGCTAAGTTAGTAATAGTATATAAAATCATAATGTATTTAGAAAGTGTACGGTGCCCCAAATATAATGTTAGTAAGAATTATATTATTACATTTCTTTAATAATGACACTTAACTCACTCTTGCCCTAAGACAGTTATTATACAGACGTTGAACTTCTTAAATGTTTTTTCATGCATTGTTGGATCAAAAAAGTGGTATTTAAAAAAAAAAGAGTATGTAAGGAAATATTCGGTCATTTTATTCTACTTTACCCAATCTAAGGTTCACATAACAATTTGATTAACAATAATAAGTTCCTCCATTGGAACCTGTTTTGCCATCTTTCGTTCAACCGTATCTTTATATATAAGATCATTTTTTCGAGCACGAGATTAATATTTTCGTAGAAGCTATGCATGAAGGTTTCCATAAACTATCAGAGTTTCCACCCACCAACAAACTCGTAATTTATCCTCTAAATTATAAGTGATTTCATCCGGGCGGTTGAAGCCGTCGCATTCATTGTTGAGTGTTGACCCTACTATCGTTTTATTTTAATTTCTTTCTTAGGGTGGGGATGTGACAGGGACTAGAACCAAATTATTTCACACCCCTTTCATGGACAGAGGCAGTAACGAATGGGTGCTGAATAAGTGTGGTTTGAAAGGGAATACAGTAGGTCTATATTAAAGACTCATCTTATGTTGGTTTGGCCATGTTGAGATGATACATGTGGATCAAGTGACGTAGCTAAAATATTAAGGTAGAGGGTGGGCCATGTTGATAAATGTGTGAAAAAGATACAGTTAGGAGTTTTAAAAATAAAAGAGCATGTACGGCTTGGTATATGGATTTTGTTGAAGGGGAGGAAGTATGCAAGGATAGGGAAGTGTGGCGAACGTTAGTGAGGAAGGATTAAGTAAGAACTTGTTTTTTGAAGTATATGCACAGTTTCCGGCCTCTCTCGTAAGTGAACGGTGTGATTATATGTGTGTATGTTTTGTGTAAATTCTCCTTTTGCCCTGAAGAATATCAAGCTCAACCTGACGGACTACACTATATCTGACATTATAAGATGGGGCCACAGTGTGTTGGTCAAAGTGATACTGTAACCTTTAGGGTAAACGCGATGTACCTTACCCTAACAAACAAAATTGAAGCATCTAACCAACAATCCTGCAAAATTTAAACAAAATTTACTTTTTATATGCATACATCAAGTCAACGACAACTATAAAATAATATTAATTCTATGCCGTAATTCAGACAACTAAGTGGCTACAGATAGGGAAAACATGAACAAGTAAATGGACTTTTTTGATGTCTTAGAAAAGAGAGTAATAATCGGTGAAATTTACAAACAATAAAGACAAAATTGGTAAATGTAAAGGACTTAGCTGAAAATTAAAAATGATCCATCCAAGCCCTAAAATAAAAGTGAGATCTTTTGTTTCTCGCATATTAAACTAATTAATTTCCTGGATATAACACCATTCTAACATTAGAGGACTGTTTTGTGTTTGTTTTTATACTACAGTGCCACAAATAATACATTGAGCACTGGAAAATATCTTATAACATGTTTGTGTTTAGCAGCTGCTTGGCCTTTCTAAAAATTATAATCAATGTTATAAATAACAAACCGTCATTCACCAAGTAAAACTGATTTAGGCAATTTCCGTTACCAAATCAACTTTTTTTTAACTCAAAGTTATGGCTAATGTGACAATCACTTCTCCAAATCTAATATCTATCTAAAGAAGGAAGGATTAGAGCTGGTTGCGTGGTTGATTGTGACCTCACAGTGGCGATTGCCGTCAAATTTAAGGGAGATATAAGGTTACATGTGGAGATGGGCTTTACTCAATGTTATTCATGTTTGACAAATATTCTACCCAGAAAATTTCTTACTTTCGCTTTTGCTTTCCAAAGTGATGATATTTTTTTAATAGTTTACACACACACACACACACACACACACACACAAAATAATATATTATCACTTTACAAAGCTTAAAAGAAATTAAATAAGTCTTCCAGAGCAAAAAATCATGAAATAAAATCAATTAAATATATTTGTTTCAACTTAAACCATTGAAAGGGCTAGAAAATTTTAAATATAATCCTTTTTGACTTGTTCTCTGCAATTCTTACATTTTCGTGACCCCTCGGCTAGTGATAGTATTGTGATCGTCAAACAAATCAAATTTGAAATTTTGACTCTCTCAACATACCTTTTTTTTTTCGTTGTTGTTCGTCTGTCTATATTTATATTGTCTAGATACAAATTACGAAAACGTACTATCTTGGGTTTTCATAAGGTTCTCCAAAGGTTTTTTTGGGAATTTTATCACCAACCCAAAACTGAAGCTTAGTTTACATTGTGGGGGAAGCTTTCTCGAAATTGGTTCTTGCGAATGCTATTTAAACTCGTACGCAGGCACTACTTAGCACTGCAAACAAAATGCTGTATCTCATTTTTCCGGTAAAATGGCTTCATGCGTGATTATTTCTTCAACTATTTGAGATGCGGAGTACTTTATTATTGCAAAATCTTATCACTATTAAAAATAAAACACTTTTATTTGAAATATATTACTATAAAACCAAGAGTTTCTGATCTATTGGCAAATATATTTATTAATATTAATGTATAGGATATTAAAGAGATGTTCCTTTTTTACAAGATGTATTCAATTTATGCTCTTTTAATTTTTCCATTATATTTCTGCAACACTTTATTTTATTTCGGTGCATATCTTACAAGTTATGAGTAAATGTTTCCTTAGATAATGTAGCTGCGTGCCATTTATGTTTAGTGTACTATATGTAGACTTATTCCTTAAATGATTAACTATAAAACAAATACCCTTTATCAATGTTTAAACAATAAACTAGCTGTTTTATAACTTTAAATAAAATGTAATCATACATGGCCTACAACCAAGGAAAAACTGGAAAAACCAGAATATTTTGATATAATGAAAAACCTAAAAAATATATAAGCATTTGATTTAAATAAGGGAAAATCAAAGTATTTTGTTATTTTACTAAATATATATAAAATTCACAACTAAACAATAGCTGGACCCAGATATAGATTCTAATTTAACTTATATCTTAAGTTTTTGTGTTGTGACAACAGGATTTTATCATTAAATTTCTATCTCACAGCTCATAGCTATAACCCTATGGTTTTAATTTAGTATAGTTCTTTATATTTCTCTGGTAAAATAAATATGTTTTTTGACAATCGATTTTTTTTTCTGTAATGAAAAAAAACATAATCAGAGGCACTCTAAATCTGTTGATTTTTTTTTTTACCAACCTTCTTCACCTCTGACAAGAAGTGTATTAATCACAACATGTGATTGTGAGGAATGCCAGGCCTCCACCGTGGTTCGGATTCCACGTTAAACTGTAGGTCCTCCATTTCATCTTACAATCACCCTACCATTACACATTAGCGTAAGTGCGTATAACCCGAACGGGTAGTAATACGTGGTGATAATAATAATAATCTTTTCTTATTACTCTTATTAATTACTGATAAATTAGTTCAATAAGACGCACATGTTACGGTATATCTTTCGAGTAGTATGGTGGCCTCTTTTAAGATTTCAAGATGTCAATACCTGGGTACCTGTGCAGAGATATTTAAATTAGTTCGTGCCACTGGAACTTTCAACTGTTACTGGTAGTTCGCACAACATCAGACCTAAATTGTGCTCGGCTCTTTTCCAAACACCTAATTAGTTTGTTATAAGTAACACTTTTATTTTTTATTTTTGGTAGAATAATAAGCACCTATGTATTTATGTATTTGAAATATATCTTTACGAATAAAAATATATTTAGTACAAATAAAATTTATTTTAGTAGAGCTACTGTATTCAAACCATTAATATGTGCAGGTTTTTTCTTCTCATTTTGTCTTTTCACCTAATATCTCGGCTTGTAGTCAATTCTCAAACTCCAAAATTTTGTGTTTAATACTTTTATATATTAATAGTGTGGACTATAGTCTAAGATTGTTATCTAGTCCCTCACCTGAGATATTAAACTTTGAAAATGACAATTTTTTCAAATTTGAAAAACATGAAATAATGAATTTTTGTCTTAAAAGAGGGAGGCAGTTCTCGGGTTTGAAATTTGGTGTATGAGGACAAGTAGTTTATGTCTGCATGTATACACAATTGTAGCTTCTTGACTCTCTCCATTAGTGGAAATATTTTCCCCTGAAAACAGTATTTTTATTTAAAAAACTGAAATTTGGTCAGAAAATGCATCCTTTAGAATTGAGATTAGGTTAAAATGCTACATAAACAAACTTGTAGCCCTTTACTTTCCAAACGAAATGATTTTTCACTCTGTATGATTGAAAACACAGATGCCGAGATATTTTAATTTCTGTAAAACCTTAAAATTGCAAAAAAAAATGTAGAGCCACTATGCGAAAAACAAAAAATAAAAATAATAATAGTCATATTTGAAACTAGCAACATGAAAGGGTAATTTAGAAAAAAAACTTATTTAAATAAATGTTCGATTGACTATTTTGTTTTTCTGGACCATTTTATGTGGACTGACCATAGCCAAACAGTCCCTCACTGCTACAGCCATCATAACAGAGTGTGGAAGTTAGTATCCAAACAGTCCCTCACTGCTACAGCCATCATAACAGAGTGTGGGAAGTTAGTATCCAAACAGTCCCTCACTGCTACAGCCATCATAACAGAGTGTGGGAAGTTAGTATCCAAACAGTCCCTCACTGCTACAGCCATCAAAACAGAGTGTGGGAAGTTAGTATCCAAACAGTCCCTCACTGCTACAGCCATCATAACAGAGTGTGGGAAGTTAGTATCCAAACAGTCCCTCACTGCTACAGCCATCATAACAGAGTGTGGGAAGTTATTATCCAAACAGTCCCTCACTGCTACAGCCATCAAAACAGAGTGTGGGAAGTTAGTATCCAAACAGTCCCTCACTGCTACAGCCATCATAACAGAGTGTGGGAAGTTAGTATCCAAACAGTCCCTCACTGCTACAGCCATCAAAACAGAGTGTGGGAAGTTAGTATCCAAACAGTCCCTCACTGCTACAGCCATCATAACAGAGTGTGGGAAGTTAGTATCTAAACAGTCCCTCACTGCTACAGCCATCATAACAGAGTGTGGGAAGTTAGTATCCAAACAGTCCCTCACTGCTACAGCCATCATAACAGAGTGTGGGAAGTTAGTATCCAAACAGTCCCTCACTGCTACAGCCATCATAACAGAGTGTGGGAAGTTAGTATCCAAACAGTCCCTCACTGCTACAGCCATCATAACAGAGTGTGGGAAGTTAGTATCCAAACAGTCCCTCACTGCTACAGCCATCAAAACAGAGTGTGGGAAGTTAGTATCCAAACAGTCCCTCACATCTACAGCCATCATAACAGAGTGTGGGAAGTTAGTATCTAAACAGTCCCTCACTGCTACAGCCATCATAACAGAGTGTGGGAAGTTAGTATCCAAACAGTCCCTCACTGCTGCTACAGCCATCATAACAGTGTGGGAAGTTAGTATCCAAACAGCCCCTCACTGCTACAGCCATCATAACAGAGTGTGGGAAGTTAGTATCCAAACAGTCCCTCACTGCTACAGTCATCATAACTGGGTGTGAGAAGTTAGTATCCAAACAGTCCCTCACTGCTACAGTCATCATAACAGAGTGTGGGAAGTTAGTATCCAAACAGTCCCTCACTGCTACAGCCATCATAACAGAGTGTGGGAAGTTAGTATCCAAACAGTCCCTCACTGCTACAGTCATCATAACTGGGTGTGTGAAGTTAGTATCCAAACAGTCCCTCACTGCTACAGCCATCATAACAGAGTGTGGGAAGTTAGTATCCAAACAGTCCCTCCCTGCTACAGCCATCATAACAGAGTGTGGGAAGTTAGTATCCAAACAGTCCCTCACTACTACAGCCATCATAACTGGGTGTGAGAAGTTAGTATCCAAACAGTCCCTCACTGCTACAGCCATCATAACGGGATGTGGGAAGTTAGTATCCAAACAGTCCCTCACTGCTACAGCCATCATAACTGGGTATGAGAAGTTAGTATCCAAACAGTCCCTCACTGCTACAGCCATCATAACAGGGTGTGGGAAGTTAGTATCCAAACAGTCCCTCACTGCTACAGCCATCATAACAGGGTGTGGGAAGTTAGTATCCAAACAGTCCCTCACTGCTACAGTCATCATAACAGAGTGTGGGAAGTTAGTATCCAAACAGTCCCTCACTGCTACAGCCATCATAACAGGGTGTGGGAAGTTAGTATCCAAACAGTCCCTCACTGCTACAGCCATCATAACAGGGTGTGGGAAGTTAGTATCCAAACAGTCCCTCACTGCTACAGCCATCATAACAGGTGTTGGAAGTTAGTATCCAAACAGTCCCTCACTGCTACAGCCATCATAACAGGGTGTGGGAAGTTAGTATCCAAACAGTCCCTCACTGCTACAGTCAGCATGTTGAGGTGTTGTCCTTGTTTTATCTATGGCTAGCATGTAAAGTTCAGGTAACCTAATGTGCTCATAATAATTTCACCCACCGACTTGTAGTTTGCATTGCCAAAAAGGGACACCACGTTGAACACGTTGTGTAATGTCATTTTATTGCCCTTACACTATTTTTGATGTATTTTATTTTTTTATTTACTAAAACACGTAAAAGCACTTATATTTGCTTTCTTTGTATATCTGTGTGTTTACCTATGCGCCTTTATGACCACCCTCTAGACAAATAATCATATTATATTCGTTTTACATCCACGATATGTGTTGTTTATGATGTGTCCTTTAGTTTTCGTGAATTTGTAGCTTTAGCCTGTTTATTAATTTCTTAACGAACACATTTTTTTAATATTTTAAAAATATGTCATTCAGGGGAAAGCTGTCCTAAACTGACTATCACTTCATTTTTGGATTACTCCATCTTATAAAATAGCTTTTTGAAATTCAATATTTCCAACTTAATCCAAACTAATTATAAAAGCATTCAAATGATCACTAAACAATATCAATAGAAAATACATTTAATTATTTGCTAAAATAAATATTTTGACAAAACGAGCGCACTACGTCATTTTATCCTTATTGTGTCTTGGTAAAATGACATATATAAACATTGATCGCAACACAACCGATTTGTCCCTTATGATTAAGGTGGGATGGAAGGGGACGCGAGAAAAGACCAATGTTTTTGCTCTTTTTATGGAAACACTTTTTTTTTGCCAAAATAAATAAAATATTGCTCCAGTACAAACATAGATTTTAAATTTGGTTCACATGTAGATATCAACAGTTGCTGTATATCTGTCATGAACAAGGCGGAATTAGATCAGAATCTTTTTTAATGAAGATAAAAAGTTGTCATTAAATTCCAGGACACGCTTGATAGATATTCAACAACTTTTGATATCACCACGTGAAGAAATTAAATTCTATATTTCTTCTGGAGAAATATTTGATTTATTTTGACCGAATAAATATTTGATATAAAAACAGTAGAGTCAGACACTGGCCTTTATTCGCGAGCCCTTCTATCCCACCTTAAGGCGGTGTAACATAATTAATGGTATTATGGTTTGAAAATATCACACATGTTTTGCCCACTTAGCAAGGTCGACACACTGGCTATGAGCCGTTATTCAACAAATTGATCGTACTATCTATGAGTATCTTGTTCTTGAAGGTAAACTATATACGTGCATTTAAGGCAATCATAATAATCAATCGTCACCGGTGTATTGGTCGTATTTATATATTTCTTAACTTCCAAACTCTAATATTTTACGAGCTTTTTCTCGATCATAGAAAATAATGTCTTCATTTTAGCTAATTCCTCGGTTTGTTTTATTTTTTGGTTGTCAAGGAGGCCAAACAATCTACGTGTCTGTGTTTCTTTTTCTAATTTTGGTATGTCTGAAAGAATTAGAGAAACTTGGTCCAGCGAAATCTTAGGTATTTTGTGTAGTAGGTGAGTGACACTTATCTATTATGTGGCTGGTTGGGGTTTGTTTCTAGAGAGGTTGAAATAAATACCTCAATTTTATTAGAATCTACAAAAATGTTTTATTTTTATCATTTACAATCCTTCAACGAGTCCTAGTCGTGGGCCTATTTTCACTAGAATCATAAGGAATAAAATAATTAAGACATCCTATACGGTTAAATGACAAACTATCGTTTTACCCTAAACAATGTACGCCATTTTACTCTAAATCAAAACCTATTAAATAATTTAACAATACTCTATGCCAAATTAAGTTAAATAGTAAATTTCATGTCTAAAATATAACTTGCTACACTTGAAATAACACAAGTAATGGATTTATTAAAAATGCTCAGGCTTACCCTTTATTATGTTTTTTGACGATGCGTCTTCTTCATTTGTTAACAGAAAATCCATTAGTAAGATAAGTTCACTGCCAGCTTAGGCTCGTTACCCAACTGTCGAGAGTATGGTCATAGTAATATCTACACTTTGTTTATCATGATAGCAATATCGAGCCGTACAACACATTTGGTCACAATCAAGAGGAGTTTTAGGAAAGGTCACACTAACTAGGGTTGTACAACTAGCAGAATTAAAATAGGGATTATTTTTGTTCAGTGACGCATTTTTCAAATTTTTAGAAGCAGCTTATAATTATCTATACTAATCAGTCTAATATTTCACAAATGATATTTGGCTATTTGCCTTGACACGAGCAGGAATTGGCTCCGGTGTCGTGTTATTTGAAGTTGTCATGACGTTAGGCTGGAACACGTGTTGACAGCGTGAGTTACGTGTTTGCCTCATATTACAAGGTAGGGGTGGGGTTGAACCGTAGCTCGAGGGGTTTGTGTGTAACCCCCTCTCATGTTTGTACGTTCTAATGGGTTCGTTCTTAATTAAGGTTGTGGGAGTGGAGGCTTCAGGGACGTAGACCATGTTTGCTGTTATTTGCGTTATTGTGCGGCTGGAATATCATGGGTACCAGTGTCCATCTTAAAACAACTGTTTAATTGAATCGGACATTAGAAGATGTGAAAAAAAAAAATCCCGGTGCAATTGATTGCGAATTGAACCCCGATATTTTGAGTCATGTACACTACTGCCTGCCTAAGCTAGTTTTATATGCATGTATTCATTGGTTTCACAGGTCGTAGCGTTCTATTCTGACTTAACTTTAGTACAAGCAAAATCTGTCCCAGACCAATAATTTTAAGGCAACTCATCCAATTTCTCAGTATAACATTTTCTAAACCCCATGCTATTAAAATCCAAGACCCTTAAGCTGTCACCCATTAAGGCGCGCCTTGCTCCCGAGAACAAATTTCCGTTGTCTTGTTCTTAGGAAATCAAATGGTGGAACGCGCCGCATAGCACGGGGCAGCCTTTTGGAATTTTTGTACGGGGAGACTCGAGGTTTCTAGAGAATAATTATTTCCTTTCGGCGCGTCGCGGCGCACCTGTGTGGGCGGGGGTAGAGGACGGTTCCCGTGGGGGGAAATGCGCTCTCTTGTCATTCTGACACCATTCGTGGACAGTGGTTTAGTGCCGGCATGTCTCGAACTTTTGTGTTGTGGGCTTTGAGCGCTTTGTATTCTACACTTACTGTTTGATGATTTTGATAAGTAGATGTACATTAGATTGAGGTAAAAATTAATATTGCAAACATCGAAGTCTTTATTGTGTTTTTCCTTGTAGATTCAATTAATTAAAAATAAAGGAGAAAAGTGATAAACAGAAGGTTAATATTTACTAGAGCATTTTTGCCAAATTAAATCCATCATCTTCAAAAAACTTAACTTAGCAAATAATAAGCATCACTTCTCAAACACAATACTGCTATGGGCAATTGAAGCCATTTAAGCGAGTTAATCACTCTACACTGTGCTCAGATCTTTTAAATTAATGGCGTATTTTTTGTAGGTTTATTATTAATTACAGAATATTACAAACTATATGACAGCTCTCATTCCAAGTGCCACAATAACTTGGTAATGTTTCGCACGTCGGTCCGACGCCGTTCGGCACGTGGCGCCTTATTGGGAGACTAGCTTTATACTCATGATGTATACACCATTTGATCCAAAAACTACACTGCCCGAAGTTACATTAGCGCTTTTGAAGGGTGTATTTGATTCTGACCTGTAAATTTGAATTCTAGCACATGTAATCATTACTCATTATACTTGGCCTTTCTTTTAAATTACCCTTTTCATTTTGACACCACTTAAATAAGTATTTTTTATACCCTTGTGGAAAGTACTATGCATCTTCAATTCCCTTCATTGTTTATACTAACTGTTGGATCATTGGCTCACTCCCATTAGTTCCCAACTCTACCGCACACTGCGCCATGTGTTCACTAGTGTTGTTCTTTGGCGTAGTTTTTCCTCCATCCTACTGTTCACTAGCCCTTTATTCTTCCATATTGTTGTTAAATGGCATTGTTTCATCTGTTGCCCATTTTCTTGTTATTATAATAAATCCCAATATCCCTCTTCCTACACCAATGTAACGAGTGATCTGGGGGTAGTGGGTCGTTCACATGTCACCTGCTTGGGTGTCGTATTAATTGAACTTAACCTGGATCTCATGATACATTTAAAAATAACAATCAATTATTTGCGTAATGTCTGTTTATAAAAAAACAATTTATATTATACAATTTATATTGATTTCCTAAGTAAATAAATAAATAAATAAATCCATGTATACTTTTTGTTTTCCCATTTAAAACAGATTGAAATAGAAAAATGCTAATGAAAATATTTCATCAAATTTATTTACCTGTTTTGAAAATTCCTTACAAATAATGAAAGATTCCTGAAGATGTTAATCAAATAAAAAATAAACATATATATATATATATATATATATATATATATATAAAGAGAGAGAGAGAGAGAGAGAGAGAAGGGAAATTTAGAAAAAACTAATATTTTTTTCAGCAATATGCACTATATAAACTATAATCTAAGCTTTGTCGAAATAATTATTCCTGACATTGATTTGCTCACAGCCTCAAATCGCCTTCCTTCCCCTTTTCCCTCATACATCGCAATAAAATAGTTTAATACCACTATAGAAGCAACTGTCATCTAGTTGTGGCGTCATTATTGAAAGCGACTTAAGGCAACATAAATTGTGCAAATCTAATCAATATGTGAGCTTACAACTTTTTGTTAAAGTGCCATAGTATTCTCTACAGGGTTTTCAGGATGTATTTGCTACAACTTTCAATCCCTTCATCCTTGGCCAACAAAACCTTGCTCGCTCATTAGCCGGAGTTTGTCTTCAAGTTTCCTCGACGGCGGTTGGGTAGGGGGGGGGGGGGCTAAACAAGCAAAGCCTAGTTTCAGTTGTTTTAGGAGAAAGTCTTGTTCTCCGATTCGGATTGCAACAAGTTTGTTGAATATTGCGGTGACATCTGTCGTCAAGAAGAGCTCCTCTTAGCCCACAAGAACGACTTGGCTCTGGGCGAGTGTGTCGTCGGCTGTTGTTAAAACTGGTAAAAGGATGATGGGGTGAGAGGAACTACTTCTCACAGCGGCCATGTTATCCCAGCGTATTATCGCCTTGCCAAACTGGAGAAGTTGGTTTTTGTTTGCTCTTAGTTTTAGAGGTGCAGATGTCGCTAAGTTAAACTCCCTTTTAGTTTAAGCTCTGTATTGATTTTTTGCCGAAATATTATCTGACTGAGGAAAACTACTGTTCATGTCTTAATACTTTTAACAAGACGAACTTTGCCATTAAATTGAAACTGATGGTCATGTTCCTTTTGACAAACATCACTTATATCAATCAATAGGTAGCAAAAAAAAAAATGTTAAAAAAGTTACTAATAGTCCACAATTTATGTTTTAGTATATAGCTACACTTAAGCAAGATTGATCTAAAAGTTGGGAACGTTTGGAAAGTCCTCAAGTTTATGTACAGGGAAAACTTGTAGATATTTTAAATTGATTAAAAAAAATGCACCTTCACATTTAATTTCTTTGTATAAACTATTTCCAGCTTCTGTATCGACATCATTATTATTTGGTATTGTGATCATGATTCCAAGTATTGTGCCCACGTAAACTTTTTAATCCCACAATATACCCTCTGTTTGATAAAGTCCTCAATCATTTGGTTAGATTTATTATAAAATTACTTTCAATAATCGATGAACAAGAATGGTAGAATCTACATCACGCGATTCAAAACGTCTCAACTCGGCACCTTTTGGATGATGCAGTTTTCATTTAGAAAAATGATTTACGCTGCAATATGCTATACATTTTTTAAATATATTTATTTAATGTTCTTTAGTATCCGCCTCAGAGGCGTAGTTAGCTAACATGCTAGTTTCTTGTTGAGCTAGATTGCTGAGGACGGAGATATTGAGGTTCGAATCTCCTTGGGTGAACTGGGGATGATTTTCCCTTAAATTGTTTTCCACTCTTCCACGCAAATGCTGGTTCATTTCCTCTATATTCAACCTTTCCAATTCCTAACCTATTAGCCGAACGTGTGTTAAGGCGCGGTGCTAAATAAATAAATAAATGTTCTTTAATAGTTTCGACTCAACATTAAAGTTGATATGTTTACTATTACTCCACCTTACTTTCTCCCTTTGAAAGTTAAAATACTTTTGATTTTGTAATGTCATCAAATGATCTACAGTACATTTTTCTCATCCTTTTAAGTGGTTGGATGGCTTAACGCAGAGGTAGTCGTCTTGCGCCACTCATACCACAGTGGCACGCAAAGAAAGGAGTTTTTGCATTTAAGGTGCGGCAGAAGAGAGTGCAAGTATTTTTACAGTTTTTATAGAATATAAAATTCTAGGTGAAAATAAATCAAACAAGACTCCAGTAACAACATAGATTTTAGTTTTCTGCACATGCTAATATCAACAGATCTTGAATATCCATCAAGGGTGTCCTGGAATTCTGTCAATACTTTTTAAATAAAGAGAAATTTTTTCACAACATTCCAGGACACCCTTGACGGATATTTAAGATCTGTTGATATTAACATGTGCAGAAAACTAAACTCTATGTTGCTACTGGAGAAATATTTGATTTATTTTGGCCAAAAAAAGTAATGCTCTAAAAACTGTAAAATTACTCGCGCTCCCTTCTTCCGCACCTTAAGGTCGCCTTGAACTAAATAAATCAGATCATATTTTAATGATATGTGTATAAAAAGTCTCTTTTAACTTGTTGTTTCAATAATGTTATTTCAAAAATATTTGCCAAAACTTTAATGAAATGAAAATGAATTGTTTAAGATTCGTTAATCAAATCATTCGGCACTAAATATGAGCTTATTTGAAACTGCCATATTTTTAGACCAATTGGAACAAAAATTATATTCTTTTCAATCGTTTGGATGAACGTACGGTACTTTGTTTACATGTTTAAAAGAGTGTATATCAATCGTTTTGGACACATTCTTCCACTCAACATTTCTTATACAAGTTGTCTTGAATGTCATGTAACAAGAAACTCACACATTTTATGTGATTATTGAGAAATACTTATTTTGCGATTACGGTATAATTTATCCAAACTTCTCATGCGATGATAATAGGTATGGGGGTGCAAAGATTCTAAAACTTCATCTTTAATTTGGATCTTTGACTTCGATTTGAAAATAAAATTTCGGATTCGTCAATTACGAAGCTTTGCCAATAAAAGTAGGCCACGTGAAGTTAAAGAAAACATTTTTTATTTGTGACATTTGGTGTTCAAATGAATAATGTGAATGTGAGGGTACAGCCATAATATGGAGATGATACTCTATTAATGGCTGAGAACGAAAGTGACTTGCAGAATGGATAACATCTTTTGAATGTGGTGACAGGGAGAATGATTCTTTTTTGAATATCTCTGAAACTTTGGTTATAGTTTTTGATAAGGGCGTATCAGGAAATTATTGTACGGTTAGTATAAATGGAAAACTGTTAGAGTAAGTAAATGATTTTGTGAATTGGCAGAATATTCTGTGAAATTGAAATTATATATTGTGAAATCGTCAAACGACTGAATTTATCTCGGAGACTAGTAGGATGATAGGTCATGTAAGAAGTGGCTAAATTTTCTAGATGGATATCTTTAAAAAAAGAAACAATATGTATATCTGTATATATGTATGTATGCTTATGATTTGTTCTATACTAGTCTAGTCCCTTTCACAAATATGACGTTTTATCTTGTATCACGTATGTGCAGACTTATTTGCAGGAGACCCAAATGAAACGTAAATAGTTCTTTTGACGGGCCAAATTCTTTCATTTATTCATTTTTCTTGTAAATGCACTAAAATAAATGAATAAAAATACATAATAGACTTAATTAATGATTTTAAATGTATTGATAATTTCATTCAATCAGGAATATCTTAGTTGATAAGTATGTTTTAAGTTTTTTCAATATATTTATATGATGGGGTGTGAGATAAGTGAAGCTGTTGATAATCTGGTTTAAACTTTGAGGAGGTGATTCTCAATAGAGAAGACAAATGTTCATCATTCATCATAGAGTCGGTTTCTAACATAACTTTTCATAAGTTTCATGCGTAGAAAGAATATTTTCGCTTGAATATGAGGGATGATGCCAATATTAGATATCGTGCATTGTTCCGGGAGTTGGAGAGGCTGGCTTGCTGCTTGTTTTCGTCTCGTCTCGCCGCGCTGCTCTAGGAATGGGTGGCAACGTAACACGTGTGGGCCTTAGTTTGCTCATCATTGTGTTATATCTCATTTGTAATAGTAACATAACCCCTCCTATTGTCGAAAGGTCTATTATGTCACCATCACAAATCGCAGTAGACGAGACTTTCGATGGCGGGAAGATTGGGTAGTGAGACTGGGTGTAAAATATAATCAGGTGAATTATTTTCTCAAAATTAAACTTAAAAATATGGTGAGGCTAGTAATTATGGTTAAGTGAATTTTGTCCCCAATGCGATAATATTTAACATTGGTTTGAGTAGGAGGTAATTTGATCTTCTATACTGAGCAATGCTCTTCCAAATGTGAATCATGAACAATATAAAGTTAAACTAATTTCTTTGGATTAATTTCCCCTTTCCATTATTTAAAAAAACAAATAAGTAATAAAGGATTGTCAACAACCCGGTATTCTCTTGCAATCAAAATTCGTTACTGGAGGATTAAAGTCCTCCTTGCGGATGTTTGTTCCGTTCAACCTAGTACGTACAAGTCGAAGGTCTGATTAGTTTTCGACCAGGGAATTATCCTCGTTGTTGATGCTTTCCTCCTTTCTGCACATAACTCTCGCATCTACAAGGGACATATTTGAAATGCTTGTTTGTGCCACAAAATGTTCAAACCTTCACAATCTACTGACAGTTAAACTACTGTTTATTTAAGTGCAATTTAACAAAGAAAAAACACGTTGTTTTTCATATAGGTCTGCTCTAGCACTCCAGTTGGCTATAATCTCTAAACCAAGCTGTTATCAGCGAAGATCGCACAATTTAAGGTTATATAATCGCATCACATTCTGTTGCCGATAGTAAATCCAGCCCTTGTGAATTGAATGTAGTTTTCCATACACAATTTTGACCGTGTTCCATTATTTTTTGTCCATGATAATGGTCTTAACTTTCTTTTAAACTACCATCCTTAACCCTAATTCTTAGAATAAGATACTTACAACTAACTTGTTGAACGTACTAATAATTTCACTATTAGAATAAAAGTTGATATTCATAGGTAGATTAAAACTTTATCCACACGTTAGCCCAAAATTTAGAACATATCTCCTCGTGACGCAGCAAAACCCAAGTTAGCAAAGAATTATGTTTACCCATAATTCTTTGCAACGCAAACTTAAAACATCTGAATATTATTATAATTCAATTTCTAATGCAAAAATGTATTTTAGAATATAAAATGAAACAAATCAACACAGAACGAGAAAATCTGACAATATTTTCATTAAACGAGATATTTAAAATAATTTGGCAACATCAGATGTAGCTGTCTGCATTGTATGCGCGTGTGCGTTTTGAATCGGCTGATTTTGAAATCAGATCGGTTTGTCTTCATAAATCTCATGTGTGAAGCTTAGATGGTTTCAACTAATGCAGAGCGGCTTTCGCATCGATTGCTTGTGATTTGTTTAAAACTCGTCAGTTTTATCTTATGTTTTTTTGTGAATATGTGAACGCACGTCAATAGTAAGAACTGTTATTCTGCTTACCTACAAAAAAAATTGTGAACAATTTCTTAGACACAAGATTATGCCCATATTTAATTCAGTGCAACTCACCTACTAGGCCCGTCCTCCACCGAGAAAACCAACGCGATGTGATCGCTGTCAACTGGTCACTTACTATAATTTGCCCTGTTTCTCGTCCGTCCAAACCCTTCCTTCACCTCTGACAAGACATCTTGTGAATGTGGGGAATGCCAGGCCTCCAGCCGTGGTTCGGATTCCACGTTAAACTGTAGGTCCTCCATTTCATCTCACAATCACCCTACCATTACACTATTAGCGTAAGTGCGTATAACCCGAACTGGTAGTAAGACGCGGTGCTAATAATAATAACAAGCAACTTAGAGCCTTGCACCGACTGTTCGGTTTTCTTGCGATGTGTCGCCCAGTGCTAAAGTCGCAGTCTCCTCGGTGGTCGAGTGAAGTATTGTTTAAATGAACAAGTTGCCTAGGTCTGGAGTGAATAAGATAATCATTCGGTTTTGGTCTCTTCGGTGGACGAAGGGTCTTAATTTACGTATTATCAGCAATCATGTCAATAAGGCCTATTCACAAATAAGTTTTTATATTTAGGGACACTCTTACATAACTAAATAATACAATAGGTCATAGTTTTCATCTATTTTAAAATTCAGATGCATATGCACATGGTAGGTATACTATTATTATTGCACTAAAAATGATGTTTTGTCTTTGAAAAAGAGCTCAAACATAAAACTTGGTTTTTAAAGATGTGATTTGTATTTGATAGATATAGGTTAATCAAAACACAAAATATGACCTATATTTTTATAAATATAAATTAGTCCCAGAAGTACCGCGGTAACGCTTTTATTTAATTCAAACAGACAGAAAAAAATATTTTCATTTTATTTATTTCAAACCCAGTTTTTAATAAATTAAAATAATATATTTCAAAAAATACAATTCCGGCTTTGAGACGCACATTTTTATACACAGGGGTTACTAATTTAAAAATTTCATACCTTTACATACAACAGATATCACACATGGCTCATGAAATGCAAACAAACTCTTCATTTTATTAATAAATATTTAACTTTTAATCTAAACTTGAACGAATTGATCGAAGGAGCATTTAAGAGGAAATGCACCTTTATTTGTTCTAAGTGGTAGTAGTAAACCATGTAGGAAAAAGTCGTTTTGTATAGTTCTTCCCAACTGGGATTTGAACCCCCCGTCTCTCAGTATGCGGATATTAAGTTTATTAAGTTGACCACCTATTTGGGAATGTTTTTTCATTGAATTAAATATGAAAATATATAGCGTGTGTATGAGGTCAGTGGGAACGTAAAAATATTAGAGGGATGGATACCAACAGAAACTTAACCTCATTGCAGCCTTTGGAATTTTACTCAGGACTTCCAGCTCAAAGGTTGGCACACTCGTCATATTGCTAACTCTGGTAGTTAAAAGTAGATGGCTACAATAACATACTTGCCTCGCCTCGGTGATTAGTGTTTAGTGTGCGTTAGTTGATAGTTTAGTGTGCGTGTGTTAGTGTCAACTAGCGACTGGCTAGTTGGGGCACTCCTGACCTACCAGTTCTTGTAACCGAGCCTTATATTATATCCTTATTGGCGATTCTTTGAGTGCCCTCGGCGGAGACAGACCTGTTTTTGATGCTGATGACATGTTGACATCATAGATAGGTTTACTCTGAAAATAAAGTATTATTTTCTGGAATTTCAAACTCTCATTTTTTCAATTTGGCTATTTTACCCCACTACCCTCTTCTCCCTTTTAATCGCGTCGAAATGCCACTATAAATACGCTGGAATCCAGTCTGCTACTGTAGATTATAACTTTTTTTTTTAAAATTCATCATTTGACGACATACATTCGTCACCACTAGACGTTTTTTTTTATAATGCTACCAAGCTTTGTAGGAATGAAGGCCCCGATAATCCTCGTACGGATATAAAACAATTCAAACTCGATGTTCTTGGCCATAGCCATGAATTTTACCACATTATTATGACTATTGATGGTTAAATTAAAATGAAGAGGGCGAATATACACAAAATAAATCATCATACATAATCCTCAATATGCGGCCAGTTTGTAACCCGGAGCCCGGGCTCATAACATCAATCTAAATGAGCAATACACACATTGATAAACTTTAAAGAAAAACTTAAATCTGGGAAAAACCCAGAACAAATTTTAAATACTAACCTTAACGTCTACGTTTGTTTTAAATATCGCTCTAGCATGTAGTCCTGATACAGTTCCCAACCTTCATCTGGTTTCCTATCCAAAATATTAAAGATAGTTTCCAAATATCTAATTAAACCCCAGTCTCCCGTTTCCCCTCCTTTTTGTTGTTACTGGACTATCCTCGCACCCGCGTTCGTTGCTTGAGCCGTTTTTGCTGTCTCCACGCCTGTGTGTATTCCGATCTCGCTTGAATGGAGAGAGTAGCTATTTAGAGCCGGAACGAATTCGAGAGGGAAGGAAACATCCCTGCATGTACCGTGCGTCTAATGGGTGGTCACTTTTAATGGTCCGAGTACATGCCCTTCGACCTCCTCTTGGTCCTCTGGCCATTTGCTAACCTTTTTACGTTTCTCTGCGCTCATGCAAAAATATATTTTTTCATTGTCACAGTTGTTCTGCTCTAAATGTTAATCGATATTGACAACGTTTTTTGTCACCTACTTTTGAGAAGATTGTTCCAGAGTGATGTGCTTAGTTTAAGTATAAATTCCTTTCCCTTCTATTATAAAACATAAGGGAATTTCACATTTGAACTTATTTAAATAAAAAGCTGCCGATTTAACTATAGTGTCGGATTCCCAATTATCAACCAAACGTTGTTAATTTTAATATTATGTAACAGTTTTAAACATCTTACGAGTGTGCATGTGTGTAAACACCTCTTAGGTGTTTTCGGTGTTTAAACTGTGGCATCATACAGCTAATACCTTTTTTTTCTGAGTGATATTTATTACCAACACTAATTTTTTAAGGAATCACACTCTATCGTTTGACAATATGAAAATGTATAATATAAATTACCAACCCCCTTACAATACTTCCTTTTACTTTCTTAAAGAAAAATATCCCAATTTTACCGTAATATTGTTCCGAACGAGGATCGAAGCTTAACTCTGTGGACAGAGATAAACTAATAAGTCAAATGAACGCAACAGTAATGTGAATAACTATTGACTTAGAACAGAATACTATTTGCAGGTAAACTTTCAGAACACGCGCTCCAAGGCGTAATACTTGCAATGGGTTAATTATCCTGTGACGGTGATGCTGGCGGAGTTTTCCACATTAGACTTATAATAATAGTCTATAGGCCTAGAAACATACACAGTGACAAAAAAAGAGAACATTTCCAAATACTTCTTACATTATTAAAATACACATAGCTTTCGTTGAAAACAAATTATTTTATTACATTGTGAGTGAGCTATGATATAAAACATGACCTACACATTCAAATTGTGTTTTAATTACTAGTAATTATTGACTACAAATTAGAACGCCCGTATGTTATCTACTTCCTGTGCATATTATTCACCGTCACGTTGTGCCTCGTTACTTTACCCACGATTTTATACATCGGGTTTAAAATAAAAACAATAAAAAAAAGTACGCCACCGCCGCTGGTGTCAAATGTTCACCTCGTCACGTGGTCACACCTCCCCTCTGCCGCTCCTGTCCACTTTTATACGGCCTTAATATTCTCTCTTCAGAAATATTCAGTTCTGTGAGGATCGGATTGTCTGATCAAAGCTCGTGTGTGAACACCGAGAAATAGGAACGTGCTTTCTCCACGTCTCGTCCTTTGTTCTTAACAGCTGTACTCTATGCTCGTCTCCACTGTCGTGGATTCTTTTGTTGATGTCTGCTACACGCTGGTGTTAACATACAACCGTTTCTACATTTTTCTCTGTGAATGCTACTTTGCTTTTCGGTGGGCTCCGTGTTAACCTGGGAAACTGGTAGCCCTTTCACCCCAGACTTGTTTGGTGCTACAGTTCGATACACGCTTCGAATTGTAATGCGGTTTTCTGTCGTATTTATTTAAAAAAAACTGTGAAATTTAGACAAGTTACGTCGTTTGACAATATAAAGAGAACACAACTAAAAATACTTTTTTTTAAATGAAAACTCAATTCCAGTTTTTCAATCTCACAGGAGTCAAGTAAAGGATACAGAAAACCGCACTTCGATGCAATTTATGGTTCGAGAGTAATCGGCCTTTATGTGGTCGATTACATTTTTAACGTGTTTTGATTTTGTTCTAGGATCCAATAGAATTGATGGCCAAGTATGACGATTAAATTTATACTTTATTTTGATAAAATCTAAACACCTAAAACCCTCACTCACATCTTCACTTTCTAATGTCTAGACTACAGTGAGGATGCGGCTAAGGGATTCTTTAACTTTACTTTCAAGAATTATATAAACATTTCTTTCTTTGGGCCTTACCTTGTGAACAATAACCGACATAAACCCATACATCACAACACAACAATCAATTACATATATTAATAATACAAAATTAGAAAACTTTTAGGATTTCGCTAAGAAGCTGAACCAATTCAATGTCATAAACGTTAAATGTAATAAAATATAAGCAAGTTCGCAATCAGATTAAATGTCAGTTTCTCGTCGGGTTTGCTGATCCTTAGGCGGTAGGGGTTCGAATCCCGTTTCATTGTTCTGAGGGTGGATTTCCTTCATGGTTTCACACTATCCCTCTAATTAAATGGCGTACGACCTTGATGGTGCGTAGAATGGGCCTACACCAGCTAGATGTTATTATTTTAGTAACAATAACCCCCCTCCCCCTCCCCTCGTCACCATTTCGTGGAGCTATCTTTGAATATATAAAGTTAGTTCAGATTGTATATATGTATAAAAATAACTTTAAAAAAAAAATCAGTTAGCTTATGGAGGGGAAAAAAAACCTTGATCAGTGTTTGGTTTTTGAAACTGAAGTTTTTCTAAGTAACGTTCTTTTAGGAAAATATTGCACAATTCTAGTATTATTAATAATTACTTTGTCATTAACTAACTTGCTATATAAATACTACCCTTCGGCTTAAAACTCAATACCTTCATCTTCCTTTTATATAAGTATTATAGGCAATAAAATTCACATATTTCAATACCTAAAATAACCTAAATAGCCTGAGCTATTTGTAGAACGTCTTCTTTAAATTTCATTTGGTATGATTATTAAGATAGAGAGAGTTTGGATTTTAATTTTAAATTTATACAAAATAAAATTTACACAACACCAAAACTGCATTTGATCTACTCATTTATCATAACGATTAATACAACTATACTCATTAAAAATATAACTACATATTTTATTATTTATCGTATAAAGAACTCGACTATGGAAGATAGTTCATTAAATGAACGTAAAAATTAGGGGCAGTGCTATTTTCGTGTTGAAACATGACTGCACAAGCAACATATAAGAAGAGAAACTTAAACTTTCGTCATATGTATCCATACACTAGGAAAATGCAAAATATAAGCTTACACTGTTTTTTGCTTATTCTTTACTGGTTAAATTTCCTCTTCTTTAAAAATTTACAAAGTCTAATAAAGTAGCATAGGCTTATGTTTACGAAATTAAATCTTGAGCTTATTGTGCAAACAAATAATAATTATTATATAAATAACATATTCAGAATAATTATTTGCACAAACTCTGTTCAGATTCTTTTTCCATTTTAAGAAAATAAACTCTGACTTGAATATGTAAAGTTTTCAGTATCGTAAACATTAAACATTTAATAAAATAATCAATAATAATCAATCTTTTTAAAATGATAACCCAAAACACGGCAAACTACGTCCAATAATTGACTGCTTATTCCTCAACCGCATCTCCTCCTTAACCCCCGCCCTCCCACCCTCAACTTTTAAACTATTATGCATTTTAGCTATATTCATTTTAATGTAGTAAGAAGAAATATAATATTTATAATATAAGGACCGTACTTTGATAGAACAGTAATTAGATTAATTGTACAATATCTATAGTCAAATAGAACAATATAAATTAAGAATCATATCATGAAAAATATTCTTTCAAAGAGAAAACTGTTATATCAAGAAATTAATCAATTAAACCATTCATAATAACATTTCTAAAAAATAATCATAGATATTGTTAAATATCTACTTTGATAGGACAGCATTAGGTTAATTAGTTAAACTTCTTTAGTCAAATAGAGAAATATAAATTAAGGATCACAACAAGAAAATGATTTATTCAAAGAGAAAACTGTTTTATCAAGAAATTAATCGAATAAACCATGCATAATATTCCTAAAAAATCATCATAGAGATTGTTAAAGATCAAACATTACTTTCCATAAACAGTAAAGATGTAGGCCTACTCACTGCGAATAGCAAACTGCCTAGACTAGAGCATTAATACTACAACTAAAGATTAAAATAAACCTATCAATCGAATTATCAATTAAATTAGAAACAGCTTAAAAATGTTGACAAAGGATATTTAAAAAGATTATTATTATAAATGTAAGAGAATAATTATTTTAAGGCTTATTCTGGCAGAAGGTTAACCTACGCTTGTACATTTCCTTTGAAGTAAGGAGTATTGGGTTGCCATCTGCTGATAAATAGCATATACTCACATAGCTTCTATCCTGTTAACGAGCGAGCATGGTGCGACCGATGGACCTTCCTGGCTGGTGAACATCGAGATTAGAAAGTTTGTGTGCAAGAATAACACGATTGTTTAGTGTTTGGAGCCATGCTGAGTGCGTGTGGGTCGGTATCTATAAATAACTGACTAAACGATTGAATAAAATGTGATCTGGTGGTTCACCCCACCGGAGGGTCGATCGCGGGTCTACAGAAAGGTTGCGAGGGTTATCTTGCCTGCTCCCTCGTCACGAGAGTCCATCCGGTTACTCATGTAGTAGTTTAGCATCTGACTTGATTAATAAATATATCTGGTTGACCTAGCTCGCAAGTCTCACTCCCCACGAACTATCCATTCCAACCCTTACATCTTGGGGTCCATCCTAACCATGTAAGTCCCTACGGTGCTCTGGTAGGGCTGTAGTAGGTTGGCTACCGGGCACCCAGGTAAAACTAGTGACCTTACACAGTTATGTCAGAAGTAGGATAGGGACTTTACAGAATGTTAAATAGTTAGCTTTATTATTATTACTATTATTATTATTATTATTTGTGAATCTTCCATAAATAAAATACAACTGACAGTATAAATACAACATAAAACATTAAAATCAAGTTGAGATATAACAAGCTACATAATTTCACAAATTATAGATGAATGCATGGGTTAATATTAAAAACTTTCTATCCGAGTCAGATGGTTTAAAATATGCTAGTGTTAACTATTGAGACAAGATTAATTACAGAATTACTGTGAATAACACGTGTCATCCTGGTTATGATTAATTAATCATAAAATTATAATCTGTTAAATATATATATATATATTTTATACGTATAAATGGTTGAATGCTATAAAAGAAGTGAAATCAAAAAAGAAGTAAAATGTCTGATTGATAATTTATAATAAATTGACGTTCCTCATCAGTGATGTTTGATTCCTCTCCTTGTATAATGTGTTGCAACTCTTGTCTGGGTGACATGTTTCGGTGAATACGTCATCTTCAGGTCTGAGACAAACCAATGCGAATATGGTAAATATTGAATTTATGATAAAGTAACAACGAAAAGATTCAAAGACTCAAACGAGGATAAAATAAATGAGTCATTAACTAAAAAAACCAAATTGACGCTTGAACTAATCTAGTAGTGAAAATAACATGTTATGATATGCTATGATTCTTAAAGAAGTTGTACTTATTAATCTAATTACTTTTCTATCAAAGTTATATTATAAAATTATGCATTGTTAACGAATATATCTAAACAAGTTTTTATATCATTCTTACAAATTAATTTTTACAAATCATTATACTAGCCCATATAATATGTTATCATGTATTACTAAAACTCATTAACCTTTTTTAAAATGTATGTTTCAAAAGAATTGCACATTATATAAAAACCTATAACTAGCTTTCCTAACGTATGTACCTCAGACTTTTTATAAATACATCATTTTAAGGAAATAACTATTTTTTTCATTGTCATTTAAAGTTAATAAGAGCTAAGAAAGAATTTACTACATTTGACAATGTCCTTCTAGGTAGAAGTATATCATTAATGCCACTTACACCGAGACATATCTTGTAAGAAGAAAGAAGAAGAAAACTGAGGATGATATTATATAAAGGAATTGGATAATTTATCTCCCATATCAGATTGACAATGACAGTTTTGGTATAATTTGACAAGAGGACGGATTTGACACGCTCTCAATATTAATATTTAATGATACACTCTTTACTAAAATGGGGATAGTATATCCAACCTGCATAATAAACCAGTCACATTTTCACAATTTGACTAGTAATTATGGTTTTCTTTAGCACTGCATCTCGTCACCCTTCCAAGCTCTCCGAACTTAACAATATGTTAATATGGTACAGAACAATTGGAAGTGTGTGGAGGGAAATAATCCTCTCCACTCTTCAATGGCAGCTCAGCCTTCCCCTAACCCTAATGGGCCCATGAAACGCTACTGTACAACTCGGACTCTTCTAAATCCCTAAAATAATTTTACATTTTCTTTTGTAACCTATTTCTAGAAGTCACTAGGGTTGTTTATTCAACACCAAACTAAACATTGTAACTATGTATTAATAGCAGAGAAAGTCAACATTATCAAATATGACTATATTTCTTACATTAACAAACACCATTAGATTTATCTTACAATAACAAACATCACTATATTTATCTTAAGGTTGTCAAATGGAGCATTTAAAGATCACATTGGTTGTCGTGTCACTATGTTGGGCCTCTCTATCATTTATTAATGTTAAATTATTATAAATTAATGCTCTCAAGAACGTCCCTATAAATATTAATTTAGGGCTCCTACCAGCAGTAATACAAGTGGAAGTGTTTGACTCTCCACTTTGTCATTTACTTGAATACATAAATAAATAGTCTAATAATTCTTCAAAGCTATCCATTAATTTTGGTTCACCTTGACACACTAAATAATTACACTAAACTCCTGGAAATATTTCATAGTTTCCTTTTTGTTCAGTACAGCTTTATTTTTAACCTCTTTTTTCTGAACCTAAGGTACTATTGAGTTACTTTAAATATAATTACATCTTAACTCATGATTGATAGAGATAATAATTGCACCCTGAAACCGTTGTCCCTGTCAGTGAAGTGGGGTGTCGGGCGGGCGGGTGTAATGAGTTCTAGCTCGTATTATAACACTCAACATGTCAGTATGAGAACCTTACCACGGTTTAAACGTTCGATCGCTTTTCGTTCCTTAGCTACCGCGGAGTGATACATGCCCCTTAGTATCTGATAGTCTATATTGGGTCTAGAGAAGGACTGTGATGATATTCCTCCCCATTATCCCGGAGGATTATTCTGTGGAACAGGACGCCGAAGTCTTGTCAAAACGTACAGACGCTATTTGTCAGTCGGCCGTGGGTACGAGCGTCCTCGATCCTTCATATTCAGTTCCTGGGTCCATCAATCAAGCACCGGGCGGCGTCTGTTGCGACATGACGCGGTGCTTACCGCAGCTCGTCAAGGGACGCCTTTTGTTGAGGCTGTGAGGTGTTTGCCACGATCTGAAAGGCAGACAAATGTCTTCTTCAGGAGGAGAGGGTCATTTCCACTTGTGCGTGTACGGACCATAGCGCTATATTCAAAACAAAAATATTATATTTATATATATTTAACTTTATTTTGCCTGAGCGAACTGAGGAAAGACAGAAAGTAGGTGGCTGGTAAGGTCGTGCATGATTTATATTCTAAATGGTCCGGATGATTGATAAATAGAAAATAACAAACTAATTAACTGTAATATTGATTGCTATCAATGTTTTCTTTGTAAACCAACTCTTTGAACTCTCAAACATATTTTTAAATACCTACTCTATTAATTGGTTTTCTTATTTTGGCCGTGAAATTTTTTGGTTTGGTAGTCAAGTTAATTTACGAAATAGTGGGTGTTGTTGTGTGAAATATGTTAAGTGTGGTCAGCTTTTATTGTACTCTACTACACCTATTGTAATATTTAACCTATGTTGTGAAGTGCACAAGCCAGGTCTTACTTTGTTGCAAATTTATACTCTCTTTCGCTAGCAAGATTTGTGGAACCAAGTCCTTTTTACCATATTTTGAAATTGTGTATTTAGCTAGGGTTGGGGGTGAGCATGTTTGGGTTACCATTACCAAGTAAAGTTATTTTTAATCTTCATTTATATATACATTCTTAATTATTCAACTGTCTTGATTTGTATTTATATCAGTCCATAAACATTCCCAATTTATTTCTAGAGATTACAAATAGTTGGGAGGTGCTGTCTAGGATTTAAACTGTAATCCTAAATAAAACTTTGCCAAGTCATATTCTCCAACCCACCTTAAAATTATATGTACATTACCAGTTTTGGGATATATTCTAATGAAAGCAAACAAGTGTCTTTGAGTTAAGATTTTTCTTTAGTAACTTGTATTAAGTTTAAATATTGAAGCTCTTAACTCTAAACATAATAATTCATAAATGTAGTAATTAGTAATAAATACGATAGCATATTTTCGTCACAAACTGTCTCGGAAAAGTTAACGGTGTGTAAGCCCTACCTTGATCGATACATACGGCACGAGCAGGAATTTATTTCATAAGAAGGTGTTTAATTCTAGATAAAATTCATTTCTTGTAGACTTTATTTTAATATACACTTTTTTTTATTGTTGATTAGATAATTATATGAATCATTTGTAGTTGGGGGCCCCCAAACTACGCAATGGAGGCAAAAAAAAGTACCGTGGGGCTTGGGGGGGGGGGAGTTCTTCTAATTATTTGTGTTTTACTATAGAGGGCTGATGCGTACTCGTGAAAAGTGAAAATCAGATTAAGAAATTCCGTTTAGAGGAGAAAGGTCAAGGACATTTAGAAAAATAACTGAACATTTCAAATTTGCATGCAATGATTTTCAAACTATTAATTAAAAAAGCTAAACCCAATGTGAAAAATTAGTTTTATTTACAAACATAGTGTTGAGTAGTTAAAGCATCCTATTTGCTTTGTTTATCCTTAATAATGAATGTGCTCTATGGTGACAAATTTATGTCATGGTGTTGCTGGTTATGAAATGTTAGATAGAGGATCTGTGCTCGCGTCGGTAAACAAGACAAAATGTGTTTAGTTATATTTTTGTAGAGACACTGGTACTGTAATAGCAAGCAAATAATACTGGAACCTTCGAATACCGGTGGTATATGTAATGTGTTACTAACACACAGCTTTGTACTTGAAACATTGACAAAATACACAGCATATGATATTGAAAACCTTGGAAAGTCAGAAAATTTCCAAACCTCTTGAGCCTTTGAGCCTTGTCATGTAATTTACAAATATTAAAAAAATAACAATTTAATATATAAACTTGATTGATCATAATGATGTTGACGTATCTAATTATTTGTTCTGGCTCCACTTCATACTATAGTACATAGTTTCAGTATGTTTACATTACAGGCAAGCTTGACTCTCCTTGCGTTCCATAACTCTCGCAAACGACTGTACAGTTTAACCCAAGGTACCCGCACTAGACCACGTTTAATTTCTGTGTCAATTTATATCTCGAGAATATTCGGGGGATGGCTTAGTTCAATCCCGCGTGGTTAATTTATCGATCATTTTATATTCTGTTTGTATGTGACCTTGGTAAAAAGGAACCTTAGGTTTCATGGAGGTGAAAGTGTTCAATTTTGTTTGTAAACCATTTTAATAACAAGGGCCGTACTCGAATACTAATGTTGGGGACTTTAACATAATTTGATGTCTCTGTCCTTGTATGTACTTGTAATTAAATATTTAATTTTTTTTGATCTTAATCGAACCCTCAAGCCGGTTCAAATAATTTAATTTAGCATACAAACCATACAAAACACATTTAGCGATATCCATCCCGTAGTGCTAATTATTTACTACTTTTTTAAACATATTATTCTCCATATCTCTATGAATCTACACTTTTATGTTTTTCTAATAGTCCAAAAAGTATAAATAATATACAAGGTGAAAGGAATAAGATTGACAATAAAATCTCTCTTTAAAATGTACAATTTCAGGCGGGAACTCTCTTGTCAATGAATTTAGACCCCCTTATAATGGTCCATGACATACCCACACTTCTACCCTGCACGTTAGTGAGGTTACCCTGGAGGTTATATGCTTCACGTCTAATTACAAAAGAACTGATACAATTTGGGGCCATAATGTTGAATAATTAAATATCAGCTTACCACTAAGAGGGCTTTCTTAAATAATTATAATACGTGATTTCTTAGGCTAAGCTAGGTGGTGTTAAAAACAATACTTGTTTTAATAAATTACTACTTATATAGCTAAATAAAAAACAAAAAAAAAAGACCAAATTATTCTATAATACAATATATTTGTTACGTTTGTAAATATATAAACTGGTGTAGGCCACCTCATAGAAGCAATCTATGGTTTGTTTTGTCTCGCTAAATGAGTCGGAAGAAAGAAAAACAGATTTTAGTGAACTAGGTCAAGCGATGTTTGTATTGAAACCTGTAGACAGTGTCTGTCGATTGATTCCCTCCCATCGTCGCGCGTCGTGTTGTCTGCAGAGTCACGCCAGTGCTCTACCAGTGTCGCAAATACCAGGGCTTGGCGACACTGGTAGTCAGTATGGGGATTGCGACTCAACTCTATATTTGAACTTACGACTCTAATTTCACTATCACTTATTTAAGGTATTTTACGCGCAGTTTTTCAACTGACTCATTATATCAACACACGACTTATAAAGTTAATTAAATCTAGATATTCACAACAGCCAGCCCTTAGCCGTTATTTCATCACTGTAAAAGGGGAAACAATGATACATTTTTTGGCTGCCATGAATCGAACCTTTGACGCTTAGCTCAGTAGACACCCTCTAAAAATTAGCTAAGGTCTCGGACTACGATTGTAATAATAGTATGATATCCTCTGATTTTAAGGTAAGGGCTACGATTGTATAATAGTATGAATATCCTCTTGATTTAAAAGGTAAGGGCTACGATTGTAATAATAGCATTAATATCCGCTTGATTTATAGTACGGTTTACGATTGTAATAATGTATGAATATCCTCTGATTTAAAAGGTACGGTTTACGATTGTAATAATAGTATGAATATCTCTTGATTTAAAGGTAAGGCTACGATTGTAATAATAGCATTAATATCCCTTGATTTATAAGGTACGGGCTACGATTGTAATAATAGTATGAATATAATTAGTTCTTATTGTCTTTTATTTCCAATATTTTTTTCAGGTCTAAACACAATGTTATTATTCATTATTTATGTTGTGATCTTATACATGTTTGTATTATATTGATTTTTGTTTGAATAATGGTCTAGGTTAATTTTTGATTCCTTTGAAATGGAAATTTGTGATTTCTACAAAAAATAAAAATTGAAAAAAACAACATTGATTGAAAGTTTACAGACGTTTGGTTTTTTTTACAAACGTCTAAATCTGAACACACGGTGTTACTACACCGCCTTGAAAATTATATTCCTATTCAGGCAACATAATTAAGTGAATCAAATAGCCAAAGCTATTATTTGCTTTTTAGTGAGGATTACTTCATCTAGGTAACAACATATTCTGAAAATTGAAAAATGACACCTGGACACGGGAATCTATCCCGGGACCTTGGCTTAGTACGCCAATACTCTAACCACTGAACTATCCAGGATTCGTCCCGTGCTCAGGGTCATTTTTCACTCATATTTTAAGGCAGTTCTATGATGGACGTACGGAAATCGTGTCGGCTACAAATGTGTGATTTTATTAAGATCACGAGCTATCGGACAACGCAATGATACCCGTGTCCAGGTGTAATTTTTCAATTTTCAGAATATGATATCTAAAGATAATTTAGGTTTTCGTTAAAATATATAGGCTAGTTTCATTCTAATCGGGTCCTCTCGCGAATTATAATTAACAGAAAAGGGCAATTCAGCTTTAGCAAGAAGGTGTATCATAATGCTGTTTTATAGATAATATTATATTATATAGCGTGATGACTATATATGATTTTTTCTTTAAAAAATTACAAGTAGTTTTATACCATGTTCATTTTCCTTGTTCTTCTGCGAGAAATATCCTAGGAAAAACAGGGTTGCGTGACTTTTGGATCATCCTGTGTATTATATTTATTAAAAAATTATATTCCACAACACAGGAAATGGTATTAATTAAATATAGTTAAGTGAAGTAAGTGTAGTCCATTAGATATATTATAAGCACTGGTATCCAATATGTATGTTTATATAGACGCTTCCAATAGTTTTATTTCCAAAATAAACGTGTAACCCAAACGGGTAGTAGGATGCGGTGCTAAATAAATAAAATAAAAGTATTTTCCAAAATGACTGACAACATTTCTTTAGTGTTATCGCAGACAGGTAACATGCTACCTCCGGTTATCTAATGGCGGCCTCTCTTCTTCCAAGACAGACTCTTGTGTCTACTGACGAGATGGGATGGGATGGTTGACCATGACTGGTTGGAGTATTTCTGTCACACTTCTCCCTTGCGTTTGAGTTGTTTCCTATTAATTAACAAGCAACCGGAGGAGCGGTTCCGGAATACCGCCACTCGTCCTCTCCAGGGAGTTTCCACTACCGAACCTGACAGACCGCAAGGCGACATCCGTCTGTCCATCCGACCCTTCTTTACCGGCTGATTGTAGTGTAGTGTCGACTAACTCTCGCTTTTACCAGGTCTTTTGGGGAGTTGTGAGCATCGTGGCTGGGCATTTTCTTACACTAGACACATTACTTAAAATATCTAATAGCGCTTTGAATGTGCAAAAGTAAACCCATTTACCGCTAAGGTAAATATTCATACATTCCCTATTTATCATGAATATATGATAGTACTCAAGCTTTTAAACCACTACAACAATCCTTAATTAAAAGTTATCAGTTTCAACTCTTTAAAAATTACCTTATTTATTGAAGGAATGCTGGATATTTCTAAACATTTACTTTAACCTTTAAACCACTGACTAGCAAGCACCCCCCCCCCCCTCACTCCCTCCCCCATACACACATACACGCATAAAGCAAAACATTTTTTCTTTTTAGAGTCTTACAATGTGTAAGCCGCTTAGTTCAACAAATCAAGTGTAGCCTAGTGCTTTTTAATTAGGTTATATTTTGATTCCGGCTTAAAGGTATAGTTGAGTTGACAAAGAATACAGCACGTGTATGCGTCCGATGGTTATTTGTAAAAGATTAATCTGAAAGATCACCACGAAACTTATTTTTTTCAAAATAAAGAAGATAAGACAAAAATATAAATACTTGATATTTTCTGCGTTGTGCTTATAATTTGCTCCAAGATTGGTTGAGACGCGCACATTATTTTAAAAGTTCATTTCCTCTACAGAACCCAAAATCAAAATAGCTCAAAAACTGTTTTTGTAGAGCTAATTCATATTTATTTTATATTTGGTCCAGACACTCAAAATAATGCGCCCAAAAGTTAAAGGACTTCTAGCTCGTCGTGTATTGGCGGTAAACAGCTATGTATCATCGGCATAATTATCATTTCCTTACTGTGCCTTTACTGTGAACCGTTTTTAAACCTACATTTCATCCTTTGCTTTCTCGCTATCTTACAGGTAGAGAAAGTATTGTTATCGTCAAAAAATCGGACTCGAGATGTTGATGAATCTCGATATTTCATGACCCAACGAATCCGAAAAAGTGTTTTTTGAATATTTGACTGACTGACTATCTGTCTGTACCTCCGACTATAGCCTTATTTATTTTACCGATCGGGCTAGAACTTGGTATCTAGGTTTTTCATAAGGTTGCCCCGAGGTTGTTTTTTTGATTTGTCTATCTAACCCTAAAATTAACGGTAGTTTACTTAGGGGCAAATATAGAAATGTCGATTTTCTCAAAATTATACATCATGGGAAGGCCAATACTTTATATACGTATTACTCGACTCGATGAGCGTATAATATATGTTCTACATATCTTATTACCAGTTTTGTAGATTTGCATAATATATTGGTATTCAACTGGAGTGAGGGTGGGAAACCTTAAATCCAACAGAATACACCCCTGATAACCTATCTGGTATTCAAACTCTGTTCTCCCGCGTAAAATTCGACCACTCCACTCATAACCCCTGTCTCTGTTATTTATAAGAAGGTATATCCTTATTGGTGTTTAATATGATGAAACAATACTAATTATCTCAATATGCATCGATTACAACTACATACGACATACACAAGGGATTCTAGAGGATATGTTGTTGTTTGTCGATTTAATGACTATAGTCAGTATTAAACCGGCCCTTATTTAGGAATCAAATGCTTTCAAATCTATACTGCTTTGTTTAGTTAAATCAGAGGTTGATGATATGCTCCTTATACACTCATTTTCCTAGTAAGTTACACGCTGAAATTGTGGCATATGCCATTACACTTTCAACTATAATATGTACATATGTGTATATATATATATAGTGTAATTTACTTATTATATTTCCTGTTTTCCCTACCTTACCGCCCATTAGCCTGTAACGGCGAGTAATGTATATAGTATAGAACTGAGAGAAATACCACTTTAGCATCAACATAAACTGTTACTCGACAATCCTCAGCGTGAGGCACGTCACTCACTCTGTTCATCTGTCTTCGTCTCTCTCTCTCTCTAGCCCAGGTCGGTGTCCCGTGGGACTGATGATGATCTTCTTCCTGTATCAAGGACTAGAGAGAGCTCTGGTCAGATAGGAGTGGTCTCTCTCTATCCATCTGATGGCAGCGTTGCGGCAAAGATGGCTTGTCTCTCTCGCATTCTCTTGCACCATCTTTTAGACGGCGACGTTTTGTTGTAGACTACGCGCGCGTCCGTTCTCTATGGGAAACCAACCAACCACCACTTTGGTGCGTTCTTCCACCCTGACAAGCTCTCTTCAGAAACTCCTGACTATTGCTCTTGGGGAGGGGCATTCCTTCACGTTCTCCTCAACCCTAGCTTTGTTGCATACCGTCCTTGGAGTCTTGATTTTTGTCGATAAAGTGGGGCGAATTAAGTGTTTTGTCTATTCTTTCAGCTACACACACCACACACTTTTCAACATTTGAGTTGGTGTTGGGTTTTATAAAGGTTTGTAAGTTCTTAGTTTGCCATCTAGCTGTGCACTGCTAGACCTGATTTTGGTAAATGGATATAAACATTATTTAATGGAGAATATATGATTTTATTGTATAGAAAACACCCGAGTGTTAAGACACACACACACACATAATAACTATATACAAATCATATATATATATAAAAATAAAACCTTTGAAATTATCCTAAAAATCTTATTATAAAACAATTTGTGTTTTATAAAAGAAAATCATTCGTTATATCATCGTGTTACGAATACAAATTTGGAGAACGTACCACTTAGAAAATACATAACTTATTCTTACGCTCAGCATTACTATATTACTATTACTAGGTCCTATTATATTATTGTTATTTTATTGATAATATCCATAAACTTTAACAGCTGCAGGTTACATGACTTAACCTCTAATTAATGGAAGTGAATCTAATACATTTTCTAGCTGTCAATTAAATGTATATTATTTCAAAAATTGGAGAAATATCTTACACGCCCTAACGTTTGGTATTGGTACACTAATACTCTATATAAACAAACATAACTCTATATACTTTAAACAAATATAAACTAACCATATTTTAATTGTTCTAAAAACCATGTATATAATATTGAGCATACTTATTATATTTAAATGTACATACAACCAATATTGCACAACAGCCCATACTTAGTGTGAGTTTCAGTGTGTATTCAAATTGATTTCACACTTTAATATGTGATTTAGATTACGCATATATTAAATTGTATTTTAATATCCTATGCCAACTCTATAGTGTAATTTTTTTAAACTCTTAATCAAAGATAATTTTGTATAAACATCAGTTCGGTATATATTTAGTTAAAATTAGCTTTAAAAATATACTAAAGATATAATACTTCCCATGTTGTTTTATTAAAAGACCGTAACAGTTCCTTCGACCGGTTTCATTGTTTCTTTAATCACTCATATAGCTAAAGAAAGCTCATTTTTTCCACTCCATAGTTTGGTTGAGTGGTTACACACCAAAGGCCCGCAGACGTGCCTATTATTTATATTATGTTACACTATAATTCAATAAAATAAAGGAAGTTTGATAATATGCTTAGGTTTATTTTTTTTTAAACTTGGCCGCTTCAATTATTTTCGTTACCAGCCTGTCTTCTTTGTACATTAGAGTTTGTGACCACTGGCCAGCATGTTGGGCAGGGACTCTCCTCGGCTGGTCCGTATATGAAGGTGGAATTAAATCTCTATTAATTGCACCCACATTTGCATGGTAAAACAACCCGTCTCACTCACTAGCAGGGAACTCGAACTGCCAACCAACCAACCAACCAACCGGCAAACCAGACCAGACAATAGTTACGTCTCTGTCTGTGTATCCACTGATGCATCAGTAGCGCCTCAAATACCTAACTCCTTGCATCTCTTTTTACTAATTTAGTTCTTTCGAAGCTTCCCTGTGGCTTAGCGTGAATGAACATACTCTGGAGACATCCTGGACACATAGCTTGATTGGTCTAAATCTTTTACTACTGCTGTGATCAATCATTGCTATTAAAATGTATTTCTTATGCACAATAATTATGTTATGTTTCGCACTCTCTACAATTTATAGCTCTTTGTTTGACATGACGCTTGCCCTAGCATAGAGCAGCACGTAAGGTTCATTATGGGAAATTTTAATATTATCTCAAAGCTAATATCAAAAATTAACAAACTCATTACACAGAGCAAAGCTAGTGCTTATAATATATATATATATGCGTGTGTTGTCGCCGCGTTATACTAACCGTTCAGGATATATGCAAATGTACTAATTATGTTATTGTGCTAGGGACGAGAAAAGGTGAACTTAAAGTACACCCATGTTTGCATTGAGAGAAAGGGAGAAATAGTTATGTAAATAATACCGCGGTACACCTGACACGGATTTTAACCCTCATATACCCGTCATCAGCAGGCGAAAGTGGGGATTCCAACCCTCATATCCCCGTCATCAGCAGGAAAGAGACTATTGGGATATATGCTATGCTTACTATTCAAACGCAATTTTTTTTTCTCTCATGACCCCAAGAGAGGGGAAGTATTATGACTCAAAATAATTGACTTTGAGAGTTTGATGTTTTAAGACCCCCCTCCCGTTTCCCACCGAATTAAAAAAAAGGATTTTTGCAATGCCGTCTTTTCGTCATTACTTTACCCGGCTCTGAGTGGAAACCAATTTACTGGTAGAACCTAAGCTCTAGGGTGTTCAGAAGGCTCTTCGGTGTCTTTTATAAGTTATTGATCGAACCCAAAAATTAGGGGTGGTTTACTTTAGGGATGAAATAGGAACAGTATTTTCACCAAATCGTCTCCAAATATTTTGATTTATATTCGAATCTCGGAGAAATGAAACATTACAAAACAAATGGATGATCTCATTTTCGCGGCAAAATTAAGCATCAAAATTAGGCATTTTGAATGTTAGTGCATTCCCACGAGCCTATTTCAGGTCCAAGATCAAAACAACGATCCACACAATAATGTAATCCTTATTGAAACATGCTAGTGTCAACATTATCCATATAAGCTCGAAAACAAGGTGAACTATTTTTTTTTTCTACTTCAAATTGTATCCACTTCACTTGGAATCTATTGACATCTTCGGGCTAATCTCGACATCCAGACTCCGCACATTACCCGTAACATAGCCCGCCTATTCATGTTTAAATACATCTGTAGAAAGTGGCTACTTAAAAATCCAAATACCGGTAACTTACTAATCATATTTATATAACATGTAAGCTCTTTGGTGAGGTGCTATGTTTCTGTAACATTGTTTATTTTCTCGCCTAACCTAGCTTAGGCATAAATGGATTGATATTGTTTTGGTCCATTTTTGTTTTTAAATTATTTATGACTATTGATTTTCATACATGGGGATATGAAAAGTACCTCCTAGTTTGATAATTTTAAGAAAATAGCTCCACCTTTATGTTAAGTGGTGTTAAATGATGTGTGTTACGCAATTTATTTCTTAATTTACAAATCCTCCATCTACATGTTGTAGTTCTGAAAGTTAACTTTGTAAAACTAGGACTTATCCATGGCAAATAGATACATAAAGCCCAATATGGATTGATATATAGCTAGGTTTAATACGGTCCTTATGGTGCATTCTATAGTTTCCATATCCACTGTAGACCATAGAATAACCCACACTATATTCCTCGTGTAAGAAGTTGCAGTGGTACTGGAATCGCTGACGTTACGTTGAGCTACTCACTCTATACACCCTAATTAATTCCTGCCACCAGCCTAGCAGGACTACTGGGTCGTTTGCACATTGGCTGACCAGCATTGTCAAGCCCAGGTGCTAATTTTTATAGAACTTAGAAATATCAGAATGGTAGCGACACCTTACTGTAAAGAGGTGAAGCCGAACCAATTTGTCTAACCACAAACGTTAGGAAGATGCATCATTTTATAATCTCGAGCAGAAAAATCAGCCTACCATTCCTAGACGGTCTAGCAGGTCCGAAACAAGACACAAACCGGAAAGCGAATCTCGAGGCCGAAAATGTTCATGGTTGCAAAACTTTATTATTGATCCATAAATGTTAAGACTTTAAAAAAGAAAGTGTAATCATGGTGGTGTAGAAAATACAGTCATTTTAATTTGTACACATATCTCCCGGTATACGGATACACTCAATTTCATTATTCCTCCCATTAATTCAGGGGTTCTTAAACTGGGGTCCGGGGATGGGTTTCAGGGGGTCCGTGAACCTAAAGTACTAACTGCGGATAAAGTTTGGATTGAAATACAAAGTTTCCTGTTTCTTCAACAGACAGGTTATTCACCATTTGGTGGCATCAAAACACCAAATAAAAATAGATTAAAGTCAAAGATGACACTTTAAGCCCTTTTTCGACTTCCAGTAAAAAAATGTTTTTTTTATGAATGTAGGGTTAAAAAATTAAAAACTACTCCTGATTTGAAAAGAAATTAAATTTTATTAGTGGTTGCACATCTTCAAGTCATCACATTGCTATTAAAGTCATCATTTGTAAATTTTGACAAGTAAAAAAGGTTGATATTGGACTTAAAGGGTAGAAACTTTTGTATTAAAGATGTAGGTAGTAAACAAAACTTTATGAGTGTGTATTTAAGTCCATTTTATGGCAAGGAATAGATTAAGACCCGCTGCAATAGTGCATTTTTCTTAACACTATGTTTTACTACCTCTTCGGGTTGTACGCCATGTAGGCCCTACTAATGACTATAATGTACTACGGACGAGGAAGGTTTAATTTAGATGAAGTGTACCCGTATTTACGCGAAGGAAGAGTGTAAAACCACACTCGGTACAGTTGACTGGGATTGAACCTCGATATTACAACTCTTGTCTTAAAACATCACACAAATAGCCGTTGATCGTGTCAGCATTCACATGCTCTAAGGAGGCTTCTTTATCTCAATAGTGAAATTGTCTATAGTTTGCCAGTGGTGTGAATCTGGGGGTTAACATCCTGGCTGGGTGTATTTAAGTTATTCTTATTCATTTATTTCATAGTCTCCTACCATGCAAATGTGGGTGCATTTTCTGAAATTCTATTACCTTCATCACCCCCACTCTAAAATTCTAATCAAGATAAATGTTTACAACCTGGATTGGTAGTAAGTAAGCAGCAATTATTTAACGTATTATTAACCTATGTACGTAAGCACAGACATCCTAGCTCGATAGATTATTTTGTAAAACCAATAATGAATAGAAATAAGTGTTCCTTTTCCCTAAAGTTGTTTTCATGGACGTTTTAAATAAACTTACTTGCCTTTGGCTAACCTTTTAAATTCTAGGCCTACTCTGGCTCAGAGGTTATTACGTGTGAGGAAACTATATTGAATTAAATAAATAGCTATAAAGGAAAAAAAAGAAATAAAGGTTTATAAAATGTCCAGAACATCACGTTAAAAGTGCGTACATTTTTTATAAGACCTATTGTAAAACATAATTCTATTATTCATAAAAAAACAAAAAAAAAGTTTTTCGTTGCGTATCTCTGGAGGTGCACGTACCACAGTTTGAGAAACAGTTTTCCAAGTATAGGCCAGAAGTTCTCTATGGGGTGCTGATACACTTTATGGTTCAACAATGATCCTGTAGGAGTGCCTCTTAACATAGAAAGTTATTGATAGTCTATACAGTATACATTATAAACAATAAACATTGCATTTATATTAATCTAGCGTTTCCCCGTTATAATTTTTAATCACAAAATAATATGTTCATGTTTAGTACGCCATCTACTTGTGTTTCCTAAACTAAAAACACATGGACATTAGGATGTTTCATACCAAGAGTGGCGTGGAATATACGGGACGTATCAAAGGGTGCCGCCCGGATATAAATATAGAGAATCAAGGCGCCATACTCTAAAAAGAATGTGTGTGGAATTATAGTGTTGAGAAAAAATACAAGTATTACATTATTCATCAAATATCTAAATATAAATAAACAATGTATATTAATTTCAAAAATAAATAAATCCATGAATAATAATTTTGGTTTACCCATTAAAAATGCATTAAAAAACCTATGTTAATAAAATAAATTTTAAACCGCATTAGGCCTATTAAAATGTGTGTTTAGAAGCATGGTACTCATAGGTAGGTTCAGCCTCACTTAACTCTCTAACTTAATGCTATAAGCTATCACTAAACATAAATTCCCAGGGAATTCAACTTTATTCCGGTTTGAGGCCTAAAAAACTCAACTTCAATGCATCGGTTTGAGACTGAACCCAGACTGCTGACGTCACAAAAGTCAAGCACGTGAACACTCAGCCTATTTAAAGTTTTATTTTTAAAACTAACATTTGAATTGAATACATAATATTTAGATCTTAATACATGAATAAATGTGTAACTTATTTAAACTATGCATTCATGAAGCTAAGCGTTACTCTCGCAATAGACCGGACTGGCGAAGACAGAAAGATCGGGTATTGAATCCCGATTGAGTCTACTAAGGAAAGTTTTTCTTAAACTGGCTTTCCACACACAATTCGCACACATGCAAGCACACTTCCTCTTAATTCTACCTTCATCCATAAAACGCTTACGTAGTCTGTAGACTACATATGCGTATAGTAAGACGCAATTACAATTTGTAAGTTCACTCACATTTTGCGTGCCATCTTGTTTGCAAATCGTCTTTCTGGTATTTCCACACGACGAATATAAACTATCTTATGTTCAATCAATGGATACACTCTCACGAAACTCGGAGACGGTGAACAACGTGCGCAAATTTTGAAATGGTATCAAGCGCTCGTATTGTAACAGTTATAGATTTTTCTGTTTTTGGTTCAGTGATTTATAAATCTCAAATGGCTTTTTCGTGCTCCGCAGTCTCGAACAATAAATCGTTACGAGAAAGACTGTGCGGTAAAGAGCCTGGGAAGATGTGGGTAGAGAGAGATTTCATGAATGCTCCAGTACCAACTTTTAGGGGGAGCTATGTTATGTTGGAAATAGATCACTTCACCCAAAGAAACTCACAATGTCTCGTTAAATCTCTTCTTTTCACGGTAGACATTCAAACATGAAATATCTTCCTGCAGCCTCTCTCTCATATGATTCTTTTTTAGAGTGCATAAACGATTTTGAAACGACTCGATGAACGTTCTCATCTTTTACCAGTATATCTCCGCTGGGCTATTTGCCTATTTACACTAATGAGGTAGAGAGGATAACAAAGCTACAATTTAGAGGAAATAAATACACTTAATGCAAAAATGTAATGTAAAAAAAATCTACCTTCTTTACTATCTCACAGGGATTCTAACCCAAACCTCCTTAGTCACCGGCATTACGCTCTAAGGAGAGACTAATGCATTAGATCGTAATCGTAGTTAATGTTGATGACATATTTTATCTTTTAGTTTTATACATAGTTTGCTCATCAATGTTTTCTTATAGTGGGATAGAGGGAGCGCGGTTCAAATGTCGGAGATGGCCTACGTTTGGTTTGGTATGTTACACAGTTACCGCACCGCGCCCAGGTAAAATATTAGACAAATCATGTATTAATCACATCTTGTGAATGTCTGGAGTGCCATGTCTCCACCGTGGTTCGAATCCCACGTTAAACTGTAGGTCCTCCATTTCATCCCTCAATCACTCTACCGTTAGACATTAGCGTAAGTGCGTACAACCCGAACGGGTAGTAAGATGCGTTGCCAATAGTAATAATAATCTAAGACACGCAATTAATAATATTTCCCAATTTAATATCTCAAATGTATGCGTCATTATAGTTATAATACTAAGTTTAGCATTAGACACACCATGATCAAAATCGTAATTGACTAACATTCAAAACTAACAAGTAGGCCTACTTGATTGTTCCTGGTACAATATGACAAAATGAATAATTTGTCTGTCATGAAAATTTTCGATATCTACCGCGCGCAGAGGGCTAACATTTTACTAAGTAGTATCCCCGTGCACAAACCTGTGCACCTAGAAGCTGAAATTCTAAAATGTTGGTTATATGTTCTTTAAATTGGATAAAAAACCATATTGGGCCCTTACCAACGCTGGGCTTAAAGTCACTAGCTTTTAAGTTGCCTTCCACGTACTTTAATTAAACTTAAAATATTTCTCCCGGGCATTTCCGAGTACTTCAATTAATAATTAATAAACTGATGCACAATCTCAGCAAATTATATAGTCCAATTTTTAGATAGTTATAAACCTCGTTTTTCATGTATTACACATAATTTACAAACTAAAGATTACAAATATGATATAAAAACTAATATAACAACAATAAGACTACCCACTCATTCAACCATTCATTAAGACTATCGTATAATTAGCGGGGATGCCCGAGAAACATTAATTAACTTCCAAGATGGCTTTACCGCTTTGTTTGGCACAGTGGCTTATTATCCATATGGGCAAGCCGCACTTCAAATACACAAATATGACAAAGGCAAGCAATGTAATGTGAACTTTGAGGAAATGAACCCGCATTGGTGCAATGGAGAGTGGTAAACAACAAAGGAAATACACTCTTCCAAGATGTGAAGCGTGTCTCCCCGACACCAGCAATTGGACTGACGCGTCATGGCGATTAGTTCGCGTGCCGGTCAAACCGGGTCCCTGGTACCCAGGCGCGGATCCAGAAAATTTTCATAGGGGGGTCATGCTAATTATAAATAACATAATTACTACTACTACTACTACTACTACTACTACTAATAATAATAATAATAATAATAGTAATAAATAATAATAATAGTAATAATTAATAATAATAGTAATAATTAATAATAATAATAACTATAAAACCTATACAAAACATTGTTCAAACGTACCTCATATTTTATAAATGCATTAATTGCATTTTCCTCTTATTCTTTTGAGCAAATTTCTCCAAAACTTCATCAGGATGAACTTCTATGCTTCGATGAATATTTAACATGGCCAAACCATTCAATCGTTCCTCATCCATATTTGACCTAAGTATGTCTTTAACCTTCTTAGGGTAGAAAATGATCTCTCACTAGTGCAAGTATTCACGGGAAGAACAGACAAAATGTGGAGAAGAACTTTAATGTTTGGGTAAAAACCATCTGAAGCATGCATTAAGCTGTCAACCGCACTAGATGGACACACTGCCTTAGATTTATGTTTTCAGCGTTGTTGCCACAAGTCAATCTCTCCACAAAGTTCTGACGAAGTCCCAGGATGGTCATTAGCATATGTTTGAGCTGCGTGTAATAAATTTAATTGTCTTGGTTGGCAAATGCTGGTATTAAACCGTATAATGTGAATATTATCATGACCAGTTGATGAAAATCTAGTTGACAATTCAGAAATAAGATAGTCCACAAATGGCAGGTAAACATTTAGTCTATAATATTCCTCAGGACTATATGCAGCAACATTTGGCCCATGAGTTTGTGTCCGAAAGGTCCTTGGTATAGTGATGTCAATTTCATGTTTTACAGCCAAATTCACAGATTCATTATAGACCTCTGTATATTTATTAGGGTTATTCCGATAATCTTTCAATGTCTCTAAAACATTTGCTACCATATTATAGCAGTTTTTCAGGTCTAACGAAGGGTTTTGAAGCTGACGAGACAACGTGACTGTTAGACTGAAGATAAATGAAACAATATGCAGAGTTATAATAAAGTCAAACCTGAGAACTGAGGTGAGTAAAAGTGCTGACTTTGATGATAGTGCTTCCGCATCAAATACTTGTAGGAAACATACAACTGCATCAAAAACATGTAAGAATTGTAAAAATGCATCGTGTCGTTTTACCCAACGTGTCTCACAAAGAGTTTTGAGTTTGCACTTTGTTTCTTCAGGATATTGTTCATGTAGTTTTGCTTTCATTAAAGCTGTTCGTTTACTGGAATCTCTTACTTCATTTGTTACGTTACTGACCACAGCAATAGCGTTCCTTATACTTGTTAGAGAACATGCTTTAGAAATGGACATATTTAGTTTGTGAGAAGCACAGTGCATATATATAGCAAGAGGCTGCTTTTCCCTAATACGAGCTTGCACACCTTTGATTTTACCGACATGTTAGACCCTCCATCGTACCCTTGACCACGCAGGTTCTCAATTTTAAGTCCCAAATTGTTTAATTTTTCAAGAAGTAAGTTTGTGAGAGCCTCGCCACTGAGATTTCTCGCTTCCACAAAACCTAAGAATTCTTCTCGAATTTTGAGTGAAAGTATGTCCAGAAATCTAACACAAAGACTCATCTGTTCAACTGTTCCAACATCCGTTGTTTCATCTGCTAGTACCGAAAAAAATTGCCCTGCTTTAATAGACTTAACAATTTTACTAAGGATAACTTCTCCACAAGCTTCAATTAATTCGTTCTGAGTTGTTTTACTAATAAATGTTGCATTTTTGGGTGCTGTTTTTATGTGATTCTTTAATTCTTTATCACCGGCATCAATACGGAATCTTAAAAGTGCTCGGAAGTTTCCCTCATTTTCTGTGCTATCGTTTTCGCTAAGCTCTCCATCATCACGATGACCTCTTAGGGGAAAGTTTTGTCGGCCACATAGTATAACTGTCTTTATCATGGGTATCAAACGTGCTCGATTTTCATCAATTCTTTTTTTCACTTCACAATTTAGTCTGACTTCAACTGATTGTGTCCTGTTTTCAAATGTATTCTTAAATTCAGAACATCTTATAATTGCTGTTTTATGATATTCATTGGAGGCATGTCCGCAAAGCATTTCATTTCCTTTTTTGTAGTTTAGAAACGGAGTCCGTACAAAGCTTCCGAGAGATATTCTACTCCTACCTCCTTCCTTTGATCCAAAAAGTACACATGCAATACAATAAGCCCCATTGTTCAACATTAGGGAACTTGTAGCTTAGTGGTGGAGTCCACGGTTCTACGAGCATGTGGTATTTTAAGTCATCGGAAATAGTTTCAGCTCCAACAAAGTTGCCAATATCAAATTTTTCTGGTCCTACACTTTCTATAGAGATTTTAGTATTTGAATTAGATCTACTGGTTGAGGGTGAGTCACAAATAAAGTTCACTGACGCACTATTTTTAATTAAATCCACAGTTTCGTTTCCTGTTGATTCAGGATTTTTTTTCTTGAAAAAACAAAATAAATCTGTCTGTCCCTTTCTTTTTGACATTATAATATCAATACTTGCATTCAAATCACATAACTAGCAAAGACAATAATGTATCACAAAATTGAAGAGCAGGAGGAAGTATCAAAGTCACAGTTACACAATGACAATAGGGAGTAGCACAGTAACCATAAAAAACAAAACACAAATATTACACTCACAGTTTACTAAGAGTAAATAAAACCATCATAGGTCATTATAATCACAAAGAGACTGAAATATTTATAAATTACACTTTATTGCACATAAGCATTAACAAAACGAAACACACACGTAAAATGTTCCACGTCTAAGGCCACTCGAACGAATCGCTCCAGTATACTAAAAGTAAATATTTCCAGCTACCTCTTACTGGTTTGAAACAGATTAGCGTACTTTTCACTGGAAGGGGGTAAGTCTTTCTAAAAATAGCACACTCCACCCCTCTTTAACTAGGTCCATTACTTGTGTTGAAGACAGGTGTATGAGGTGAACAGCCTGCACTAGGAATTAAGTAGGGGTGTGCAAATCTTCGAAATGTCAAAGTCAAAGTTGAAGCCTAAGTCACCTTCGATTCGACTTCGTCACTTCGACAACCACTATAACCTTAGCATCTTGAGAAGTCTTGAAGTTATAATGAAACCTCTATAAATAACGAAAATATTTGAAAATCACTAATTACTACACATTTAAATAAATTATAATAATCACATAACAGCAATTAAAGTATTTTAACACTAACTTGATATTGAATTATATCTATCTATAACGCATGCAGGAATAAACTCAGATATGTCAGCATAAAAATAATATAATATAGTGTGTTTTTTCCCTACTAAACTTTCTCTTTATTTAGAAGTAGATAATTTAAAAATTAATAACACTATTAATTTGATTTAAAAAAACTGTATTTGATTTCAGCTTCAACCTTTCTTGCCATGCATCAATCTTTGCTTCTTCTGAGACTAAAAGAACATTCGCACATCCCTAGGAAAGATAAAAACTTGTATGATTTAATTTTTTGGTATTTTCTTTCTAAAATACAATTTTTAAATTAATTTTCTTAACACCACAGGGGGGTCAGCTGACCCTTTGACCCCCCCCCGTATCCGCGCCTGCTGGTACCTTCTTACCACACGCACGCCATTTTGAGTTATACCGATAGTGCTACAGAAAATGGTAATGTACTCTAGGTATGCGCCTTTATTTGTTACCCCCTACCGTTCCTTTTTTACTCATATCAAACTCTTCATCCTGGCAAAGCGGATGCAATGCTCGTTTGTAGCTCTGGAGGAGGAAGTTGTAAGAAAGGGGTGCCAGGGGTAAAGAGATAAGAAGCTACATTGCACTCATCTGACTACCTCAGGCGAATATTTTGTTTGGCTCTATTGAGTTGTTTTAAAATCATACGTAACAAAACGAAACCATTTATAGCTCTTTATACCTACAGTCCAATTTTAATATATATGTATAATATTATGTTACAGATAAAAAGTCACTAGATCTAATTTCATGTATTCAAACGTCACTTTAATTGATCTGATCGACATCTCTCACTTTATATAGTTAATACCTATAGGCCTATCGATAAAATAGCATCAATTATAGAGTAAATTGTCAATGTTGACCTCAAAAAGTACATTTGCAGCCTATTTTCTGAAAGGTTGACCAAATAAATGTCCAGTCAGAAGAATATCAAGGTATATCGTTCATTGATAAACTCATGACATTAGCTGTATCTACAATGGACTGGATTGTCGATTACATGGAGATTGGGGTTCATCATGTATTTATACTTTCCCTATAAGTAAATGCGGGTGCATTTCCTCTAATTTCAATATTGGAAATCCCCAATACGACACATTGCCGTAAATACTAAATAGTAACTTATAGCCTATTATATGCGTCTAACCCGGACAGGTAGTAAGGCGCAACAGAACCCACAGTGAAACTGTTTGACATCTCTCTTGGTTTCCAGATCAAGTCATGTGTGGTATCACTGCTAATTAGTATAATGTGTAGAGATAAGAAAGGTTGAATTGGAGAGAGTGTACCCACACTTGCATAGTGGAAGGTGGAAAATCAATTAGGGAAACCATCCTCGATACACCTAACTGGTACTCAAACCTTGATTTCCTTGCTATCGGCGGGCTAATCTATTGTGGTAGTGACGCTCTAGGGCTTATACCTTGCGGCCACCAACCGCGGTAATAAGTTGATGATATTCAATGGAAAGATATAGATTATTTATCTTACTTTGTCCTTTTTTTAAAGTTTTTCTTTGTTTGGTTCTCCAAATTCAAAGAACCATTTTATACATATAACCTCCATGGAGCAAGCGATAATATATATTTTTAAAATATGTATCAAAATACAGTACTGTTCAGGTGTTTTTTTTAATTAGCGGGAATTTTACACTCATCAACTTTATAATATGATAATCTGAGAAGTAAGCAGTCTGTTTACTAACTTGTTTGTTTTTGTATGAATGCTTCAATCTGAACACACGGTAACAAAAGATACGAACTATTTTAGGCCTGGCAGTAGGACTAGCGACATTGAATTGGTTTTTAAGAAAACTGCGCAAATAAACTTTGGAGACAGGCGACGTATATTTTGTGCGACGCCAAGTTATCTATCCTAGCAGTCAATAAGTACAGACAAGTGAACGACCCTACAGGCGAACAAGTCGGGGAATGAAAGGTTTTGCGAATTCTGCAATCAAACAAAATATAAAGTTGAAAGTTTTAGCTTTTGGATGTCTGCATGGATCGGCGGGCAATCCGTTTAACTCCCTTTTCCCTGTCCAATAATGATTGTACCTAGAAATGTAAATGTATGCTACTTTGGGAACGAGAGTTTGTAAATGCTACTTCAAACTTACATCCATTGGCGACTCACGCGGTCGAATAATTCTTTAGTTAAACGACAGATTATAATAATAAATCATTGATCACTTTGATTGGATTATGACAATCTTGTACAGTTATTAACATATAATAAGTCGACCTGGGTAGTTTTGGGGTAAAGTTCTTGCCGTGATAGTGGGTTCAATCTCATTCGAGGTCGACTGATTTTTCTTGAGCGATAAAAAACTAAGGAGAATTAAAGACGTTAATCTCATGTCATTGCGGCATGTAAAATAACCCTTGCAATATTATTGGCTCTTTCGCGCTCGCTCATAGAAATTCAGTTAGTAAGGCAACGATTAACAACCAAATTTCCTGACCAGCCCTAATGCATGTGATTTATATTAGATGGTGCAGGTAACACTAACCATCCAAAGGGCAGAGTACATGCCCAGTTCAGGATGGATGGAATCAAATAGAACCAACTTCGGGTTGTTAACTTTTCTTTCACTTACAAATACATTTATTTTTCCCTTCTCATTATTATTTTAGTTGACCTTTGAATTGGTGCGTTCCAATCACTAATATTTTAACTACCTTAAATAGCCTCCCTTTTTACCCTGAAAGCTACCAGATAAGCTTATCATTTACTTCAATACAGCTTCAAACTAACGCCGCAATAATGTGATTGGCACTAAGCTGTGTTTGCACCTCTACACATTAGGTTTACTCTCCACATAATTAGTACATTCAGAATACATAATCTAATATCTACAAAAGTTTTAATATACGTTTGATTAATTACTTGTATTGTCCTACTATCGTAAATAACTTTTAAATGTGTTTTTAGAATAAAGATATCGTTTGTTTTTTCTTAGGCTTAGGACATGCCCTCTAGCAGTGTCGTTGTAGCATAGTAAAGTATACATACACAGTATTAAAATGGTGTATTGTGTACAAGTAAAAGTCGCACTCGGTTTGAGAAATGATGACTAGGTCCTAACAAATGGATCTTGTTAAAAGTTTTGAATGAAAAAGTGTACAAACAAGTAAAGCTTTGCGTGTGAGTCACTTGAATGATGTTTGAAGGTTTCTGCAAATTTAATAATACACCGATTTGTTTTTCAAATGATCGCATTATTTAAAAGGAAACATGGTGGCTACAGACAGGGAATACCTGCAAAAAACAGTGAATTTTTGTATGACAAGGAAAATAGGGAAATGTCAGGGAATTTAACTAAAAATAAGGATAAGTAAGGGAATTAAAAATTACATGTCTAAAATTTCCCATTAATTTCGCAACTAAACACTTAAACAAAAGTTAATGCCTAAATAAAATATTTTAATTTTTTAAATAACTGATAAAACCGTTTATGTTCATTAGATACAAACTTTTTTTTATATGTGATAAATAATAAATAAACAAAAGTCATCATCCACCACTAAAACTGTAAAAAAGTAGTCAGGGAGAATTGAAAAATGTTTCCTGGAAATCCTGGAAAAGTCGGAGAATTCTGTAAAATATATTTTATAACCACCATGAAAATATTTATAAATACACTTAAACTATGATAACTTACGGAATACTTATCGTCTAGTATATTTAAAAAAAATTAACATTTAAGAGGAACTTACAGGATATAAGGTTAATATAAGTTTAATAACTCTTATTTTTTATGAAAATTAAATACAAACGTGACTTTGATGAACAGTCCTTGATAATAACTTTTATTTTTTCCCGCCTGTGATTTGGGAACAACCATTTTCTCTGTAACCCCCTCCCCCCCTCTCCTGAAGTGTGGAATACCGCTCAACCTTAGAAAATACATATTAGTGACAATGAATGAGCGATGGTTGTCTAGAATGTACACTTTCATTGTCAGCTTGAAAACTCCTGCTTTATTCCAACTATCCTCAAGTTACTTCCCTTTGCAAATGATTATATTATTTCAAAGATTTTATAATTGTAAGGGTGACCTGGTAGTCTAAGGGTAAGGTGTCAGACTTATATGCTGGCGGCCGGGGTTCAATCCTCGGTCCCGGCAAAGATTTATCTGATTACCAAACCCTTCCTTCACCTCTGGCAAGACATCTTGTGAATGTGGGGAATGCCAAGCCTCCACCGTGGTGCGGATTCCACGTTAAACTGTAGGTCCTTCATTTCATCTCACAATAACCCTACCATTACACATTAGCGTAAGTGCGTATAACCCGAATGGGTAGTAAGACGCGGTGCTAATAATAATAATAATAATATAATTGTAAGCATAAACGTATAGTTACACTTAACGAAATGGTGATGATCCTGATATACCATCGACATGTACAAAAATAATTGGCTTTGCCATCACGTGACTTCCTTGTCAGCAAACATTAGTACCTTTATATTATCTGTACTTTTGGAGATACAACTTTGATAATATGGCCGTAATTTAAATAAATTACATACACGAGTTTTTCTAGGTTAGACCAAGGAGGCAGGGGGAAGCCCCTTCCACCCGTGCTACCGCCCTCATACATTCCCGCCAGTTGCTCTTTTACTTGCTCGCAATCAGGATACAACCAAAACACACAAACACTCATGGACGCACACACAAACACACCCAAACTCCAAAATATGAACACAAATCTCCAACACACCCACACATACTCCACACATCCAATACCAACACACCCACACATACACCCAAATAACTCCAACACACACCACACCACAACATACTCCAACACACCCACACACCACAACCAACAATCTCCAACACACCCACACGCATACTCCAACACACCCACACACATACACTACCCAACATACCAAAACTTAAATCCAACACATGCCCACAAACTCGCGCATAAACAGACCAGAATTAATGTTGGCACCTTTTCAGCGATTCTTACCACAATGTATATTCATAACTAACTAGTTTTTTTATCAGTTTGTAAGTTGTCCCTTCTCTCTGTGTCTGCTTGCTTGTAGCAAATAGCAAAGTTATCTGGTAAGCGTTTTGCTCAAAGGTTTGAGTGATGCCTCGGTTTAGAATTTCCCTGTCGGGATTTATCGATTGCTTTTGAAACCGCTTGGATGATCTTGTCCATCCACTGTTTAAGGGTTACCCTGACGGTATCTTATATACATAGTGGACCCTAGTTTTGTCTCAGATAACATATTATGAGAAACATTTTCTTCTCCGGGCTTGATCATTAAAAAACCCGACGGTAAATAGGACATCCCATTTATGATTTTGGTTGTAGGTATCAGTTTTGATTTGGGCTCACTTGATGCTCGCAATCTAAAACATAATGTAAACTGTCCATGCAAAACCTCAAACAATGTGCACATCATTATAATAAAGATGACTTATTTAAGTTTTATCTCCGTACTAAATTGACACCGGCATATTTTTAGCAAGGTCTCAAATACCTTTTCAATTTTGACTAAAATTATCATAATCGCTCATAAAAAAATATTGTGATAACTCTTGTTTGCTGAAGAATTTAATTTTAATAATGACTAAATCTCAAGGGTTTTACCATTATAATATTAATTAATAAAAGTATTTTAACACCGTTATATGAAACATTAAACTTAAAACTTTATTTACTTACAATAGTTATTTTGGAAACGGTTGATCCAACGTTTAAATATATATAACAAATCAACGAATATGATAACGCTATGATAAGAATTTGTATAAAATATCCTAAAAGTCACTAATTTGTTTTGAAAAAAGTATATAATAGAGTTTGGGGATGCAAGATAACTTTTCACTGGCCTTCATACACGTTTAGGAGTGTCCACTAGAATAATAATTTCAAACCATTAAATTTAATTATAATATTATGAGTAAGAGGTTTAGAAGATACCTTGTTTTCATGATAGTAAAGAAAGAACAATGAATTGACCATACAGTAGGATTATTAGAGATAAAAAAATTCGAACTTTTTTACTTTTCGTGTATCTCCGACTTAGGGACACTTAAGAAACCTCTTCCTCCACTTGCACAATGACAGGGTAATTAAATCAATAAAAAAAATAATGTGGTAGGTAATAAAATACATAAATTTGTATATGGCTTAAATACGTTATTAATTATTATTTTTAATATAATCCAATCACAATATTTAACTCTAAATCTAAATCTTTGTGCCATTTGTTACTGACATGCGCCTCATATTAAACTGTTCCTCGTTGAGTTTTTATGACGTGATATCCGTACGAAGAGAGTAACCTTCCAACGTGGATCACCACTCATATGTTGTCGGCAAGTGTCGCTAAGCCCGTGTGTCTGAGTGACTTCCCTTGTTCTGAATCTAGCTGCACTTGTGTTTCTACCGTGGGATTATACAAGGTGCTCACGACAAACAACCTTAACTACCATAAACACTATCATTTATTCAACCAAATACTACTTGAAAACTAAACTTATTAAAAATGTACAATTATCATCCCTATATTACTCATTTGTTATATGCTCAAGATATTTAAAAGAAAAATAAGGATACGTTTTATATGATTTTTTTTTTAAAAGTATTTATGATAATGTAAATCTTACTTCTTACTAATATTATAAATGCGAAAGTTTGTGTGTTTGGATGTTTGTTACTCAATCACGCCAAGACTGCTGAACGGATTCGAATGAAACTTTGTACGTTGGTAGAGTATGTCCTGGAATAACATATAGGACTATTCCCAACCTTTGATTTTAAATAATAATAAATATATGATTATAATGTGATTGGAATTATGTTATTTAGGAATTTGTGATTTAATATTTTGTAATTAAAGTAAATAGTAATTAGTGTGACGTAGTTTCATACTAATAAATTATAAATATGTGATTTTTTTAGCTATATATTTCGAAAAAAATATTATTTCATTTATTTATTTATTTATATTACCAATTGTGAAGGTAAAAAAAAATTGACAACTTAAATAATATATATTTCTTTTATTATGAATTATTTAAAAGTGAAAATTAAAATACGGCAAAATTATTTACAGCTATAACTGAAAAAACGCATAGACATTTGAAAAAAAAAAGTTTGATTTATGACCAAAACAGTTTAATTAAAAATTAAAAGATTTTATCAATTATTGCGGGCAAAGCCGTGACGGGTAAAAGCTAGTATTTTTATATAAGTTTAAACTATTCTTGGTGTGTATCCACCCAATTCACCGAGTAAATAAAATAAAATAAAATAAAATATGTGTATCATTAATAAAAACGAGAACTTTACAATTGTCTGTCATTAAACACCCTGAATAAAAACGCGTGGCAAGCAAATAACAAATTGATTTTCCAAACTGTATCTCAGTAGTCCTGAGCTACGCCCTGTTTCGTTTTTGTATCACTTGTATAATCTGGGGAGAGAATCTCGCAAATGAAGGTTGTTTCCCGTAGCCGGGAGTCGTTTAGAGGGATCAACGGAGTCGTCTCGTTTAGACTCCTATAAAAGCTCGCGTCACACTCACTAGACACTTCGTAAGGCTATTCCGTTTATATTTGCTGGAAGTGACTTGCTCCCAAGAGAATATGCGAGTAACTCAGAGAGAGAGAGACGGAGAGGAAACCAACCAGGCTGAGTGAGTTGTCTTATTTACTTTCTGACCAAGTGTGTTTCCAAAACATGTTGACTCTCACTAAAACACTGTGTGTGTGTTTTGGTAGGGAGCTCTGCCGCCCAGGAACATTCTGACACTGTAAATAATGAGACGGGTTGATGGGAAGTGGCGGTGCTAAGGATCCTCCTCGCCTCAAAGTATCTTCTATTGGTCAGCCAGTTTGATAAACACTGTCAAGTTTTAGCTTAGGTTCCTCCACTTTGATAGCTTATAGCTGACCTAGCTAACTGTGGCAGCCTTGTGACGCTGCTAGTATACCACCCATCCTTGTCGCTTTCATACAATCACTATTAAAGCATCGGTAGGCACATGGGCTTATCATAGCGTCAAGCTCGGTTTAGTTTAGTTTAGTTTGGTTTGTCATGGACGAATTTGAATCTAGGCCAGATGTATTCGGAATTTTTTTCCCCTAAAGTGCTCTATGCAAATAAGAGTACATTTCCTCTGTGCCACCTACCCCACTTGTATCATTAATTGTTGAGAGCCCGATTGTGTAGTAAGACTCGATAAAAACTAGGATTTTTACTCTTGTGGCTTAACAAAGGGTCGCGATGGTTTCTTTCTGGGAGAAAAATTCGGATCAAATCCTGGGAAGTGTTTAGATATTCTTTTAGGCAGAGTTTGAGGTATAGGGGGAGGGGAAATTCATTAGTACTGTATAGGTATTATTTAATGTGGTCTTTGTCGACAATAGAATTTAAAACACGCCCAATTTCGTTGTGGTTAGTAAAAAGTAAATGCTAGCTACCGCACATAAAGACAGATAATCCCTTTGTTGCCTTTCCAAAAACTATTTTTTTTTATTGATTTCCAGATCCTGCTTTCTAGTACAGGACTTGTCATTAACATTTCTCATATCAAGTTAGAGGTCCTTTTAACCTGACATTTTGTGCAATGCTGGTTTGAGACAGAACTAAACTGATTAGAAAAATAAAAAATAATTGATTGGGAATCAATTAGAAAAAATGATTAAGTTTATTCTTTAGCGGTCAAAGTATACATTTTCCGTAAAAACTTTCACCCTCAAAGCAAATAGCACTGTCTAAAACAAGTCATTTTTAATAAAGCTAGAAATTTGTACCACAAGATTAGGATTGGATTAAACGACACCTTTTAGGTATCCATAAGTGTTCCACTATTTAAAAATAACTATGTCAATGAGATATAAAAAAGGTTCAACTTCTCATCTAGATATAAATCCTTAACAAAAAGAGCTAAGCTATGAAATCACATTTTGTAGGCCTATAAATTCAACTATTCTATGCAAAATAGTTTGTTTTCATAATTTGTCGTTCTTTACAATAAGACATTAACAAAATAGATGTACACTTCTTGTGTTACCATGTTTCATAAAGTGGAGTTTGTAAAATAAGATTTTAAAACACGAATGTTTAATGTTGTAATTACTAATTATTGCTTTGTGTTCGATATACAATTTCTCATTGTTAACTATACTTTCTGTTTTTCTTTTGCAGGTAAGTTGAAGGTTCTTGAACGCGAGATATTTTGAGCCTGACGTAAGTACAGCGGAAAATATCTTCTTGTTTAAGGGTTTGAACGGATTACGAGAACTGTATCCAATTATGTTTAGAACTTCAATGAAATTCAGATTTAAAATCGGTAGTTTACTAAAACGTTCCATATATAACCTTATTAAAGTATTGAGAAAAATATGGTATGGAGATGGACTGAACTTACCCCATTAAACTTAATTTAAAACAACCCTCTTAGTTTGGTATCAAAAGAATATCGCGGGTCGGTTAACTAGGTACTTATTATCCATGCACTCCCCAACTGTGTACTTATATATATTTTAAAATAAAACTCTCGCTGTTTAGTTTTACAGTGAAAGATTGGCCCGTTTGAGAATTTTACATGGGGGGGGGGAGGGGGTGAAGGGAGATCACCCAATTGCCCCTTTATTCCATACTTACGACATCAGTGGTTCTACTGACTATTTAATCTAGATTAGTAATTTTCTGTTGTTTTTATTACCGTGTCATTCTACCTTTCCAGGTTAAATGCTAGGCTAATTGGTCTAATGTTCTAGGTGTAATTTAGTAGCTAGATATAGGTAATTTACCCGCATTTGCGTGGCAGGAGATTGGAAATAACACCCTTATTAGGCCCGACTGAGATTACAACCCCGGTCTCTACGTCATCAGCAGACTAGTCTAACACGAGAGTGACACCTTAGACTATTCGGTCAATAGAGCTAAAAGCTGGATATTTTACTATTTATAAGAATATCTATTTCCTGTGTCTTTTAAGTTGACCTAATCACATCAGCACAAAACTCGCGACTCTTAGTTCAGTAGGCCAATATTTCAGACCTATATATAATTGAATATGATGAGGCGGATGAATCTCAAGGTAAGGCTCTTGCATCAAAGATGATCAACCAAGTTGTGTTTGTTGCTATAACATTACTGGTACCTGACACCTCGCCAACAAAACAAACAACCCGCTCGTTTCATTTGGTCTCCGTTGATGAAGAGGATCTCTCCCTTTATCCTTCACAACGTAATCACACATACACTTCTCTTAAATTACATACTCGATTCACCTTCTTGGATTAACCCAACACATTTATTGGCTGGATGTTAAAACTTGCTAAATAAAAATTAGCAGTGATGATTTCTACTTTAAGTTGAAGTGATTCAAAATGTTCGAAACTATGGTGTTTTTTCGCTAGCGGTTAGTAAGTATCTTATATTGGTCAGACATACGCTAATTATATTAGATTTAAATCAATTCTAGCCTTGATATCCACACTATTACCAATTGGATTCAGGCTATATTCGTCCTCTGTTGAGAAAATATAAGCTGGATAAAGAGCTGGGGTTAATAGTAAGAGTGAGTGGTCTCAGGGGCTGGTAACCCGGCTTGTATGTAAGTACCACAGGGGGGGGGGGGGGAGGTAACATTACCCGAACTGCTTACAAACTATATATAGTAGATAGTATATAATACAATGTATAATATATATATATTATAAAACAATGTATAATATATATATATATATATATATATATATATATATATAATACAATGTATAATATATATATATGTCAATCAGTTTATCATACAATATGTAATTAAGTTGTTATATGATGATGATGATGATGATGATGATGAGGATAATATTTCACCATATGCATGCCACTAATGTGAATTTCAGTGTTTTTATTTATTAAAAAAATAATATTCCGTTTTATATATTACTTGCTAAATTTATTTCCTATGGTCGAGTTTACAAGAAAACGGTTGAACCTCTTTTGACAAGCGAACACTAAATTTAAAGGTTAAGGGTCCCGCGAACGTTGTAGATACTATCTGGTTTTATGCAGCTTGTTGTGAGCAATGTAAGTATTTCTTACAGTTGAAGCACTAACGCGTATGAACACGAGCACTTGGGAATTGCGTAACTCTTATAGAGAGTTAACCTGATAAATGGGATTTCCACATGTGTAGAGGATCATTGTTAACCTCATGGGGCAACGACATTGTCCAAAACTCATTTACTCGACTAATATTCTTAACTGTGTGGCTCTAATTCAATCTATTCTTTGTCTTACTGAGCTCATTAGTGTCTTGGAAATAGTTAAATACATGGATAAAGCATGACTAATTGGACTGATCCAGATAAGCTACAAAAATTAAAAGCACGAAAATTCACATTTCCACAAGAATGCCATTGTTGTCAAACTTATGTCCGGGTAAACAAACGTGATAATACGTACCTACTCTTCTTTAACTTGAAGTATGAGCTTACTTTTCTGGTTATAATCAAATAAATAAATGGCACGGAACTCTGCACGGACTTTCTCGCTCTTTTGTTAAAAATGAAGATATTTACTCAAAACTATTATATTAATATTCACTAGCAAAGCCAAACATAAATTGCACTATACTTACGAAAAACATTTTTTGAGTCCCCGTTTTAAATTTTATAATTTAAATTTTTAAAGAATTAATATCCTCATTTATATGTTTTACCAATAAAAAAGATCGATTTGGGTCCCACGGGTCAACACTTCGTACTAAAATTTCTAATTCCGGTTAAAATTTTAACATTTTATAAGGTGTTGCACATCTTCAGTTCATCGCATTGCTATTCAATTCCTAATTTATAAATTTCGGTCAATAAAAAAATTCTAAATATTGACTATTGATTCTAAAATGAAGAAGATAGATCATTGTTGTACAAAAATTTCTTCTAAGATGTTAAAGGAAAAATAACAAACTTTTTGAGAGAGTTACTTATATTTAATTACTATATGGCATTACAGAATTATTAAGTAGTAACTCTTTACAACTAAAACTCAAAAATTTTATTTAATATATTTGCCATTATCTCAGAAACTGATGGTTTTATAAAGATATATTTCATATACAAGATGTTTTAATTTTTAATAGTAATACAATTTTGCAATGATAAACTATTTAGTATCTCAATTAGCTGTGGAGATACATAAATTTCCGCTTCTGTAAAGTACCCTAAAAGTCATTCTCATGGAAAAATTAAAATAGCCAGATTATTTATAATCTTAATCAATGCCTAGATACGAATTTTAATCAAAATCGTGAGAGCCCATTTTGAGAAAATCTATTATTTCTCTTTTCGCTTTTTTACTAACCCACTCTTTATTTTGGGGTTAAAAAGACGGCATTTCGAAAATACTTTCTAGGTTTCGAGGTGTCATAAGACGTCGACATCCATTAACATTTCGGGTAAGATTATTTTTACTTTCGCAATACTTTGCCTTTAGTTTTAGAAAAGTTAAAAAATATATATATTTGCGTATAGATTTAAAATTATTGGTTTTATAAAAATATGTTTCTTATAAAATATTTTTATTATAAATAGCTCTACATATTTGCAATGATAAGTAATTTCATATCTCAAATAGTTTTATGGCGAGTTTTCTCGCATCACGTTACCTATTATATATTTAAGATTATTTGAATTACTATTTGTGTGTGGGTCGCCAATAACATTAACAGAGTAACAGTTTTGATTGGTCAAATAATTCTGCCAAGGTTGTTTCCTCTTAACGCACTTTCGTCTTGATGTTGTAACCTTTGGGAATTTGTATTTGTTTAATTATAACTCTATCTGTTAGTTCTGGCTCGGCTACAACGACCTATTCTTGAACATGTCCTGTAATTACCATTAACTTAGCGAATTATATGGATCATTTCTAGACCAACTCTAAATATATTGATTTCTAGCGATGATAATATGACGAAGACACGACTGCTTAAGAGTGTACAGTTTTGAAAAACAGACTTCACAAATGAAGTATTATTTTGGTATTAGTGACCTTATCAAACAATATTTTTCCCTTTGGTGAACTTTTTTCAATAAATTTGCACTTATTCGTTTATTTTCTACTTATTTATAACAATTTATATGATCATAAAACCACTTTACATTGGTTATTCAAGGTGCCCTCTTTAAATGACCATACAATTTTCAACTTATCCTAAATTGAACCCTTACACCGGTTTAATACCTTCCCTACCGTTTGGAAACGACTATGCTAATTGACAAAAATATATATTTATCTCTTTGTATTAAAACATCTCTGTGATCATTTTAACAAATAGTATCGTAACCAATACTTTGACTTTCATAGAAAACAAACTACCCTCTAGCGAATATGATTTTTTGTGGGTATATAACACTTCGTCAAAGGTTTTTGATAAGTTTTGAAACACAGTGCTTTAGTAACACAACTATCACATTATTTTTAGTCTATAAGATAGTAGTTTTGTGGAACGTTGAAATGAAAAAACAAACAAATAAAACCTTTCGCAATTTGTTTTAATTTTGTGAAGTGAGTATTTCGACAGCAATGTTATTGTTATTATTATTATTATTATTATTATTACCGCGTCTTACTACCCGTTCGGGTTATACGCACTTACGCTAATGTGTAATGGTAGGGTGTTTGTGAGATGAAATGGAGGACCTACAGTTTAACGTGGAATCCGAACCACGGTGGAGACCTGGCATTCCACACATTCACACCTTACCCCTAGACCACCAGGTCACCCAGCAATGTTATTGACTGTCACAATGAACATAGTGAAGTTAACCCTTAAAATTGGTCTCGGTTCATACTCAAGTACATATTGTTGGTGGTTTAAAACATCAACCTATGAACCGAACCTAACTATTTCGGCTAGCAATTTATAAAAATAAATTTCAAGCTAATATATTAAAGATTGTGCTCTACATAAGTTTTTGTTTTTGGCATAATATATATAAATTTATTGTCTTTTTTTCTCTATGAAGGCTGCTTTCAAATTTTATGTCTGACACATTGAACTGTCCTCCTTTAAAACATGATTATTATTAAAACTTTCACGACTATTTGATTTTTAATTCACTACATTCAATAATATTAAACAATATCTATTTTTAATTTTCATTAATAAATGTAATTAAGAGGTGGCAAACTAGACTTTTAAATTCAGAGTGTCCTTCGGTGAAAGTTTCGCTATCCCTAATAAAGGGGCTGTCCACAAATACCACGCTAATATTTTATCTCCTTCCTTCCCACATATTGTCACGATTTTGTTACACCCTCCGCCTTCCCCCCCTTAATTTTAATTGTAAAACCTATTACTACCCCTTCTATTGAAACTTGTTCGTACGTGTTCGTCAAGCTCGAATATTAAAGTCGATCTTTTTTCGTTTATACATACGCGCAGTCAGGTTTATTAACACACGTTGCTTCCCGATACGCATACTGTGATTGTAACGTGACGTCATGTATTATCTGACTCTCTTTCCCCCCCCCCCCCCCTCGTTACACTTGGTCGTCCCCCCCCCCCTTCTTATTTTAGTCGTACGTAGCTTATGGACAGTTGCATATCAATATCATTTAGTTCTAACGTCCATTGTGTTTTAATGAACCAAACCATAACTAACAATTATAAATATTTTAATTACCCTCATTAGTAGCCATTAGCCCTTTAGATTTACGACAGCTCTTTCTGTCGGCGTATTGATAGAAACTATTTAAATTATGTGTATAATCTAATTGTCGCTATGGTGTGTGCCAAAGACCTCCTCTGTTTGTTCCCCCGCTGTGTGTTACCGACTGGCACACAACACAATCTGCTCCTGTTTTTATATAATATTACCGATGTCGGTATACCTAATTTTATTCTTGATTTAAGAAGACTGCTCACGCCACACACGGGGGCTCCAATCTCGCCTTGTCTTGTTTGCCTGTGACGGGGAAGCTGGGTGGGCTTAATAAGATAATTTATTTTCTTGAATGGTGTCAGAGTATTCCTCCACGCAAATACATATCTCTTTGTTTTTCTAAATTCTTCCTTTATCATCCTTAGTTAATTAATGAGTATAAATATCACTTATTGTTCTGACCAACAAGATGACGTTATGCACTGCATTGCACCATCTTGAATAGTTTTGATATATAACTGGATTTCCCTGAAGTGGTGTAGATGGGATGGATATTGTGATTGCCTTGACCCGGAGCCTAAACGTCTGACCAATGCAATTTACCACCCTCCACACGTAAGTTTGTGCCATTGCACGTAGTTGAATTTGGAAAACTATCCATGAGGATTATAAGAAATAGAATTAAATCTCTCTTCTTTTCTTTTTTATAACACATTTTACTTTCTAGCCTTTCTGATTTTCTTAATCTCCTTGATCCTAATTTCAACCAAAGTGCCAAGAATGAGGGATTACGATTGGTTGACTGCTAGACTCCAAGGGCTGAGGGGAGAGTGTGTCAAATGTGACGGAGATTAGTGACCACAATGCTACAGATGTTGTCTCCGCTGCTGCCTATTTGCTCTTTTGTTGGATTTGGTTGGAGTTTTTATAATCCGTGTCTTTTTTCTGCCATTTTCCCCAGCTTTCTCTTCTGCCACTCCTCTTGCTCGGAATGAAGCTTAAAGCATCGCAACGAGCACGTAACTCCTTCGTAAAAACTATGATTGACGATCTCTTTCATTAGGCGCAGATCCGGCTGGAACATTTTTCGTTTTCCTAAAATGCTGTTTCTCTTGTAGCGTGGCTTACTCATACACTTAATGTTGCTTCCGCATTGCCAACACAACAAAAGTAATTAAACTTAATATGTGTTGAAGGTATACAATAATCGATACTCATCTTGTTTTTAATCTAAAAACTGCCTACACGTCAATAACAATCCTCAAAGGCCAGCGTTGGTCTTGTTCTTCATAAAGAGGATTCCAATATATGGAGATGTTTATATTAATATAGTCGACTTTGGTGGTCTTAGGGTAAGGTTCTCGCTTTAAGACCCGATGTTTGTGGGTTCGAACCCAGCAAAAACCCCTTTGAAAATATACAAGAATACCTTTCCCCGCAAAATGTATAGGTCATTCCGCGCTCGCTCATAGAAATTCTCGTATGCTGAAATAATCATTTGGTTCATAAAGTGCACGTTAAATAAATAAAAATATAATTAATTTCACATCAATTATTAAACAAGATTTTGTTCTTGATTTTAGTTGGTTCCAAATTGAGTTTTTTCATTAAATATTTACTCACAAATGAGTAATAAATTTAAGTATATAATTTTTTTTATGTTTTCTGAATTTATAACTCTTGGGCCTAAATACGTTTTATACTAACCGCACCGTACCTAAAAAAAATTATTTAACCTTGTAACTAACTGAGCCGTTCCTGTACCGTCTCTTTGGGGTTGACTGTGTCAGGTAATTATATATGTGCAGATGGCTTGGTCGGGTAGTATGCACGATGTACACTACTATGTTATTATTTTTTGTAGAAAATAGTGTTAGGTCTTACAAATGGTGACCACTTTGTAGTTGATATATTATTATTATTAGCACCGCGTCTTACTACCCGTTCGGGTTATACGCACTTACGCTAATCTGTAATGGTAGGGTGATTGTGAGATGAAATGGAGGACCTACAGTTTAACGTGGAATCCGAACCACGGTGGAGGCTTGGCATTCCCCACATTCACAAGATGTCTTGTCAGAGGTGAATGAAGGGTTTGGTAATCATATAAATCTTTGCTGGGACCGAGGATTGAACCCCGGCCGCCAGCATAGAAGTCTGACACCTTACCCCTAGACCACCAGGTCACCCTGTAGCTGATATAGCTTATATATCTTATTACATTTTTACAAAAGTGTTTTTGTTTTCAATATCACTTTGACTTGGCAATTCTATTTAAGTACGGGGTCTTATATGGTAGTTTATTTCATCTGTCAACTAAAATGACAGAATATAGGCTAGATAAAATATAAATTATATTTAACAGTATATCCTATTTATAATCTTAACTAAAAAATATTTGTGTCCTTGAGAAACATTAGGCTTATTCCATGTTTTTGTCATAATGTAAGTGACATGGGTGTTTTGAAACTTAGAGCCTTAACAATCATCGATTTATTGTTAACGCATGCCCAGGTCACTCAATACAATATCCGTGTATTGATTATAATAGGATAATATGCTTACTCATTAAAATATTTTCAGATGTTTTAAAATCAAGAGCCGCATCTAGCAAAAACATCTGAATTTAGATTAACTTAATGTCATAACGTAATGCTGCAATTTTTAAATTTAAATTAAATTTATCGATCTAATTGATTTACACAAAATTTCTAGATACGTGTTACTTTTATTTGTTTATTAAATGTACCAATTTTATAAGTTTTAAAACACACTAGCCATGATACATAATTTGTTTTTGAATAACACGGCATTTGATAAATTGTTTATTAAATTAACATTTTAATTCATATCCTAAAAGCTCTTACGAAAAGAATAAGTCAAGTTCTTCTCTGATTTATTGAATACAGAAAGGCCTTAGATTAAGACTGTTTTATATGTAATATATCGTGTCGGATACATTCATTCTCTTGGCGGCTAAACATATGCCTATCTAAATTAGATTAAATATCTCGTATTTGTTATGATCATGCCAGGATTGCTTAGAATGTTTTAATTGATCATTTAAACAATATTTCTACAACAACATGTTTAATTAATTTTTTAGCGTCAATTTATTGCCAGGATGTGGAGGAGTATCTATCTAGGGCACATAAACCTAAGACATAGATAGGTAAAGAAGGATTTTAAAGAAATGCGACAGAACTACCCTAAAATTACGATCAGATTGAAAATCATAGTGTGAAAAATAATAAACCGGTGTATCTGATGAATGCTGGAAACCCAATTGCCTTGATCACAATTTACTTTGACGTTCGTGTTGATACTAGTATATGATTTACAAACTAATTGAATTCACACACGCACGCACGCGCACATATAACACACACACACACACACACTCACAGAGGTTGGAATGGGCAGTGGACTCCTTGGTGCGAAAGCAGTAACTCTAACACAACCTGGATCAGAACCCTCACTCCACGACAATGAGCAACCAATATAATAATGAAGGAAGAACGGTCCCTTGTCACTGAGCCTTGGAGGGGACCATAGTTTTCCCACAGAGGTAAGAATAGCGGCCGACGCTCCCGGAAAAGGAAACCTCCCTTAACGACGTAAATCACATGCTGAAAACTTTCCCCTCTTCGATTTGTGATGTACAGGGCTTCTCTTCCCTTCTTCTTTGATATCTTTCTCTCCCCTGTTCCTCGGCTTTATGACTCCACCTATCCTCCAAGTTATGAGAAGTTTCCCGTGCTCTCCTAGCGGCCCTCTGGAATGGATGGCCGATAAGATGTGGTTCCGCTCTTTTTTTACTATTCGATTCCTTGTTGTGGAGAACTTACCTCCTGATCGGTGGTATTATTGATGACCTCTTTTTATTCTGACCTGAGTTCTGGCGAAGCGTGATAAACTTGTTACTGCTTTGGTAACTTGCTATAAAGCATCCAATGCAATACTTTAAAAGTGGCGTTATTTACTTGTTATTGACGGAAGAGTGTTTGTTTGTCATTTATTTATGGCACCTGCATAATATCTGAGACTACCTTATTGCTTGATAAATAGTTTAATATCATAACTATTACTTAAACTTTGTTCACTTTAAATTGGCAAAACTTTCTTTCTTCTTACAAATTACAAAATTCAACCCACTGCAATGGGCACGCGGACTAAACGTCAAGCTCTTCAAGTCTAGTTTGCCGAACGACACCCGATTGTGGATCTTATTGCAACTGTGTTCATAAATTTGCTACTCTACTACAAGTAAATATGAATACATTTTCATTTAGAACAGTCTGGGCGGTTGTAACATAACACTTGGTGCGAAAAAAAAATCATGTCCAGATAATTTGTAGTACTTCTCAATTATATATAAAGCTGAACTTTCGTGAAATTCTTTAGGAACCACTCAAGAGGAACGTAAAGTTTTAAAACTTGTCACCAGCATTCCAGTCTATTGAGATGGCGATACCTCCTTAGACCATGCAGCCACTGAAGCAGCTTACTTCAAATTGAAATCTAAATCCAAATTGAAGAAAGTATACATGATCACATAATTTTAGAGTTTATTTGGATTGTTTTTGAAATGCAAAATAAGACCAAATCGTCTCTTTACACTACATCCTCTTCAAATGCGAAATTAAGAAAAAAATAATCAGAAATGTTGACCATGATGTAATTTGATTATGATTATTATTATTTTTGTAGTGTAAGCTAACTTTAGGCTACAAAATTGTGAAATATGCAGACAAATTTGGCAAATGTTCTTAAACAAATATTTTAAGTTTTCAATAATACTTTTTAATTTTGTATACATTGTCTCAATATGTAAATATCAGATAACATGTAATTTTGAATAAACAAGAAACATCACCGAAAAGTGAGATTTAAAAAACGAAATTTAACTAAAAGTAAAACCATTTTTAGGGGGCTCCAGTAATAGCGTATCATTGTAAAATTGTAGTTATACATCTTTTATTTGAAATATATTTTTATAAACCCATTAATTAAGGCGTTATAAGCAATCATAAATACTTTTTAATCCAGGTCTATGAAAATGAATTTAATTCTAATGCTTTTTGTGGACAAAGATATTTCTCATTTCTCAATTTTTCTGTAACATTGTTCCAAGTTCCTAAAGCCATAGAGTAAGTAATAGTATATATTATTTCGTGTCACAAATCCTGTCAGTTATTAGTAAATGTCTCGTTTTGATAAAAGCGGGAGAAAGTATTTGCGGTGCGCAGTACAATTTATTTTAGTTATAGTAAATATGATCCTTGAGACGTGTCACGTCACGTGCTTAGATGTCGGTCATCGTCTTCACCTCTTAACCCACCATTGATTTGATCTCTAGGGGTTTGCTCTAGAACAGCCGTTCCCAAACTTTTTGAATCGTGGCGAACTTTTCAGGAAAGAAATTTGTCATGGAGCACTTAAGTTGCCTTGATGCTAAAGGTATGGTCATGCATTTTTTGCTATTCTTACCTAACTGCATTTTTTAAAGTTGTTAGTAGATATGTTATCATGTAATAAAAGCACGTATTATTTTTAGATTTATAAATAGCTTAAATTTTTTCTAAGCTTAATTTTGCACATAACTGTCTTTGGTATACGTGCGACGATATTTTCACATATACTACTAGAACGAATTAAAGCAGTATTCACGATGGAAACGAATGTTTAAGCATTTGGGCATATTAAACATCAAGTTTTATTTAATTATAAATGTTATTCTCACCTTTAATTTCAGATAAATAAGGAACTTAACTACAAAAACGCAAAACAACAACAAACATAAATTAACCTAAAGCAACACATTTGATAACGAATTCAAAGTAGGCATTGTAAATCCAAAATATGTTGTCCACACAGATAGTGTTAAAACTATTTTCATGGCTGCAAAAAAGTAACCTTGCCATAAAAAAGAACGATAAAGTATAGACTGCGAACTTAATTTCCAAATAGAGGGATGGACTGCTGTGTTTTGACTTTCACAATGTGGCTGACTATATCTGGTTAAATTTGGGACTGATGCAACCGAATATCTGACTTTGCATTGAGCTGGAATATTTTGTTTTAGTAGCCATATAGTCATAGAATCCTGATCCACACAAGTAAGTTATAGCAAGGGGAAGAGGGATTAGTTATCTTTTACCGCAGAATCTGATGTCAAATCATTCAAGCACTCATACTGCTCCGATTCCAGGTTGGCTTTTCTGACATTCAAATAAATAACATTGAACTGCTCCTTGATTTGTTTCGACTCTCGAATGTATAACGACTGAACTTCAATTTACTGAAGGTGCGAGGAAACACGAGTTTTTAAGATGCAATAGAAACTCCCCAGAAAATTCTGGAAAGGCGTCGAAGCTAATAATCGTATCTGAAAGCTCGGCGAAGTTCTAACAGAGGGGGGCTAACTGGCACCCTCTAGTCTCTCTGTCTGGTTTCACCGCGTGCAGTCTGTAAATAACTTCCACCCAATACTTACACATATACACAGTTCGTGGACGCACAAATTCACAGTTTTTATATGTCACATTTTATATATTTTTATTTACAATCTATTTGAGGAGCACTTGGAGATGCTTTGCGGAGCACGCTTTGGGAACCGCTGCTCTAGAATATTCAAAGGTAGAAGGGCGTTTGCCTCTTTAGAAATTGTGAAAAGTTCCATATAAGTGGTTCTATCCTTCTTTATTCCCATTTTGGAGACAAAGTTAAATCTTTTATTTTCCTATGTGTATCCACACTGGTACGCACGTTCTCTGGCTAGTTAAGTTCTTATATAATGAAATAGTTGTGTTTAGTTAAAGGTTCAGGAGTAGACTCTAGGCCCCACCAGTCATAAGCTTGCAGCTCAAGCCATATTTCAATGTGCCCTTTATTGGCTTTATCTGTATGGATAATATCAATTTGAATAGAAAGTATTTTATTTTGGTAACAACCATTTACCTCCGCTTCACTCGCATTAAAACATTACATGGACATATTTAACAACTTTAAATACAAGAAAATTATAAAACTAAAAGAGCGGTGGTTTATTAGCGTACGGAGATTCAAGAATAAAGATTAACTCACTCCACCCCCCCTCCCCCCACACTTTTCCCCTCCCTAACCCAGCTCATATCACTTGCCATTTGTTGTACCCGAAATTCCAGCCGCGACGAATGTTCACTGCTACCACCCGGATTTCTCGACACTACTTCCCTCTATAAAGAGATAGCGGGACGATATGGCTCAAAAAATAAAGAACACCACACAAGATTCCTCATATCGATCCGACGAGTATTTTGAGTTTACTGACAACAAACAGACAAACATTAAAAGAATGTGTCACTTGGTGTTAAAGTAAAACCTAACAACATTATAACGCGCATACGATCCTTTGTTTTACTATATATATCAATTTACAATCCAATAAACAAAAGTAAAGTAAATTGAAATAAGCGTACTCTAATAAGCGTCCTATCCAATTATCTAAAATGGTGCTGTTAATTGAGTACCAAGAAACAAAACTCCTAATTTACAAACAACAACATAAATGCCTGAAACATACCTTCAGACCTCTCGTTGCTAGGGAGCTTTAATATGTTTTAATTGTTTTATATAATTTACCCTGGTTAATAAAATATAATTACAACAGAGCTCGTCCCATGTTGTTCCGAAGTGTACGTTTGAGTTTACCTGAAATAAACAAATTTAGAGTTTTATTATATGTAGATTTGTTAAGTACTCATGGCCACAATATCTTCATACATATTTATTTTCTAAATAAAACAATAATAATTGGCATGCTTTAAAGTCTTACTTGATTAAATTAATTCAATTTGACTGTAAACCAATTATTCAGTGTTAATTTAATAATAATAATAATCGTTCTTGCTTAGTATCATATTTTATCCCAACTTAATTTCTTAGTTGAGTTTAGCTTTAACAACAAATTGTATGAATGAAATTGAAAATGTCACCCGTGCCCTGAAAGCCTATCACGTATAGTGTTCTCTTAACCTACCAACCTCTTGATCACTGTTAATTAGTAACTACTTAGATTCTGGCTTAAATATTCACATCTGTCACATTATAAATATACTAACTCATTAGCATAAGAGATCAAGTTTTTTGTACTTTAAATTTAATTATTGTCATTGTCGAGATTCGATCAAGATCCTCTTAAAGACATATTAAGTCTTGGCATGTTAATATATATATAATATTTTATTACATTTTGAATCATTGTCTTGAGAAATGAAACAACTCTAACCTGAATGGTCACTACACGTTTTCTAACTGGATATTAACGAGTTATGACGACGCCGATATGTCTGACGTTAAGATTAAACCGCCGTATATTTCTGTTCCTTGTGATGGATTATATATCAACCTCATCGTGTTCAACGATCCATCGGCCCCATAAAAACAAGGCGGGTCCGCGGTGCTATCGGCTTTTGATAAATGATAGAAATCCCATTAAGTAATAGCTCTAAAAATCCTGATGGCTTAATCTCTTTTTATGGGTGAGAAATAATAAAGGTTTCATAATCTTTTGAAACTGGTCTAATTTGTTTTCATTATAAAAATATGTTCGTTTAACACACGACATATAATCTAACTTAATTCATCATTGTGGTAAACTCACAATCGACCATTGATAAGTTTTTTGCTATGCCGAGAATTGAACCTTCGACCCTTAACTCAGTAGTTATACACGGTGATAACTGACAATTTGTGTAGTATCTGTCATACTAATTGTTACTAAATATCAATATTTAAAGATATAATATGCATTATTTATTTTTGGTTCTCCCTAATAAGTTTACACAGTTTTACCTTGTTTGTTGATTTTGTTGAATAACACACTTTTAAGAATAATTTATTTAAATTTAATCCACAGTACATACACTCAATCCTAATACTCACTAGAGTAGCGACTGGAATTAAACTAGGCTCTCCTAAATCTGTCGCGGGCCTTGTCAATTGGTCACTGGGAATAAGTTTGATTGTGATTTGGTCGTACTCACAAAAGGAGAATCTGCTTTTTACATTCGAAGTATTATAACAAACACGGGTCCTCAAACCCGGACTATAATCCAACACTGGTCGCTTAGACAAGCCAGATCGTAACAAAATAACCATAGCTTCTGAAACGGCCGCCTGGTATTGATAAATTAATTGCTAGGTAAGTTAGTGAATATTAGGTCTGTGACGGTTTAATTTGGGAAGACAATCCCACAGTGCATCGGGGTCTCCTACAAAATTTGTTTTTAAAAAGTCATGATTTAAGTAACTCGAGGAGTGAAAATTCAAATGAATCCCGGTTACATGCTCTCGCCTAGGACAAGAAACGTTAATATTGAGGGATGACGTATTAGTAAAGTCCTGAAATTATAATTTTTTAACCTACTATGGTATTTTTTTACGTAATAAACAATTTCGGTAAGCACTAGAAATAACTTATCTTTGAAAAGTGGTATTAGTTACAAATTGGAATATATTAGTATAAAACCAAACGTTTCTGAGCTATAAGCAAATATTTTCAAATTGATGTCTAGGGGATTGATTTGATTGCTATGAACTATGGAGGACAGAGTTGTCCCTCTTATATCAATGTTTTTGCAGGAGCATATTAGTTTACTTATGCGCTTTTCCCTCTATACTTCTGCAATAATGTATATTATTATATTTCACATAACATACGAGTTGTAAGTGAATATCTCCATTTTCAGGCAAAGCATCGTGGACGGGTGCTAATACTCCTGTAGAGAGAACAATTACTGCTCCTAAGTTTTGTGTTTTTCATGCGTTTATTTTATTGAACCCTCTCACTCAAACATTGAACAATATAAAAAACAACTAAACCTGCCCTTGCTTTTCATCAAGATTTAACCCGGGACTTTTTGTCTTTTGAGATAAGGTGAAGTAACTGCTCAACTTCACTTTGAGGGGTACTCGTGGAGGTCCTCAACTATTTTTATTCGCCACTCACTATACCACAGAATTCGTGTATATATATGTATGGTAATACAATCATAAATACAATTAACTGTATTTATATAAATATTTCTTAGAGGTGCATACTGAGTGCACGTTCTGCATACAACATGTCTGTCGCAAACATCAGCCTTTCGAAAATCTTTACTATTGCCCCTCAAACATACACGTACGTTCCAAGAAATATTTACTTTTATAAATGTTGGAACTCAATGAACGTGAATTGTCTTTTGGTATTTTCTCGTTTCACTATTTTCTACGCCTTTTGTTATATTTTTGTTTGGTTTCTACAATGGGCCTGATAGACATTGTTTGCGATGTCGTTAATGTCTTGGTGATGGTAAAGTTTGCGCAGAACGTGGCTTAATTTCCCACGGATTCTCGTGCGAACAAACAGGTAATAAGGCAACCCCTTTCTCACCCTCGTTTCCTAGAAAATCAGCCAGTAATACCCCTCCTTTCTTGTTATTTACAACCCTTGACGCCTACTAGTAATATCTGTGCATATTAATGAGAGACACGTTTTCTAACTTTCGTGGCAAATATTTAGTAATCTATCTGCGAAGGTAAATATTTGGACAGTCGTGCTTGAATAGGAAATGTTCTACGCCACATTACTTTAAGTTGCACGTTTGAATGTACTACATAATTATCAGGGACATAAATTCAAAAGTAAGGAGTAACATTGAGTCTTATTGCCTCACAGCATCAGTTAGGCCTATTTAAAAACTGACTTTTTATTTCAATAAGTACCGCTGTATAATAATGTGTGACTTTGTCCACACTTGGTACACACACATACAATCCTCCCTAAATACTTAAATATGTTAGAAAGAATGTGCTGAATTCATCATTTTATAAAATTACCGGCTTTACCGAAAGCAATGGTCTATTTTAACAAATATAAGAATTTATCTGGATTTACCATTTATTTTGTACAATTCCCAATGCAGTTTGTTGAAATTAGGTCACATGAACCGTATTATCTACATTTACCGGTGAGTTTATAAAATACCTGATATATGTTGACGAAAGTATAGAACGTAATCCCGGACGAGTCTATTCTAGCCTAACCTCACCTAATCATCACTTGATTTATCAAAATCAACACGGCTGGCTAATGGCCATTTTACAAACTCACCGCTGGTTTTGTAAAACGTTCGGCGAGCATGTGGAATGAAAAATACGTTTTTTACACTCCCCAACTAAACTAATTTCTTTGTAGACTCACCGGCGACTGTACAAACGTAACATTAACATTCACAGTAGCATATACTTGTTAACCTTTAGTATTCAAACATTAATAGACTATGATTGGATTGATCTGATTTCTGATCGGTTTTTTTTCCTTAAATTATCTTCGATTCCACTTCACCTCATTTAACTTAGAGATATTTTTTATTACCTAAACGTACTTTAACAAAAACACATTGTTGCATTATAACCAAAACAAATATATTTAGCTTCCCTGTTTAGCCTTTAGTTAACATTTTTGTCTACCGCCTTATAGTGGCAAGTAGGCCTAAGGCTGGACTTTATCCTGTTAATATATGTTCTCTCTTATAAGCGAGTTCAGATGGCTTGTCTTTATTAAATCCTCTTTACGCAAATTAATATGATTTTTGCTAACTAGTCTACTCTCTGGGAGAAAAGAAAATTAAAACAATTGCATGAATTTGCGAGTTAAGTAGATAGATCTAGTAATGGCTGTATATTTAAAATATTGGCCTATTATGTTAACACATTTACTCTGATAATATTCAAAATTTTAAACAATTGCTGCTTGGGCATGGAACACGCAAAATAGTAGTGTAATATGATATTTAAAAGTAATGTGCACGTTTGTTAAAAACATTTGTTTTGGCTAGGATTATTTTCCTGATAAAAGAATTACAAGTGCCAAAAACCGTTCTCAGATATTATCTGGAAATAAACAAAATTCTTTATTAGATAACCTGAAAATATTGGGGAACTCCAATGATAAATTTAATATAAATCCTGTGGTCTCTCATATGTGAGATACAATGAACAAATACAAATCACACTTTCTTTAATTATTATTCCTAAAATTACTGCACAACTCAAGAATCACTAATTTAGGCTCTTAAGCACAGTAGTTCTTCCTAATTACATATCTCTTGGAGATTGTCCAAAACCCAAGACTAACTCAAGACTTTGATAATATATGATATAAATAGTTTTGGAAACATGTATACTTCTGAGTGTGTGTTCGTTAGCACATGTGTAGTAGCCTCGTTGGTGCTCTGTCTAATAGAGAGCAGCAGCGTCAACAACGTGGTATCAATGGCGAATGAGTCCAGAGAGAGAGAGAGAGAGAGAGAGAATAAGGTAGTTACGGTCGAGAGCCGAGGTGACGTGTGCAGAACAGCTCCCTTTAATTAACAAGATGGAGTGTAAGGAAGATATGAGGTTAAGAGTCCTTCCCTCGCCCTGGTTTCCGTCATTAGCAGGCTGGCTTCAAGGGAAATAATGTTTACTGACATAGTCCCAGACCCGCTACTCTCGTCAACCTTGGTCTGAGGGGTACACTTCCTCTAAATATAACCTTCCTAATCACTAAAATCATAAGTGTAACTAACACTTACGTACAACTCGAACTAGTAGTAAGACGCGGTGCTAAAAAAAATATCCTCAAAGTTAAGACTCTTTAGACCAGAATTTTTTTTCAATAATATTTGTTCCACTAAACTTTAATAACAATAATATCATTCATTTTGTAGAATAGGCTTTTAGGACCTAAACTTCAAATAAGTGTCGAGTGATTTTTAGGAGCGGTGTATTTTATATGTATTATAAGACCTTAGTTGGATAAAATGGGTGTTTTAAGGTATAATACTAATAAGGGTCGGCTTGGAAGGTTCTTAAATTGTCCTAGCACGCTCGCTGAACACCCTCGGTCAACAGTTTACTAGTAATTTTTAATATCGAATGCAAATAATATGTGTGCATTAGAGGATTGAAAATTATTAAAGCAATATAATTCGTTTCCTCTATTACAAGTGAATTGGTTCTACAAACCAAAAGCGGAGAATATGTTAAACTCCACAACGTACACACGACCGAGATTCGAACTATGATCTTCCTGTAAACACAATCTAGAATATTACGAGCCTGAAACATTAAAGGTCATGGATAATAATAGCTTTAGCAAATTGGTTATTTAGTACAAGCCCAAGGAATCAAGTTTAGTGCATTTTCGAAATTACTGTTGCTTACAAACTTGTTAAATGAGTGATTTTTCCCAAGACCGCTATCCGGAATAAGAATGTAACCTACCCACAGACAACTACTGTACTTTTACATATAGTTTCTTGAAAGTAAATTAAAATAAAGTGATCTGCGAACCCGCTCCCTCCTCTATCTTGCCACATGTCGCTAAGTAGGATAGAAGATGAGAGCTAGCTCCCCGGGATCATTACCAGAGGGGATAAGTTATTTGGAGAAGTGGCGGAAGCAATCTGCTAAATAGTAAAGAAAGAGAAGAGAAAAGGGAGGAAAGTGGACTAGAAACGAACAGACAAGAAACGGTTCTCTTTATAAAATGGCTACATCAACAAAACAAAAAGTTTTGCCGAGCGTCGCTGAACGAAAAAAGCAAGCAAATGTCAGATGGATGCATGGGATAGCAAGGGTAGGCCAGCGTTATTCTCAAAACAATGAGCGATGGAAAAAAGTGGAAGTGGAGGTGGGGTTATCTCTTCCTTGGTTCTACCACTCAGCGAGATGATCCCCAACCCTTGAAACACGTGTTTTTACAGGAGAGAAGGAGACGGAGACATCTCAGCAAATATGCTTTGGGATTGGGACCTGGTGGCCTCAATCTTTTGCTAGACCTGAGGCACAACAGTGCTCTTCTCTCAACTTTCCTCACACCGCTGTGAAATATGGCTTTACACTCGACTAAAACCTGGAGACAGTTTGATAACGGGAGGTCGGCCATAGGTCACTGAGCGCCTGTTTCAATCTCAGACAGTCAACAAAATAATCAACAATAACATTTCCGTTGAAAGGATTTGTATATTAGTTTTAATTTAATGTATTGTTTATAGAGCAGTTTTTTTCAATAGCTATTGTTTTATTGTGATGCAAATATAATCGGTCAACTCAATGTTGAGCTTAAACTCCGTGTGAGCTCTATTGCGCACGCGCCATTTGGCTTATTGCTACGTGTCTTACCATCAAACACCAAACCAAGGATATAGATTTTTCAAGTACTAACTATTTATTTAATCAAATTACTCTCTATAACACGTATTTTAGCTAAATGAAATGATTTATTATAATTTTGTAACTAAATACACTTTTTCTGCATTAACTATTTACAATGGCACACTGCACCTAAGGAGCTTTCTTTTTTGCCTAAACATGGAAATATGTACTTAAAACTCGTCAGATATACGATATGACATAATTTTTGCTGTGAAATAAAAAGTAACATTTGATAACCAAAGAGTATATCAATAGATTTCACAGACGTAATTTAAAAAAAATATACTAGCCAATATCTCAGAAACAATTTATTTTATAAAAAATAATGTTGAAATAATAGTTGTTCAATTTTAGTAGTACTACAATTTTGCATTGATAAATTATTTCATATCGAAAATACCTTCGGAGATATAATCAACATTGGAAATATAAAGTGGCCTACTCTCAAAGCCATTTTCATCGGAAAATGAGGATGGTAATTATTTTTATAATTTTAAAAAGTCCTCATTTTAATAATATTCATGGTCAATTTGTCTGTGTGGAGAATTTTAATATTAATAAATAAGAAACTAAAAATTAACTGTTTTGAATCTTACATTTTATTGTTTTCTTTCCTTATGCCTGTTAAATTTGAATAAACCCTTTTTCAAATATATCTTTTATAAAGCTATTAGTGTATGAGATATTGGAAAATATATATTTTTAAATGGAGTACTGGGAAATTTATTGCAAAAATTATTTTTGGTGAACAGATATGTTACTTTTTCCTAAATAAGTTATTATTCTTTTGGCTGCATAATGGCTGCCCCGGGATGAAATAATTATGCATTTTAATGTGTTTCTATTTTGATCCGAAATAATAAAATTGCATCCACTTGTGGAATTTACTTTGTTCTATAATATACAAGAAACTATCCATGTATATACATATAAAAGACAATGGATCAGAAACTTATAATGATGTAATCAACCATAATTTTACATTTTAAAAATTAATTGTTGATTCTGAAACTTATCTCCTAAGCAGTGTTATCTTTTGGTTTGATTTATGAAAGCCAAGGGTTCCATCTGTAGTTTAATATGTCTAAATAAACACCACTATAAATAACGATTGTCATTGGAATTACATTTTACATTCTAAATTGTTTTTGTTTTGAAATTTCCATAGAGGGCAATTCCATTGAGATGAATGAGTGATATGCGCTTTGTATCTTAGCTGTCACAAAATGGTTATGGAATAAAAGTTAACTTAACCTCTTCGTTTATATTGGCTTCCATCACCGAATTAGGGATTATGCTTACCTTACTTTCTATTTTTCTTTTGGACATCGAGTAATTGGAATGTTGGCTCAGAATAAATTTAACAATGTTCTAGGAATACATGTTTAATTTTAATACTGAGGTTGAATAACGTAGTTTAGAGAGAGTGTATGCGAAATAGACTTTTAAATTATAGCTATAATAACTACATGTGAGAATTCACCCATTGTGTACACTTGCTGAGACTTGAACCTCTACCTCCTGGCTCTCGGTAAGCCATTATAATGTGAGACGAATAACTTGAACCCCAGGCACGACTCTAATAAGAGTATAGCAAGTGGGAATCACACACATTACAACAAGTTTCCTAAGAGTATGTGTAGGGCTTAAGTCGATCCAGTAAATATTAGATACGAGTCTCGTTTCAAAGTATACACTATAATGTTTGGTGTTCATTTTCTATTCTCAGATTCTCTGTCGAAAATATGTTATTATTTACAATACGATACCATCTTGCCATATTTGTGATAATTTTACGACGTGGAACACCGTCAGTTATTGTTTGCGTCACAGAATGTAGAAACAAGCTTGGTATTCCTTAGCGTTTGATTGTCTTGACCTTCTCTCTACACCTAATAGTTTTAGCAAATAATTGAAGTCAAGGTTCTTGATTTATGTTCTAAAGCATTAATACTTTATTTACGTTATACAACAGTGCTAAGAATGAGGAATCAAGGCTACCGGAAACACACATACTTGAACAAGTGATCAGAGAGGCCTGTCTTGTAGAAATTATATGACTTCGTTAAATTACACAAATAAAATGGTTATAGAGCTTAGTGTAAAATATGTCTCAGAACTAAACGATTTTTAAACTTATTCTCATATCTTTTTCTGGTGTTTGTAAATCTTATGTTTAATAACTTTGTAAAAAACACATATTAACCAAAATAGATTTAAAGCCACTAAATCTTATCACCTAAATACTACGAGATATTTATCCAAACAATAGAACCGAAACAATGGAGTAAGAAATTAAATACCCATTCATATCTATGATTCGTCTTAAGCGTTAGTTATGATAATTATAACTCTGGTTCATGTATGGAAACAATAATGCTCCTCTTGTTTCTCTTCTCGCTCCATATCTGATGTGATGAGCCAGACGTAATTCATCTTTATTGATATCGTGGCTGGTACAGTCGTCATACTGGTCTTCATGTGCACATTCCCTTTTCCCCACTTCTCTTAGAGATTCGAGGTACTCTTCGGGGACGATAAACTCGGATCTCACACAGTCTTCACGAAAACGAGAACATATAAAATAAGATTGTGGTTTTGTTATTGCGTTTAATATATCACACATGATTGTTTATCAGGAATATATAAAATCCGTTTTGAAAAGTAGCGAGACTTGGGAGTTTGAGTGCTAGTATACTTTAAAAAATAAATATTCTGATATTGCCTCGCTTTGTATATGATTGAAAATTAAGGATTCCTTCAATACAGCTCTTTTTGACGTCTCTTATAAACAACATATTTTAAACTCAAATTAAATACTAAAATTCTTCAAATTGAAATATTCTTTTAAATTATACACATAGCGTTTATCCACGATGGGAAGATAGCATCATAATGGACCTGAAATAGAAAGGGTTTAATGAGGTGGACTGGATATAACTATCTCAAAATACGGTATAATGAGGTGGACTGGATAGAAATAGCTCAAGATGACTATACGGTGTAATGATGTGCCTTTCGGCTGTTGCCCGACATAGAACATCTGACTTGACAGTTATGCCACGCCAGGTTGTCTATGAAAGGGCTGATTTGTTGTTTGAGTACCGAGTCACTGTCGTGGCTCTTAACCTCGTGAATGAAATTAATACCTATGAAATGAAACAGATGAAATGAGGCTGTAAAAGAATTACACGTGTATTAGTAAATTACCCTTTGAGGTGCAATTGTGATTATGTTGGGTCGTGGGAATTTGGGAGGATTTTCTTTTCTTGGGATGTGGGAAGGTGTGTTTAAGGTATGATGGTGAGTTGTGAGTGATAGCGCTGGGTCTCGGGAATTGGGGAGGATTTTCTTTTCTTGGGATGTGGGGAGGTGTGCTTAAGGTATGATGGTGAGTTGTGAGTGATTGTGCTGGGTCGTGGGAATTTGGGAGGATTTTCTTTTCTTGGGATGTGGGAAGGTGTGTTTAAGGAATGTGGTGAGTTGTGAGTGAATGCGTTGGGTCTCGGGAGTTGGGGAGGATTTTCTTTTCTTGGGATGTGGGTAGGTGTGTTTAAGGTGTGATGGTGAGTGATTGCGCTGGGTCGCGGGAATTGGGGAGGATTTTCTTTTCTTGGGATGTGGGTAGGTGTGTTTAAGGTATGATGGTGATTTGTGGATGATTTAGTGAGTCGATTTCCGGGAAGGGTCGAAGGGTTTAACTTGACTGTAGGGAATAGGTTTGACGCGGTTGGTTACATATCCATTCCCCATCTGGGGCCGCCAGTGGCGCCAGCGTTATTCTCTGGCTAGAAGGTTGACCTAGGCGGTTATCCCAGTGGAGTCCGGCGGTGGCAAAGGTTATAAGAAGTTGCTTGTTGGGGTAGGATTTTCTTTTCTTGGGATTAGGATTGAGGTGGATACATTTCCATTCCCCATCTGGGGCCGTCAGTGGCGCCAGCGTTATTCTCTGGCTAGAAGGTTGACCTAGGCGGTTATCCCAGTGGCGTCCGGTCGTGACTAAGGTTGTAATGGTATGAAATGAGTGAATTGTGTGTGAAGGTCGGGTTTAAGATTGGATCAAGGATGGGTGGGGGTGGGTTGGTGTGGTTACTGGTGGTTCTGCTGTCACTTTGGCGTAGTTGATTGTCGAGTGTAATAAGTAAAATTATTATTAAATTAGGAAAGTTACATCTAGGTTTTTTTATTTTTATTTTTATTTTATTTTCTAGTATTTTCAACTAGGGTTTTTTTGTTATTTTTTGATTTTCTTTTGGTTTTTTTTTTAATTTTTATTTTTTTTAATTTATAAATTTAGTTTTAGATTATTATTAATAGCTCAACTACGCCAGCCTGGGTCGTTTGTAGTATCTCAGTTCAGCAGGGTCGTAGCGTCCTAGGTCCCTAACTATCTCGTTGGAGTGTGTGTCTGTCTGTTCGTACAGTCTCTTGTTTCGGTCTTTGTATATCTCCTGGAGTTGCCTACAGTTAGTCATCGTGTGCAAGTCTGTGTTTCTAGTGCGCCGTGGTGCCCCAGTGATTGTTCTTAGTATCTTGTTTTGTGTTGTTTGTAGTTTTTTTGTGTGAGTCTTAGGTCCGTAACTCCATGCTGGGCAGTTATATAGTATTATTGGCAGTATCATGGATTTGTGTAGTATTGTTTTTGTGTGAATTGTTAGCTCCCTGCCCTTAAGTAGTGGATATAATTGAACAAATCTGCCTGTTGCTTTCTGGTTGATGGCTACAATATGTTTCAGCCAGGTTAATTTTGAATCTATTGTGATGCCTAAATATTTAGTTTCTTTTTTCACGGGTATTTCCGTGTCAAATAGAATGAGTGGGGCTGGTAGATGTTTGTTTCTACGGCTTATGATTAAAGCTGCGGATTTGGCTGCGTTGACCTTGATCCGCCAGTTTGTGAGCCAGTTTTGTAAGGTCACTAGGTATCTTTGTATTGCCAGACTGGCATAGTTAATGTTTTTATTGACGGTGTAAATCATGGTGTCGTCTGCGAAAAGTCTAACTTTGGTTTGAGCGTGGGTGGGAATGTCTGAGATGTATATGTTGTATAGGTGAGGTGAGAGTGATGATCCCTGGGGCACCCCTGCCTTTATGTCGTGTGTGTTAGATTTTGAACCCTCCATCACTACCTGAAACTTTCTCCGCGCAAGAAAGCTGGCGACTGTGTGTATGAGCCATTGGGGGTATCCAAGATTTATTAATTTTTGTAGTAGGCCTGTGTGCCAAACTTTGTCGAAAGCTTTTTCTATGTCTAGGAATATTGCTATTATATTCTTTTTCTCTGTGAAAGCTTCTGTTGTGTCCTCAATTAGATTTAGTACTGGATAGATAGTGGAGTGTTTTTCCCTGAATCCGAATTGAAGGTTGGGTATGATATTTCTTGTTTCACTAAAGTGGTTCAGTCTTTTTAGGATTAGTTTTTCAAACAATTTACTAAGGGAGGTGAGAAGACTTATTGGCCGTCTGTTTTGAGGAAACATCGGGTCCTTTCCAGGTTTGGGGAGGGTAATTATTCTCGCCAGCTTCCATACGTCCGGGAAGTGACAGAGTGAGAGTAGGGCATTAAATATGTGCAGAAGCATCAGTGTTGCTTTCGGTGGAAACTGTTTGATTGTTTCGTTTGACAGTCGGTCGTGGCCTGGCGCTTTGTTATTTGGGAGGTATTTTATTTTGAATTTAAGTTCTTCTAGGGTTATTGGGTCTGCCTGCGATGCCATTGGTCTATTTAGGTATGTTCTTACTGATCTATTGGCGTCCCTTACAAAGCCTGGGTTTTGGGGGTTGTCATTGGGGGTGAACTGTTTTTCTAGCTTCACGGCTATGGCTTCTGCTTTCTCAGAGCTTGTGTAAGCCATGCCGTTCTCGCCGTGTATGGCTGGGACTGATTGTTTTTTATCAGATTTTAATTGTTTTGATATTTTCCAGATTTTGCTGGAATCTAGTGCGGCGTCTGTAACGTAGTTGTTCCAGTTGTTTGTTTTTATTTGTTTAACTTTAAGCCTTACTTGTGCCCTGAGTCTATTGTATACAGTTCTATGGTGTGGGGTTCTGTACCTTTGCCAGTCTCTCCTCGCCTCTCTTTTCTGAGCTATCAGAAAGCTAAGGTCCGGGTGCTGGGGTCTTAGGTCGTGTCTTACTATTTCTAAGGTTGTGTTGGATCTGTAGGCTTCCTGAACAGTGTTGGTAAATAATTGGAGTGTAGCGTCGGCTTCCTCTGTTGTTGTTATGTGGATGGTCTCGGGTAGAGAATGATTCAGTGATCTTTTAAAGCCCTCCCAATCGCTTGTGGATTTTAGTTGTTTTAGGCCTTTTATTTCTATGTCTGTATTAATAGTAATCTCGCACAACATGGGGTTGTGGTCAGAGTCCAGCTCTTTCAATACTGTTAGCTCCTCCGACGTCACCCCCACGTTGGTCAAGACCACATCTATAATATCGGGTCTTTGTAGTGGGTTAGAGGGGTAAAAAGTGGGTTCGCCAGGCCCTAACACTATGTAGTCGTTTCTGTCTGCGTGGTCGTTGAGTGTCCTACCGTCCCTTGTGGTTAGTCTGCTATTCCAGTTTTGGTGTTTGCTGTTTAAGTCCCCTGCTAAAAATATTTTGTCGGAGTCAATGATTGTGTCTAAGTCTTGTTGCAGTAAAGTCTTGGTCGGTGGTTTATATATGGCTGCGAATAGGATACTCCCGCTTTTGGTATTTACTTGGATTGCTGTTGCTTCTAGGTTTTGTAGATTTTGGTAGATGTGGCGGTAGTGTGGTAGGTTGTTTTTGATAAGGACCGCAGTTCCCCTCCCCTGCCGTTGGGTCGGTCGTTCCTGTATATATCATAGCCCAAGAAGTGGATATTTTTGTTTGGGTTTAGGTGTGTCTCATTTATTAGTGCTATATCTATTCCATAGGTTTTGAAAAGTTCCTCCAGTTCTTTAGCTTGCGTGAGTATCCCGCTCGCGTTCCATATAAAAACACGTAGTATGTCCTTAGTCCAAGTCTTTGGTCCGTTAGTCATCCTGCTTTGTAAAATATTCAGTCACACTTTCTATTAGAATGAACATTTTGTCTGTGGAGTTCTCGCATTGACTTAGTCTTGCTAGATAAGGTTTGAAATGTGAGATTATTTTAAAAATGTTTAATTCTTTTAGTAGGCCTAATAGATCTTTAATATCTGTCAGGATTGAGTTTTCTTGTTGTGTTTGTGCGCGGGCCCGCTGTCCTTGGACTGCTGCCGCGTAGCTCCGGTGAATGCCGGCCGCTGTTGTGTTGTCTTTCTTTGTGAGTGGCGGGGGGACACGAGCCTCCTCTGTGGTTGGTTGGTTGTGTCTGGGTCTCAATTGGGGGAAGCTGCTTGTTGTCGCCTGGTGTGTTGGGGTGTGTTTGTTTGAACTTTGTTTGTTTACTTGAGTGGCTTTTCTCTTCTCGAGTAAATCCACATAAACTGGACACTTGCTGTAGTTAGCCGTGTGGCTACCTCTACAGTTTATGCATCGGGCGGGGGTGGTATTTTCTTTTTTGGGGCAGTCTTTGGTCTCGTGTAGATTTGTACACTTGACGCATCTGGGGATATTTTGGCAGTTGTTCTTAGTGTGGCCGTATCTTTGGCATCTGTGACACTGCGCTATTGTGTTTGTGGGTGGGATGTATGGTACTATTTTGACTCTAGTGTGGTTTAAGTACTCAATTTTGTAGATGTCGGTTGTCTGTGAGTTTTTAGCGATTGTGACTTGGAAGGTCGGCAGTAGTGTCACTGTTTGTGTCGTGTTGTCGGCCTGTGCTTTTTTGGTGAACTGTCTTACGTCAGTAACGGGGTATCCTAGCCCCATTAGTTCTGATTGGATGTCCTCAGTGGCCATATTGGGAGGGAGCCCCTTGATAACCACTTTGACAGGCTTGTCCCTTGGCAAAGTGTATGTGTGAAATTCTTGCTTCATGTCCTTGAGCAAGTGTTGAATCAAGTCGTAGTCTTGTCTGTTTGTTGTGTGAATTTTGAGCCCATTTGTCACGTATGTTATTTTGATGTCGTTTCCCATTTCTTTGGCCAGTTTTGTGATTCGGTTATAGTTTGATGTGCCCAGTGTTACTATCGGTGGGAACCTTTTGATGTTGTCGGTCTGTGGTTGGTCGTGTTTGTCTTGTTGTGTGGGTCCGTCTTGTGTGGTATTTTGGTCGGCGGCCTTTGTTAGGGTCTCGAATTTGTTTGTCAGTGTCAGTGTTTTTTTGGTGTGAGTGTTTTGCCGGAGTTTGCACTTGCGCTTTCTCCCAAGCTTGTCGGCTAAGGTGAATTTACCTTGGCCGTCTGTGTCAGCTTCCATGTCTGATCCCTCGGTTGATGTGAATGACATGTCTGATTCTGTGGGGTTTTGTCTCGGTTGTTTTGGGGTCGCCATTTCACACAGCCCTGAAAAGGGCAGGCTAGTGGCCAGTGTGGAAGGGCTACTTGGCCCCCCTCTGAGCAGTGTGGGCGGGCTTGGAATGTGTTGTATGATGGTCCCGGAAGACAGACTCCGACTACGAGGTATTGTTTCGTAGCCGGTCTCGATTTACGGTCTACTGTGGCTTCGTTGGCACCGTTAGGTATCAACCACAGTAATTACCTCCGACAGTCTGTCTCGAGTTTAGTGGCGTGTGTGTGTTAGGGGTTTAGCGTGAGAACTCTAAGGCAATTTGCTCTGTTTGCCTTAAAAAAGGCAGATTTGTCTTGAAAAAGACAGTAGACAGCTCAATAGAACACCTGGTGGCTCGAATCTCAGAGAACGAATGCGAAAATTGTGTAATGATGTGGATAGAACTAGCTCAAGTTAGGGATAGGTGACTTCCTTTTGTAAGCGCGCCAATGAGCTTTCTACTACTGAAGGCCATATAGTAAATAAGGAAGTAAGCAAGCGTTTAGCTCAAGCCATTTTCGTTTAAATTAAACTGTCTTTGTTTAGAAACTCAATAAACAATATAAGTATGCAGTTATATATTCGCATCGTGTGGTTGCTACACACATTTTCTTAGCACCGCGTCTTACTACCTGTTAAGACTATACGCATATGCAATAATTGCTATGAGTTAGTGATGAAGAATTTTGAAATCAGAGGAAGAATTACAATTTGCCTGGAAGCAGAGTAGAAAATCATTTTTGGAACACTGTACCCACAGTATACCTGGCCGAGATTTGAACCCCTATCTCCTTTTGGTTGACATTCCATTCCATGGCGAGTGTGACACCCTAGACCATGTGGTCACTGAGGAATGCAGCCTCACTATCAATGCAATATTAATACAATACATTTATTTTGAAAATACATCTCAATTAGGAAATGGTATTTAATCAATTTAGTTTAAAAAAATTCCTCTTAGATATGGGAATCTATAATCCGGTACCTTTAATTTTGCCCTCTAATGCTCTACAGCGGAGCTCATCTATGTTGATTCCTGTATCTCATTATGTCACGATATACAAATAAGGCTATCGTTGGCCAGGATCACTAAAACGTCACAAACCTGTATACAGTTGTTTATTAAGATATCCAACGGATGGATAGAATTCCTCTCGTGAATTCAGGCCATGTTAAGTTTATATTCCTTAAATACCCTGGTTGCCATAGAGTCTCGTTTATTGTTTAACAAGTTGAACCCAAGACATGTGGAAAACTAAACTGCGTTTATTTTCTGCAACTTGTTGGACCAAAATCCTTGGTCTGCCGCCTTTAAAAAAAATCCATATACACATTTCTATCCATGGATGACGACGTATCACAAATAACAGAATGTTTGTTATATAAATCACTTAATTTAACTGTATTTGCCTTGTTCCATTCTATGATCACAAAATTACGAAAGCCCCGAATTTAAAGTTAAACTAATCTGGAAGCAAAACACGTGCTTCGCCAAGGATAGAGACTGACTAAACTCTATAGTCAGTATAGTGAATGCGCAAAACCTCCCAAATCAGCCTTAACTTTTAAAATATGGGGTTTGCATAATTTGGTGATCAAGCAATGGAAACCGGCTAATACAGCTAAACTAATTTAATTAGATCACAAGGATTCCGTTATTTGTAATGCTGCATATGCACAAAGTAATAAAATCCACTTTGCAAATGCAGGCCATTCATTATTCTCGTGTACACATCTTCAATTCGGCGTTAAGGAAAAAAAAAAACCAACTTAGAACTCCCCACACCGCTTCTTAAGTTTTAGTTTTTTCTGCAATAGTACACTTCCTGTTAACGCAATAAATGAAGGAACGGCAAGTAATACATCATTATCCATGGATATAAATGTGTAGACTGATTTATAAAATGGTGGAGGACCCATGATGTTGGTCTAACAAGCTGGTGACAATAAATTTACCTTACTTTTCCTCATGTGTTATCCCCTAACATGATGGGTCCAACTTGTTACATAATACACGATGCTTCTCCCAACACAAAATGTTGGCCAACATCCCCAACAATTTGAGAGTGCGTTTATATTGTAACACAACTTGTTGGAATCGTGTTGGCCAACATGTCGTGTTACAATATAAAACGAGTCTTTAGGCAGATTGTGAATGTGAGGAATGCCAGGCCTTCACCGTGGTTCGGATTCCACGTTAAACTGTAGGTCCTTCATTTCATCTCACAATAATCCTACCATTACACATTAGCGTAAGTGCGTATAACCCGAACGGGTAGTAAGACGCGGTGCTAATAATAATAATAATAATTTAGACAGATGCAATACTGGACCGAAGAAAATACGTCGCGTATGTTCGGTAACGCCACGCTGACACATTACTTTCTATGTAAAACTTTATATGGTACCACATTGGACGGAAGATCCGTCAGTTCGTCAATCGTACTGTGCCAATTCGCCGACATGAGCAACCGTTCGTTTTCGACCGGTAGATGATACGTTGGTCGGAGAGTCGGTCACGTACAACTACATGTTTCAAGGGGAATGTGCCACATTGACGGATTCTCGATGTCCTAGAAATCACCGGCACAATGTTTCACACAGCGTTTTATAATTGAATGGAAACATAGATTGTGTTTGTCGAATTTATGAGAAAAAACATACAGCAACAAGGTACAGAAAAGAAAAGCTTGTATAAACAATTGAATTGTCCAATCGCTATTCTCCTGGTATTTAATGGATGAAGTCAATGTTTATTTTTACTTCTTATTTGCTGTTACACCTCATACATGCTAATAATTTGCAATACCTTCATCGTGACCACCCAGCACAATGTCAGAGAAGTGATTGACTATATGGTCAGAAGATACCCACAAGATCTTCCGCTGTAGTATGTCAGGTTCTAACAACGACTTGAGATCTCTCTCCTAACGTACGTGGCGTATCTTCGGTCCAACAGGATCTTTTGTACTTTTCCTAAATAAGGTCGAGTCCGAATTGCACCAAGTCTATTATTTTGAGGTAGAAGAGGTGTTCCGAAATATACAAACACCAATGTTAACATCCTCTCGCTGCCCCACTTGACCTAACCTTTGAAACATCTTATCACTGCAAACATTACCTAACCTGGGCATGATCTTATGCGCTATTTTGAAACAACTGATCAATACAAACATAACCAACCTTAGCATGATCTTGTGCGTTATTTTGAAACATCTTATCAATATAAACATAACCAACCTTAGCATGATCTCGTGCGTTATTTTGAAACATCTTATAAATATAAACATAACCAACCTTAGCATGATCTCGTGCGTTATTTTGAAACATATTATCAATGCAACCATAACTAACCTAAGCATAAACCTGTATTTTTTTTGAAACAATCTTATTAATGCAAACTCAACCTAACCTATTTTTTTAGGGTATTATTAATTAGTATGATTTTATACGCCTTGTTTGTTATAGTTTATATTAGTTAACTAACACAATTCTATAAAATTGTGCAACCCCCCCCTTAATATCTATAAGGTGAGAGAGGCAGTAAATTAGGTAAAGAGTTACCTGAATGAACATAACAACTTTATTTAGTCAAAAAAGAACAATAACAAGCTGAGCAAAAAATCAACACCGCGTGAAGCGCGCTTTTCCGTCCATTGCGGAAATCACTTACATCAAAGGTAAACATAAACGTTACCTCCTCAAAACAAATCACGTTACATTAAATCCATCAAAGGTAACGGTCCGGGATCTCAGTGACATGGTCTTTGGTTACTTCGTTAAATTGATTAGTTCCTAAACTGGTTACTCTAGCGTTTAAGTTATCCACCCTAGTATAAATATATATCTTTCTTACAGACGCCCGTAGCAAACGTGACGTCATAGCAATTAAACAAGGCCACAAGGTAATAATAACTTAACAACCCTAGGCGTTTAACTTGGCGAACAAAGATGAGTCCAGAAACAGCTATACTTGAAAATAACATAAGCTGGGTTTTCGAACCCAGGACCTGACAATCTCAGGTTAAAAGCTAATATTGGCAAATGTATGAAATACATTTGAATAGGGCCCAGACCCTGGATATAAGCGGTGGCGAAAGCGACGGTCTAACTCCCAGCAGCGATAAGCGCGTAGCATAGTCAATATTCAAATAAACATAAGTTAATAACAAAGTCCAAATAGTAATTTAGAAAGAGTTCCCCCCCATGACGCCGAAATAGTAATTTTGGTAGGAAGGTAATATCCCCCGAAACCCAGTCGCTGCCCTCACCTCTTATCCTCGAGCCGGTGGGGTAGTAAGTGACCTGAGATCCCGGTACCGCTAGTATTTATACGAAATATAATTCTCAGAGAAGGGGGGCGGATCGAAGGAAAGGAAGGTTGGAGAACATTACCAACAAGGGGGGAGGAGAGGTTCGAGACTCATATCGAACACCTAGCACCTTCTCGAAGCTCGGTGAAGGCGGAAACGGAACTCTTCTATCCATCTTCTCTGCTGGCCGAACACGTGGTCGAGCCTCGTTGCCGGCAGGCGCGGACACGCCTTCAGTCAGTCCGATGTATTTGGCGAGAGCGTAGGTCGCCGGTCAAGCTAGTGCCGCGTGTTGACTCAGTTGGCTGTCCCAGTTGGCGAGTGTTGTTACCATGTAAGTCGTTACATCGCTGTCCCAGTTGTCTGTCCGAGTCGGTGAGTGTTGTTACAATGTAAGTTGTTACAATTGTAATCTTATTTCGACAAATCTAGTTTCGTCAGTTAAAAAAATAAAATATATATATATATATATATACATATGTGTCATGATTGACAAGATTTTAAAAAGTTGGGGTGATCATAAACTCACTTTTCTGGTTTATGTTGGTTTTCCAATGTGTCGTTGGCACAATTCAGATCTGATCTTTGGGGAGTACTTTTGGGTCCTTGGCGTGATTAGGACTCAGTCAGGTACCTGAGCCAGGTAGATTGGCGCAATTGTGGCAAGACCCTAAACAGTTATCTGAATACAAGCACGTATGTGTTACCCTTAAAGTGTTTTGGTTATGTTCTGGAACTATTTATATTAATTTTATTTTAGATATCCAGTTCCATAAAGTATGTTTGATGTAATCGGTACAGATAACGCAACAGTCAAAATATCGTTTTGCTACAGACATAACTATTTAATAGCAGCTTGACGCATGTCGCACAGTATCCCTGTGGTTGAGTATATATGCTAGAATATACAGTGAACTTGTGAAGGTACTGACAGCGTGCATCCATGGGCTGAATACTATCTAGGAGTTAATGTTTTGGCAAAGGATATTACTTTTATGGTTGTGTGGGTGGGATTTAATGTCCTAACTAGTAACTTGTTTGAAACAATATTGAGTAGAAATAGAGGAGTGGGGGAACATGAAATATTACCAAATACATCAAAGAAAGAAGACTAAAAAAAATTAGTATACTTTTCATAGTAAGAGATAATTTGTGATGATACTAAGTTGTGTGTATATAGTATTTTGGCGAATGCTACGTTATATCACCCTCTCAGCCACGGTTCATCCATCCTATTGAAACTGAATCCTCTCCGTCGCTTGTTTGGACTCAAGCTATAATTGAAATTTTGTCAACTCGACAGCAATTTCCGTACCTTTTTGTTGTCCCCTATTGCAAAATTCAATCAAAGTTTAGCTGCGTGCGTGGAAGTTGAGGGATTATCCTTCCCCACATACCTTTCCCAAGGTTGTAGGAAGGAGAGCAGGATGTGGTTATGAAACATATGAATTCAAGTTTGATCACTTATTTATTTTGAAACTTTCGGAAACTTTCGAGACCTTATGAGTTTCTGCCAAATAAAGCTCTTTGGTGAAGGTTCTTCTTGTTCATACATACCGATTTGGTAGCAATTTGAGAACATTAATTAATCACGCCTAAGCTATACTTAGGGCCCACTAATGGGTTTTAATAATAAGTGTAGCGCAAAAGTAATTATTGCGCTTAACAATAATAGTTTATAATAATAAGAAGAAGACCCGCTTCGGTCGCCGCATGGTCTAAGGCGTCACTCTCGCAATATATTAGACTGGCGAAGATAGGGGGATCGGCGTTTGATCACTGTCGGGTGTGTTGAGGGTTATTTCTCTTAAATGGTTTCTTACTCTCCTCGCAAATGCTGTTACACTTCCTCTAAAATGAAACATTTTTCTTCTTAACACGAGTAATTAGTAAATAGACATAACATGAACGGTTAGTAAGACGTGTTTAAAATGAGATATATGTGTATGTTAAAACAACTTAATATTCTCGAGTTTCCCTAATGTCATGTGCTTAACTTTACTTTCTTCCTTGTATACCCACATCCGGCTACATGGTCTAAATCATCACTATCGCAATATGTTGAAGTTAAAAACAATTACCAAAGGTGAGCATCTTAATATTTCCTTAAACACTTAAGCATATGCAAAATCTAAGCTCTTTCTTTAATTTTGACCTTTCTAAAAAAATATTATTACTATGAGCACCGCGTCTTACTACCCGTTCGGACTATACGCACTTAATCTAATGTGTAATTGTATAACTGAGCATCGTAGGGAATTCATACTGCACCTTATGAGACAAGCATCAAATTTGACAGAAGGCTAGACCTACCAAAGATTTTCATTTTTATACATGGAGGCCAAAAAATTCCTCCGCGGACAGGAACTATGACGTTATCAAGATGACTGATGCTTCTAAATGCGTTTTTCAGTATACAATGTAAACCATTATCTCAATTTTCTATTTCTTTATTTTAAATGAAAACTCTTTAAATTATTGGTAAGATGATTGTAGGCTTATGCAAGTTTCCGATTAGTTGATTCTTACATAGATATTTATAGAAATAACAGTGAGTGATAACATTTTTTATTATTTATATCATAAGTTTTTTATTCATTGTTAAGTCAAACAATATTTCAAGTAAAAGTTTATTATTGCTTAGTTTACTGAAATAAATGCATCTTGTACTTTTTTCGTGTAACAAGCTGCAATGCCGTAATCCTTGATCACACACATGTAGAGGGCAGACTGCTTTGTTGCCTCGCACCGTCTCTTTGCTTGTTTGCTGGATCTATACAAATCACGTATTTAAGTACATCTCTTTATTCTTTTCAACATAATCTACCTTCAAGTTCTTTAAATTGAAAAATAACACGTGAACATTCGAATCGAACCCGGGTTCTTTGTCTTGGTATGCCAATGCTCTAACCACTGAACTATCAAGGTATCGTCCTGTGCCCAGAGTAATTCTCCACTCATATTTTGAGGAAATGCGGAAATAGTCATCTACATACTGTATATGTGATATCAGAACGTACCCACCATCGACTCAATAGTTACTATGCCAAATGTACAATTTTAACTGTGCGGGTCCACATATTATGGTGGATTAAATATCAAAGCTTAAATTGGAAAATGACACCTGGTACCGATGAAAGGTATTAAAAATGGTACCAGGCAAATTGCCCGAAGGGTGTGATGGAAACCAAAAAGTTTCTGTCACATCAGGGAATTCCTTCAATTCGTTCCACATTGATTTTTCCCTCGGCCTGAAAAAAAGGTATGTGCTATCGCATCCAGAGAATGCGTGAAAACCAGGCAATGCCGCGGACCTCCCTTGCCAAAGTTTTGAGCTATATCGTGAACTACAATGGTCTTAAAATTCTTTCAAAACAAAAGCTTACTCTCAGTTTAGCAAAGTGTATCTTTTTAGAATGTGAATAAATGTGATATAGCCAACACAATAACAACTGTGTTCACTGTGCGAATGTAAACAGCCTTTAAACCTGTCTTCACTGCATCATGAACAAAAATTCTAGAATCTGTTCTTCTTGATTATACATTTCATCGACGAATGATGTCTGAATCACATCATTAGAAAGTAAATTTGGGCCTATAGTGGAAAACACTTATATCCTTAATAGGTGAACTGGCAACATCTCTCTGGCTAGGAAGGTTAAGGAGCTCAGTTTTATTTTCCGGATATTTGAGGAAGTGTTGCCCTTTCTCTGGCAAAATGTTTTTTTTTCCCCCCGAACCTGATTCCTCTCTCTAGATCCACGGCAGTCTCTGGTATTTGATTTTATAGTTTTATCTTGGGAGACATCTCACATTATATCAATACATTGTGGGTGTTCAGACAAACTCACCAGTGGTATAGTGTATTTTTTATTGGGTAACATGTATGTCGGGGCTCGGATTACATTTGAGTATACGTAGGTGGTGGCTTAGCCAAAATGGCTTCCATTTTTACCTACAATAAGGTATCTTCAAACTCGCTCTACCATCGTTGCCGTCAAGCGTCTAAACATTGAATTTGAACAAAATCTACTAAACCTTTTGGTTTATATAATCAGGGACAGACACGGTAACATCCAGAACAACCTTCTTTATTTGGTTCGTGGGATTATATAAATTCAATAATTAGTTTAATTTTGAAGTATGAAATGTTCATTTTTACAAAACGTTTGTTAGTTTAGAGTATAAGGAGTGGAGAAGAAGACGATGTTCCTATCATTCCTTTGTGAAGGTTCTCTTTTGCCTTTTACCTTGATAGAGCGAACGCGAGGATTGCGACTCCACGTCAACACATCAATCACATTTCTCCCAGACAGACCTCCCCCGGGAGAGTACCTTGATATTGCGATGGGGAATGTTTTCTTGTGGAATGGGGTGAACCTTCCCTTGCAGCGTCTAACCAAGGTTGCGCTCTTTCTTTTTCCTTCCCTTTCTTGCGTATTTTCTTTACCAAGAGGAGGATTATTGTGTGTCTCACAGCCGTGTTCTTGTGGAACAAGTTGCTATTTTTACCCTCCTTCGAATTGAGAGATTTGAAGAGGTTTCTTTTCTGCAATCTCCACTCACTTTTCTTTTCTCTGAGCAGCTTCGGTATGGATTATATTTAGGTAGGGTTGCTCTTGTGACTTTTGACGGGCTGTTATGTTTGGGCACTTTGAAATTGTGGCTGGAATTTTCTTATGAGCCGTTATCACCCCACGGATGACAACTTACTTCAAATGTAGTTAATAACATTTTAACCAAACGTTGCATCAGTGTGCAGTTTTCTCTAAAATGTAAATTTCAGTCAAAGTTAAAATATATGAAAACTTGTTTTTTTTAAGTTGTTTTAAGTGTTGAGCCCCTGACAAATAGTATTTTGTTTGCCATTTATATTACATCATAAGCAAGGTATACTTTTATAGTAAATTAAAATATTCATACAATTTTGTTCTTTTTTGGGATTCTGTAATAATGGATTGGCGTATGGGAACAGCGGTGTCATTGGCCGCTATTTATAGCACTGGCTTAGTACAGCGCTGTGATTGGCTGTTATTTATAGCACTGGCTAAGACCAGTGCTTTCCCCTCCACCCCTCCAAGTTTAACCACCTTTCCTCTCCATTTCCCTCCCCCTCTCCCCCTTTTATGTGGAAATGGGTTTTCCTTGATGGCTCATACCTGGCGCCAGTTTGGCGTCTCAAACAAAAAAAGTCGAGACCGGAATAGATCACGACTAGAATGATGTTGCAACCCTCCCCCGGCATTGGGTTTTCCTGGTGATCATTAGGTTGATGATGCAACTAGAGAGCATTGACACAACTCTGATTATGCACAATCAGGGGCCGCTCTCCCCCACTCCACAACAGTCTTATTAAAATTGTATTTTTGGTATCGTCCTTTGACATACGCGGATGTAAGTATCCGACATACCAATATGGACCATTGTTGGCGAAGATAAGGAGGAGTAAGTTAGAAATGTTCCAGCGTTTACGTTGAGTGAGGGAGAGTAGAAAACTACCCCAGCTAACTCGAGTGAGACTCGATCTCATGATCTCCTCGTTATAACTAGTTGATTAAACGCACCCTTTCTAGCTAAACGTATATATATTAGTTGTGATATTGTGGTAGGGATGTTTAAGAAAATGTTTCGGCATTTTACCTGAGGGACAACTACCAACAGTTTACTCGGCAGGGATTTGATTACAACAACCCCCGCCAGAACTATATGAGCCTTACATTTAGACGGCGTGCCCACCGGGATTCGAACTTCGGTATCTTTCGGAGGGTAGCATCGCTAATTTATGTTAGAACGTTTTTCAAATCAGATACTTCCTTTCAGTGGTTGAGTGTACCCCAGCATTTTCGAGTCCCGGCCAAAACTATATGAGCCTTACATTTAGACGGCGTGCCCACAGGGATTCTATCCTCGATAACTTTCGCTGGGGAAGCACACCTAATGTATGTTATAACTGTCATCCAATCATATGATTCGTTCCAATGACTGAGTAACCCGGCTTTTGCGAAAGCGAGGTCATTAAGGCTAATCGACCAGATTTTCCGTTTGATATAATTAGACCAGGTAAAATGTGTACCAGCATTTGGTTTTTGAAAACTCTACAAGTATATTATTGCAAACAGTTTCACTGTTTGGATAGCGTTTTTAAATTATTTAAATTTGGTTTAAGGTAAGGTGGCAAGTTCACACACACATACAGTCAGGTAGATAGACGATCATTGTTTTTATAAATTGTGACGGTAGATTACTACTCTAGGAGAAAGTAATCTATTATTCTGCAACACGCGACTTAATTTATATAGCATTTTGTAAGATAAGCCAAACTTATATTCTGCTGTATTACTTTCTTAATCACTTTCATTCTGCGCCATCTAGTGAACAAATATGGTTATTATGACTTTTTCAATATCTTGAAATAGCACGTACATAAACATTTCTAATAAATGTAATTATTACTACTCATACAATAATTTAAATATGCTAATGGGGTAGGAATAATGAAAGCATTTATGAGCGGTAAGTGTTCCCCATTTGCGTGAAGTTTACCATACTTGTCTATAATATTTCGTTTGTCAAGGTTGTAATAATAAATTGTGTAAATAACGAGATATTATATTTATACTATACATATTATAAACATTATAAGAATACATATGCTGTGCTCTAGAAAATATAATGAATCTCAAGACTTAAAAAGTTTTTAATTTTATTAATATAAAAAATAATAATTCAATGTCAATAAAATCAATACTTTAGTTTCTTACAATATTTGTTTTGTATATATAGTGTATAAATCTTATGTTTATGTTAAAAACACAAAATTGTTATAGAATTAACAAAGCTATTTGTAATACATTCACAGTTCTTATGAAAAAACTTTAAACCTTTTTGTTCAGAAACGATACTGTATTAAAATAGTTTATAAAACATGTTTTTTATTATTTCCTAATTTACATAATGCCCACTAAAAAGAGTGAAAATGGCTTTCAAATAATAAGATGTTATACATATTTGAACGATCACTTCTTTAACGTATCTTTGGTAAACTCCAGTGTACTCGTAGCCATAGAGAATGCACATTCTTTAATTGCCATTGTTAATAATATTTGTTTAAAGTCACATATGAAGATCGTTATGAATATATGAAAATAGGTTTATTAGAATAGATGATTGTTAGATACCGTGAGCTCTCTATACATAAATCCACTGTCAAGAGAGTACGCTTGTATATATTACTTCTCTATTGTTATTATTATTATTATTATTATTATTATTATTATTATTATTATTATTATTATTATTATTATTATTATTAGCACCGCGTCTTACTACCCGTTCGGGTTATACGCACTTACGCTAATGTGTAATGGTAGGGTGATTGTGAGATGAAATGAAGGACCTACAGTTTAACGTGGAATCCGAACCACGGTGGAGACCTGGCATTCCTCACATTCACAAGATGTCTTGTCAGAGGTGAAGGAAGGGTTTGGTAATCAGATAAATCTTTGCCGGGACCGAGGATTGAACCCCGGCCGCCAGCATAGACGTCTGACACCTTTCTCTATTGTTAAAGGTAGAGTTGATTCGATTGGAAACGTTCACCAGGTGTTACATGAAACGAGCCATCGTTACCGGTAATAACACGTATTGGGATTTCCAGTTGATCGCTTTTATCGTTAGAACATTTGATGAAATTACGATCACTGTTATAAAATTTTATTTATTTAGACTGCTCATATTAGATGTGTTTTTATTGCCACAAAACCTGTCTGCTTGAAATAACCAATTTATAATAACCGAGTTTTAGTACTAAGGCTGAGTGCACATGTTGCATATATTAGTTTAACTCTTGGGTACCTACTAATACCTAAGCCACTCCTTTCGAAACACAACTACTACTGTCAATTTTAGTTTGATTGTATTTTCATCGTACCTGTAAAATGGAATTGTTTGCAACGTTTATACAATATTAATGTTGTGATGTTAAATTCTTCAGGTTTCATAACTTTTACAAAATTATTGAAACCCGTAATTTGTAATATTGTCTATTAGGTCGGCTTATTTCAATTATTTGTTGAAAGCTCTCTATTTTATATATCAATTTATTATCTATCCTTGGTTCAAAATTCTATTTGTTAACTTATATTGGAGCTGGGTGTTCCTAATAATTTCCCTAAATTAATTCCCACTCTTCTATCATACATTGGTGTATACACCTCCTTTAAATGACACTTTCTTCATTCCTACACCATTATTATGAGTATATAGGCTGGACCGTCGAGTTAGATGTCCTATGCGTCGAGAATACGGGATATCGCAGCCACTCTGACTAGAGACATTTTCTTAACTCAGCCATATGACAACAATCTCATTCAAAAGTGTACTGTTGCGATATTTTGCTGCCTAAAAATATTACTTAATATGTGTATACATTATACTCTAGATTATCACGGCGGATTAACCTTTTTGAGGCTTAATCGCGGCATCGACAACAGCAGGGGATACGTTTTTGAAATATGCCTCGTTGATGGAGAATAACAGAGCTATGGATTGTTGTACTCAGTAAAGCCTAGGAAAGAGGAATGGACTCACGGCCTGCTTAACTATCTTGGAACAGGAAAATGACACGCTCCCGTTTGATAAGCGGGATAAAGAAAAAAGGAAGCAGCTGCGATAAAACAAAATACTAATACAGTCAAGTTTTAGTGAACTCGATTATAATGAACATTCAGCTACAATAAACCTAATTCATTTATTCCAGCCCACATACATTTCAATGTGTGTTAAAAAATTAGTTCATAACTTGGTGGTTATCTAAACTTGAAGACAGCAATTCCTCTACATGAGTTCTTGTCTAGGCAACACAAAGTTTAACGAAAAGTACGGAATGTGGAGGGGAAGGGTCGAGCTTAAATACTATATGAAACTAAAACAGTTTACGGTATACTTTTCTACTCCGTTTAGTTTTTTACATTCATGGATTGTGTGGAGTCAGGTGTGGAAAAAAAGCACAGAATCCAGAAAGGGATCTGGAAAAAATACTAATTCAAACACTATACATTAGACAACAGCATATAACCGACTTGTTTTTAAAGATTAATTAATTGATTTCCATACATATCGATTATATTTGAACTCTTATTTTGTTTGACTAACTACTCTTAGATTTGAAAAAATCTCTTTTAGTGAACTATCGGACATAGTGAACAAAATATCCGAGTCCGTAAAGGTTCATTTTGTCCAGGGTTGACTTTACATACTTTTTAAGGAATGTGTCTTTTGAATAAACTGTACATTGTTTTAAGATTATTTTTTTATTATTTGAGGGCGTTAAATATAATTATGTGTTCATAAAAGCAATCACGGCAGGCGAGTACTAGTGTTTTACTGATTATCCGCAGCACTCGACCCCCCTTTACCGTGGATAATCAGCTGGTAACTGTATTTGAATAAATATATTATTCCTCTGGATCGTTACCGACAAAATGTACTCACAACTTCAAGTAAAAAGTATTTTACTTTGCTGATAAATGAGTAATTTGTTGAATAGAAACTAACATGTTTTCAAAGGAATGAAACATCAATTATTAATAACAATTATTTTTTTGAGAAAAACTGCGGTTTAAGCTGTGCGAAATCTAATCTAATTAAATTCTTAACAGAATCAAGAGCTATTCAACTAAATAGAGTGAAAAAAATATTAGTTTTTTAAACCTTTACAAAAACTCAACTCAAAATCTATTATCAACGGATGTGCAGGCAACTTGATGATTAAACATTGATAGCGCTTTTACTTATATTAGAAATGTTCCCAACAAGCTTGATTTATTTATCAACGTTTATAAATTATTAATTAAAACTATTTAATCTAATACACATGCTCTATGAACACTAACCAACATAAATTTGATGAGAACTCTGCTGGGAAAACCTTCACTCATTGCCTCATACCCAGCGATCTACCTTACGAGGCTCTGATTGACAAGTTTGCACAATGATCTTTAAAACTTGTTCATTATTAGGCCTATCGCAACGGAAAAATAATTCCTTAAACAACTTAACACTATTCCATTAAAAAACTCTACCCTAGTACTCAAATCCAAGGAAGAAATGCAACAATACTAGAAGTTATAATATAATCTGTTTTCACCCCTTTGCTATATAGCAAAGCAAACATTTCATGAAGTTATCTCTAGTCCATTTCTCCACATTTCAATATCTTAGTGTTTCTTCTCAAACGTCCTTCTTACATTCCCAGGCACTCTGTTTTACACTGTGGCCTGTTAATTGGAAAAGCACCTCCCTATGTATGTTTTACACCAAAAGAACTGGCACAGAGCTACTGGGTGTAAAATGTCGCGGTCTTGTCGGTCGGGGACGGATTTATTGTGATCTTTTTTCTATACAGTGCAAGTAGTAGGTGTTTCTGTTTTTGATGGCTTTGTACGTTGTAATAGGGTAGAGCTTGGGGATGTAAACCTCCGCCCCCTATAAAAGGACCGTAAAATGGTCCTTAAATGAGAGTAACACGTCTCGGGTAGTAGTGCCAAAACTTTCAATTCATTTTTTTTCTCATTTTCTGTAATATAGTTGTTGGGCTTTTTTTTACGAGAAAGAATGGACCATCATAATAATTGAGATTTTCCTATTTTTTTCTAATACACGGCTGCTCACCCGTATGTGTATATCTAACCGGGGATAGGGGAACAGCCATGTGTGAATATCTCCACATTCTTCTAGAAACTAGTTAGGCTGACGTCATGAAATCTCAACATTCATCAAAATATCGAGTTCGGTTTTTTTACGACCACAATAGTTTATCTACTCGTCTCTACCTGTAAGATAGCGAGAAAGTAAAAATCAATCGGGTTTTGAACCCTTATCTTCTCGTCATCGCGAGCCCATTCTACTGTGAAAGAGAGGTTTTACGCCATACGGCCCGAAGCGTCACTGTTTCTAATTTTCCTTTTTTCTCTGAAGAACTATATAAAGCCAAGGATTTAGCTGGGATCGAAATAAAACACAACGTGCGATCAATACAACATTGGTTCTATATAGCTTCAAAATTAAAACGTCTTATTATTTAAAAAAAAATCTTCAGATCTAAAAATATTGAGACCCTAAGAAGAGTGCCTTCAGAAAACTACCCACTTGCTGTCACTTATCTGATTTACAAACTATAATTGCTCAATTTATACTGACCGTCTCCCACTACTATTTAGTAGGACCGTTTTGCTTGAACCTTGTGAAAGGACCTACTAGGCAGGTCCTTTTTAATTGGACCTTATGAAAGGGCCCACTTGATTCATTGCGATTTGAAAACGGCCGTGGGTGATGGCATTATATAGTTACTTATATCTTGCAAATTTTTTAGGTAGGAAATAAACTTGCTTGCTGTATAAAGGCTTTAAAAGAATATTTAAAAAAATCGACACAAAATTATTATTTATGTTTAACACATCTATGCTATTAAAATGGAATCGTCATGCCAGACAAAGCAATCTGACTAGTATATGTTTTAAATACATTAATAAAAACCAATAAAGCGCTAATATCTAGCATGGGGATACACCGGTAAGACCAGGAAACCAGAAACTTGTAAATAAAATAAATGTGAAAGTATTGACATTTTAAAGAATAACCCTAATAATATCGTAAAAAACTTCAAATACGCCTGGGAAGCTACCCATGTGCTGAAGTAAAATATGTCTTGCGGCAGTATGTCTTTTAACTTCAATACAATATTTTAAAAGCTCGCCTTTCCCAATAGACTGCACACATACATTCATCCAAACTGTCAATTTCATCGCCTTTCCCAATATACTACACACATACATTCATCCAAACTGTCAATTGCATCGCCTTTACCAAAAATACTACACACATACATTCATCCAAACTGTCAATTGCATCGCCTTTCCTAATAGACAACACACATACATTCATCCAAACTGTCAATTTCATCGCTTTCCAATAGACTACACACATACATTCATCCAAACTGTCAATTGCATCGCTTTCCCAATAGACTACACACATACATTCATCCAAACTGTCAATTTGCATCGCCTTTACAAAATACTACACACATACATTCATCCAAACTGTCAATTGCATCGCCTTTCCCAATATACTACACACATACATTCATCCAAACTGTCAATTGCATCGCCTTTCCCAATAGACTACACACATACATTCATCCAAACTGTCAATTGCATCGCCTTTCCCAATAGACAACACACATACATTCATCCAAACTGTCAATTGCATCGCCTTTCCTAATAGACAACACACATACATTCATCCAAACTGTCAATTTCATCGCCTTTCCCAATAGACTACACACATACATTCATCCAAACTGTCAATTGCATCGCCTTTCCCAATAGACTACACACATACATTCATCCAAACTGTCAATTGCATCGCCTTTCCCAATAGACAACACACATACATTCATCCAAACTGTCAATTTCATCGCCTTTCCCAATAGACTACACACATACATTCATCCAAACTGTCAATTTCATCGCCTTTCCCAATATACTACACACATACATTCATCCAAACTGTCAATTGCATCGCCTTTAAGAGTCGACACATTGAGGACATCACAACACTCGGGATTTACATTGCCCAATTGAAAATTATTCACTTTTTTGCCTTCCAAAAGTGATTTTCGTAGTCGATAGCTATAATACTTAGAAAATGCAACATTTTTATTGGGATATGAGCAATATCACCTCTTTCTATGCATATTCCATTGTTTACTAAAGTGAAAAATCAACAATACTAGTGGCTATCTATACAAATATTAAAGTTTGAAGGAATTTACGTCTGAAATACCAATTTTTTTATCAACATGAATTTGAATAATATTCTGGTTAGAAAAGGGCCTTTCATTTGTCTTTCTTACTTAAATCAGTATATCTTTCATCAAACCGTCCTTCGCAACTGGCTTATCACAACATTAGTTTAGTCGGCAATGCTACTTCCAACCTGCTAGTCCTACAACTCCTTGTTTACTTAATGGACTCACGTTTGTGGAAATATACCAGATTGGCAGTTAATGAAATGCACCTTTGTGTTTTAAATTTAGTCTCTCGAACTCGGTCGTCCTGCCATCTGGGTCCTCGTAAGCACAGCCGGCGGCGCACGGAGAGTTTAAATGACCTCGCCGCCGGCTGGCTTGATGTTATATTAAGAAGGCGTATCTTGTCCATCTATAAAACAATTTGTATTTATAGCTAGGTTCGATATCAATTACCATGGATTTTTAATTCTGTAATGAGGTGACATGGCGGTCTAGGGGTAAGGTGTAAAGACTTCTGTGCTGGTGGTCTGGGGTTCAATCCTCGGTCCTAGCATAGATTTATCTGATTGCCAACCCCTTCCTTCACCTCTGACAAGACGTGTATTAATCACAACTTGTAAATGTGGGGTATTCCAGGCCTTCACCGTGGTTCGGATTCCACGTTAAACTGTAGGTCCTCCATTTCATCTCACAATCCACCCAACCATTACACATTGACCTAAGTGCGTTTAAACCGAGCTGGTAGTAATACATGTTGCTAATAATAATAATAATAATAATAATAATAATAATAATAATAATAATTCCGTAATGCTTAAATATTCCGAATCCAAGATTATCTATAAATAATACAAGGTCCTGTAAAACCTTATCTATTAGCATATTATTCATTTTTGGGCGGTGTGGGGGTGAACTTTTTTACTAAAAAATAGATCAGTGATCAAAGTCAATCCTTGGTTTCTATATCAGTTTGATTATGTAATACCTTATTATAAAATAACATACTATAACAGTCAAAATACCTGGATTAACTGAACAGTTAAAAAAAACTATCGTATAAGCCGAACGGTTAGTAAGATGTGGCGCTAAATAATAATAATAATTATAATAATAAAAAATAATCCATCTAGGGCGATTGTAATTAGTCTTTAATACAATTATGTTGTTTACCTCAGTTGACTTGGGGTAAATGCTCACCTCATAAACCCGATGTTCGTGAGGTCAGACCACACTGAGGTCGATTGACTTTTCTTGAGCGATAACATTCCTGAGAACACCTTACACGGTAGGAGAAGTAAGACCGTCTGTCTCATGACGATTGTGGCCCTGGAAGGTATGTGGAAATTAATTGGACCTTTCGAATACACTCATAGGAATCTATTGTGAAAAGCAACAGGTAACCAATACACTTACTGAACTCCCTTAATACACGGTAGTTCTTTCTACCAGATAGTGCAATCAGCACTAACCAGCTGAAGGTCTGAGTGCATGCTCAGCTCTAGATAGAGGCTTAAGAGAGAGAGATTATATTACCTTATACCAAGTTCTTTTGAAGTTTTACTAAAATTAACATTTAATGTTTTCTGAGATTTTTCGTATTTCAATTAGCCTGCCTCTTAATAATCGCAAACATAGATTTGATTAAACAAAATTAAATATAAACATTCTACGTGATTTTAGAATGTGTTAGCAAATTGTGGACATAACTCAAAATACATAATTTTTTTTTAAAAATTCTAAAATACATATTTTGTTGCCATTATAATCACTGCTATCTGGGCTTGAACAATATTAAAAATAATACACCAAAGGGATTAAAAATGCCCAATTTAATTTCAAAATTTGCCATTGTCCTTAATTAACAGCCTAAAATGTATCTACCAATACTATTTTTGTATTTACTTTGTGCTTAAAAATTTCTACTTTTATCTCTAAAAAGATGTTTAATTCTCTGAGATGATTTTGATTTGATTTTAGCTACTGGAATTTACTTCCCCTTACCTAATTTCAATCTCAAGTACTCTTAATTGTGAATGTACATGATTACATTTGTCATGATTTAAAATGGTAAGCGTTCAATGAATATAGTTTCTGGTTGTAATCCACCAAACTGCCACTCAATTATTCAAACCAGAAGAGAAGCACATCCTGGGTGCGAACACACTACTGTATACGCGCCTACGTGTCTAGTGAATAGAACTAATTCTAACCATGATAACTTATGGATCTTAATGCAATTATGTGAAAATTGCCAACGTGGGGAATCGAGCCATGGATCCGTGTTTCGGTTCTCATCTTTTGTTTGATTGGGTTTGATCTTAGTAAATTTCGGAAACCTCGCCTTAGATTTTTTTTAGAACTACGTAGGCCTATATAGTATTCCTTTGGCACCGTGCCTTACTGGGTTAGGTTAGGTTAGTACGTTATATACGCTTTATTTACTAATCATGCTAGGTGTTTTAGATATGAGGATGGTTATATCTAAATGAAAATGTATCCGCATTTGCTTGGAGGAGTAATTAAAAACCCATATATAAAAAACACGCCCTATGCATCTGACCTTAATTCTAATCACTATATTTCCGTCATTGGCAGTCTTGTTTACTAAGAGAATGTTGCTTTAGACGATGTGGTCATCGAAGCGGGTTATGTATATATTTATATAAGATTAAATAGGCCACATGTGCAGGTTATATACATATATAATATTATATAGGGTATATAGAGCCCATATTATATTTAAAACTAAGATAAAAAAAATTAAACACGAGATAAAACTTTTCTATCACCAATTTCAGCTAAATATCTTCACGGAACTTTGATGTCCCCGAACATAGTTTCTTAAGTCGTGTCTGAAATTAAATATGCTTCTACTGTTTGTAGCGCTCTTAAATAGAGCTTAACTAGCTTCTATTAAAATTTATAAATTACTGCCTTAATGTTGATGTTGAAAGTTTTTTTATCCTTTGTTATAGGTAAGTGAAGAAAATACGAGTATACACATGGATGGAGAGAGTTGAGATGATAATTTACAAGCCTATTCAGAAAACTACTCTGGTGAGCTCGAGCAACTAGCCGCAGTTTTGTCAAAATGGTGAAATAATGTAGGCTATTATTCTCATTTAGTAGGTCTACCTTATCATATTTTCAAGGTATACACTAATATTAACTGTAATTGGTTATAATATTTTTGGTTAATTGTTACTGAAACTTTTACTAAAGTATACGTATGCCTATTTTTAATTATTAGTAGGTTGGCAATGGACTTGCTTTTATGTTCAATATTAAAAGTGTTTATAAATCTTTTAAATATAATGGATTAATGCAATTTTAAAAATGTTTAATTATTCATTCTTAGTCCATGTTTTAGATGTCGCCCTATTTACTTTAATCTCGACCCTCGCAATGCGTGAGGAACTCATCAAGTTGACTATTAAGTCCAGTCTCAATGTATATAATATATGTACTAGTTGGTATTATAATCTTCAACATCCCCTCTAGCCTTCTTTCGGGTGTTGGCAAAAAATACTGTAATTTGATTAAATCTAGTAAAGGAAACATCGTTGTCATAAGTTTTGAAAATATGTTGTTTTTTATTAGTTTCTTTTGAGACATCACTCTCACCTCAAGACCGTCGTCCATCCCACTTTGACAAATTGTAGAATATCCATATTGATTTGATATAATTTTATCTTTAAATTCAACCAAGACAATACTCCCATAATTAACATCTTTTGGCCTAGGAGGTGGAATTATTCAATTGCTTTAGGCCTTCGAAAGAACAGATACTGATTCTTTTGAATTCTAAAAGTACTCGTATACAAGAGGGTAGAAAAGCAATTTTCTTTTTCTTGTGCTCACACTCAGAATTTGAAGGTAAGACAATCATCCCCTTTATTGGTTTGGTGAAGAAATGTTTGTCCAAATTTCTATGCTTTACTCGCATGTTGTAGACTTTTGATATCCCATTTATGAATTATGCCTTGTGAAATAGATTCTTTAACTCCATCATATAATTTTTCTGATCAATACTTTCTTGTGAGGTTTCTATGTTAGACACACTTGACACCTTTTTGGCTACTTTTACAAATTCTGATGCACGAAATATCATACTTTATTTTTTCAAAACAGATTTTGTATCGTTGCCCCTTTCAGCGTCGGCGATCTCAAACACCTTCGGCGCATACTTATTGCCAACCCTAGACTTAACACCAGTGGAATGGGACATGTCATATATATATTATTATTATTAGTATTAAAATTATTATTAGCTCCGCGTTAAATGGACTTACTCTAATATGTAATGGTAGGGTGATTGTGAGATGAAATTGAGGATCTACAGTTTATCGTGGGATCCGAACCACGTTGGAGGCCTGGCATTCCACACATTCACAAGTTGTTATTAATACATGTTGTGAAACACGTGTAGTAAAAATCTCACTATAGTTCTTTCATTATAAAACGATTTTTTTAAATAAACCAATTGGAATATGGGAATTTTAATAATATCATGTCTTTTAAGGTTCTTATAACAAATTCTAAAAAAAAGAACTACTATGATTGGCCAAATAGTTTACGAGAAACAGTGAGTTATGTTTCAGAATTATCGAGTATCTGATCGCGGTAAATATGATTCCACTTGCATTTTTCCTGCAAGAACTTATGAAGCCATCACGAGTTACGCCACCACTACTGGTGCACATAGCCTATACTGGAACACTGCTACTTTAGAACAAGAACTATGTATTGCTAGCAAAGTATACATAATGTCTGTTCACGGTAGAATTGACTTCTGAAAGGCTTTTTTCCTACCCTAAATCTATTAAATAGTAGGATATGGTAGGAAAAGACTTTCAGAGAGTATTCCTACCGTGAATGGAGTATACCATTGATGTTAGGATGCACCATCACACTGTCTTGAGCAAATTACTGTTACAAATCCTATAGAAACAATTAGGTGATCACACTACTACTAAATCTTACTAATCTTACTAAACATGAATAAACAAGGCTTGTCTTATCAAATGCAACACTTAAGTCGGCCGAGATGCCAAATCCTTATTAGGAACGCCCAACATTAGAATAAGCTATACAGTTAAAGACTCCAGCAAAAGAGACACAACAGAAACCGTTCCAATGTCGTGGGAAAGCCAAGGAACACAAACTTATGATGCCGGCCACTATATACAATTTTACACAGGGCGCTGTACATGGCCTACGTGGAATAAAAGCCCCATAACAAATAAAATTAAGACACTACGTTGTTGCAAACTAGTACATATGATATAATGACCATATGAGCTATAATCAAATGACCATACCTGATACTCCTAACATCCTGAGATACCCGTATGTTTATATTCCCACTTAGTGATTCAGTTCATCTTGAAAGTCCTACAGAGCATCAAACAACTCTTAGTAACAGGAGCAACTCTTCTGTGTCTGCGGGTGAGACCATTCGCTCCTGTATGGCGGTTACACTAGTTGAAACGTCTGACTGATGACATCAAGGGTTTCTTCACTAGGCAAGGATAAGACGGAGTGTGTTCATGATTCTTGCGACAACCAGGGGAAAGGAGGGGAGAGGAATGGAACACAACTCCTTCCTCAGCGAATAGGCTAGATGGTTCGTGAACAACCTGTAGCTGTCGACGGTGAAGCGCTCATGCGCTAGGGGATCACTTGTATTCGGTGGCCCACAAGACTCTCCATTCAATTTTGTCCTTTCTGGTGCCGACTTCGGTGAATCAGAACGTCCGCGGTCAGTGTGATGTTCAACAGAGAAGATATGGTGAGTCCAAGACAGTACTAGATGTTGCTAGGTCGAATTGTTTTAACCTCGTTGTTATGGGTTAAATACTTTAACCCCGGAACAATTGTCTCTTTTACGGATCCACTGATTCCATCTACATATCCTTTACCATGTGATGTGACAAAATAATTCCACAAAATTTTCCTTAACATACTTTTGCTCTAGGGTTCTTAGACGGGCGTTAATGTATCTATTTTCGAATTTGGAACTTGGACCAACCTACCATATACTAATCTCTTTGACTTGAGTAATTGCTTGCAGAATCTTACTGATATAGACAATGATAGGGTATTTTGGCGACTTAAATGGTCTGAACCAATCAGATAGTCATGCTCTTTCCCTCCAGGCTGCAAGTGAACAACCTGTGTGGCTGAACCCAATGGAAGCTTGTATCTCATGCTGTGCTATACAAGTATAATTTACATGAGAAGTCAATTTGAACAAGGCTACTTTAGGATTAAATTATATAGAATCAGCAGCAGTTCTTTGAATTTGGTAGCTTCTATATTGCTCTTTTTTGAAATGCAAATGTTAGAGGAATTGGGGAGTAATGCTGGTAATGTACGCAGCATGTTCCTCAGCATTATCCTCCAATACGTCTTCGCGAAAGTAAGCATTTACTTATTTCCACATATGACAAGTGGCTTCATTCGAGACATAAATTCCTAGTTTCTGCATCAAATCAAAATTTAGCATGTTTTTTAACTTCTTACATTTAGTTAACCAGCAGGTAGATACTTGTTTGACAAAGGAAAGGATCCCAAAATGTATCTGAATACTTTGTAAAGGAAGGTATAATTTTATTAATGAATCTACAACATATATTAAATTTTCATGATATTTACAAAGACAAACATCGTGAGCCAATTTGTTACTCTGTTTTATATATTTAGGCCTATCTCTGAACAAAATAAAGCATGGGTTTCATTGATTGCTGAGTAGAGATGTAGCGCTTATAATTCTTGTTTTGTATTATTTGCATCTTTCAAAGTGGCAACATATTTCAAATAGTACGACTGTCAACTGATATTATCACGCTCAATTAAAACTTTAACAGCACTCAGTGCTAAAGAATTGCTGCCCATCTAAGATGATGATACCGAAAGTGAGGGCTCCGAGTCACCAAAAATAATTGTTGCAAATCCTTTTTTACCACATATTTTCTTTTGCGTGGGTATTTTAGAAGTATATTACGAACACGAGCAATGGCTTTCCCTGGTGAAATATGATTTTTTATATACATTGGGAAGTTTTTTTTTTTTTTTAAGTGCTTGAACTTTGCAACCCACTCTTTACCTTTATTCTTTCTTCAAGTTGTATTGACTTTATTTTCCTTTTGTCAAGCTTTGCTAACTCTTTATTTTCTTCTTTCTACTTTTCTGCAAAGTATTATTCTGTTTTACTTTATAGGCGTCATCCTTTACCTCTTATTTTAGTTCTCTCTTCTCCAGTCTAAGCTCTCTGAAGGTGTCGTTGCCATGATCTGAAGAAATGATATTACTATTATAGCAAAATTCTTAAATAATGTAAGTTAGGCTCAAGTTGTTGTTTCAAAATAATAATCATTATCTTGTAATTAGTTTGTAATTAAAATTGGCTAATTTGAAATAAAAACTTGTACAAAGTAATCTCATTGTAATAACATTAGTAACTCACGTAACATTATTTTAAGACAAAATATATTGTTTAAAGTTATAAATAAAAAATTAATTACATAACTAATAATATTCCTGAAATAGTTAATGCTGTTAGCTAATTGGAACACAAGAAAACAAGTCTTATTGTGTACATATCAGTGGTTCCCTCTAAACAAAATCTGTTTTACTAAATTAATTTGAAATATTTATCCATGGAAAGCTATAATCGTTAAATGTATACATACATTCAATGCTATAATTTAACATCAAATAAAATATTTAAAAAATAAGAAAACAGTTTTGCCCCTCTTCTAACGGAATGACCCGTATGAAAATATACATGCACATATATGTTTCATATATGACCTCAGTGGTTTTGCAATAAAGATCTCGCCTCAGGATGCAATTGTTATGGGTTCAAACTTGGCTGAGGTCGATAGATTTTTACAGATCCATAAAAAGCACACTTTCCTTAGGAGGGAAGTAAAGCCGTCGATTATGGCGTGTAAAAAACCCCTGGAAGGTATGTGAAAATACCTTTCCTTGCAATATTGGTAGACTTTTTCTCGCTCGCTCGTAGACGATCACTGTTGGAGGCACCAATTGGAAACTACAGCACTTTCTGAACTTATCTAGTGATGGAATGCGTGAGATGAAGGATTAATTGTTTTTATTCTTATTGATTATAGTATTTTGTTAACGGTAACTTTGATAATCTATTGAATTTTAAAAGTGAATTAACCGTTTCTTTTTCATCTGCTCACAAATATCGGAGTCACTTTGATATCAGTTGTTAATGACAAGGCAATGTGCGGAAGTGATTTAATGTACTAGTTGGTTTTTAACAACATTTAAACTGCCAAATACAACCTAAGTTAACTTGATCGACTAAATAAAGATAAATCCGGTCCAAACCTAAGCGCTCTCGTCGACCGCCGCACGTAACTCTCACCCCTTCGTGTCTCGGTCCGATATTGAATACCTGTGTGGCCATGCGTCATGCCAGACTCTCTAAAGCGAATGTCAGACGCGGGATAGAAGTTGAGTCGAAGAATCTGTCATGGTTGAATTCCACCTTTTTTTTTTTATCTTTCCCCAGTGTTTAAAAATATCAACTTACAATTCACCACATCGATACTCCCCCGGACATCTCTCCATTCACTATCGATGGGATTTATATTTTCTTAAATACGACTGTTACTTATCTCTTTCAAAGACGTAGAAAAGTGGTGGTCAGGGGTTAACTAAAGGTATATTACAGATGTTAGCGGGAAATATTGCTTCTGCTCCCGTGATCGTATTACATCAGTCACTTGTTTAGTCACTACATTTGATTCTTCTTTCCGAACATTTGGAAGCGAGTATGCTTTTGCGGTGCAGCAATTCACATGTTAGCAAACGTTAAAACAGGTGATTATTAATATAACTATTTCTCTATTTGAGGAACAGATCTTATAAAGTATGGTCATGAAGCATGTTTTCTAATTCGTTGTTGTGTGGCGAAACAAGGAACGAGAATGACGCGAGGGATTCTCATTAAATGTATTATTTTATCAATTTCACAACAGTAGACGCAACTGTTTGCTTGTATCTTGCTTTGAAAGAGTGTGTGCGCGTTTTGAATCTGTTGGTCTAGGTGCATGTGCGTTGATTGATGCGGGTGGTCTTTAAATTTGATCTGACTTTTTTTCTGTGCAGATTTTATGTAGATATTTGGACAAAGCTGAGATTGTATCTACAAGTGCGAAACAACCCTCGCACTTCGTGCTGATTTCTTGTGATTGGTTAAAATCTTATAATATTACCATATTTTAGTTCGGCTCTTTCTTTCATAAAGCGAACATAAAACGTTGTGCTCCATATATAATTATATTCGCTTTAATCACGCTTCTATTGTATCTAATAAAAACTTTGACAATATATGTTTCCGTCCAATATCTATCTATGCGCCTCTAACTATTGGTTAATGGGTCTCAGCGTCAGCTTAACTCATTAGCTGTGTAATTATATACTTAGAACCTACATGATTTTCAAACGAATGTTGATTTAAATACCAAAATTAGTCAACCTATTCCTCACCTAACACAAAAGATCATTTGTTATTAGTTTAGTGTTGACATGTTTAAGTATATATCTACAAGTTAACTTAAAATATGATTTGATATTAATGATTTTGCGCGTATTAGAACGAATTGTTAATCTATAAATGCTAATAATCAGCTCACTGGAACTAAGCTTTATTTTTTGTAGCAATAAAATTAATAAACAATATATCAAATATTGTATATTATAAGCTACAACTGGCTTCATCGTGTTATAACACTTCCTTCTATGCCAATTGCAAATTTGCTTCTCAAAAGTTTAATATCCAAACCTTACCCCTTTTCATTTATACAATAACTATTTATAATGGCGGATGAAGTTTGACAACAAGTATTTACCGTAATTTTCATGTTGCTTCACACATTTGGTTATCTCGCTATTATCTCTTACCAACGTTCTCTTCCTGTCGGGCTTGCTATGATGTCGCCTAAGCTATTGTAGCAATTACCCCCTTCTCCTTCGGCTTCTATTAAACTTCTTTGTCTTCCACGCCTCTCTATTCCGCTCTTGCTCGGTTACTCCTAACAAAAGCTCTTCTCACTTAAGCTCTAGACATAAGCTATTAATCTTAATATGCTATTTCTATGTAGTTTGCCGGAAGAATTAGAGGCGATGTTAAACCGGTGAACAAATCGATGTTCCTACATAATGAAAGATATGGTCGCGGGGATTGTTAGCGCACATTATGTAGGCCTCTGTCGCCTTGTTTCTTGCGAGGCGAGTCTTGAATAATTGTGTCTACCCCCAATTCGTATAGGCGATAGGTTTTTGTGAAAAGTTTTATTATTTCACTGCTTTGTTTTGGTGCACGTCTATAACATGTTCGAATTCAAATGTTTTCATAGGGCTGTTTCATGGTGGCTACAGACAGGGAAAACCTTGAAAGGTCAGGGAATTTAACTAAAAATAAAGAAAAGTCAGGGAATTAAAAATCATGTCTAAAATATCGCATTAATTTCGCAACTAAACACTAAAACCTAAATAAAATAACATTTTGATTTTTTAAATAACTGATAAAACCGTTTTTGTTCATTAAATACAAACTTTTTTAAATATTTGCTCAATAATAAATAAACAAAAGTCATCATCCACTGTTAAAACTGTAAAAAAGTAGTCAGGGAAAATTGAAAAATATGTTTTATAGCCACCCTGTGTTTGAAGTTTTACTTTGATCTTTGTGGTGATATGTTATTCTAGTAGATATACATTTCTACCGTGATTTTAAATCAATATGGATAGAAAAGTATTTTTGTAAGTAATTTGTTTAATGAGTATAAATATAACACCTTTTATATATATTCATTCTAGGCTCGCTTAAACGAATGACTAATCAAAAGTATTATGATCTATCTTAAACCAAACTTACTTTTTTATCAGTCTAGTATTAATTACACTTCTTGTTAGGCTGTCGTTAAAATATCGAATAGATTTTTACACCTTCATTCATGTTTGCGGTAAATAGCTTCTCAGGACAGTTCTACGGGATTGAAATATAGTTGTTACATTGGAAAAATATCTGCTTGATAAATGGCTTTTTTTATCACAGTAATTATATTATGTTCGTTGATCAAGAGTAACTTGGTGATTTATATATATGTATGTGTGTGTGTGTATGTGTGCGTGCGTGTATGAGTGCTGGTGGAGACGTAGCCACACATCTTTGCCTGTGTGCCTCTCCGGGCTAATGGGACTAATCCCACCTCATGAATATTCAGCCGGCGCGACAAACGCTGCCCAGGAGCTAGTACTAGCTCAGTTAATCCCTTGGGCAGGACAGTCCTTCTCTCGCAGCGGATTCTGCAGCTGTGACCTTGCAGCAGCAAGTATCAAGAAGTGTGTTGCCGTATACCAGCTGGCTAGTTACATTTTGAGGTGTTTGGAGAAAGTATATCAGAAGTCGGTATCAACTGTTACAACAGGTGTTACTTCCAGAGCGCAGCACCCGCCTTATATTATATTTCATGAGTGATATCTTTAAGCCTTTTCCAGCATTCCTTTAAATGTATAAAGTAATGAAAGTAAATAAACAACAGAACAAACAGCCTGAAAATAGCGACTGGTTTTATTGGCAATACGTGTATATGATGGTTATTCTAGCCGACCCTTCATATTTGGCTCGATATTTTAAATATCAATAATTCTTTTTCTCAAAATAAACCAATAGCTAAATTTGTTTTGTAGAATTAATCCATGTATATATATTACATGTCAAATAAACATTTTTAAAGATTTACCTTCATCTAATAGTCATTAATTATAATTTTTACTACCCGCCTCGGTGGCATAGTTGGCTAACGCGCTTTTCGTGTTGAGCCCGACTTCTGAGGACGGGGAGATCTAGGTTCGAATCTCGGTCGTGTGAACTGGGGGTGGTTTTCCAAAATGGTTTTCCGCTTTCCCTCCATGCAAATGCTGGTTCACTTCCTCTAATTCAACCTTCCCTATTCCTAACCATTAGCGTAATTAGTACTTAAGCGTATAACCCGAACGGGTAGTAAGACGCGGTGCTAAATAATAATAATAAAATAAGATTATTAATCACGGTTGTATATTATGAGCTAATCTTCCTTAAAGCTTGCGAGATACTGAAGGAACACAAGTCATCAACTTGAAAATGTCAATAAATTGATCCCAGTAGTGAACCCCACTTCCTTGTTGCAAGCCTCTTGTTAAGCAACACAGACCGACACTTCCAGTAATGTCTGTTCACGGTAGGAATTGACTTCTGAAAGGCCTTTTTCCCTACCATAAATATATTTTATAGTAGGATATTGGTAGGAAAAAAGACCTTTCAGAGAGTAATTCCTACCGTGAATGGAGTTTAAATGAAACTCTCCCGTTTCTCACCACATGGACTAAACAACCGTCCTCGGTTCTCGGTAACTCTGATAATGAGGGGCCGGCTCTTAGAACTATTGCCTCCGTGACTCATTAAAACATATTATTTTTATAATCTTTAATAAAAGTTGCAGCATGATTTGTTCGCGGCTTCTCACGTCCCGTTCGAACCGGGCACACTTGTAGGTCTAGGCCACTAACTACGCAAATGTAGTATGGATAAGGGTGGAATTATAAGAAGTTCACCCCCACTTCCATGGAGGTAGACTGGAAAGCTACCCTCGGTACATCCGACCCGGATTTGAACCCTACGATACATTCCTATCGCTAGCTGCTCAGTTTATGACGAGAGGCTAGCTTACACGGTTCGAGTACGAAGTTATTGACCAAACCCCATTAGTACTCGTGTCCACTATCAATGTGAGTGTTAGCTTCTTGCAGGTAAATAGAAAGTATTTCCTATATCTGCTCACCTGCCACCCTACGAGTCCATAACCAACTACCCCTGTTTAAACACGCAGAAACGCGCAGCATGTTTCCGGTCCAGCATTTGAGAGCTTACAGAACTTTTATCGTTGGTTTTTCTCTGGCAAGTTAATAGTTTATATAACTCGCTTAGGTAATCGAATAGTTAAAGACTGTACTCTCGCAAGAGACTAGAGTGCTGATGTTGGAGGCTAGAATTCCAGTCTGGTGTACTAAAGTTTGTTCTGGCTGAATGGTTTATCACTCTTAATTCAAATGCGGGCACACTCTAAATTCTTCCCTCATTCATAACACAACTTAATTAAAACATATGTGTTTTACTCGAACTGGCAGACGCGGAGATGATAATATAGTATATTATAGGATATAAGGAGTAAAATCACTCCTGTAAGGTTGGTTGAGCTTTATAAAGACAATGGATGTTTGTAAAATATTTAGTACACGTCATAGAGACCAAAACGAAACAAATGCAGCAATATTAAAAAGTGTGGGGGCTATAGAAATATAAGGGTTTGGAAAGGAGTAAGTACCTATTCTTGAATACATTTCCGGCTCTTTTATATTCCTTCCTTCTCTCGTGTTGCTAACATCCGAGCATGAAGCCATTCAGCCGTAGCTTCACAATAAGTTTATTGAATGGGCTACTAATAACAAATACTATAACCGTGTGGACAATAACTTAAATGGATCTTGTTAGTAGCTGACCTTCACCCGTTTAAACTAGTCTTTAGATCAGTCGACCCCTGTTTGGTTGAGTTTCAACTACTATATTTTAGGGGACCATGTACACTTACATGGATGGTTTTTAATTCCAGAAAAATTGATCTATAGTAAAAACAACAAGCGCGTCATTGACTTAAATCGTCCATATTATTTAAAGCAAGCTGGTCTGCCCTCACTTCAAATAGCAACCAGGTTGGTTTAAGTAGCATATTTTGAAACGATCCATATTAAACTAACCTTAACAATCAATAATTAAGATAAAGATAGATTTATTCCTTGTTGAGAGTGTAAAGAGAGGACCAATGTTCTGAGTAAAGACATTTCTAGTTTTATCATATCGCTCTGTCGAGCAAATTGGTTCGTCTCGGGCTGGAAGAAGAATTCAATCTAAATTTTACATAAAATAAATCCAGTCTTCATAAAGCTAGTACTATTTATTCCATATTTTCTTATCTTAAAAACTCTTCCCTCTCCCTTTTGGCGTGAAAAACCGGGGCCCCAATATAGAGAGAGTGGACGTCAGCAAAGTTGAGAATTTGATATTCCCACGAGTATATGTATTCTCGTTTGTTTATTTAATATCACTATGCCACATCCCATTATTAATTAATATATTCCTCATAAAATTGTACGCTACGTTAAAATTTAGCATTTAATAACATGTTAACTTTGTTTTAAAACACACAAATGTTGTCATTTGTATTCTTTTCTCTACTGCTTGTTGTAGTTTAAATATTAAACTAAACAATTAAGTATTTTATTCTGAGAACTCATTGGAAAGTAAAAAGTGGCTACTAGTAAAGTGATTTGTAGAAAGGCCTTTTCTACGTGTCCATGAAGAATAAACGGACATTTTGTAGGTTCTACTACAAACCACCTCATCTTCTCAGGCAATTTAACCATTAAATACTTAACCTTGTGCGCGGATGTTGCGACGTAATTACCAACAATAGTTTAAAATAGATATATGTGTGTGTGTTTGTTTTTACCAACTCTTCTCATTATCTTTATAATTCATGTTTATATTCTGACAGAGAAAGGCATATTTGCTGATCGCTTCCCCTGAAGTAGCTCCTCGCAAGAAATCAGAAAGGGGGACTACTTTACCTCCGAAATGGTTCACCACAGAAGGAGCTGTCATTGATTTTGTTCCTTTTCCCTATAAACTATATATATCTCAACTCTAATTTTTGCCTTGATTTTATAGGACCCCTATAATGTTAAGTGAACATTACTTTAAGGACCCCAAGATGATAATATGGCTTATTTGAGGGAGATTGCGTTCACAGGGAACACTGTTATAGTGTAAAAAAATGTAATTTTACGAACTGTTGTTCGAACCTAACTTAAAACCCTAAGCTTTATAGGAACGAACTAGCGTACATTCATGTTCAGTTTAATGAAGACATCACACAATACTCTGCTGACATCCGTATGAAGTAAGTAATTAAAAGTTACTATAAATGTTCACTCGCGAGAAAATATATCATTTGACTCATTTTTCAACATTTAGACAAGAATGTGACAATCAACTTCACATGTTCATTTAATGCAGCTCTATAGTAGCGACGTACTCATTTGAGGATACTAACTGTAAGTTTTTCAACGCGTTTAATTTTTGAGCATTAAATTACTATTCTAAATATAAACTTATATTTAATTGATTTGAATGGTTTTAGTCCTAATAGGTAGGTAGTAAGACACGGTGCTAAGCAATGAAACAAAACAAACAATTTGTTATACAGGCCTGATGATAACGGGGAGGTAAGGTTTGAATCTCGGTCGGGTTTTCTGAGGATGGTTTTTCCTTCCAAGCAAATGTGGGTTGATTACATCTAAATTACTTTCTTCTTCAGCCCTACCCCATTAGAGTAATTTTCATATACTCGTATAACCTAAACGTAAAACGCGGGGTTATAAAAAGAAACTGAACTGAGCTGCTCAACTTGAATATTCAACAATAACTTTATTAATCAACACAAATTTAAATTATTTTATTTTTATTGGAGTACTAACAGAATAACTTATTTTACATTGCGTTTGAACGTAATAACTAAAATAATAATTTTACTCGGCAGCCAATGCAACTTTTTATTCTGTTGTTATTGTTCTTATCTTTATATTTATATAAATGTTAAAAAATCTATAAATAGAATAATATACTGTCTCCTTATTCTTAGAGTTACTAATACATTGATAAAACTGGTGGGTGGCCATATACCATTAAATAATTCAATATTTTGAAACACACCCTACTAAAATAAGAATTGTTTTATTTTAAATACTAATGGTGACCTGGCGGTCTAGGGGGTAAGTTTTCAGACCTCTGTGCTAGGGGTCCGAGATTCAATCCTCGGTCCCAGCATGGATTTATCTGTTTACCAAACCCTTCCTTCACCTCTGACAAGGCGTGTATTAATCACAACTTGTGAGTGTGAGGAATGCCAGGCCTTCACCGTGGTTCGGATCCCACGTTAAACTGTATGCCCTCCATTTCATCTCACAATCACCCTACCATTACACATTAGTGTAAGTGTGTATAACCCGAACGGGTAGTAAGACGCGGTGATGATAGTAATTATTATTTTAAATATGGTGTTATCTCAACGAAATGACTCGAGTTAGTTTTATATCTTCAACGTTTGCCTTGTGTTAGCGAAACCTTGAGCAAGTCAACAAGTCAAGGACCCGCTTCATTGGCCGCGTGGTCTAACGTGCTACTCTTGTGGTAAACAACACTTCCCATGACGGGGAGATCGAGGTTCAAATCTCGATCAGGTGTATTGAGGGTGATTTTTCAAAATAGTTTTCCACTCCTCGCAAATGCGGGTACACTTCATATAAATATAACCTTCCTCATCCTTAAAACCACTAAGGTTTTTAGTACTGATATTGAAACATCGGCGATACTATCTTAATACTTTGTGGCTAATTAGTATATTCATAAAGTAGTTTTATAATTGGCTCATCAACACAATCTTTGGGTATCACTGCTTTAAACGAGTTTAGTGTATTTTTTTATTTCAATTCCTCGCTCGAACGTTACATGTTATTGTATGCTGTCCAATATTAATATAGTTTATAGTCTGTTGTGAACTGCTGAACTAAGAATACTCCATTTGTTAGTGCAGCGGCACGTGCCTGTAATCCTCTTCCAACAACTAGCCCTTAGCAGAAAGAAGATCGTCGAAGTGTGTAACTTATTTTTCATTTTTGACGTCGCTTTTATAAACGCTTCTCTGACAGACAAGGCACGGCTGATTTCCCACTTGTAAAGACGAAAAATAATGGTTACCAAAAATGGCACGGATGAAAGGATCGACAGATGGGGTCATTTGGCGAATATGAGCCCTTTTACGCTGTCAATAATAGGGCTCTAAAAATACTTGGGTTTTGTTCAATTTTATCATCCCTAATAAAATACGAGGCGATATTAAAGGAAATATTTTAAAGGTAGAACGCTGTCAAATGCTATTGCGATATAGTAAAGAGAAGAAGATTGGAATTAAATACAAGTTTTTGGAGCAGGGCCTAGGCAGTAGAGAGTGAGAAATCTATACTAAATTTAAAGTAGCTATTTTATTTAGACCAACACTTGTTACAAATGCTACTTTAAAATTTAAAGCTCAATGTTTATTTAAAAATCCTTAAAAGGTAACATAATAAAACTAACCGATGTTCTATTTTTTGAAAATAATAAATTGAAAGAAAATATTATCTTAGACACTTTTAAATGTTGGTAGTTAAGGTAACATTTTCTAATAACGTGAGTTGTCTAACCTGGAGATTTATTGGTACTGTTTTTCGTAACTGCAAAATTAGTTCTCTCAAATGTGGTGATAAATATCAATCTTTAAGCGCTTTATAAAATAACAACAGAAAAACATCATTTGAGCAGGCTCTAAATTTAACTTGAATATATTTTTTAAAAGCGTGCTTACCCTTTCATGGGAAAATTGCACAGTAACGGGCTTAGAAGGTATTTTATTATTATATTGTTGATTTATCACCGCGTCTTACTACCCGTTTGGATTATACGTCTATGCACCAATTACACCAAGAGGCTATGGAACTAGGAAGGCTTTATATATATGAAAGGCATTTGCGTGGCTGGAGAGTAGAAAACCATTTAGTAAATATACCCTCAGTACACTACCGGGACTGAACCCTGATCTCCCCGTATCCGGCGGTCTAATCCAACACGAGAGTAGCGCGTTAGACCATGCGGTCACCGAAGCAGGTAAGGTCTTGTATCGACTACAGCATTTAACTTATCTTGATCCGTGAAAGTTTGCACATGTTAATATTATTGTTAACATAGTTAGTAACATGCTACTACAAACATCTTTATTAATTAAACCGGAAATTTACCTGCAGCTATAACATAATTAATATTAATAATTTGTATAGTTTTTTTTCAAAAAGGAATATCTTCTAGGTAGTCTTTTAAATCCACTAAAGGTGCAAAAATATTCTGGTATTTTTAAAATCATTCATAAACAATGAATTCATAAGAACCTCATATATTTCTTAATACCAACTAGCAAGTGCCCGGCTGTGCCCGGGAGAAATGGTCAAAAAGTAAATCTAATAAAAAAATTTTAAAATGGCAATAAGGGGAAACTTGTATTATTTTAGAGGAAAAGGTGTAAATAGTTTTAAAAATGGGCAAAAAGTTTAAAAGTAAATATATTAAATATTTTTAAATTTCAAAGCAGTTTTAAACCACCCTTTTTTATATCGCGTTTACCTTTTTTTACCTCTAAATCTCTTAAAACATTGTATGCATTACCCTTTTTATATTTTTTTAAATTTAATTAGATTTGCTTCTTGCCCCTTTTTTACATTAAGATCCTGGTTATGCCCGGGAGAAATACGATAGCATGAAAAGTAAAAAAAAGCCAAATGGGTAAAAAATAAATATTATCGAAATTTATTTTAAAAGGACTAAATAAATTTAAAAAAATTAAAAAATTGTAAAAAAAATCATAAAAGTAAATCTAATAAAATAAAAAAGTTAAAAAGTGGTAAAAAACAACAGAAAAGTAAATGTTTTATGTTAGTTGTATCAATTTAAAGCTCTTCGATTTCCCGGGATTAAATTTTGAATTTCATTATGTTGTGACGTCATCCGACTCTCCCGAAATATCTATTGACCTGCATGTAGAGCTTATAAAATATATCACATAAAAAATGTGTTTAAAAAAATAGATTTAGCAATATTGAGGGAACCCACTCTCTCCATTTACTGCTTCTTAATTTTGAAATTTAAGGATCTAACCCCAACTGTTAATGGGGGTGGTAGTGGGGGGGGGGGGTTATACTCGCCAGACTAATGTCAATTTTCCACCACACTTAAAAGTAAATTTTTGTTTTACTTTTGTAAATTTTAAAAACCTCAATTTCTAAATAGCTACTTTTTAAAGTCTACTTTGCTACCTTAGTAATCCCCATACAGTCCTGGAAAATTTAATTTTTCTGCTGCACCTTTTTTCTTTTATCTAACCCTCCTCCCACTTTCCCCTATTTTCTTCATTTAAAAATATTTTGTCGTTTATGATTATTTGGAGTGTTATTTATTCTTGCACAATTGCATTTGCAAAGTAGTTGTTTATATAAGTTGTTTTAAATTATATCCCCTTCGCCCTTCCCATCTAAACAACCTCTCCTCAGAAACGACTAATTTTCAAACGAAATAGGCTATCCGGGGTTGTCCTTTTACCTGCCTCTCTATTTAATATTTTCTAGCACATTTAAAATTGTGTTTTTCCTATTTCTCAAAATGTCCATTAAAATTTAAAATATTCAGCTCTTAATATTTATTAGAAATGCCTGTCGATCGAATTTCAGTCTTTGCTACACTGGGAAGTAGTTATTTACTATTTGTGTTTGAAAATATAAAGGCCTAACCACTTTTCTTTAACTCTCTTTAGAAATTTCAAATTTTAAGATTATTTGGGCTATAAAGAATGATCTCTCTACCTGACTAACCAAACTCTAATTTTCTGAGTCATCTAAAGGTTTTTTTAAAATAATGAGGCTTGAAATAAGCCTTAATTTTTAAATTTTAAAGATTTATATTTGCTCGTTTAATGATACATCACTGAATATTAAAAAAAATTAACACTCTTTTACCCCTTAGAGATCAAATTTTGCAAAACTCCTTATCGGTTGCCTACGTCCTGAAAAGGAACCGCCCCGTCAAATGTCAAGATTTCAGAACCAAGTGTTTGGGAAATACGTTGATGATCAGTGAGTCAGGGTTTCGCCTTTATAGATAGTATAAATTCACGCTGCTTAGTAAGTAGCAATGCCCGGCCAAAAACTCCTAAGATAAAAAGACATAAGTCCAGATATATCAGTCAAACATATTATATCACTACATATAGATTATAATTACAGTTCATTTTTTTACAGGGAGATAGAAGGTTTACAATATCATTTAGGACATAATACGTCAAGTCATGTGATCTATATTATATCAATATCTATAAGATAATACTAATAATGAAGTAAAAGTTTATCATTTCTGACCACCAAAAAAAAGTTCGTGTTCTTTTAACTGTTCTTCCTATAGTAATGTACTGTAGGATATCTAGGTTAATGTGATCGTCTTTAAACACACATTTAAACTTTAATTGTTCTTAAACAGTCGGCTAGAGATTCGTGGCATTTGCTTTTATTTTACCTAATTAAGTCTATTCATAATCTAAATACAAAATTGAGAAATCACAAATCTTAGCGAACTCGAGCGTAACTCGCAAATTCTCACAATCGGTTTAGCTATACCGTCCAAAGAGGCGGACGGAAGAAAGCTCGACATTAAGAAGCATGTCGCTAATGATGGCGTCGTAGCGGCTTAAGGATTGGGAGAGAAGGGCCTTGATGGAGCTATAATTTGGGGATGACGACATGAAAGCGGCGGCTGACAGTTAACGAGTCTTGGAGGGGCTTTTCAAGATTGATGTGTTTCTGTTGTCCTATCCCGAAAGGTTTGATTACTATCATACGCACTCAGATTAGAAAGGATGAGACACACTGGAGGGAAAGTTTGTAAGTTTCATGTGGCTCTCACTTCAAACTTTGGAGTACTCAAGCTTTTATTACAACCTGTGGACACTTTTTTTAAAACATCGCTAAAAAAATCTTGCAATATTCAATTCATTATTTTGTATTAAATTGTTTAATGTTTACGTATTTAATTGAAGGTTTGTTGAAATAATATTTATTTCAATTAATAAACCTCAAGTACTTCTACCATTCCAAATATGAAATCTTTGCATCGTTTGGTTTTTCTAAAAATGGTTGCACTAGATGCCGAAATTTCAAACTTTTAGTAAATACTGTACTTGAAACATACATTTAATACACTGATCCTAGTTTAGTTCAAGAATACATACTAATAATTTTATATATAATTATATTAATTTTAGGCCATACACACCTAAGTTCTGGTTCTGTATTATGCACTATCCGTCATTATCTGTAGTTGCTAAAAGTATGTTGGTAAGGTTGAATGTAAAGGCATCATCTGCTCCTTTATGTTATATTCAGTCAGTTATATAAAAGCTTAGGGATGGGTTCATATGTACATGCATATTATTTTACTCCCTTTTTAAGGGGCGCCTCAGAAAGCTAGAAAATGCCGCGCAGATGTTCAGCTCTAACGTAATATTTAATTCTACCTACTATAAGTTATTTTAAAATATAACTCACGTCAAAATAAAGTCGGAGGATTCCAGCAGTTCTTGTTTTCTTTAACAAATCTATATTAATAAATTGTATTAATATAAAATAATGTTATAAAATGTGACACTCGCTCTTTTTCAATGACTTTTTAACCATGTGTGTTGAGCTATGAGACTAGGTTTGATGAAAAAGGGCTTTAGATTTAGTCTTTCTTCAACAAATATAGTATTTTTTTATAGGCACACAACAGACAGTTTTAATATATTTGAAAACTAGCAACGAGTTTCCTCTACACCTTTAGTTAGTAGTTTTTCCCCCCCTCTTATTGACATGACAAAGGGAAGTTGTAGATGAAGGTTTAAGTATAGAATGAGCTTTAACAGAAAAGTAGTTCTAAAAGACACAGACCATTGTATATTAAGCCGTGTGGCCTGATACGTTTTAACTTACCTAGACGGCCACCTTGCTATCGTTTCCACTGAGTAATGTTTGGCGCTGAGTTAAGCTGTATAAGCAATAGTTAGCTTGTATTATCAAGTGTCTGTGGCTATATATATTATTTTGTACACGTTAACAACCTCATAACTTTATTTATAGGAATATAATTTTACAAGTAAAAACAAGATTTGTTTATAAGGTATAATATTATTAATTATCATATTTGTATACGGCCTCCAAGTCAACACTTATAATAAGGCTGGTAATATTTAAATTTTATTATTTAATTAACCGTTCATGCTTCTCTCCCTCGCTATTTTTTTTCCAGTAAATGTTTTTATGGTTAAACTTCCTTTCCATCGTGTTTATAAATAGCCAACCCGCCTCTGTGGCGTAGTTGGTTAACGCGCTAGTCGTGTTGAGCCCGACTGCTGAGGACGGGGAGATCGAGATTCGAATCTCGGTCGGGTGAACTGGGGGTGGTTTTTCCTAAAATGGTTTTCCACTCTCCCTCCACGCAAATGCGGGTTCACTTCCTTTAATTCAACCTTCCCAATTCCTACTCCATTAGCGTAATTAGTACTTAAGCGTATAACCGAACGGGTAGTAAGACGCGATGCTAAATAATAATAATAATAATATAAATGGCCAGGTAGCTAGAGAACCTATTGAGTCTACAAAGCATGAACCACTCACTATAAAATGTTACAAAAGTGTGCTATACTCACATGAGACTAAGTTGCTATACTCACATGAGACTAAGTGTGCTATACTCACATGAGACTAAGTTTGCACAAATATCAAGGGAAACATTGGGTATTATCTAATTCAATGCATTAATATACACATTTTATCCCATTAACACTGTTTTAGAATTATTTGAGGGTTTCTGTCGCTTTAATAGAGCTAGCTAGTATTCTGGTACAACTTTGTAATAAAAAAATAAATTTTAAAAACTCTTTTTATTTAAACAAATAATAGTATCCTTGCTCTTTGAGTTGTTTTTTTTAAAATAAAGGTATGTGATAAGTTTTGATGTCTACATTTGCTTTGTAAATAATTCCCATGATACCCCTGGTAAAAACTGCTGCTTTGATTCTCGTAGGTCTAAGTACCACCCGAAATGGAACGTCTAGTTATCGAAATTTACTTTGTTTAATCAAGAATACATATATACATAACAACTATTCATCACGCTCACTAATTTCTACCTTGTTCATTTTATAAGGTATTGCATTATGATATACTGGTTTGGTTTGTGTGTGGTTTCACCTTGTGTTAAAAGGAGGGCGCCATGATTTATTTTATTGAGACATTACTGTTTATTATTCCTATGTGTATATTGTCTGATCTGATAATAGCTCACCATATCGTTTTTGTGTATGTAAAACATACCGTCAGTTTGATACATCAGACACGAGTGTGTTATAGCTTGTAACCTATGCTCAACTACTTCCCCCGTCTTTCCTATTTCACCTAATATAACCCAATTTAACCTCATCAGCTTGGTATAACCTCACTCTTCATCTGCATCTCATTCATAACTGTGCGAGTGTCACATCATCTCCCCTCTGCGCTTTTTAGAGGAAGATATCATCTCAACCTATTTGAGGTGGGTGAGAATAATTGAAACTCTCGCTGATGTTATGATAACTGCTTGCACGTGATAATGTAGCTTTGAACTCCATACATGATGTCTTAACAGAATAACAATCAAATCCCGAAGATTGTTTGAAAGTATGGTTTATATTGTTATAAAATCAGATTAAATCTGCAATTGTCATTTTTAATATATAAAATAACACTTTTAAATTAATAAAATAATATAAATGTTGAAGGAGCCTGGGAAACTATTTAGGTAAAACTACCCTTAAACAATCAAATTAAGATTCTATCCCTGACTTCCCTTATAAACTAATACATCAGTTTAGATGCGGGCTAGATTTATCTTCATAGCTGCAATTGTATAAATAATTCAACCGTGATTGGATTTAAAAATATTTTTCCACCGTGTCTTACAACCCGTCCGGGCTGTACGCCATTTGATTATCAGTTTATGTACTTTTTCTCTTTCACTGTATTTCTCTGTGTTTTTGACTAGATGAGAAAGTACGTCAAAATTAAATGATTTATATAAACTAGAAGGAACAGTTTTCCGGCAAAGTGGCTCGTTGAACAAACTTGTAAACGTTGAAGGGTTGTATAGCTCTGTGATGCTAGTCCCGTGGCCGTTTCCTTTCGAAATTAGTTTTGGAAGTGTACCGTGCAAGCAGCAACCTGCACATAATTGAAACAAGGCCCTTTGTTAGCTCAGTGCCGCCCCCACGCCATGAATTGTGTTGTTTATTGCGTGGCGTTCATCTCTGTCTCACTCCCACAGCTCTGTTCTAGCCCTATGATACTTCTCCTGCCTGGTTTCCACCAGGTTCACTGTGTCTTTCACCCGCCTGTTATAGTTTTATATTAGCCCAATCTTTACTGTTTGCACTCATTTCAAACTTGTCCAGGTCTAGCAGTAGGTTTGTCACGTATCCACTGTTTTTGATATTTTATCAGGACCATCTTTTCACTTTAAATATTAATTTTCACTAGTAGAAAATATGATATTGATTGTATGTTCAATGAAATATATCATCTTTTTACTCTCAATTAAATTTTCCATGTTTTTTTAATTGCACAAAGGTTTATTACAATATTTAGAAGTTAGAAACTAAACTGAGTAAATATATCCGTATGAACATAGAGTGAATAGGTAAAATACATTTAACAAACCATGGCCACCACATTTGGGTGGGGGGGGGGGGGGGGGGGGCTTGCAGGGCTCTGGGCTGTCGAAGCTTTAAGAGTGCAACCCAAAAATATTCTAAAGAACCTGAACAAGATTTCCGAATTTCCTTAGTTTACCTACTATCGGCTTTATTATCAATGATTCAAAAACAATATTTAAAGCAGCAGATACCCTATGTAAATTATTCTCACCCATTTTGAGCTTCCAGAACTTAGACAATCCTCAACTTAGCGCAAAACAAGCAAAACTTGTGAATAAATAATAATAATAAAGATCTCCTAAAAGACATACCGAACGAAATTCTTCCTCTTAAAAGTATTCACAATACAATTTTCGGCACTTAAAGAAGCCTGATCAGACTTCTGAATGCAATTTACGGAGAGAGAAAACTGCAAGGTATTTTTGCCAATACTTGCCTTGCCATGATGTAAAGTACCAGTTATTGTTTCTTCAATTGAAAGGTCGTTCAGAAGAATGGTAAATTCATTGAAAACATTGCAAATAAGCACAGCCGGTCAAGAGCCTCTTAATCATCTAGCAATATTGTGCTGCATAGGAAATGATTCAAGCAAGTTGATTTTACTGAAGTTATTAAAAAATGTGATTCGACAAAAGCTATAAAATATATTTTGAGATGAGTGTTGACATTATTGTAAGTTTTTATTATGTAAATCCATATATCTGTTTTGATAAAAATATGCATATCAAATTTATGTCATCATTTAACCGAGTTATGTTATCCTAAATCCCGTAGAGCATCATGCTACCTTAACTTTAGAAGCAGGTAAGGGATCACACCGGCCCGCTTCAGGATGCTACGAACATTCCCCAGTCCCTTTTTTGATTGTTGTGTACACTATCTGTGCGTTGATTCAATACTATAATTAGGCTGGCCATAGTACTTGTTGGAACATCATCCTTGATCTATTTTATAAGCTTTATCTAAAAGTTATAATTATTTGCCAAAATGTACGTAGCCTACAAATTAAATTTCCTATCTAATAACGATGTAGTGTGTACTAATTTCCTAGAAAAGGGAATATGGTACTCAAATAAGATTTACTTTTTCGTTACATACATCTTAAAATTGTTTAATTATATTATCTATATTTCTCCTTAAAATTGTTTTGGTTTTTATATTACTTAACACTATAATTTTTTCACTGATGTTTAAGTTTGAAATGATTAGCACCTAACATCCAAAATGTATCTTTAATCATAATGAACGACTAAAATATAGTTTAAAAATTAAATTTATGTATGTGTCTGTATGAACAGTTTTTCTTGACATTACTATTGTGTTCCTTGACACGGACGATGAAACTTATGTTCTTGATATGTATCAAAATGGCTTGTATAGCTCAGTGTTACCTTGAATTGACAATTAAGAGGAGTTTTAATCTATTGCTGTAGAACTGAGAAATATATTTTTGGTAAACATTGGTGATGAATTAAAGGTCGTGTGACTAGGTACTGTATCTGATCTAGAACTAAGTTTATCTGTAACTCTTCTGCTGATATGATAAATTGATTGAGAGAGTTAACTTTAGACTGTGTATGATCAAAAATAAAAATATGTTGCTATACTGCCTTAACAATGTTATTGTCAAATATGTTTAAAAGACACAACTTCTGGATGTGTATGACTGTGTAATGATGTTAATACATAAAAAAAAGTATACCATTAGTGGCAAGCCAAATGGAAACCATAAACACATTGCTTATGAAGACTTGTTTGGTCACAATAAAATGTTCTAGTATTTTTTTATTGGTGTTAATTGTGTTCAAGTGATGACAGGACTGTCTAGTAACGGCAAACGAGTGTCGTAGCCTACAAGTGTTATGAGACATTTCTGGTGAGGCCAGCCATCGGTGACCGGCAGAGGAGCGTTTACTGGCAAGAATAACTCATCTGGACCCCTCATTTTGAAACTTGCGAGTCTGCTCGCTAGCGAGGAGACTCGCATGTCGTGAACTCACAAATTGCAGGCTGAACTAAAACAGATCTAATTTTAAACGGTTTCTACTGTCGTGCGAGTCGGTGTAGCGTTGTTTCATTCTGACAACACTGTAAAACCATGTGCCAAAAAAGTGAGACAATGAGATGCCACATCACGTCATTATACAATATACGTAACTGAAAGTAAATATTATAGTATTGAGTGCATCATGAAAAACTATTGGTTTCGTTTTATTAGTAAACCAAATTCCAGTTTTATGCATCTAAGTTAGATGTCTCAATTTCCTCCTGTTATATGATTAGAAGTTAAACCGTCCTCATACTCAATATCCACTTTATCTTACTTGGTAGCGTACTTGTCTGAAACTCATATGTTCATGAGATCGATCCCACCTAACTATATTATTTTAATATTTTGTCTGAATTTAAATAATTATTATTGTCACCGCGTCTTACTACCCGTTCGGGTTGTACGCACTTACGATAATGTTTAATGATAGGATGATTGTGAAATAAAATGAAGGACCTACAGTTTAACGTGGAATCCGAACCACGGCGGAGGCCTGGTATTCCTCACATTCACAAGTTGTGATTAATACGCGTATTGTTAGAGGTGAAGGAAGAGGTTGGCAATCAGATAAATCTGTGCCGGGACCGAGGATTGAACACCGAACCCCCAACACAGAAGTCTGACACCATACCCCTAGACCACCAGGTCACCTTAAATCAATTGTTAATAATTAGAATTTATGTAATATATTATGTATTTTTGCAACTATTTGTAAAACATAAATATGCCCTAAAGGTTTTTATTATGCAAATAATAATAACTAGCTTGCTTAGCCTTATTTTTAAATATGTATATTTTTATGCCATAAAACTAATTAATTTAATTTTTAAATAATCACCTGCATACATAATTTCTATATCAATGTACCGTTTTAATTTACTACTTTGTTAAATTATTTTTAAAGAAGAATATTATGGTAGTCTACTTAGGCTCGAATATCTTGTATATTTTTATTAAAAATTTTTAAACAAATTATATTCTTACTAATACAGTCATTCAATACCAAACAAGTCTGATAAAAAAGATGGAGATGACAGTATTTGAGCACGCGAACTCTAGATTATGGGAACGCTATTCTACCGACTCAGCCAAATTGGCAGTTTTACTTTGCACAATTTGTGTGTATATATATATATATAATATTGGCATTTATATTTTCACCCAAACAAATATTTTTATTGAAGGATTGATTAAAGTATACAAAGCAATCATATATTTTTCTTCTGTAAACCTATTTTGTACAATGGTCGGTTTATGTAATCAAAATTGCTCTAATAAAGCTGCAGCCGAAGAGGGGGTGGAATCAATTTTGTTATGTTATGCTCTACTCGACAGACAAGGCCTGTCTCGCAAGGTGTGAGGCTGGCTAGTAGAATCCGCTCGCTATTTGATCGTGTGACGTCACTGTTCGCAGCGCAGAAGTTTCAAAATTAGAGGTTTGCGAGATGAGAGAAATACACTAGCGAATCACTACTCGCACGCTTCAAAATGAGTGTTCCTAGTCTATTTAGGGTTTTCGCATATACGAGTTTAGGCCTTTTATGTCTAGGGATACGGAAATGTCGAATCTTTGATCAGAGTACATAGTGATGTGATAGCTTCTTAGAGATATGTGTAACTTCCAACCGAATATTAGTTAAAATAATTCTGGTATGTGAAAAAAAAAGTGATTCCTCTAAATATAATTGTTCCCGTGTGTTGCACCCTCTCTGAGTCCTGTACCCCCCGGCCAAAAAAAGGGATAAAAGGGAGAGGATGAACTTAACATACAAAAAATGGAAATTATAAAAAATATATAGATTCAACAAAATGAGCAGTTTATTCAATTAAATGACAATAGCGCAGATAACAAAAATTGGTCTCATTATATCATTATGAGTACAGTTGGAAATTATGCTCGAAGCCAATAACTTTATATCATTAAAGTTGCGCAAGTGTTTAAACAAAAGGAAACATGAAATCCATCATATTATTGATAGTCCAGTCTATAAGAGACAATAACAAAGCGAATATTTTTAAATGCGATACAATATTATAAGGGCCTAATGGGCACCTTGATATGGTTCCAAAGGTTTCGTAATTCACAGAAAACGATATCATAAATATAAAGATTTAAATTTGACGAATATACAACAGAGTCTACACAACGTGAGGGTTTGACTACCAGACATAAGCCAAACTCCCACGGGACTATCAGATCTGACTTAGAATATGGAACTAACAGTTCCATCAATTAACAAAACTTTAGTTGTTCAAACAGAACTCACGTTACAAAAGATTAAAGTCAACCTAATTTAAATTCCAATAAATAGTTACTTCACGTTACGTTAAATCAAACCATAATTTTAAATATGAAAAGTTACTTCGATAAAAAAATTACTCTACAATTCCAAACAATATAATATTAACAAGTCAAACTTCTAATCAGCACATAACTGAGGATATTTACGAGAATAAAAATATAAGCAAAAGTTACAGCGCCCGAGCGGCGACCTATCTAAGATAGAATATTTAGACATTTTTTTGGCGATCAAAATATTAATACGTTAGATTTTGAAACTGAATATTATATGCAAAAAGTTTAAAGTTTATAAATAAGTTAGAGTTCATAACTCCACCCGTCTAAGCGACGATTTTGATACATTTTTACAAGTTTTCTCCAGCCATTGTCCAGATCCATGACAATGGTCTGTCGTCGATCGTTGATCGTAGGATAGTCGATTATGTCAAGCTTGCACAGCCATTATATAGGGATTTAGTTTTTCTGGAAATAAGGGGGTAGTACACCAAACACGCATATGATGACGTCAACGATGCCTTCAAACAGTCACGTACACCATTGTTGATTCCGCTTGCTCCATCGGAATATCCGTGAATATCTCCAATCACCCGATGTTTTGAAGGAGGTTCCTCTAGTCTCCGTCAGGGGTCGGATACATAACTGTCTTCTAGTTGATGTTTATAGTTCTTGGGTCATTTCACGCTAGTACAGTCGGAGTGCCGGGTCGCTTTGTTGACCCACTGGATCTCCCTTGACCCACTCGCCAATCTAGGAGTCCAGGTGCCGGCCAGCCTTGCAGGATTCTATTGTGAGCAGATTAGTATTGTAAGTACACGAACAACTTAATACTTAGGATTGGATTGAGTAATAAATATATTGTCCAGCATTGTCTTCTTAGCCTACAAGAACTACAACAGAGAAAAATACTATTGTAGGGATCCTAATTGAGTTGAATTTATTGGAGTGGGTAGTATGCTTTGTTGTCCAGTTGTAACATTATACCACGTAACGTTACACGTGTTAAATCCCAATACAAAAATGTTAATGGTCGTGTCATAGCTACTCGTAGCCTACTTTCAATGTCAACTTTATTAGTACATCAATAAGGCATTAGCACTGATTTGGTCAAGTTTAAATTAGCCATAGCTTTTCTATAATTTCGGAAACGTTATTTAGGACCCGCAATATTAAATGCGATATATGCACGTATATGAGTGATGAGAATATCGAGAGGTTTTTTAGGTCAAAACAATTTTGTTTTAAAAACCTAAGGACTGGTGTATTCAAAGAAAATATTTGAGTAGGAAATTACAGTATGTTAAAATTAAATCAATATTTATGATGGGTAAAAAGATTTGATTAGTATTATTTTATAATAAGATATATATCAGATTAAAATTAAACACAGCTCTATTTTATTCAAATCTAAATACTATAAAATTATTTTTTATAAATTAATTGATTGATTTATATTTTTAAGCTAGGGATATCTGTAGTCTAAATAATTTATGATTGTAATCATAATTGAAGGATTTAGATACATTTATAATTGTTAAGTCTTAACACTTTTGTTATTAATGACTTTATTTAAGGGGTAAATACTATTTGTGTAGCTTAAACTTAACACTTTTGTTATTAATGACTTTATTTAAGGGGTAAATACTATTTTTGTAGCTTAAATGAAATTCATCCTTATTCATCAGGAGTGGAAATGGTTAAATCAGAGTAATAGATAATAATTTACCTGCAGTGATTCGAACTATGACCAACCTTCTCGTCAAGCCTTGCTAGTAATTAAATACATCAAGCGTATATGCACACTCATGACCAGTTGTTATATCCTTTATTGTTACAAACCTAAAGTTATAAAGGCAATTAAAACATTGTGTATTGCTAGAAATAATTTATATGAAAAAACATGGTGCATCACACATAGTGGTGTCATTATAAATAAATAAAAACATAATAAATTGTGACCCTCCCTTTCCTAAAACATACTAGTTTTAAATAAAACCGTCCCCAAAACATGTATATAAACAAACCCAAAATATACTCTGACCGAGATTAATCATAGGACGCGAGAAACGAAATATTATAAGTTGTTAAATAAATAAAATAAAGCGAAAATAAAGATAGCTTTTAGATTATGAATGAAATAGTAGTTCCTGTTAAGGAAACATGTTGATGTAAATGAAGAACATCATGGCTCACTTCGCTATGGAAGTACAGGGTGTTCATTGGCCTGGAAAATATCAAACGTATATTTACTGAAGGCAGAATAACATATTTAAACACAGTTCTTGTTGAACATAGTAATCTCAATTCTCAAAGTCTTTAGCCAAAACTGTATCACTGCTATGCGAATTGAATACTACTACATTATAGGAAGAATTAACTGAAAAATAATATGTTTGTCAATATACTTCAAATTGTGCTGGCCAGAAGGTGCTCTTTAACTGAATTAATTTGATCAAAAATATTAAAACTTGGGATGTTGCGATCTAAATAGCACAATGCTTATAAAATAACTCTACAGAGTGGTAAAAGTGGAAAAGTCAGGTAATTTTAAAATATAGCTTATCATAACTAGATGTTTATTTTAATTATGTTTTTCACTAGCTGGGTGGTACAGATTTTTTTAAATAAAAAATGAAGTATATGCTTGCATGAATTGCACTCCAAGTCATAATTCCGGAAAATGAGATAAGCCATTTGGTTTGTGCTGCTAAACAGGGTGTCCAACAACATAGAAAACCGGGAAAAGTCAGGAAATTTCTTGGTCAGGTGAAAAATCTCGAAACATGCATAAAATTTGATCAAATTTCTGGAATTTTCACACATTCACCAAAATAATACAAAACTTTCATTTAAAATATTCAAAATAATATTTTTCTTCTATATAATACTTACTGCTATAAATAGTTTTTAGCACACTTGTCCCTGTTGATTATACTGATCTCATTTCTCAAATTCACCATGTGATTTTCATGTCATTATTATTATTATTATTATTATTATTATTATTATTAGCACTGCGTCTTACTACCCGTTCGGGTTGTACGCATTTAATGTCGTATACCCACCCCTATACCAAGGGCTTTTAGCAAGAGCTTAGTCATGGCTTTGTGCATTCATTAGAATTCAATTACATTATATGAAGATGAAACTAGAAAAGAATGTCTCGCAACAATTTTAAACTCTACTGGTGTAAGATGAACTTCCAATATGATATCGTTGAAATTTTACTACCAAATATCGCATCGCATTAGCTGATATCTTGTAACCCCTTCATAGAATGATACACTTTAAGAATGTGTAATATAAGTGTTTAAAAATATTATAACATAAAGTTGCGATATTAATAAAATAATACTTGACTGGAAAAGTTTGAAACTGGCTCTGGAAAAAACATGGAAAAGTCAGGAAATTTTAAAACATAGTTTGGCCGAACACCATATTAAACTGTGACTGACTCATTAAAATAATATATATATATATATTTTTTTTTTTTTTTTTCCATTTGCTTCCAAGCGAACTACCTTTAATCTTAGGGGTCGATCTATGTTTTTATTTAAACACTAAACCCTATTAAATAGAACTCAAACCAATGGCACTAATCAGATCGATCTCACAAAACTCTCCTGACTATACTGGAGTTCAAACAGGTTTGGGAAGAACGATAAATATATTCAGTGTCAAAGGTAGTTTTGAACCTCAACTGCCCGGGCTGGTTGCCAATTTAATTCATTAAGTACTTTCCTACATTTTTCCACGCTTTCCATTTCCCATCAGCGTCCTTCTCTCCTCCGCCTTTTGTCACGTTTACTTGAATTAAAATAAATTAAACTAGCAGAGCTAACTCCGTGGCAACGTATTCGACTGACATCCCTTGGGTGTCCCTTTGGGTGTCCTGGCCGGAAGTACGTGCCTGTTTCTGCATTCCTCACAAGGGTGGGTAATCCTTGTTCTGAAACACCTTTAAACAACTTTTTTTTTTATCGTTGCGTCCTAATTACCGTACGGCTTGTACGCAAGTGCTAGGGACAAGGAATGTTTAACTTAGTAAAGTGTACCCGTATTTGCGTGAAGGTTAGAAAACCTTTACAACACCTGACTGAAATTCCAGCCCAATCTACTCGTAACCGTCAGTCTAGTCTATTGCTAGATTGACACCCTAAAGTATTCGACCACCGAAGAGGGAAGTAATTTGATTATTAATACGGATTAATGAGTTGCCGTGCGTTATGTGTGGTTTGCAGGCCACCAAGGTGCGACAACCCTCGCAAATAAGTTTTGTAAAAATGACACCTGTGCACAGGAATCAACCCCGTGCCCTTTGGCTTAGTGCGCCAATTGTCTACCCCTGAGCTATCCAGGATTCGTCCCATGTCCAGGGTAGTTCTCCACTCATGCTCTACTCTTGAGCTATCCAGTATTCGTCCCATGTCCAGGGTAGTTCTCCACTCATGCTCTACTCTTGAGCTATCCAGATTCGTCCCATGTCCAGGGTAGTTCTCCACTCATGCTCTACTCTTGAGCTATCCAGTATTCGTCCCATGTCCAGGGTAGTTCTCCACTCATGCTCTACTCTTGAGCTATCCAGTATTCGTCCCATGTCCAGGGTAGTTCTCCACTCATGCTCTACTCTTGAGCTATCCAGTATTCGTCCCATGTCCAGGGTAGTTCTCCACTCATGCTCTACTCTTGAGCTATCCAGTATTCGTCCCATGTCCAGGGTAGTTCTCCACTCTTGCTCTACTCTTGAGCTATCCAGGATTCGTCCCATGTCCAGGGTAGTTCTCCACTCATGCTCTACTCTTGAGCTATCCAGGATTCGTCCCATGTCCAGGGTAGTTCTCCACTCATGCTCTACTCTTGAGCTATCCAGGATTCGTCCCATGTCCAGGGTAGTTCTCCACTCTTGCTCTACTCTTGAGCTATCCAGTATTCGTCCCATGTCCAGGGTAGTTCTCCACTCATGCTCTACTCTTGAGCTATCCAGTATTCGTCCCATGTCCAGGGTAGTTCTCCACTCATGCTCTACTCTTGAGCTATCCAGTATTCGTCCCATGTCCAGGGTAGTTCTCCACTCATGCTCTACTCTTGAGCTATCCAGGATTCGTCCCATGTCCAGGGTAGTTCTCCACTCATGCTCTACTCTTGAGCTATCCAGTATTCGTCCCATGTCCAGGGTAGTTCTCCACTCTTGCTCTACTCTTGAGCTATCCAGTATTCGTCCCATGTCCAGGGTAGTTCTCCACTCATGCTCTACTCTTGAGCTATCCAGGATTCGTCCCATGTCCAGGGTAGTTCTCCACTCATGCTCTACTCTTGAGCTATCCAGTATTCGTCCCATGTCCAGGGTAGTTCTCCACTCATGCTCTACCCCTGAGCTATCACTGATAGTGAGTGATATTTATGAATGAGATAGTAGAGGAAACAAGACTGAGATAGTATGGGGTGTAATGAGAATGAAGAAGGAGAGGAGGCTAAAGAAAATGAAAATTATGGAAATGAAGTATGTAGGAAAAAGACCGCAAGGGAGGTCAAGAAAGAGATGGGTGGAGCAGATAACAGAAAGTGTGTGAGAGAAGAGAATAATGGAGGAAACTATACGAGAAAGAATGCGACAGTCTGGAACAGTTGATGATGATGATGATAATGATTAGTCTGAACATTGTATAAGAATCAAATAGCTTTCCAACAACCAAAGAGCTTCAATCTAATAATGAGGGCTAGCAGAAATGTTTAAACCACCACGAAATAAAACTTTGTGTCTTCTTTAAGTGCCAACTTTAACCAAGCAAAAACTACCACAATAAATAATTAAACATTGTTTTGGTACTAGTGTTAAATTTAATTAAAAAGCTAAAAAACTACAATTACAAAATGGTTCTGTTTTAAGAAAACACTTGGTCTCAATCATTTTACATTAAATATTGGGATTAGCATTTCAACGTCACTTATAAACAATATAGTGTAGGACTTGCCAGTTCTTAAATCATTCCCAATCAATTTAAATCTGAAAATGAATTTTATATATTCAAGCGCGGCCATACAGGAATTTCCGCATATTCACTTTTTTTAGTTTTAAAAACATTGATGAAAAACTACTCGTTATAAAATATAAATCCTTGAAGACCTTGTCTAATGCTTTTAATGATATATAAAAAAGTAATACCCAATTTTATTTAATTTCTAACGGTTTTGTTAGTTAAAACGTTCAAAATTATTATATACTACACGATACATATATATATTATATAATAGATTAATATATAATTAGTATGACCATTTTAAAGAAGATCTCCAACATTGTTGAGAGTATGCGAAAAATCAATAAATCACTAATGGCTTCCCAACCCCATAAATATTTCACACGTTTTAAACCCGTTGAACACCCTTAAATAAATATAAATTACAAATTTTAAAACGCAAGGTGGGCTCACTGCTGGACTCAATATGACCTTGGAGAGGGCTTGATTTTATTTTACCTTATTAAAATACAACTTTAAAAGATGCATTTGTATTGTGTTATTTTAGAATCACAATATGTAGTTCTTTTTAATATCAATGATATTTGATACCATCACGAGATCGTTATGATAGCAATGATTATTAAAATATGTATGTAGTGATTGTACTTGTGCTAACCGCGCTGTAAGAGACTAGGCCCCAAACTTTGAACCCAGCCTCTAGCCAGTCAGAAACGAGAGAGCGGTAAGCCAGGTTTATATTGATCCGTGACGTGACTTGCTGGCTCCAGTTACTCTCTCCTTGGTCCTCTACTCAACTAAAACAAATACATTGTCTATATTCTAGTGGCACACTCTCCGCCATAGAAAATATTACACTGGTTGATGGATGTATACATCTACAGTACTGGACAGAATACTCTGAAATAATTTCGGAAAGCTCCTGTGTACATTTCAATGAATTAATAGTAATTCAATAAATGTTTGAGTGGATACTGTTTTAATAAAGTGACAAATTTATCTTTTCTAATTAATTGTTATCGACTAAAGAGACATGTGGGTCACTTTATTGTCCGATAAATATATAACTATTCAATGCTTAAATATCTTTTTTTCATGCGTGTTTAACTAAATGAATTAAATTCACTGTCTATAGATGTGAATATTACATAATAATACAAAATTGGTGCGCCTCTAAAAATGTATTTACTTGCATTCTTATTCACTGATAAGAACCTTCAAACAAGCCAAAGAAATATTCCCAGCTGAGTATTATATTTCTTAGTATTTCAAAGCTCCAGTTATTTTTTTTGCATGAAAGTGGCTTCTTGCCCTTATTTATGATAATAACCTCGCCTGAATGTTGCTTAAGGTTCCTCTTCATTCATTTACATCTACCAAACTCTGCTACCTACCATTGTGCGTTCGACAAATCTTTGGCCATTTTGGATCTTTCTATCCTTTAAATCCTTGTGAGCCTTATTAATTATGACATTCAGAGTTAATAAGTGGTGGTGTATCTCCTATTTTCAGCTAAAACACTTTTGTTTTTAAAATATACTCACTGGTGCACTAAAAAAAGGCATCATTTCGAAGTTATCAAAGTAAACAATAATCTTGTTGTCACAGTAAAATGCTGAAGTCAGCCTGAAGCTGAAGATATCAAAATGTATAGAATAAAAATAGCATTTAAAATTGTCAAGAAAGATATATTAATTACCGTGTTAAGAGAATGCCTGTTTGTTATTGTCAATTATTTATGCAGGTGCTTATTGTTTATATAAAATAAACCAGAAATTTTAGTTTATTTTGTAGCGATTTTAATAATTATCTTTCATTTACACGTAATTTCAAATATGTTCAAATGGTAACTTTCTTTTGTTATCTATTTCAACAAGTACAAATTGTTTCAAGACCACACCATACTCTACAATTCTAAACATAATCTTCTATGATTACTATTATTATTGTGATTTTATATTTATTATATTTCTGTCTTACTTGTATTGCTTGTTTAAACTGACGTTATATATAACTGTCAGTAAATTAAACATGAACCGAATAAGGTAGGCCCTTATTTTAAATGAATCTAGTTTTTATTTTTTCTAGTAATCGAAAAATAAACAAATGTATTTTAAATATTTAGCTTAGTTCAAAACTGGTTCAAAGTTATACAAACATACACAAAATTGGGAAAACAAATGGCTCCCTCATTAGTTATAACTCTTCAAAATTATGAACATAGTAATTCAAAATTAGGGATGGAAAAAGTCAACTAATTTTGAAATAAATATTGTTAAGCTTAATCTAAACCGCTAAATGCACCACATTGTCTTATACAATATATTAAAATACATGTTGTCTTATTACTTCAAATAATTGTCACTCTGATAGGAAAGCCGGCTACAACCTCAGATAATACAATGAACATATATGTAACATGATTCGATGGCTGCATGGTCTAAGGAGCTTCTTTACAATAAACTAGACCGACGATGATGGAGATATTGAGGTCCGATCGCGGTTGAGTGTACTGAGTTTATATATATTGTTTTACACTCACCCTTCACGCAAATTTGGGTACACTAACTCTAAATGCAACCTTCCTCATCTCTAGCCCATTACGTTATTTTGTTCAAGTGTATAACCCGAATGGGTACTAAGAATACATATTCTGAGTGTTTGGTTTGTAAAGTTTTATAGTCTGTTTATAAAATAACGGCTGTTACTTGCTTCCAGCACTTGATTGGAATGTTGGGTGCAAACTGGTTCTTGAAACCTAGGCCTATATAGGCTGTTTACATTGACAATCGACAAGATTCTATCTGACCGCGACACAACCTCACTCATGTTCTTATTCGACACGATCAATTTAATAAAAACTTCATTTAAAAATTACTAAATTCTGTTTTAAATTATTTAGAACCAACTTTTACTACTTGTTTTGGTTGTAGTTCCATTTTACAGATAAATATTGATTTGATAGGCCTGTCTTTCTAAAACTCTTAAAAAAATCATTGAATATAATATATATATTGAGATAGCTCGCAGAATCGGTTGCTCTTGAATATACAATATCAAATATTGCATTGGTATATTTTTCCATTGTTGCGTTTAAAATTTATTTATGTATGTCATATGATCGGGAGGGACGTAGCATCAATGTTCGGTCAGCCGTGTGTGTTCAATAGTAGCTTCATCATTAGCGTTAGCATATCAAGAGAAAGTATTGTGATTGTGTACTGATTCGATTTTTAGAGAGAGACAAATCTTTAACGTTTTACGTAAACACGAACCTAAACAAATGTATTTTACATTTTTATGTCCTCATGTCGGTCTGTCCCTGGCTACGGATTCAAAACGGTTTGAAGGATTTTGTTCAAACATGATATTTAGATTATAATATGGGCCTTTCACAAAACATTTTTTTTAACCCTTGCCTTCAATTAATGAACTTGCTGGGGATCGAACTACACTTTTACAAAGGGTTTTTTCATCTAACATTGTGTCTTACTACCCATTCGGTTCTTACGCATTTACAAAGTTCTACCTAAACACTTTCAATTTGGCTCGTGTTGATCTTTTTTATTGCTTGATGCAGACTTCTCAGATATTCACCATAGCAACACACACACATCCAAGTATATTTTGCGTCTTTCCTATATTATTTTACAGAAAAAGTATTTTTAAATTTAAAACCTCTCACACCTTTATGGTTCTTTACGTTATGTCTATTATTATAATTGTACTTAACATTTGGACGATGTATATATAAACATATACACAACGATTCGCTCATACACTTTACGTTGTACTTCAAGTTCTCACTGAAAGCATGTAGGCTTCTTGACATGCTCTAATCAGAGCGTTAAGTTGACACAGACCTACAAACTAACTAAGGACATCGCACGTGTCTATAAACAACCAACCCAACTAGCCTTCACAAATACTAAATTATCTTCGAATGATTCTAAGGCTAATTTATTACAAAGTTTAAGTGATCGTACATTTTAAATTTGAATATCAGCCAAAATTAATTCGAATGAAAATTAAAAAATAATTCGATTATTTTGCTACACTACTACGTAAATTTTTCTTTTTCATTTCCTTTAAATGGTACCTTCCTAATAACTAAACGCAAACAGCACTAATGGTTTGAGAGATATTTTTTTAACGTTGAATCAAATTTCTTTAGTAGATAAGTATATACTTTTTATGTAGGTATTTAATAAAACATTGCCCTGCCGTATTATACAGCAAACTTACGTGGTCGTTTGTCGAGTAGTAGGTGTGGTTTGATTCTAAGTGAAGCTTTCAGGATGCATATAATTGATTCAGCTATTCAAATCGAAATATGTTATCACTTACCCGTTATATAAATAGGAGTGTAAATATATATACTTTTTATGTTTGGGCAATATTAAAGGGTCCATTTTGATATGCTAATTTCTCAAAACGAGTACGGGTACAAAACTTTTTTTTGTGGTACAAAATGGTACAAAATTAGTACAAAAAGAGTTAAAAATTCAAAGGTGTTTGAACAGCATTAACCTAGACTGACCACTTAAATATGCAAATTACTCAAAACGGTACGGGTAAAAAAAAATATTTGTGGTACAAAACAAAATTAGTAAAAAACGTTGGCATAATAAAAAGCTCAATATCCAAAAGTGCTACAACAGCATTAACCTGAAGTCTTCATTTTGATGTGCTAATTACTAAGGACCGGATTTTGCCTATTTACCTTTATTTTCCTAGATTTTAAACCAAAGCCTGTTTATATTTATTTCGTGTTATTACTATTACAGTATGCTAATTTTATATTGCCTATGATTGCCTATTCTGTTGGTTTTCCTATTTTATTAATAAAAGCCATAAATGCGCCTATGTCGGCTTTGTACTCTCTTTTTTCACCTTCAGAAAGAGAGTTTAGTTTCTTAGAAATGGAAGTTTCGGCTATATTGTGATGGAGGGGTGTAGAAGGCGTGTGACGTGGCCTTGACTGACATGCTCTGACCTTGACAGGCTGTTTATACAGGGCCACGTGACACGTCCTCCCCTGGACACTACTCATTGGTCATTGCATGCGCGGGAGAAATTCCAACAAGACATTGTATACAGGCCTAGAAAACGGGCCTAAGGATTTTGATGAAATTGAGTTATCTAGCGTTTTCGGGTGCGAAAAAGCAATTTAGTTAGGTCTCGACTTTGGGAAAACTCATTTATTGAGCAGTGACAGACATCTTGAGAGAAAACTGCAAGCTATTCCAGGATTAAAATTTAACCCCTTCAGAATTGGCAAATTTAAAATATCTGTTCCTTATATCCTGTGAAGTAGAATGAAGCTTTTTTATCTATAAAATCATTCTTTCAGACAATAGAACCCATTTTATAATTGAAAACCCAGGGAAATATCTAGGGATTCACAGCAATGTAAATTGCTTGTAAGCTGCAGGTAGCAAACGTGTAGCAAAATAAATTGTACTTTGCTTATTGTGTGTCTATTTTTCTTAAGTACCTATTTTGGTGCCTAAATCCCATATTTATAATGCCTATTTGCCTGCCTATTTTAAACATATGTTGTGCCTAACTATCTTGTCCCTACTAATTACTCAAACCGGGTATGGGTACAAAAAATTTCGCTGTGGTTCAAAACAGTAAAAAAAACTCTTATTGAAAAGAAAGTTCAAATTTCAAAAGTGGTAAAACAGGTTAATGGAGGTTTGAATCTGTATTGTTAATTGTTGCAGTCCTTTGTGAGGCTCTACTCTGGTTCATGAAGTGTATTTTTTACTTATTCAGTAATTCAAAACATCTGTAATATATAAATATGTCAATTTAAGCCTTTAATAACAAAAGGTAGCGTTGGGCTGAACTTAACAAAATCCATATAGTCATTAAGGGACTCGACAACTTTGAAATGGTTCAATTAAGTTGAACCAAGATTTTTAAAACATTATCTATATCTGATCTAAAGTTATCTCGGTACAAATGATTATTTAATTGTTCACATTATCCTATTTACTGTACTTATTTTAAGGCATAATAAAATAATGTATTTTAATCTATTTATTGATTGTAATAAAAATAACAATATGTAGTTTAAATCTTAATCTAAACCACTATTTTTCTCTTCGCCAGTATGAATTCTTGTATTTGAGATAGTCAGTTGTAACATTTTGTCGGTGAGATCCCCTAGAGAGGAGAGGTGGGTTCAAGACCCCACCAAAGTGCGACGACACACACAAAAGAGAAGTGCCCTCGCTCTCGGTGCGTGTGAATAATAAATAATAATAAAAGAGGTTGGTTGACACGAGAGAGCTGTGCCCCTCATGCGACAGTTGGCCTCGTGCTATTGATCGCCCCTAATGAACGAACCTGCGTACTTGGTTGGTTTTAAACCTGCCTCCTGGCTGCCAACATTTACAACAACAGCAAGACAGGTTGCATACCTCAGCACAAACTCGGGATTAAATGACGTCCATAATATATTGAGCTTTCGTCTATTTTTTCTCTATAATTTATTTAATTTTCCTGGATGAAATCAATGCATATTTTGTAAAGTAAAAGTAGTCTATAAATCTATGTAATAACAGCAGAAAGCTTCATCGAATTGCCTTGCATTTAAAAAGTTACCTCTATTATTTATAGGTATTAATAGTATATATCAAAAGTGACAGCTGCTGATCACGTGACTTGGCCTATTAATATAGGCGACTACTCAAAGTGATTTTAGTAAATTATATTTATAACCTACTGTTATTCTTAGCTAAACTCTATTATATTCGATCTGTTGGTAGCATTTGATATATTAATTCTCAAAGTTTCTCCGTCTATTATTTATCCGATTAGTATTTGGTGTACTCAAAATTGCACCATCTCTGTAGGGGACTCAGTACAGTGTTTAAAAAAAACTGACTACCCAAAACATTATTCCTGCGCTAATAATCTAAATTTATACACATACCAAGTTTAGAGATCAACCAGTTTTCGTCAGCAAAGATTTAATAGTAAGGATTATGAATCCAATATTTATTATTTATATCTGACAATGTCATTACTGTCTTAAAAAAAATAGCCGTAAAATATATTACCTTTAAATTCAAATGGAAAATACCAATAAGCTTTAAACTAAATACCTTCCCTTTGTTTACACATGGCCACCTTTATATTGGTGTTTCGGGAATATTCTCTTTAAAACGGACCGATATATTAAGTGAACATTCAATCTCGGGGAACAAACGAAGAGCTAATTATAAGGGAAGAACATTTTTTTTTGTCACACAGTTCTAAGACTTCGTTTTAATATAAATGTTATAAATCGATATATGATTAGGTATTTTGAAGAATTGCACTTACATTTGCTTAGAAAGAGGATCTGAAAATGTTATTTGAAATAAACTTATAATTCTGCCGGCTAAACTTTATACCTTCTCTCCTCAGCGTCATTGAATGCGCTAGTCTGACGCCTTAGCCCGCATGAATAATGTGGCGAATACTTTTTGTAGAAAAAATATATACGAATATATATAAGTATCGTATATATGTATATATATATATCAATATATAACAATGTATCGTGTATAGGCTACATCTGTTGATCATATATATGTATATACGATACCTATGTTATAACGGAACCTTAAATTGATTTTGTTCTACTATATTACAAATTATATTTTTATACTAAACATCAATCCTATGTGGGTAGTTAGGTGATCATTTATAATCTTACCGTTTTTAATGTTTTAATAATGGGCAATACTCAAACTCAAGGAATTCTATGATTGACACATCGGCTCACATTTGACCTCGTCTTTCAAAATTATTAATTAACGGGTGGTTGATGTGTAGGTTAAAAGGTTAAATATAAGTTTCTAAGTTATTCTCATGAAAGTATTTATTTCAGAAAGTGCACGTTAAATACTAATTATAAAACTAAACTGTTCTAATAAATAGACTCGCAACCCTTGCCTTGGTATGCATACATTTAACTATTTTTTATTGATATATTATTTTTGTTAAATATTTTGTTAGCATAAGAAGGTCTCAACACTTTTGCTCGCAGCTGTTCGAACTATTCGTAATTAATTTACACTAATAATCTAGGGACGAGGAAGGTAGAATTTAAAGAAAATGTACCTGAAGTTTCTAAAGAAAGAGAGAGAAATAAACTATTCCGCACAAAACCCTTTATTCTCCGCAGTCCACATTGAAAGCCTGAACCGCTGTCCCCGGCAAACCAGACTAGAGTAACCTCCGTGTTCTCGTATAACAGGCCAGTATTACTTCTAGATGTCTTATTAATTTGGTGCAGTTAGCAGCTACGATCACATTGTCTTATTTTGCATGATAAATAATGTGCAAACATAATTTGATATTTTGCTTTTTGTATAAGATGTTTACAAATTTGGGCGTTATTTTTAGCTACGTCAGATGTCTTAGATTAGTTTGCTTAGAATTTGAATAAAACAAATTAATTAAAATGGGCCCTCAAAATGAAAGATTGTTGGAACATTTGAGCGCACTTGAGTTGCACAGCTCTATTTGCAAGAGGGCCTAAAGGATGAGTGTTTACTTTAACAAGATGGTTTTGAAGTCGGGCGCTCTATCCTTACCTTGTTAAGTTTCCCGGACGAAAGGGAGGAGCCACGAGGGTGTATAGAGGACGTCGGGGCGGTAATTAGGGTCTGATTCTACTTGGCGGAGTGTCCTGAAGCTGTTCACCATTCATTACAGACACACGCACACACAGCGGGGCTGTTGAAGGGTTCCCTGACGCGAGTGGACCCTCTTCGGACTCTCCGACTCCCCGTCGCTCTTCTTTCTTATATCTATCTCTCAATGCTATCCTTTATTACTCGTTATGAATATTATTAGAGTTGGACCAACCTCAACCCCCAAGTACTTGCTCTAACCGGTCATTTAGATTCACTGTAGAAACGTTCTATGCTCTGCACTTTCCAGTTTCACAACAAATCAAATAGTAGCTCTCATGATTTAATAAGGTTATTTCTCCTAAATGTGATATTGAGTAGATAAAATGTGTTTACTCGTGTATAATGTTTGTAAAATTATCTTAAGTTAGTGATATCACAAACATGGTAAGATTACTTCATACAATTTCTTTACAACACGTCAGAGCTTATGCTTTTAAAGGAAGAAACTTAAATTATCAAAATATCTCAATTTTAATATTAATCCCGTGGCAAATGGCTGAAAATAAATACAATATTATTTTTCTCAATGAATTATCAAAACAATGTTTTAAGAATTTTTGTTACATTATAATTTGTTTAACACAAATTTGGGTTTGCCCTAATATTGGGCCAATGTATTAAAATGTTTACAGCGTCCAGCCCTCCTTTAAGAAAGATGTCAGTTTAATCTCTGACGTAAACTCCGTCTGCCCTGGAAGATAGCAATCTTGCCTTGATGGAATGATAAGCTATACCATAATGGAATAACGCAAAGGGAGATTGCTATCTTACAGGGCACTGTAACACACCATCCTTGTAGAACACCAAGCCAAACTGTTTGTTGTATGGACAGTCGGATTGGAATCAATGTGATGTCGCACGATCTCTTACATCTTACAGTGCGATAGATTCCTCCCTTGTTCCAACACTCTTAAGGTGTGACAAATCCTTTTTCAAGGAAATCAAACCCTAGAAACCTTTTAATATATAACAAAATATGTAGTAGGGCTCACACTTTAAGCAGCTGTCCTCGTACACAATCAAAGATATTGTCTCATTATCAGGTGTTCTGTCTTACGACAAGTCTATTCCTTTTGTCAGTAAACTTAGATCGCCAGTTCGCCATGTCCTATGCCGTCTCCTTCATCACCTCTTTCCTTCGACCTTTCCTTCAATGACGTCGTGAAGAAGACAGTTCTTCTTAAGGAGGTGTCTGATCCAGTTTGCTCTTTGCCGCAGAATCACAAACGATGGTTCTATTCTCACCCGATCTTCTTAGGAGCTCTTCATTTGTCACCTTGACCGTCCATCTAATTTTCTCAAGTCTCCCCCCCCCCCCCCCCAATCACATTTAAAAGCCTTTCAAGTATTTTGTTTTTCCAGATTCCTAAGAGTCCATATTTCTGCTCCATACAGTGTGATGCTCCAAATGCTGTATTTCATCAATTCTAAACTCAACTCTCTGTTCATCATTAACGTCTTCTTGTTGGCCATGGCGATCCTCAACCTAATTTACTTTGTGTTATCATTTGGCAGGTAGCGGAACTGCTTTCTTTACTTCAGTAAATACGTTAACATTTATTACATTCTATGGTGTATTAAAAAAAAAGTATGGCATTGCTCATATTGTGTATTAGGCCTATAGCTTTGGAAAAAATTCAGGAATAAGCTTTCAATAAACTACCCTTAGTTAAGTTTTCCTCGTATACGTAAACACATCATCATGTTTATCACATTAAATACTTTGTATATATAAATTTTAAACTAAATTCTTCAAATTTTTTATTTTCAAAATTAAAGTATTTTTTATACTACTGTACCTTAAAAATATGGTTAATTTGTAAAATTCTAAATATATTCTTATTGTTTATAAAAAACTATTTTCATATACCCATTTCGAGCTCAATCCTCAAATTAATTTGGCTTAGAAAAATAAGAATAAATTAGTAGGCCTATTGATATTGTAAAATAGAATAGTACCCGATACAATTTTTTTACAAGATTCTTAAAGCTAATTTAAAAAAAAAATTTTTTACAGACTGTCATCAGTAAATTACTATAAATATTTTATTTTATCAAAATAAATCTACATACTAATTTATATTGTAAATAACTTAAGGCGGCCATCCCGGTTAGCGAGCATGTCAGGACATACGGATTAAAATACAATGGTCTGTTTCGGTTTCTGGATCTATTTCTCTATTCTCTCTAAACTTCTTATCTAAAGGTAAAGAGGAAAACTCGCTGCTAGTTCTCAAATATTTTAAAATTCTATGTTGTAAGCCTATCGAAAATTAACTGTATTTGTTATAGGAAGGCTAAATTTAGAGCCCCTTTTTTTATCACGTTTGGTCTATAACTTACAGAAATATAGGCATAGGCCTACTTAAAAAGTCTGTTTAAAATGAGCAAAATTATATTTTGACCTTTTTTTTAATATCAATAAAACTCACACTAACCTAACCTTTCGAATTTATTTAGGCGTGAACCATATTTATAAATAACACATTGTATAATTAAATATAGCGTTAGAGCTTAAGGTCTGCTCGGCATTCCACTGCTTACCGAGTCGGTCCTCTTAACAGGTGCATCCCTATACCATCTAGTTATCAGGTTTGAACAACATCCAGTTGTCGGAGACAGACAAATTCAAAATTCCCTGTTTTGGGGTTCAGATAAATTGTAAAGATTAATCATAATCTCGGGTTCAAAAATGCTCACGATTACAACACACTCGCTTACTCTGAGAAAGTAAAAACTATATCGGAATGAAATTGTATCTCGGTATCACTCTGTAATTCTTCATTATATATTTGAAATAAGATGTCATTGAAGCACTCATATAAGCCTAGTTATAGATTCCGACAATATTTATTTAAATTATTCCGAAAATGAGTAAGAATGTCACTGAAACTATGACATTATTATTCACCTACCAAATAATATTGTGCAGTGTTAAATGCGTAATCTACTACATACTCACTTCAGTGGAACATTGAAATTCTAACCAGAGTCCTTTACTGCCCAATGAGCATTGACAACATTGCTTACGTTAAATTTAATTAAACTATACCTTTAATGTTTATAGGAGCGTGTCTCCATTTTGTGACCTGTGAAACCATGATCTTCAGCAGATGTTAGATTGCACATCTGCTTACAGTCGCTCAGCTGGTAAATTATTCCATTAAGTGTTACCCACATCTCGTAGTGCTGCCAACTGATGATGGATATTTATATCGTGCACGACAGACTGGTTGGCTAGACTAGTAGTGTAGTGTAGTGTTTACAGTCATCAATGAGTGACTTTGTTATGGGTCACTTGGCATTGTCAATCTTTACCACCGTGTTCTTAGACCCAAAACAAAAATCAAAGTTTACACATTTGCAGGTTGTCTAACTCTGCACATGTCGGTGTTATGAGTCTCACAGCTAAGTTCACTTTTAACTTGCATGTGTCTTGCTCCTTTTTTATTATTTAAAATCAAAATAATGTAATAAATAAATTATCTTACTGTTGACATGTTTCACGCAAAACTCTGTATTTCTAACAGTATTAAATAAAATTCTTAGAAGAATCCTCCTCCCCCCCTCCCCCGTCCAACACACGCACTGCTAAATCAATAAAATAGCCTTTTGGAAGGCTCACAACAAACAATGTTAGATGGTTGATATTTGTTCTAGGGCCTTTGAAGTTCTGGAAATAACACGCTCAATAAAATACCGCGATAAGGAGAAGGCTTTATTTATTAACACTACTTAACATTTAAAAACAATAACTTTAACAAAGATTCTCATTAGCTATCGTTAATATTTAGTTTTATTTAATGGGGTACAGCAACGGTAGCTTTCTTTAGCAGGACTTGGACCTGTCTTTTCTTAATGTCGGTTGTGTTATAACTTGTAGTAATATAATCAGTAGGTTTAGAAAGTAGACGTTAGTAAAAAGCCCAATTATATACTATGTAGGAATAAAACATTGGAGCGTAGCCTATTGTTGAATGTTGCTTAAGTACAAAGTAGTATGCTCGTAGTATACAGCCGCGAAATTTGAGCGAGGGAGTAGTTGTAACATTATAAAGTCAGTCACAAATTAAAACAAACTTTAATTCATTGAAATGTCTACTACTTAAGAACAAAAACTTTTAAATATATGTTTATATTGAATAAATGTCCCTGTGTCTCATGGCATAGCATATTTTGTTTATTTAAATTACCATTATTTTTTTATTGAACGTTATTTCGCGGCCAGATCACTCTGTAAATATCTATATTGACTCCTTTATGAGACGCACATAATATTCCTTCGTGTGATGTTTTGTGTGGAAGGAACGGGAACCGTGGAGAATTCCTCTCGTTCCTTGAAAACGGCGAGTGTGTGGAAGGTATTTCACACCTGGAGTAAAGCCTGCCTCTCATCTTTTCTCAAACAAAGGAATGTAAAAAGGGATAATAATCTTAGTAGTTATTTTATTTTAGCTTTAAAATGCATATTAAATAATATTTAATACCACCAGTCCTAAATTAATGAGTAGTCTTACATGAAGTTTAGATTGATTAAAATAAGATGAAGATTTAGTTTGTATTGAGTGTTTTGCGATATCTACCGCACGCAGAGGGTTGGAATTTTACAATTAGTAGCCCCTGTGAACAACCAGGTGAATTTAGAATATTTGCTAATTTGGAACATCTAGCTGAAAGCTTTCATGCTGTTTTATGAACAAAAAATTTAACTGAAGAATTATTTACGCCATTTGCTGTGTAACATAATACTATACAATATACTATATAGTATATAACCTCTAGTCTCCTCGTCAGTGCTTATTTCCTTTATAAAGTATCTGTCCCTTCATACTAAACCTGATACAGAACTGTGTAGCTTACAGTATTCAGTCAACTAACAGGGGTAATATAATATATCTCTGACCCCGTGACGTGTCCCTTCATACTAAACCTGATACAGAAATGTGTAGCTTACAGTATTCAGTCAACTAACAGGGGTAATATATCTCTGACCCCGTGACGTGTCTCTTCATACTAAACCGTATACAGAACTGTGTAGCTTACAGTATTCAGTCAACTAACAGGGGTAATATATCTCTGACCCCGTGACGTGTCCCTTCATACTAAACCTTATACAGAACTGTGTAGCTTACAGTATTCAGTCAACTAACAGGGGTAATATATCTCTGACCCCGTGACGTGTCTCTTCATACTAAACCTAATACAGCACTGTGTAACCTAAGGCGCAGCAGAAGGGAGCGCGAGTAATCTTACAGTTATAGCATTACTTTTTTTTATTAAAAGAAATCAAATATTTATCCAGTAGCAACATAGAATTTAGTGTTCTGCACAAGCTAATATCAACAGATCTTGAATATATGTCAAGGTGTCCTGTAATTTGGTCAAAACTTTTTAAATGAAGAGAAAAAGTTTTGACAACATTCCAGGACACTTTTAACATATATTCAAGATCTGTTGATATTAGTATGTGCAGAAAACTAAGCTCTAATATGTTGCTACTGGAGAAATATTTGACTTATTTTGACCAAAAAATATTAATTCTATAAAAACTGTAAAAACACTTTCGCTCCCTTTGCCGCACCTTGAATTATGAAGTCGGACTTTATAGTATATAATGTTTAAAACCACATTTAACACCCACAACAAAAGTAGGCCTACTTATGAGAAAGGAAATTCACCTACATTAATGTGGAATGGGGGGGGGGGAGGGGTAAACATGAGTAATATATTATCACATGAGAGAACCTTCATATATGGGACCCAGCTTTTCTAAATATCCAGGTGAAGCCCACTATAAATAGCTTAAGGGGGCTTTAAAATTTCAAACTTTTTTTGGGGGGAGACCAAATGGCTTCTTAAGGCATATACGGGCGAGGACCAATTAAAACTTAAGTAAGTAATTTTAAATTTGAAAAATTCCAGTCCTGACTGTTTTGGCAGTTTGTTCCTTTACAAATGTATAATATATCTCAATTTTCTACTCTACCAAAGATTCTTTTTAATGAACCCTTTCCCGTTTTCTCCTCCTTTATTTTGAAATTTATGAATGTTCTGACCTATATTGTGGTTTGGGGAAGTTCTACACATGTTTAGCCAATCTCAATCCTCTACCACACTGATAAGTAGTTTATTCATCTAGTTTCGGAAATTTGGAAACCACTTAATATCACAATCCCCTACAAAGATAAAATATCTGAAACTATTTTTGTTATATTGAATAATCCCTCTACATTCCTGATGCATTAAATTTATTCTTCCCCTAAAAGGTGTTTTTCTACGTAGATACCTCACTCTTTTCCCCACATCCACTTCTGGATTTTACGCTTAAAATTTAAAATGTTTAGACTTTAATGTTTATTTGGAATGTTCCCTTAACCGACCTGCCGAATTTTAGTTCTCTACAACAAAGAAAAGTTTATGGTGTAAATTTTGGAAATTGTCAGTCCAACTACTTCTCCTCATCCATTTTCTTTAGAAATTTCAATCCTTATTTACTTATTTGAAATGTTCCTTCTACTTTCTTGCCGAACTGAATTTTTTTTGTATATTCCCCTTGCCCCTTCAACCCCGCATCCTCCACTCTCTTATATTATTTTCCGTGATTCTATTTAAAATTTAAACTTCTAGTTTTATTAAGTCTTCGCTTCTTTTGAATATACGTTTCCTATCGCGTTGAGCAGAAGTTTTTCTATATTTTTGAAAATCTTTAAACTCTTTTCTTCCCCGTCCCTGCATTTTCCCTACTACCACTGATAAATTTAAAATGTATAAACTTATGTATTTATCTGGAGTTGTCCTTCTACCTTCCTTCTAAATTTTTACTTTATCTACTAAAGTTTGTTTATAATACAATCCCCTTCCATCTTCCCCATTTCCCCCTATTTCCCTTAGTTTCATTTTAATTAATTTTCCAAGCCTTTATTACTATTTGGTGCTCCCTTTACCTGTTTTTCAAATTTTAATTTCTGTCTCATCTAGTTAGTTTTTTTTAACCATAGCCAAGCCCAATTTTGAAATTCCACATTTATACATTTTCCAGCTTTAGAAATAGCTTACTTTTTTCGGGTACACATATACTCGTTACTTATTTCTAGTTCTTGTGCTAAAACTTAGTGTTAAAAATGTTAAATTTATTGACTTGTATTTTTAAATCCATGCCAACTACTAACGAAAATATCATAGTAACCAAATTACATTAATTTTGAAACAATTGCCTTTTTAAGGAACTGCACCAGCGGTTACTCGAAGAGAGCTTGAAAGACTTAGTCACAAGATGTCCTAGCCTACCTGGGTCTGTCTATTCGTACCAATATGAATAGGCCTATAATATGGAATGTATGCTCAGACTCACTCGGGCAAGAAACATTATTTCTTGTGCTGTTAATCTTTCCAAGATGGATCTAATCCTTACTGTTCTGCTCTTGCTACTCCCTGAAGATATAGATTTCAACCAATTATAACGTTGTACATTATTTACTTTCATCTCAATTCCTTGAATTTTATTGTACTCGGAGACCGCTAATGCAGATTAAACTAAGTATACTTAAATCCATAAATAACTATATTATTATTATTATTATTATTTTTATCACCGCGTCTTAATAGCCATTCGGTTTATACGCACTTACGCTAATGTGTAATGGTAGGGTGATGGTGAGATGAAATGGAGGACCTACAGTTTAACGTGAGATCCAAACCACGGTGAAGGCCTGGCATTCCATACATTCACAAGTATATTTAACTATAACAAAATGATATTTTATATGTGTTTTCACACTTTCTTTTATGTAAACACTATTGAAGTTGAAATGAACTTTTTTCAGCCCAGAATGTAGGCTACTCTGAAGTATCTATAGCACAACCACGCTGTGCACCACTCCTTGCGCTTAGTAATGTCGAACACGAGGAGGCCTCCTGGTGTTTATAGCGGCGGTGAATATGTTCACGGCTGAATGAATATTCCCTCGCGCCGGATGGTAACGGCCCTCGATATGGCTTGTGTTGCAAACATGGCTTCCACCATTCATTTAACAACAAGTACACATTCACTGGCTAGAAGGTCCAACCATGGGATACTTTTTGAGATATATAGATTCATGTAGAAATATAGAAAAATGTCTTTAAACTCTCGCTCAAAAACGCGCGACAATAAATATGAATGACAAACTATTAAGGAACTCATTTTCTTCATGATATTGAGATAATTGGGATTCCATACGGAATATGTCTGTGCCAAACATAGATAAAGCTCGTGGTGGTAATTGAGAGTAAACTTTGCACTTAAGGGGGGAATCTAACCACAGTACACAGAGTAATAACAGTACAATGGTATACACAAATAGTGATGTGCACTGAACATATCTTTATTTCTTCTATAAATAGATACATTTACCAAAAACTCCAACAATTTTACAGTAAAATACATTGTTGTAGTAGCAATCCAAGTAAGAGCATAAATGAAATAATATAAACGGTCACAAAAACATTGATTAAAGAGGAACTTAAAGAGGAACGTAATTCATTACGTGTATGCCAAATTACGAAGATACTGGTATTTCAATTATTTTTGTGTTTGCAATAACCTTATATTTAAGCACTAACGATGAAATTCGTGCACTAGCCAGCACTAACGCAGCACAAACGATGAGCGTTTGTCTAAAAAATGCTCATCATATTATTTTTTATACCGGGTGGCCAACTTTATATCAAGCTATTCACCCGTAAGAAATTCTTCATAAGTGCCTTAAATTTTCAGAAATAACTATTAAAATTGGGCACATACCAACTAATTCGATAGGCGTTTTCAAGAGCCAAGTGGCTTACTTGACACACATGCTTTTCAATAATGTGTTTATATTTGGTCATATAGTGGTTGGTCATTACATGGTACTGCTAGTGTCCTTCTCTTGGCCCACATAATCTGCGAAGTGTTTGCTTTAATTATTTCGATCTGGTTGTATGGTAGGACTACTTTTTGTACATATCGTGCCAATTGCCACTTGAGGTACCTCGAGTTAATATAATGTAGCCTAATCTTGGCGTCATTAGTGACACTAAAAATAACCACAAATAAGTGTAAATTATCTCTAATTTGAATATAGCGCCTTGCAGCGATAAAAGTGAAGAAAGCCGTTGGTTTAATGCAAATATTATACAGTTGAGGAAAAGATTGTCCGTGTCCTTTCTTCCATTATCGTCGAGCTTAAACTTTGTTTGTATAAAATCTATGTTCCCGGAAGAAAAGGTGAGGTGCTCGTCAAAGTTGTCACCATCTTGAGGCGCTGAGGGAAAACACCAATTCACGATAGAAAAAGAAGTAGCACTTTGCCTGCGGATGCCAGCGCTCACGGGATTCTCTCTCTTTCCACCACTTTACTTTCCTCTCTGGTAAACCGACACTCGCGTGTTTGTCGAGGTTTTTGCCGGCAAATTGCTTTATCACTCCTACCAAACTTGCAACCCCCCGTCTTCATCCCTTTTCAAACCCTCAATCTTTCCCCTCCGTCAGATCTACTCGACGGGCGATTTATTTACCTGATGCATTTCTCTGCCCGATACTATTCCCTGGTCTCTTTACGATAAGACCGACTATTTCTGCCCGGTTGTCTGCTCTGGAGCGAAACATCTTATCATCGTCAAGAATATTAAACGTTTGTGTATCTTGATTAATATTAATAATTGTTAAATAAAACTGTTTTTAATTAAATAACATATATGTTTATTAACAAATGTTCAACTTATACTGTATATAATAGTTGTTGGATATAATGTAATATTAACTTCTTAATCCAGAGTAATTGGACTATGTTGACACCTATATCAAAAATCTTTACTTAAAATGACTCTTGAAATTGTGTTCTTTTCAAGAAGCCACCTAATAAGTTTTGAGACAATATCACTATTATTATTATTATTATTATTATTATTATTATTATTATTATTATTATTATTATTATCACCGCGTCTTACTACCCGTTCGGGTTATACGCACTTACGCTAATGTGTAATGGAAGGGTGATTGTGAGATGAAATGAAGGACCTACAGTTTAACGTGGAATCCGAACCACGGTGGAGGCCTGGAATTCCCCACATTCACTAATATTATTAATTTTATAATAAAATAGTGTCTGATGAAAGGTCGAGCTGGGAGTAATGCTATTATTCTGAATTCTCGCAGCCTATATCAATTATTGTTCTTGAGTTTGCCCGAGGCTTCGCTCATATTTAAGTCGGGTAAACTAACTTTATTTTCAGAGAATTATCTAAAATATATAAAAAAAAACTATTTCAGGCACTACAAGGATATGGAAAAGTTTAAAATCTGTCGTGGTCTGACACCTTAGCTCAGTCGATAGCGTGTCTTTATACTAAGATAATGGTCCCAGGTTCGATTCTCGGCATGACCAAAAAATATATCATTGATGAAAATGGATTTTCCCTCTCACAGTGATGATTTAATGAGCAGGAGCTGAGTATTGTGTATATTTTTAGTTTTAAGTTAGTTTATGACTTGTGCTGATATAATCAATCAGTTCAGAAAGTGCACATCAAATACCACAGATAATTAAATAAAAGTTGAATATATGTCGATGACGTCACACATTAACAACTACCCGTAGTAAAGAAAAAAGTAAATGGTTTTAATTATTGCAGTCCTTGCCTCAAGATTTGCTTGTTTAGGCGGATTTCTTGCATTGAACACCAAAATAAATTGTTTAAATTTGCTATCTAAGAAACAAAATTCAAATAAATTCAAAGAAGTACCCTCTATATCACATCACATCACAAAATATCATTATGTAGGCTTTGTTCCAACCACTAAGCTATAACATTATTCGCAGCGCTAATGCATCCAACACAACCGACAACTTTAAATGCTAGAAATGAATGAAACCCAACATCCTTCATCCATTTTTTAGTTGATGAATAAATATATTTTAAAACACAGTAACAAGAGATTAATCATCTCTCAGATTTAACAAACTGTTTATTTATTCTTGTAAAACTACCGTGGTTCATTTTTACACCACCAGTGAAAAGGTAAATTAATTGTATGTTCTGGATCTTGTAAAGGAAGGTTTCGTCTAGACTTCCCCGAAATTAATGATGTGGAATATGAGGGGGCTTTTAATGAAAAGTGTGGTATATATTTTCAAGTGTGACCAATGTACCAAAAAAGCAAAAGCTTTGTTTGGGAATCTCGGGAATCAGTTACAGTACTGCTGTTGAATTCCCTGATAACCATGGTTTACTATCTGTCTAATCAATCAGGTAAAGGACTCTGGCAACGACAACGCTGTTTTGAATTTCCACATTTCGGAGCTCTTAACTTGATAATCCCTGGTGTGTTTAGTTTAAGTTGTAATTCAAGACGCTTTGTCTTCATACTCCTCTGCTCCGATTTAATCAACCCATCTACTTCTCACCTATCTAATTAAAAAAAAATCACATAAATTAGCTTTCAGCCAAGCTTTAAACTCCAGTAAAACAAGTTCTGCTCACGACTCCAAGATTGTTACGCAATCACCAGCTGGAATGCAGTTCGCGTCAGCAAGCGCTGAAGATGAATTTAGGGTTTTGACCCGTCGAAAAAATAAGTCGCTGATTTCCAACATGCGTGAGGATCCGCCGGCTCAGCGTTAGCGTGGACGAAATTTCTGACTGGTAGCAAGACAGCCACTGACCTACAAAACAATTAACAAAGTATTTGTTTTAACTATGTTTTTCACCCGTTTCTCCCTGGAGTTTCTTCCCTTGACACTAAGGGCCAGTTTCATAGTCAAATTTAGTACGCCTCAAGTGCGGCGCTACACTAAACACAAGACGACACCTACCTAAACTCAAATGAAATGGGCCGTTCTCACATAGGAAACTGGCCCATTCCATTCTGGTTTAGGTAGGTGTCGTCATGTATTTAGTGTAGCGCCGCACTTGAGGCGTACTAAATTTGACTATGAAACTGGCCCTAAGTCTTATTTAACTAACGACCTTGATCGTAAATACCTTGTCTGTTCAAAATTAAAAAACAAAATCTATTTCATATCCCTCCTTTCATATTTCTGTTGAAAATTATTTCTCCTTAATCAACAACGGTGATATTTGTTTGGCCTTCTGTCTGTCTCATTGCACCTTTCTACGGGAAGTTCACGGTTTCTTGGCTACTTGAGCAGACACTCAGTAACTACAGTCCCCCTTTGTGTCTGTCTCTGCTGCATCTGGCCAGGACTCACTACACCTGTAACCCTACCAGTGAACGCTGTTGGAAGTTTGGAGGATACCACCCAATACTAGTGATAGTTTATTATATTACAAAATGTTCGTAGTCTACCAACTAAAGTTAGGGAATTATTTACAAATGTTTGTTTGAGTGAACTCCTTATTAATTGTTTGATTGAAACTTTGCTCTCTAGTGGGTATGTCAATCAATGATAGTTACTTTCCACCGAACTATAATGTTTTTAGGTATGATAGGTTATATGATGAAGCTACTGTCTCAGGGGTTGGCGGGGTTCTTATTTTTATTATTAACTATATTTCTGGTATAGCTGGAAGAACTGACATAGAGAATAACATGTAATGTGTCTGGATTGAATTCCCAATTTTTAATAACCAAAAACTGTTTGTTGGGAACATATATCTTGCTTCCCAAACTGTTGATATTTTTAGTAATTAATTTAATTTTCTTGAAGGTGCTTTGGCCAAATACCCCGTTCGTATAATACTTTTATGTGATTTCAAATGCTCCAAAATTTATTTGAGATTCTCAAAATACATCTAATTTATACATTAAATTAAAAGCTATTCAGCTTCTTGCATTGACTAATATTATAGGACTAGACTAATTTAACGCAGTTCATATTATAATAACGCTAACTTCCTAGACCTTGTTTTTGCTCATTTCCACCACCCCTTGGTAGTTAATAGCTCTGAATCAGTAGTGAATATTGATTTAGCTCATACCCCCTTATTTATTTCAGTTTATGTACCTATTGCCAGTAAAATTAATGAGACGCCCACCACATATATTGATTATGCACGTGGTGATTACCTTAATATTTAAAATGGCCTGGCCACTGCTGATTGGTCTTGTGTTTATTCTACTACTGATGTAACTTGGCCACAAATAATTTCATTCTGATTTATTTTTTGCTTTTTAAATATGTATGCCTTACTACTATTTAGTTATTTTTTACTATTGCTATTCTTATCATTATTTCTTTTTATTCGTAGCTATTTCATCTGTGTATATAATTATTTGTTTTGATTGCTTTTTTCTCATTTATTATATATATTTTGAGGTACTATTCAGTGCTGGCCTGTCAAAAATCTCACAACTGTTGCCAAGCACTATACTAATGCATATGGAAATTATTATTATTATTAGACCTATTATTTTTATTATTATTATATTATTATTATTATTATTATTATTATAACCGCGTCTTACCAAAAGTTCAGATAATAAGCATGACTTATATACATACTTTAATGTGGTAGGGTTGAGGAAGGCAGCATTTTTGAGTTAATCTTCCCTCATTTAGTTGGAAGGAGAGTGGGAAATCATTTAGGAAAATCCACAATCACTATCCCCGACTGAGATTCGAACCCCAATCTCCCCGTTATCAGCAGAAGCAGCATATTAAATAAGCCTATATTGTATTAGTTTAAACGATACTCACAAAATATGGTCATTTTAGACACAACCTTTCTTTCTAATCGGATATCTGAAACTTATAATAAATATTTACTTCACCATATTTCAGATACTGAATCTGTCTTGTAATTAAATAACATTTCTTTGTTTACGTAAAAATGCCATCATATTGGTTTTAATAAAGTGCGTGCTCTACCTTCACTCTTACAAACCAAAAGGTTCTTCAAATACATTAGATTTTTTCCTGTATCTAATGACTGTCTTGTAATACCCAACAACATTAATTCCGGAGATGGCCGGAGGGGGGGGTGGGGGAGGGATTTGTTAATGTGGGGTTGAAGGGGACGCGAGAAAGGCCGGTGTTTTTACAGATTTGTGGCAAAATATGTTTTCTAACCAAAATAAATCAAATATATATTCATTACGAACACACGAGTTTAATTTTCATCACATTGTGATATCAACAGTTGTTAAATATCTGGTATGAAGTTAGCGGCATTAGATGAATCTTTTATATGAAGAGAAAAAGTTTTCATTGAATTTCAAGACACTCTTGACGGATATTCAAAAACTGTTAGTATCACCATGTGGAAAAAAATTAAACCCAATGTTTTTACTGAGGAAATATTTGATTTATTCATGCTAAAAAACAGCGGCTTGTTTCTCCTCGCATTCTCTTCCATACCACCTTACTGTATATAATGTGCTTAAAGTCTGTTCACGGTAGGAATTGTTTTCTGAAAGGCCTTTTTCCATACCAGAAATCTATTATATATTAGGATATTGGTAGGAAAAAGGACCTTTCAGAGAGTAATTCCTACCGTGAATGGAATATACATACAACACTGGGGGGCTACAGTCAAAATAAAATATGTATTGCCTGTATATGCTAGTCAGGATAATTTATAATTATAGTTTTAGACCTATATTTGACTGTGTAATGAAGTAAAATGTATGCATTGCGTTTTATCAAACTAATTTTCAAGTGTATTCCTATAAGTTTTTTCAATTTTTTTAACATCCTTATAAATATAAATTTTGTTTTTAGTCAAGTAAATTAATATTTAATGGAGGTGGGAAGGGGTGACAGAAAAATGTGAAGCGTTCTTTTTATCTGCAATGCTGTATCCACCCAGTAATAATCTGGCTCATAAAATGGACGTTAAATACCTATAGCAATAAATTAGTATTGAAAGTTAGATTGAAAACTTTCATATACACAGAAAACATTGGGGTCATCGCTTCTTTATTTGATCATTGTCGCTGCTTGACTTTATTGGCTTAATTTGGATTATTTCCCTAAACATTAGTTTTGTAGTCACTGTTCCCAGCAAATACTCGCAATCCTAGTATTTCAATAAGCTCTCTATGCTCTTTACATTTCTTCAGCTTATATAATATAATTTTCTTCTTACCAGTGACACTTATAAAGGTGTTTTTGTAAAAGTTAACTTTGTCGACTACAGCCATAGATCTACTCTTAATCCTCTGGCCGATTACAAATCCTTCCCAGTGTCCAATCTTCTACACTGATCTTGTTTTGATCGGATGATAGATTTATGTTTCATTTGCATAACAAGCGAATGGATACTTTGCATATCTAGTGTAGTAGAGCTCGGCTGGATAATCCCGCCGTGCGGTCGCGTGAGAAACTTCTTTCGTCGGTGACAAGATTGCTGTTATTTAAAGTTTGAGGTTTTAATTCACGTTCAACTTGAGCATCGGCTGCGGGACCACCAAAGCCCTATAGAGGCATTTATTATTGATTATGTTCTTAAATACCAACATCAATCTTACGAAGACTATAGTTTGAGCTAATCTAGTTTGAATTAAATAACCAAAGCTATTACTTATGCTTTTTTTTTATTGGGGACTACTCCATCTAGATATTATATTCTGAAAATTGAAAAATGACACCTGGACACGGAAATTGAACCAGAGACCTTTGGCTTAGTACGCCAATGCTCTAACCACTGAGCTATCCAGGAATCGTCCCGTGCTCAGGGTCATTCTTCACTCATACTTTAAGGCAGAGTCTATGATGGACGTGCGGAAATCGTCGGCTACAAATGTGTGATTTATTAAGATCACGAGCTATCAGATAATGCAGCCACCTTCGACTCGATAATTGGCTTATTGCTGCCACTTGTACAATTATTATAATTGTAAGAGATCGCATATTTAAGAATCAAATATGAGTGAAGAGTGAAGAATGACCTTGGGCACAGGACGAATCCTGAATATCTCGGTGGTTAGTGCCTTGGCGTACAAAATCAAAGGTCCTGCGTTCGATTCCCTTGTCCAGGTGTCGTTTTTCATTTTTCAGAAAATGATATCTAGATGGAGTAATCCTCGATTAGAAAAAAACATAAATAATAGCTTTGGCTATTTGATTTATAATATGCAATCCCGTACAATTATAATAATTTTACAAATGGCAGCAATAAGCCAACTACCGAGTCGAGGATTGCTGCGTTATCTGATATATGTTTTCGCTCTAAGATATTTCATGATACTTGCTTCTCGTGGGGCACTAAGCATGTAAATACTACCCCTTACAATCCTGCCCCTAATCAAGTAGAAATATTCAATAGGAACTTGAACATTGCTCTTACGATTCATCGTGGCTCTACGCATTCTCACTGAGACAAAGATTTAGATTTTTTTACCACTAGCTTTTAACTCTGCAATACATGAGTCGACTGGAGCCACGATATCATCTTTATTACTTGGGCGAGGGCACAGACAAAGAAATAACCCTCTCTGTGGGCGAGGGTTAAATGATCCCTTGTTGGTTATCTGGGACTTTGATCCGCATTTTGGGGGCTCTGGGGAATCCATTATTATGTAAGGTGTAAGCTTGCCTTTCATAATTTTCGGAGATTCAAGCATGGGGTGGACACGGCTTACTACCGAGGTCGCAAGCCAGTTCATGTGTCAGTGAAAGACAAAGTTCTGGTCCGTAACTTGGTCCATGTTTCGTCAAATCTTTCTTGACTCTGTATCCATGAAGTTAGAACATGGGGAAGATGCTGACCTGACTCGTAGGGCGCATGCCAGTCATCTTAAAAGAGTTGACGGAATGTAAGATAAACTATGTCTATGTAACTATAACTAAGGTGTAAAGGTATTTTTTTTTATACATTTTTGGGATTCTACTCGATCTTATAGAAACAATTAAGTGTATTGCTTTTGAAAAAAAAAATTTAAATTAAAATAATAAGTACAAGATAGTGTGTTGATTTTGAAATGTAAAAGTAAATTGAAGTAGTAGAAACAAGTGATTTGCTTTTGAAATAAAATCTAAAGGTAAATGTAATGTGCTTTAAAATTTGTAGTAACAAATTAATATTCTGCATATATAATGATGTGTATTAAGGATATTAGTTGCAATCATATGATAATGATTCAGTCAGAATCAAGCTACTATTAGTGGTTAGTTCCTATTAGAAAGCGATGTGGTATATCAGTTTTGCCAAGTTACACTAATGGATTGAACAATGTAACTTATAGTTAATGTTAATTTGTTTTTGTTAATTCTGCGTTTCTTCAGTAGATAGGTTGCTATGTCTTCTTTATTATATGTGTATCGAGGGTCAGGTAGTTCTTTCCCTCCTGCTTCTGCGCTCTGATTCTAGTGCAAAGTTCTTATTCTGGTTGGTGTAGTATATGGGAAAGAGATTGCCGGACGTTTCGCCTCACCTGGTTTCAATGAAGTGGTTCTGGCCACCCACACCAAGAGTGCAAGAGGCCTGTAAGATTTTATTCGCTACCGCCTGGTTGCTCCCTCCTTAGGTACCTTTGATATAAAGGGTAAACCTGCTGTTTAACATGTACAATAAAAATGCCATTAATGTAATTAACACAATGAATACAAAAGCTAATATATTTTAATAATATGTGGCCGATATTAACTCACTGTGGATTTATGTTGCCGGGAGACGCCCAAGCTCCAGGAAAACGGCCCCAGCTGACTCTGCCTGGACTATCAGCTAAATATATATCTTATTCTCTGGCTCCACTTAGAAGAAATGGCAGATATGTTTTTCTATGGGCGCCACACAATCAACGAGTGCTAGTGGACACTCAGTGCAATTCCGCAACTTAACCCTTTCCCCTCTTATATGTCCAGATACAAACCTTCCCGAGCTCGTCAGTTCTGTTACTATGCAACAGCCATTCCTCGCTTCACATTTTGTATTTTATTGAATCAATTCAACGGAGGAAGAACTAAAACATAACTCTCCATCGCCGAAGAAACTACTGGTGACTACGACGTGTCAGGCGTCGGTTTCTTCGCTTCGTCGCAGATGAAGCCTTATATGGGACTTATAGTCTTTCAAAGTAAAATCTGGGTTAGATTCGTAACACCTCTTTAACTGTGTCCATTAGACATAGTTTTTTGTCAGAAGGTCTGACTTTATTTTCTATGCCTATAAGGCATAGTTTTAAAAGTTAATCTAAACGCTCTCCTTCTATGTCCATAAGACATAGTGTTGTTTGTCAAAGTTATGACATGTTTCCATATGGCTTAGTTTAGAATGAAGGTTTCAATGCTCTATTATTATGGTCCATACAACTTTATTTTATGTCGGTGTGTCTGACTTCTTTTTCTAAGTCTTTAAGACATAGTTTTATATATTAAGGAATAGTAATGACTCCCTAAACGGTATTACCATGTTTAGTATCTCTTTATGATAGAAATAAGGTTATTTAACGTTTTATTCAATGACCAAGTTAGATCACTGACGGATATCCGTCACTTATTTCTTCTTCTTTTTTGTTATCTAGTTACGGTACGCAACCTGTGGGAGCACTACTAGTTCGTAATAGTGGCCCGCGGGGATAGTGCTTTGTCTTTGGCCCCTTCAGGCGCCGTTTGTATTTAATAAAACAATGATTGTGTGTTCTATTTACTGTGTGCCCAAGTTAGAGTGGAAATATAAATATACTATTGAAGGTCCAGGAAGTACTTAGTAGGAATTGACCGACCATAGTAATTTAACCGCACAGATGCCTGATAACTCGCCATTTACTTTATGTATTATTCTAGTTACTCTTCTAGTTTATTCTTAGGTTTTCGTAACTCACTATAGGTTAACTCACGATAGATAGCTTCTAGGGGTATCCCACTAGATGGCGGTGAATCGAGTCCAGGGTACAACTTCTATCATTCTGACAAACATAAAATATTTAACTTTTAGTTACTCTATATCGATAGTCATGGAGTAGATGTGGATTTTTGTATTGTATTTCTCTTTAAGATATTTGAAGTGGTCCTCCATACAAATCCTTCAAACTCGAATACCTCTAGAACCTATGTGAAGTGGTACTCTTTCATTAATTATTTTTAATTTTAACGTCCCTATAAGCTATTTTTAATATTCTTTGTTTGAATTATTTGAAAAATTAGTTATTTAAGCTATTTAAAGTGTTATTGGGCATGTTTTTAATTCAATGCCTATTATCACTATTTGGAGTAGTTTTTTTTTATTTTGATAAAATACCAGTTTTTATATTAATTTTCGAAAATATCAGAGAGGAGTGAAATAAATCTAGGGAGGGGCAAGTTTATTCCAGGAACGGGCGAGTTTACTCCAGGATAAAAGATCACGTTTATCTCAATCGGGAAAAGGGGAGTATAAAATACTATCGTTTCGAAAAGGCTCCCCCCTTCTTTCCCCCTCTTGTTATGTCGCACTGCTCGACTTAGATCTATGTGTTTGTTTGTGTAGTTTTTTTTTTTTTTTTTGTATTTTTCAAATCTTTGCTTTCTTTTACAAAACAAAATTAAAGTACGAAAAAGTAATCCTTAACTGGACACTGAAATGTTATGTTGATGTGAAAATACTTAATTAAACTCCATGAAACTTCAAATTGAAGGGCAGGACGGGATCTAACAAACTATATATTTGTGACAAATACCAGTAAGTTCTAATCTGATGGCTAGATAAAACTTGTTAACTTGGAGCTTAGGTCCAGGCTCCTGATTATCTATAAAAAAAACAACAGGGAATACAGTTATCACAAATATGCTATACTATTTGGAAAATACAGTTCTCAGTTTTAAGTTCTACTTGAAATAAAAAAAGTGGCTCGAAAATCTTAAATTGAGCTCAATATCCCATAAGACGTATAAACTTATTGAACAACAATAATCCTTGTTTCTTTTATAACCGGTCCAGCTATTTAGTAACCTTTTCTTGTATTATTTAATTATTTGTGTTGCTTATTGTTTGCAGTGTTTGTTTCCGTTTATCATTTTACAAAATAAAGAATATTTTGCAATCAATTGTTTTTCCTACTCTTCTTTTTAAACTCCTTTCTCTACCGATATAATGGTCATTTTTTCCTTTGTGTTCCTCCTTATGTTTGTTTCTTAGTTAATTTGTTATTATTTATCTCAAAACTTTGCTTCCTAAGAAGTGAAAGCATGTCTTGTACGTAAAATATATACCACATATTTATATTGTCAATTTTATTTTAAAGGGATAGCTCTTTTTATATTAAAATTGCCTTACAGTTACATGTTTTTATTGAGTTTTGGATTCCGTCGCATTAATTTCCCTCGGGTGATGCTTTCAAGATTTAAAAATATGTTGCTTTTTTTTAATAGACGTTTAGAAATATTAGATAAATTAATTCTTTGACTAATTTAACTAGCTGTCTACCGTTAAATCTCACTGATGTTTTAATTTACAATTCTAAGATCTCTGCATATTGCCGGCAGCAAAATTTAATTATTGCATGAAAAATTAAGCAAGAGAGATAGATTTGATTCTTTGCTGAATATTTGACCCGACGTGATGTTGGAATTAATATTTATGAACTCTCTTTTTCTCGATGTCCCGCCCTCCCTTGGTGTGTTTGTGTTTATGTCGTCGGCCGTAAATTCTACGTAAGTCACATTTTTACATTAATATGGTGCTTCTTACTATGCATATATTATAATTTTATTTTTTCTTATATATTACATTTCAGATGTAAAATGTAATTTCTCTGAAGTGAGAAAACGATAGTGAAGGTAGGCTTTTTATAAAAAATTAAAGGTTTGGAACTCGGCACGGACTTTCTCGCTCCATTGTACATAAATAGAGATATTTACTCAAAACTCGTAATATATTTGAAATGAAATAATATACACTATAAACCCGAGAACAAATTACGCTACACTCAAGTAAAATATTTTTTGGCTCACAGTTTAAACTCTTTATAGTTTTATTTTTAATATATTGATGTCCTCATTTGTTTATTTAGAACAATAAAAAAAAATCTATTTTGGTTCTACAAGGGTCTACACTTGGTATTAAAAGTTTGAATTCCTGTTAGAATTTTCGAAATTATATTAGAGGTTGCACATCTTCAGGTCATCATACTCCCATTAAATTCACCATTTATAAATTTTTACCAATAAGAAAGGTAAATATTGACTACTTAGTCTAAAATGATAGAGAGTAGAACATTGCTGTACAAACATTTCCCTTTAGGGGTTAAAGGTAAAGGAACATTTTTTTAGAAATTTACCTACTATATAGCATTATTTCAATTAACTGACCTTTATTTCTAATAGTACTACAATTGATATGTTATTTAGTATCTCAAATAGTTGCGAAGATACGGGAATTTACACGTCTGTAAAGTAACCTAATCGTCATTTTCATGGGGAAATTAAAATAAATATTCTGTTTAAAATCTTAATCTACACGTAGATGCGAATTTTAATCCAAAACTTGAAGATTTTGAGAACATCTACTCTTTTCGCCCTTCAGTAAGCAACTCTTAGTTTTAGAATAAGACAGGCATACATTATAGCAAAAATCAGTTTTAAGTGTTCGGGGGGTCATTAAACGTCAACGTACATCAAAATTTCGGGTCAAATTTTTTGGCGGTCACAATTCTTTACTTTTAATGTTCGAAAAGTTAAGGTATGTATATACCTATATGTATATATATATGTATATATATATATATATATATATATATATATATATGCATGTATGTATGTATATGCATGTTTATATATGTATGTATATATATATATATGTATATATGTATGTGAACTATTTTTTTTTTTATAAAAATATATTTCAAATAAAAGATTTTTATTAAAAATACACCTAAATATGTTCAATGATAGTAATTTCATATATCATGGAGTTACGGATATATGATAAAAAGAATTGAATTTACGCATCAGTGCGAAACTCTTTTGTCATTTTGACGAAAAATTGAGCCTAGCAATTTTGTTTGTAATGTTGATCAATTCTTGTAAATGAAATTTAATAAAATTCTTTAAAGCCGTTTTTTTTTCGCTCTTAAGGAAACTATCCTTAATTTTAGTTTTAGATATCTTACTCCAAAAACTCCTAGGGGCAACCCTATGAAAACCCTATATACCAAGTTTAAGCTCATTCAGTAAAATAGTTTAGGCTCTACTCCGAGGTATAGATAGAAAAATATACGGTATTGCAAAAACCACTTTTACAGATTCGGAGGTTCATGAAACTTCGACAATCATTAAAATCTCGAGTTTGATTTTATTTTATTTTTACGATTTCTACCTGTAATGTAGTGAGATAGTAGAAATTAAACGGTAGCCTCAAAATTTGAACATGGACTGGTAGTAAATCGTGGAGCATAGCACTCCAACCTAGCTGTGGACATAAACATTCCCTTTTAATACTAGGGAGCTTGACTCGTTTTATTTCAGCACTTGGTATCGAATTTGGAATAGCTTTATTTAGAGTTTACAACTATAAAAATACATTATAAAATATTCTAAGCCAAAATAAATTAAATTATCATTCTAAATAGATAAAGTATTAATTCTTTTAACTAAGGTGCTTGAAAACTAATTCAATTGCTAATTTTTATAACATCTCAAATTTCAAGAGACAGCTTTTAAATAGGCATATTAATATTATTAATAGTACTGGTCAACAAATTGACACTTTTTTTCCTTAATCTGGTTTGTAAATTATTGGATAAGACTAATTTGTGGGTGCTGAATTCAGTGGAAAAATCAGATTATCTCTATTACGTCACATTTACAAAACATACACAGCACTAATACAAAGACAATAATACGACACTAGCAACTATTTACCATTTTAAATACAAACATAACATAGTCCTCAGAACTCACTATGTTTTCTTGATAGCTTAAAAAACTAATTTAAACCAACAAAAAGCACTAAAATAATCCACATTAAGCCACAATATTAATATTTACAAAGTTTAATTACCTTTTTTTGACAAAATTGGATGATGATGCTTTTCTTTTGTAAGATGTTTCATCAGTTTCCCTAAAAAGAAACCAACAGTAATCGTCCATCATCGAAGGGTTGCAGTGCTCTTGGAGACGATGCTCCATGGTCAGGATATCTGGGTGAAAGCCTTCACCTTTTTCGTCATTAACAGCACCACAATTTTCTGGGGGAAAGTCAAGATGCGAGTGTAAAAAGTGAATTTTTAGTGACATTCTACACCCCATGTTCATGTAGTTGTCCAATAGACCAATCAATATAGAAACATATTTATCGTCTAATGTTGCCCAAAAAGCCGTAAACAATTCCTTTGAAAGAGGACCAAGCAGATAACTTGACAACAGTATATGTGGATCCATCCTGTAAACCTGTGAGAAGTGCGACAACTTTTAAATCACAGCATATCTGCCATTGATAATCTTTATATTTGATTCTAACCATCAGCAAAGCCATACTTTCATAAGATTCGCTCATGTATAACGTTGCACCAAAGGCACTGATGGAAGATTGTTGCCATTGTGCAATAGCACTGCTTTTAAGCTTGATTTAATCGACTCTATAAATATTATCCACTCATGTGGATTATGTTGAACATCCAACTCCATCATCAAACCATTCACGTCTGTGCACTCACAGATTGAATTCTTTATTTCAAAATATCCAAACAAACAGCTATTTCTTGTTCTAAAACTTGAAATCTTTGTAGCTTGCTCTAGAAGTTTCCATTGTTGCATTCTAGAGCTTGCTGTTTAGAAAGTTTCAAATCACGGACCAAATCTTTCAATTCTTTTTGTTCCATGATGTGAGGCGATCTGTAATGAGTTTCAGAGATGTACTCTTCCAAAGGTCGTGCATTTTCCTCTGATGGTTCTGATACAGTAGTTTGCAAGTGACAAACATGAACAGGTAAGCCATCCCTATGAGGCACAGGCATATTAACTGAAGAAACATTAGGATATTTAATGGTAGGTTCAGTTTCACTGGAATGCCCTGCAATATTGGCTGGAAAAAATAACAGTCCGTATGATCTTTTGTCTTGCACCAAACTATTGGAACAACGAACAGCATGGCCTGGTGGTTTCCTTTCGTCCATTATGTAAGCGTAGTTATGCAAGCATTATGAGGTGCAAAGGTTTTATCCTGATCTCCAACATCACAAACAAATACAGTTTATAACCCTTCTTAACAAAGTCAGCGATTGGCTTTATTTGAGTCTTTGGAGTGAACTTACCACATACATAGCAAATATTATCGGTGTGGTTTACATAACCACGAAGTTTAACAGTTGCCATTACGTTAAGAACACTGTACTAACTATAACCAAAAAATATCAGAACGTCTCACTAGTTCTCACAGGAAAATTAAAAAATAAAAAACAAAAAAAAGGGTATCAATAAAGAGATATATACAAAGTGACTAACACCATCCAAGTCTCAACACGCACTAAACAGCAGGGCTAACGTGGCTAGCTGAGTAACCTCTAACGGCAAATGGCAGTACCATCCCCCCCCCCCACCCCCCAACTAAATTGCTCTGCCATCTAGTGACTCTTTTTTAACTTCTTCCATTCATGAAAAAAAGAGAGCGGAAACAACACAAAAATCCAAAACAAAAAATAGTTAAAATCTCAAATATGTTAAAAACCTTACGTAGCAGAGCATTTCCGAAGGCAGATTCGGATTCTACAGCCAAAAATACATATTAATTTATTTATCACACACCAGATTCAAAATGGCTGTTAACCAGTTTAATTGAAACATACAACTCTTTTTTAGTCAACCTCAAAAAATACAGTCTTGCCAATAAAGTTTTCATGAGGGAATTAATGCAAAGTTCTCAAAAATGAAACTATTAAGCGATCGTCATGGTTAATGAACGTTATACTTAAACTACAGCTTATAAACTCAAGAGTCTACCCATTATAACATTGGATGCATGCTAGCATGCCCAGTTTAAATAAACCCTGGTGACTTATTACCACAATTTTGCCCGAACCAAACTTCATTGATGTGCCATTCTTTATATAGATTCGTCGATCATTCTGTGAGTTTAAAGTATTTTTTCACTTGGTCGCCGTTCACGGGTAGGTTTTAAGTTCGAATCCCTGTTTTATATTCTGAAAGTTCTATCCCCACATTAGAAACTCTTTTGTGTTTTTGCTATACTCTACTTACGCTAACGTGGGTGCACTTTCTCCAAACTAATCATCCTATTATCTACTTCTTAGATTCTTTCTTACCGCCCGAGTAATTTTATTATATTCGCTTTCCTTACTTGTAGACTACTAGGAACTATTTGACCAGCTTATTTAGATTTAAGAATGGCATTACAAAATAAGAACTATTTTACTGCAGCCTCCACCGTGGTTCGGATTCCACGTTAACCTGTGGGTCCTTCATTTCACCTCACAATCACCCTACCATTACACATTAGCGTAAGTGCGTATAACCCAAACGGGTAGTAAGACGCGGCGCATAATAATAATAATAATACTAATAATAATAATATAATAATAATATACTATTTTACTGCAAGTCTTCAGCTTTATGTAATAAACACCCTTATTGACAATCGGCCAACTTCATTTGTCTCATTCGGTCGCACTGCCCCTTCGTGTTTGTCTCGGGTCTGCAGGATTCTCTTATAGATTCTCGTACAGGTGGAAAGGTGAAAAGAGTTTATTTCCTCCATACACACACAGACACATACACATACACTCTCTCTTTCCACTTGTTAGACTGTCGCTTACGTCCCTGGGGACAGTTTTCTGGCTGACACTGTAGCAAGTACTTGCAAGCAACGTAGTGGTTGAAAGGGGGATGGTTGAATGGAGGGGAGAATTTGAAACTTCGTCCGGGACCAACTGTAAAGTAGCTGCCACTATTTTCCTTTTTCACTTTACTCTTTTTTCTTTCTCTCTCTCTCTCTTCCTCTCTCCTCCGCCCGAATTGGGAACGTCAACCTACCTCTGAAAAGAGCTTTCTGCTCCGCGCACGTTAAATTCCGCGTAAGCTTCTTGGTTTCCTCTCCTCTGCACCGTAATGTTCGGAGGAGTTACGAGAAGGAAAAGTGTTATAAACAGCAGCTTTGATTGTAGTCCTGTGTTAATATGTTATTCAAAATATTCCTCAACCTGGTTATCTCTAACTCTCGATATTAATACTGCTTTAACGGCTTCATTTATAGGAGTGGTGGTGATAAACTTTAAAGCGAGCTGAAGAGATGAATCCTACTCTATGCTTTCGAGGACCGGGTTATTTCATTTAAATGTTCTCTTTTGAGTAGTCTGCAACATATCAAGACGATATCGCATAGCACCGAAAAGCTCACCACCTAAAATTGAATTGCCTTAAAGTGAGGGCGTAGGGAACGTGATATAGGACAAGTGTTTGACTGTTGTTTTTCCCAAGATTCTACAGCAACACTTTTTTGCCAAATAATAATAATTATTATTATATCTTACTACCCGTTCGCGTTATACGTACTTACGCTAATATGTAATGGTAGGGTGATTGCGAGATGAAATGGAGGACCTATAGTTTAACGTGGGATCCGAACCACGGCGGAGGACTGGCATTCCACATATTCACAAGTTGTGTTTAATACACGTCTTGTCAGAGGTGAAGGAAGGGTTTGGTAATCAGATAAATCTGTGCCTGGACCTAGGATTTAATCCCGGACACCCAGCACAGAAGTCTGACAACTTACCCCTAGACCGCCAGGTCACCGTTCTGCCAAAAGAAATAAAATATGTATCCAGTATAAACACAGTGTAATTTTATTCCCATGTGGGATCTCATCAGCTCTTGAATATGTCAAGGGTGTCCTGAAATGTATTGACTTTTATTTCTCTTTTTTTTAAATGTATCTCACCTAATGCCGCTATGCTATTCTATGAGCAAGAGTGAAAGGACCTGGCAATTTAGCTGGTAAACGTATTTTACGTTCGTTCGACGGTTCTTTTAATTTCCACAATTGACTTGGGACCAACAGCTTTACTTCCCCTCCGAAGACAGTTGTACTACGGAGTTTTACCGCTTAAGAAAAATCCGTCTACCCCGGCTTGGTCTGAACTCGCGAACATATGGTCCGGATCGCTTCCACGCGATTGCTTTAAAACTTAACAAGTATCTCTGTACAACTAAAGCTCACAAAATTGTATTAATATATTTGCCAATATCTCAAAAACTCTTGGTTTTATAAAAATATATCTCAAATAAAAGATTTTTTTTAAAATAATTCCACTATTTTGCAATAAGTTGTTTTTAGTATCTATACAGACAGATGGCATCGCATAGACAGATTTTTAGGGTTCCGGTGGTCATGAAACGTCGATATACATCAACATTTCAGGTTAGATTTTATTTTACGGTCACAATACTTTACCTTTAGTGTTTGACAAGTTAAAAAATATATTTAATTTTTCTGTTTTGCTTGGAAACTATTTGTTTTATAAAAATATATTTCAAATAAAAGATTGCAATCATAAATAAACTAAATATTTACAATAATAAGTAATTTCATATTTAAAAGATTTACTAAAATATATGTGACCTGGTGGTCTAAGTTAAAACCATTCACCAAACATCGAATTATTTATACAATACGTTTTATTCGTTTTATTATAATTTATATTTCAGTAATGAGTTACCGTATAGCTATGATACGTAACAAAAATTGAAAAACAAAACATCGTACTTATTAATTTAGATAAAAAAAAGTTTCAAAACATAAATACATAAAATGAGTAGGCCTACTATCATATTAATAAATCTACATACTTATTAAATGGACATACATGTGAATTGGACTTTTACTCTTTAACTCTCTTCATTGGACTTTAAGAAATGTTGTATACATTGAGGCGTTATCTACAGTGAATGTTCTCAATTGAGCATTGCGTGTACTACAGATCTAAATTGCTTTTACTCTCAGTCACAGATTTATTGCAAATTTGAAGAAAAACACCCACTCCACTCCCTTTTATTTCGTGGTAAAACAAACTTTGTTTAATCTCGCCATTGTATTCACTTGTTCCTGTCAAAATTCGTCACGCCGTCTCGCAAATAATCGCTACGATAGGCCAACACTTGATTGAAATAAACGCTAGACACTTAACGCCTCGCCACACTTGTTTTGAAAAGTTCCAACCGCGCTCGTTTCACGCCTTGTTTGACATCTGATGGGAAAACGTGCTATGAAAAGAAAAGGCACATGAATATTTATGGCATCTCATTTGACAAGATTTTTGGAAGAACCTCTAAAATTACGTCAACACAGCAGTGTCGTAAATATATATATATATATATTATTTTTATTGTTTCTTTCTCTGTTTGTCGTGCTGGTATTATTAGCAAGGGAATAGAAACTAAAAACAAAGTTGTAGAAACTTCCCTTTTCCTCTTTGTGTCATACCGCGTGCAGTAGCTGGTACCAACAGCTAAAATAGATAGTTTATAATTATTATTCCATGATGAACTTTTCCTTTAAGTTCACCCATCCTTATTTCTGTTTTAAATTATTTATAAATTTTCGGAAAAGCCGAATGCATAGTAATGTGGAAATGTCTAGCAATACAAATTATGAATTGCCTTGCCAAATAATGAATGATCCTCGTTATGCTGGTTTAATTACTTGGCTTTAGACCTTAAACATACTTTTAACCACTCCTTGGACGCATTTCAGAGAGCCAGTAAGAGCACTAAACACTTCTCACGATCTTGACTGACTGCACAAACTGGGCTCGTTCAACACCTTCCTCCACACAAGGCCTCGCCACTGCTAACCAAGATGTCAGTAACGTCACTAATAGTCAGCAATAGATAACACAGAAGGTTCACCATTACCGAACAAGATGACAGTGACGTCACTTATAGTCAGCAATAAATAACACTCGCTCTACGGAAGGTTCACCACTACAGAACAAGAGGACAGTGACGTCACTTATAGTCAGCAATAGATAACACTCGCTCTACAGAAGGTTCACTATTACCGAACAAGATGACAGTGACGTCACTTATAGTCAGCAATAGATAACACTCGCTCTACAGAAGGTTCACCATTACCGAACAAGATGACAGTGATGTCACGTATAGTCAGCAATAGATAACACTCGCTCTACAGAAGGTTCACTATTACCGAACAAGATGACAGTGACGTCACTTATAGTCAGCAATAGATAACACTCGCTCTACAGAAGGTTCACCACTGCTAACCAAGATGACAGTGATGTCACTTATAGTCAGCAATAAATAACACTCGCTCTACAGAAGGCTCACCATTACCGAACAAGATGACAGTCATGTCACTTATAGTCAGCAATAGATAACACTCGCTCTACAGAAGGTTCACTATTACCGAACAAGATGACAGTGATGTCACTTATAGTCAGCAATAGATAACACTCGCTCTACAGAAGGTTCACCACTGCTAACCAAGATGACAGTGATGTCACTTATAGTCAGCAATAGATAACACTCGCTCTACAGAAGGTTCACTATTACCGAACAAGATGACAGTGACGTCACTTATAGTCAGCAATAGATAACACTCGCTCTACAGAAGGTTCAACACTGTTAACCAAGATGACAGTGATGTAACTTATAGTCAGCAATAGATAACACTCGCTCTACAGAAGGTTCACCACTGCTAACCAAGATGACAGTGATGTCACTTATAGTCAGCAATAAATAACACTCGCTCTACAGAAGGTTCACCATTACCGAACACGATGACAGTGACGTCACTTATAGTCAGCAATAAATAACACTCGCTCTACGGAAGGTTCACCACTACAGAACAAGAGGACAGTGACGTCTCTATAGTCAGAAATAAATAACACTCGCTCTACAGAAGGTTACCACTGCAGAACAATATGACAGTAACGTCACTAATAGTCAGCAATGAACACCACTCATGTCAAGCAATAGCTGTAGAACTCTAACCAATGTAAAACTAAACTTATTTGATAAAATATGTGGTCGTATATCACACAAAACTTAGGTCAATAATATTGTGTATATGTGTGGGTGCGCTCGTGTTTTTTTTATCCTAGATCAATTTACAGAGTACCTTCATAGACCTAGCTAACTGTAAAACCATTATACGACACAGAATAATTTGTCCTTGGTCCCAACCCTGTGAGCGTAATCTAATTTCGATATAGGGTGTATTTTTTTAAAACTACTCTTAAGAAACAAAGAGGTAATATGCAATCATAGTAAACTTTTATTTAAATATGTAAACACGTTGAATAATCCTTAATAAAAATATTTACTGAATGGTTTCCTACACAGATGGTTCTAAACAAGTGGCCGTTTCTGCTTGGACATTACCCTTCATATTTCCCCCTAAACATAGAAGAGATTATTCAACAAATGATCGTATCATTCTATGAAGCCATATTAGTTTTGTTCGTTTATCTCAGAGTCCGAAAGGAAGGCGGGTTGTTCCAAACTCTTTATGATTTATTTTGTTTCCGATTCTTCAATAGCTTCTACTTCTAGCAGCTACAAAACATAAATGTAGCAAAGCCATCATTGACATTAGTTAAGTTAAATGGTCTAAAGTGGCATTGCCGATTTACATATTATTTAATTACGCTAATGTAGTAGTGATGGGGCTGGTAAATATGGAATAAAAATGTAACCTTGTTTGCTCGCAGGGAGATTGAGATACCTATACCTATATTCGAACCCCGCCTTCCCTTCACTGTCAAACCAGACTAATTGTTACCGTCTGGCGAGACTCACTACAATGACCGAACTGTCTGTGAAACTTCAAAAGGTTCTAGCTTAATTTAATTTATGTTATTAACATTGTTTTGTTGCGTATATTATATAGGTTATATTCTTTTTAAATCTAAAAAAATAATACCCAATCTATATCTAAGGAATTTCTTCCAAAATCTTGTTGAAAAGTTATAAGAATTAAATATTAGATATATTAGGGTTTCATCATGTCACCACTTATTTATTGCTTTCTACGATTTTGATCATTATACTTGCTACTTAAGTTAATCTCTTCAGTTTTAAACTCTTAGTTTAATTTATGAATTAATGTTTATTTTGCAATAGGTATATTATTAGGGTGAGGTTATCTAGACGAGACAAGATAAATTCCATTTTAAGTTAATATTATGTATACGATTAAAATAGTGGAGAAACTACATTTACATTCATACATAATTGTAACATTAGCACTACTAGCTAATGCTACATTAGTTCTACCCGCCCCAAATAATCCAATACTCATAGACATTCTGCGATTCCATAGATTTACAAAACTTACTATTTCTACAATATGTGTTTTACTCACTCATTGTATCATCTGGCTTAGCACGAGTCCCATGACCAACCGGTTTACTTCGATGTCTATAATTAAAGGAATTCCTAAAAGCTATGAAGGATTTAGCAAAAAATGTTTCGAAAGGGGATCCAGAAATGCGCTAATTGGTCCAGCCAGCTGACAAAGGGACCACTCACAATCTTTAACTGCATACCCACCATGTGTTCGATTTACGTGACTTGGTGAACGTTCCATGTTTTAACGGCTAACTCACCAGGTGTCCTGCCTACGTGACCTGGGAACGCCCCAAGTTTTAACTACAATTAACCTGGTGTCCGGCCTACGAGACTTGAACATGTGCCAAGTTTTAACTGCAACTAACCAGATGTCTTGCATACGTGATTTGAGCTCGTGCCAAGTTTGGCAGCTGCTAACGAAAGAGTCATGCTGTTAGCACCTGTTCGCGATGTGGCGTTGTAATTTTAATATGAAAATCTCCCACCTCTTTATCAATCAACTAGACCTATATATTGATAGAGCTATTATATCCGACACAACCCCGGGAAGTTATAGTCTGGACTTGGACAGAATCGTTCCAGGATAGCAATATACACACTGTATATATTTTATTAAATTTTTTAAATTTATACTAGCTCTAATTGGTTCTGAGTGTTTGAACACTTAGATTAATAATGTGGTTGAAATCGTTCAGTGTAGGCGTCTGTAATTTCTCACTAGAAGATTTATTTTTTAAAGTAAATTTGTTTTATGTAACACTCAATGTTTCCTTTTGTAGCTTGGGCGTTAGTCTGTTTGTAATTTTTAGAGATGTTAATAGGTAGCCATTTTTTTATTATTTTTTTGGCTTACAATATTTAGTCTAAATATAAATTGTTATTGCACTTGTGGTTACCAATAATTGTTTGAGCTCTAAAATTTGATTTTTTTTTACGTATTTTCTTTGAAGAAATTATTAAAATACTTTTTTTTTTTAGGTTTATAAGTTATAATAACATTTACCGATTTGTTTAGTATGAAATTACAAGTATTATATTGTAATATTGCTTTGTTTTCTTTTAACATTTAAAAAATTAACATGTCGGGATCTTCTCGATTACTTCAAAGGCACTGGAAGTAATAGTCCCACAGAAGTTTGAACTATGTCGGGAAGTCAAACTGTGTGTATTAAATAAATATCAGAATATATATTTGAATTAAAATTTATATTGAAATTAAAATTTATTTTGTCTGAATTCACAATGGTGATTCAGGCGCGTTGTTAAACGTTTAAAAGAGGCTATTTAAACTCTTTTTAACAATTTTGTTTATTAATGGGTCTCTTCTAGACTAATTATATAAGTGAATAATTTACTTTGAGTCTGTGGAATATATTCTTAAATGTACTGCGCTTTGTCATATTTATATGTTTTCAATACTCTTCAATTTGCCTTGTAAGGCCATGTATTTTTGTTTGCCTCTGATTTTTGACCTTGAATAATTCAATTTTTTTCTTAGAATTGCAAATGTTCCAATTTTTTTTATAATGAATTCCTTTTATTCCATTCACCCTTTTTTAGGCTATTGTGGCACCTTTTTAGGCTTTGTGCTTTAGCTATTAGACGTGGTGGTGAAGAATGGTACTTAATATCTAAATACGCTCTTCCTTTACGGGGAAGGCAAGAAACTGTGCATATAGCTCATAAAACTACTCGGTATTTAATGCATCGTCATTAATTCTCCAACACTTCCTTCCTTGCTTACTCGTTTCGCCTCAACAACATCCATACATTGTATCCATAAATGATATTCCATTCTTAGAACTATCAATGTTTCTCTTTTCACACATTCTTCTACAACATTTAGACACGTCCTACATAGCCTCCCTCTTGCTTTTGATCCACACACTCTACCTTCATATAGTTCTTTCCTCACTCGATTTACACCCATCCGCTCTCAACATGCCTGGTCTGGGTGATATGATTATTAAAATTATATTAAAAATTAGTGTATGTATTTCCGCAGAACCAGTTTCAGTTTCACTAACCAAAACAGACTGGGCTTAAACTAGAGGATATAATAGTAGATAGCTTTGAAGCCTACCTCTGAATGTTTTCTTGATCAGGAGATACTCATGAAGATGTGGTAAAGATTGTCTTGAATATTGCGCGCTTAACAATTTTAAAACAAGAGGAGCTCCCCTAAACAATCGCATTTATATTAATACAAATATATAAAAACACACAGATTAAACATATTTGATATTATACAAAAGTATTACTTCACTTAATCATTTCACGTGGGGTCTATAATGAGTTCATTTTATAACGAGAAAGAGTGAGACAATTTCATTGAAATGTGATCTTAAGAATTTCTTTTCTAACACTGTATAGTGAAAGATATAGCGTGGCTCACAGGGATATTCTTCTTGCTAAATTACATACAAACTTTCATTTTTCAGTAAGTTCAGCTCAATGGATGCAGTCTTACCTAACTGACCACCAACAATGTGTCATGATAGGTGACAGTCAACGTGGCTTTCAATGACACCTGGAGTCCCACAAGGTTCGGTCCTTGGCCCTCTCCATTTCTCAATGTTTATAAATGTTATCCCAAGTTGTTTGCAACATTGTCAAAATTATCTATATGCCGATGATTTCCAACTTTATCATCCTCTCTTTCTAATAGGCCTGTTGATAGTGCCGTGGATAATATGAAGGATGACTTAGTGAAATACATAATTTGGTCACTACAAAATGGTCTAAATGTCAATCCTAAAAAATCTAGATCATTGTTATAGGGTCAAAAAAGATACTATCTACATTGAGTTTCACATATGTACAACAAATAAATGTAATTAACAGTCCAATTCCATATGTGCCGGTTGTTAATAACACTGGTTTACATATAAATGTAAACCTAACATGGAATAATCATGTGAAAATATATGCAAAAAAGTGTTATTATCCTTAGGCTCACTCAAGCGCCTGAAAAAATGTACACCAATTAATATTAAATCCACTCTTATCCAATCCTGACCATGCGGCAAGACTATAAAGACTCCAAAATACGTGTGTTAAACTTATATTCTACCTCCGGTCACGTGATCATATCTCCCCATACTATGAGAGACTAACTTAACTACGACTTAAAGAAAGACGAACTCTACACTCGATGATCATCATAAAGAAATTATTGACTTCCAGCTTCCCACAATACCTTTCTTCACGTATACGCTCACTCAACTCTAATAATAATTTCAACACTCGATAACAAGAAAACTCACCTTTATTCATTCCTCTCCATAATTCCAATCCTTACTCAAATTCTTTCTCTGTTTCAACTTCACGTTCATGGAATACATTAACCAACGATGTAAATAAACTAGAATTGAATGGTTTCAAGCGAAGAGTCGCAAATCAGCGTGTGGAAGTTCATTCGTGAGATTGAGGCGTGTGAGACGTAATCACACCTTCATGTGTGTATCTGAGGAGGAAAGGGGGTCACTCTCTCATATTACATAATTATTGTGTACTTTAGCTCTATTTTTTATTATTTTATGGGTTTTTATACATGTTTTATATATTAAACTTAATTTTAATTGTGTTGGTTAAGTGTAAGAAAAGGCGTTAGCACTAACTTCGCCTTTAAAGTCGATTATTACTATTATTATTATTTTGTATCTATATTTTAATGTTTTGAAACTGTAATCATTATCTTTGTGCATTGATAGTTGAAACGAAGAGCTTTTCAATTACCTTAGGCAAACTAATATTATTATCAAAAGCAAGTTTTTGCTGTGCGTACATGGTGGCTAGTTTCATATCAAACACTCAAGTGTTTCCACATCGCCGTATACAGTAAACCCGTTATTTTGCCGAGTTGTGTCACTTTGCTCGTAATTAGATTAAAAAGTGTAATTTAATTTGAGCACGAGAGATTTAGTTGACTAGACAGTGTTATACTCTTGACGTGGAGGCGAGATCTCCTGTAATGTAAGGGATCTAATATCTGGTGTTTTGTGTGTTATTTACAGAGGTGACGAAAGAGGTGGCGCAGGTCCAGGCGATGGGCAAGCCCATCCCAAAAGAAAGCAAATACGTGGACATATACCGAGAGAAACCTATCAGGGTGGCAGTCAAGGTGCTGGTGCCAATCAAGGAGCACCCCAAGGTAGGACCGTTGTGGGTGTCTTTCTCTTTAATATATTATCACCTTAAGGTTCAAGGTGAAGAAAGTAATTAGGGATTGCGCGGGAAATTTCGTGAGCTTACTCTCAGGAAATAACGGGGAAAATACGACGAATTTTAAACAACAACAAAATTAAAACATCTGTGGATTTGGAACATTAGTTTAAAAGCCTTAACTACTGCAGTGGGTCTTTATATAGAAAAAGTTAACTTAAAAAAATAATCTTGCTGATTTGAACACATGTCTTATCTTCACACACAACAACTGTGTGAATTTCCCCATCAAGATCAAATTATTGCAACACCAATGACCTGATTTCACAATGCTAAATTATATGGAAAATCGGGAAATCCTTTAGAAAAAACGTGGAATTTTGTCTCAATTAAATGTTGGTGAGCCTACTAGTTGATTTTACAAATCAAAAAATCACGATTTATTAAATTATAATATGTTTTATTTTTAGATATAGGCACTCGAACTATCAATTCAATATAATTTTTTTATAAATACAAATTTTTTGTAACTCTTACTTAACTTGTAATTTGGAAAATAAAATATTTTTATATAAAATTTGTTTTTAGAAGACCAAGGAATTCTTAAACTTGTCTTAGACCTATCAAAAGTTTGTTACTAATTTTTTCTACCAAATCCGAGTAAATTAAAAAAAAAATCTCCCCGTTAAATTTGTGTAGACGCGTTCATAACGGCGTAACAATGTTACCAACAAAAATATGAAAAAGGATTTTTAAATATTGACAACATTCGTGTTTGAAGCATGCTGACAACAAAAACTAGCTACCCATCAGTGAGCGTTTAACTTCAAAACAGTTATTGGAAGAATAATTATGTTGTCAACATTATTATGGACGGATAATGTTGTTGTCAACTTGTAGTTCCTAGCATTCTGTTTTTCTTGGAGGCTCCTTTGGATGAGGTTCATTCTGTGTGGTTTTAGTACTTCATTTCTTGAATTCTACTTATTTTTCACTATCGAATGAAGCCAAGAAATTATAATTAATTAAATATAAATTAATGTACAGAGATCGGTTGGTTTTATCGGATGTCAACTGTAAGGACTATAAAAATAAAAACAAACTAAACCCATACCATTAAATTTCAGAAGCGTTTAATTAATTAACTATTGTAACGCCACAGTTTGGTCGTGAATTATAAAAAAAAAAAGGGGGGGGGGAATCATATCTAGGCTATCAGGAAGCAGAATTGATTAAATTGGGACTTCAATATGGCTCGCCTTTAAACTTACGCATTTATTATCCGACAGTAACAAACCATCGACAATTGGTTATTCTATCATAAAGATATAACTTTAGTACACAAATATGCATTTGCAATATTTGCTACAAGTCAAGAATATTTGGTGAGCTAGATTATATAACAACATTTTAGAAAACATTCTAATTTGATCTTTTGTAAGGAGACTTAGATATATTGTAATTTAATAAATGCAAGTATGAATTAAATTGGTAAGTTAACTTTTAAAATGTTGTATATAAATACATAATAATTTTCCCTTATAAGACGTTGGTATAATTTGGTAATGTATGGTTACATTAGTAGTGTTGTTGTTATATTAGTCAATTATATACAAAATAACACCACGACATAATAACTATGAACTGACAAGCATTCAAAGTGGAATTAAGAGTTAAAACATCTTGACAATAAACATCTTAGAATAAAGGTAGGGGAGCAATATTTCAACAAACAAACTTACGTATTATGTGAAGAAACACGACCTGTAGATGCTGTCTGCCTTATTGTGGTTGATCGTGGAACTTGCAGTGCTGGAAACCTAATAGTATGTGTAGTTGAAATCCTGAGGTCAGTCAGTATATGTTAGGTGTAAAGAGATATAAAAAATAATAATTGTGAAACTGTAACAGGTTGGAATGATATAGGGATAAGCATGAGGAGGAGAATATGGTTTTAAATGTTCTCGACCCCGGCTCTAACGGGCCTTTTTCTACGCTGGAGGGTAGAGTAGAACAGATGGGGTTTAAAAGACTGTATGTAATGTTCTTGGGAGTATTAAGATTTGGTTGGATGAAAATAATTGCTCATTGAGGATTGTTTTTTTTATGGAGGATAGCTGCTTGCATGAAAAAGTTTTCGACTGTGTTTAATTTGGTTCCTTTGTTAGAATAATGTAGGGTTTCATACATTGTTCAATTGGTTTTGGTTGGGGGTCTGAGTGTTTTAGATGTTCTGCAAATTTAGATTTCGTTATATTAAATTTAAAATCAGATATATGTTCGCTGTAAGGAATTTTGAAATTTTTTATCAGCTTTGCCTATAGATATAAATGCTGTTGAATTCACAGGTTCGGTCCTTGCGAAAGATCAAATTAGAAATTGTATCTAAAATGTTGTAATAATGCCCCCCAGGCAAAAGTATCTTTTAAATACTTTAACTTGAAATTGAAACTGAATAAGACATTTGATAACCTTTGGTTCAACCACCAATGTTTAAATAATCAGATCACCCCCATTTACGCTTGTTTCATATTTTAAAATAACTAGGAAATAACATAGACATATGCAAATGAATATAATTAAATATGAAATATCTTTTCTTTACAAAAATTTGCAATTTTTGAACTAGCAGACTTGATAAACTCATTTTGAACGGTCCAATACACTTCATCCCATAATTCTAGATCAAACTCTCGAGATCATTAACATTAAAATTGAATTAACTTCAAATATCAGACCTTTCACAAAAAACGACGTGTTTTATCCCAAATTCCGCCAGTAAACAAAACAGAACACAATATGGGATTTCAATTTTATCCCAAATTTCTCAACATTTTAAAATCAAAATTAAACACCCAAAATGAGGAACCTCTTCATAAGGGATATAAATTTAATCTCAAGCAACCGTCTGTCAAACGTAATATTCGATCATTGATAATTGACAGTGAGGTCGTTATCAAACAATTAATAATATCAAATCAATCTAAGAAATTCTCAACCCTCAAATGAAAAATAGATTCGGATGATGTAATCAATTTAAAGGCAGACAACGGGAACACCATAGTTCTTATGGATAAGACTGATTATATTACCGAAACCTTTTGTCTTTATTCATAACAGCAAGATTATTGAAATAAAAGTTGACCCTACTATTAGATATTAAAAAAATCTCAAAAATATCTTGAAGAAATCTCCACTAATAATTCAACCAAAAAATTATTTTAGACTTATTAATATGAATCTCAAAGCCCCTACCTTCACATCCTTACCAAAAATTCACAAACTAAATATTCCGATTAGACTACTTGTTAACTATCAAAATGTACAAGCATATAAGCTCACCAAAAAGATTTCCAAAATCTTATCTGACAGCCTAGAACTACCGAATGAATTCAATATAAAAATCTCTATCCACTTTACTGAAAAGCTCAAATCTATGCCCATTGGCCAAGATTCAAAATTCATGTATCTGGATATTTCCAATCTTTACACCAATGTATCTGTTTCTGAAACTATCAGCATAATAAATGACTAAATTTCGAAACTTGTTCAGATAGTAACCGAACTTCCAATTTAACTTCCAATTTAATAATAAATACTTTTCACAAAAAGTTGGACTTGCAATTGGTTCCCCAATTTCATGCATAATATCCGAAATATTTTTACAGAAATATGACCCTATCATTTTCATTAACTTAAATAACCTACTTAACATCAAATTTTATTGTGGATATATTGATGATATTTTAATTGTTTTTGACAATGATGCGATATTTCTTCCGTCACCAATATTGTCACTGAGCCTGCTCCTGACATGAATAAAATTGAAAATATTTTTCTTGCGTGGGCGTCGCAGTGTGAATACTTCAGTGTATCCCATGAGCGTGAGCGTGAGCAAGACGAGAGTGTGAGGGTGAGTGTCCCCATAGTGTGAAACATGCTTAAGACGTTAGTAAAGGCTCACCAACCTCGGATTTTCTCCCACCGGTGGAAAAAAGGCTCACTTGTCATAAATGGCATGATCACTTTTCTTTAAATTAATAAAGTTTTGCCTCAAAAAACAACGATTTCGCCTCAAAAACGCGGTATTTATTTACACTTTCGACACATCGATTCTAAGGTATTTAATTTTATTTATCCACACTGATTTCAAAATTCAATCATTAATAGTAAAAATTGTCAAGTAAGGAAAATTGTTAAGGAAGAATCTTCCACCACAACTTCCGACATCTCTGACATTTCGTTTGAATTCCAATCCACATAGCTCGAGAATATTTAGGTAAGAGTGATTTGAAGCATACTCATATTACTACCCGTTTATTTATGTTTGTATATTCTCTAACCGAAAAAAATAACTACTTGCGTTAAGATCCTTTGAGCAACATAAAATATTCTTAAATAGCCAAATGTAAAGATGTCAGATGGTAAATATACCAGGGCTCCCGCTCACCTAGAAAACAGGGCATGTCACTAAAAACTCATACAAATACTGGACTCGTGAATTTAGGACGCATACCTGCAAGTTTTAAATATAATTATATAGAATACAGAGTGAACTTAAGAACCAATCTAACTGACTCGAGCACATGAACTATCGAGCATTGGGTTGCGAGATTACTCCACACGCTTCTCCGTCAAGATCATACTTCAGTTCTATGATTTAGTTCCTCTCTACTTCAACCCAAATATTTCATATATCTACCACGACCTAAGTTATTGGATACATTATGACGACTGGGCGCTCTTGGGTGCCATTTCCCCGTTGGAAATTGGTTAGCGTTGCATTTCTCCGACTAGTTAATATTTACTACTTCCTCTGCTTTGTCCACAACTGTCCCATTCCACCCACTTCCTTGAGTTCAAATTAAAATAGCTTTGTGAAACTAATCAATCAAGCGTTAAAATGACAGTATTAAAACAAACTGTCATTTATCTAGTTTTTCTGTTTTGTGTTTCACTAAATCACAGAACCTTCGTTGATAAAATATAAAATTATAATATTTTATATAGCTTGACTGGATTTGAAATGTCCTATTTATCATCGTTCCGGAAAATATAACTGCACTGCCTGTTACATAGTGGAAGTTGAAAGATTGTGCCGCTCAAAAAAAACCACGTGATTTTTACCTCTTCTGGCCGTCATCAAAAAGCGCTACTTTTCACGCCATCGTTTAGATTCAAGTAGTTTTGGGAAGAAGAGAAGTGGGAATGCCCCGCCCAGTAAGATGATTGTGTACGTCGCTACCTCGTGGAAAGTATGTTGTCTGGAGGTAGGGGGAAACGATGATAGATGTTGGCTGACGTTAACCTTCAATACCTTCAAATAGCTGCCCAAAGTAAAATGGGCTACTCGAAACGCGTGTCTAAAAAGATGGTGGGTATATGGTTTTTTTAGGGCACGCGTATGTCCTTCGGCCCCTTTTGACCCAACCCCGCTCGACACTCTGACGTCGTCTCGTCGCCTTGGTGAAAAGACCTCGCCCATATCTCGTGATTCTACGAGCACACCCTCCTTCAATACTCACACGTCAAACACAGTGTTAGTTTCATAATCGATTCCAGATGGAGTTTTAAAATCATTCTGGTTAAACTTTTGTTTATATTAATTCAATCAAACAAGACCCGCATCGGGAGGCACCAGAAAGAAATGAACTGGTTTTACACACGGAACTACGTATGTCTGTCCAGTCTTGAGTAGTGACTGGGTGTGTGTGTTTCCCCAGTACGAGAATGGAATTATGTCAACGTGTCATAGTAGTGACATAATCCATTTTAACAGTATTAATAGAAATAGCTCATTGATTAATGTTGCAAGCCCATTTGTGTTGGAATAAACCCGTGCAAGTGCAGTTATTTTCTCCAAATGGCATAGTACTCTCAATCCATGATGTATTGGTAGGCCTATCCCAAAAGACTTGTTCAGCCTGTTTACATATAACATTGTTAATTGGTGTTACACAATTTTAACTATACTAATTAAGATAGTTTATAGGCCTACTGATCAAATCTCTTTATAACCATGTGTGTTAAAATGTTGATCTTGTGTTGATATGAATTCACCACATAACACTTGTGCATATTGTTATAATAATTCCCTTTTTTTCAGTAACTCGCACACATAATCTTCCATTAATGATAATTACTTTTGAATTTCACTTCTTTTTGAAATAGTAACCTTAAAGTTTATTTTTAGTATTACTAGTTATGTAACTAAACTTGAAGTGCAAAGGTACATAGGTTCTCTTGGTGGGAACGGACGAGGCCACCCCTGGACAAACTGCATTGTTTCCAAAACAAGCGTCGTGGACCGTTCTCGTCCAGAACTGGGGTTAGTGAGTTTCACGTAACCTCAGATTTGGTGCCATCATAGAAATTATGTTTAAAACCCACCATGTAATCGTACAATTACGTGAAATAGAATCGCAACAAAACTCCCGTTTGTAAACCAAACCTGCAGTACTGACATTAAGCTTGGATTCAAGACAAACAAAATAAAAATCCTATGTCTGTAATGGTATAGTGATATATTCCCTACCTCAAATTTTCTCATTGCACCTGGTCTTAGATTAGTTCACTGTTGGTGGGAGCTGTTAAAACTCCGGCCGAGTGTACTTGAGGTGTTTTACCTTAATAGTATTCACTTTTCTTACGCTAAAATTTGGATATGTTTTCTCTGAATTATATTTTCATTTCTAGCGCATAGGCGTAGTTACTATAGATATATATGTGTGTATGTGTGTTTTCTATACAAATACAGTTTTTCTTTTATAGAAAATCTAACTGATTGATCATGAAGAACATGATCATGTTAAACACTTAGATGTGATTTTGCTAGTCTTTCCCCTCCAGTCCTTACTGCCCTTCCAATCTATCCGCATTTTGGAACCAACTTTAGGATAGAGGATAAAGAAGCAAAGAGATAAAACATAATCTACTTTCATTTGCATGGAGGCAGACTAGGAATTATTTTTTTAAATAAAAAAAACACCCCGAGTTCACCCCGTTGAGAGTCGAACCCTGACCCACCCGTAACTGACAAAATCAACCTAGATGAGACACACGACTAATCCGTGTGTCCACCAATGCGAGTATTATTATCATCAACAGAGCTAGGTGTGGACTGACATACTTGCCAAAAGGATGGGGTTTGAGCCGAGAGCAAGGCTTTTTATCAATATTGTATTTTTCTCTTAACTTGTTTTAATGAATGTAACGAGACGTTACTCGGATCAATATTAAACACCAATTTTACAGGTAGAAGTGATATAATATAACTTTATTTAAATTATGTAGTAATTTATAAAACACCACTAAACTGTACTGAAAAGAAGGAAAGGTATAGCTGTGTATGCTTTATTGAAAGTAAATATATTATAATATGTTATAGAATAAGACTTGCCATTGCTTACATTCAGGGGCGGGCAACAATTTGGTGTTTTCATATTTATATAGACCTACACACTAGGAGCACAATTAACGATTACAAAATATTCAAATTATTTTTGCATTATCTGTAAATTAAATTCTAACTTTAATTTCATATTCAGATAAACATGGCTAATTCGAAGCTGAAGGGACCACTAGAAAAATTAAAATAGGCAAGTTTTTATTTTGGTTTAAGAAAATAACTTTAAACCTCAATTTAGTGAAGTAAAATACAGTGTGAATACGTATTATGTTGTTATTAGATGTTCCATAGCAAAATGTATTTACAGTGGTTGTTTTTTTAAACTAGAATTTTTTTATTGCTCTTTTGGAGTTAATACGCTTAGTTGGAGAAACTGTGCTATTTTATTTAGCGTCTGCAGGATTGAGAGGCTTGCATCAAGTTGTACCGCCTCAACTCTTCGATGTGGTCCATGGCCTGTGTAGATGTTGTGATTGACTGGCTTCCCTGAAATTTCCGTCTGTACCCCTTCTTAATCTGAAGATACATTGTCACTTATATTGGAATTACATCTGCCAAAATGTCTGCATTCGTAAGTTCACCTCAAACTGCTAAGTTATCGTCCAAGTTCACAAAATCATCAGAATGAACACACAACACAAAACTTTATCTAGTGCCCCTGAACGCAGAGAGAGTCTACTATCCGCGAAGCAACAGTCGAGTTTCCTACGCGGGATATCAGACTGTTTCTCGTCATCTTCGAGGCAATTTTACTTCGAACTAAAAGTAGAATTACATGCGATTTCTTAACATTATTATTATTATTATTAGCACCGCGTCTTACTACCCGTTCGGGTTATACGCACTTACGCTAATGTGTAACTGTAGGGTGATTGTGAGAGAAATGAAGTACCTACAGTTTAACGTGGAATCCGAACCACGGTGGAGACCTGGCATTCCCCACATTTTCTTAACATTGTTTTAATAGAAATATCAAGAGACCAAGGGAAAAGTTCGAATTAAATATGAATTTTAATTATCCAAGTTCTACTGTATTCACATCATAAGGTAAAGCTTAGAGAGAGAAAATATTGATGAAAGTAAAACGTACCCATGATTTTTTTAATTCTTAATTTCGTTTAGTATAATTTTTTTTTGTACTGTAAATGCTTTCAGAAACGTAAGCACTCATTAGGCAAAGAAAAGAAACTTAGAAATTTACGATAAGAGCTCCATTATTTTGATTCCTTTTTCTTTCTTTTAATGGACACAGTTTAATTGCTTTGTTGAAAATATAAAGAGGATTTTTTTATTGAAACGTTCTTTATATGAATTCTCAGTCCCCCCTCTCGAACCATTCTTTGATTAAGTCAAGCAGTCTTTAGGGCGTATCATTAAGTGCCTGCAAGTCGAGTTTGAAAGGTTGGTATTAAACCAAATGGTTATCGAGAGGTTGGTAGAGACGGAAAAACTGACAAATGTCTTATGACCGTGGCAGAATGAACCCACCTTACACATGAAACTTTATCACATTTCAACCGTTTTAGCTTGGCTCTTCACCTCATTGATAAAAAGGGAATAAAAACTATATATCGGTAACTGTTTTTATTGTCAAATAATCGGGTTTTATGATCTGTGTAGTTATGGTTCCTCTTTTACATAAAACATATTGGTCGAGACTCGTAACAACTGTGTGTATGCGTTTGAGCAGTTTCTACTAATACCAATAATATTATGTATTCCCTTAAGCTAAATATATATGTGTAAATATTTAATCTTAATTTTAAAACAGATCCCATGAAGCCACGAAGCTGGTAAGAGAGCGATTTAAACGCTGCAATAAATCTCACCCCGTAAAAAATATTCCAGTCGATCTATAGTTCAGTATACTGTTAAATATCGGCCGTTTCCTTAATCAGCCTTGCCTCGGACATGTGTGGCGGAGAAAAATATACTCTTTTGTGGACTTAAAGTTTGTCTCGTGTTGAAACATAAGTTGTCAAGTGTTTACTAACAACGGATTAATGTTGATTTTAAATCAATGATACGAGCACTGCACAGCGTGTTTTCTTGTTTATCTTAAAATATAGACATTAAAAAACTCGAAAGATTGGTGAATTTAAATAATACTCATTATAATTTAAACATTCCACCAAAAAACAAATGTAATATACATAGTTACAAAAATATTGAGATAAAAAGGAACATCTCGTTCCACCATTGAGCTTAACAATCAATTTCGTCCAAAGATCTCAAAAAAGATTTATATATCAGATAGTCTATTGATAAGCCCGTTTCCGGTGCAGTAGTAAAAACTACGAGGAAATGGCAGAACATTTGACAAACTACTTTTAATCTTATAGGTTATGAGTCCGTGATGTTGGGGAAAATAGTTTCTAGCGAAAATTTGATCTTCCCTTAGAATATTCAGCTTTCATTTTTTGTTTATATGACCCTGATGTATGCATAAGTATATGTACATATGTACTTGAACAAAATATTTATCTCTGATTACATATAATACCAATTCAACTCTTACTTTAGAGTTATGGTAAAATAAATAGAAAGATTACGGAAATTATTTGAATATTTATCAAACAAGCTGATTATATTAAGTTAAAAATATACTTTATTTGTTTGCATTGTTGATGTTATTCTTCTTTGTCTTTAATTATTTGCCGTTGTTATTGTGTATAATTTAAGAGCCCTCTTCGGTTGAAATGGCGGGAAAGTGACTCAATTGATTTTGACAAACAACCGCTCATTTTAAGAGAACCGTTGACGTTCAGGATGTCGCCAAATATAGTACCCTTATCTATATGACCATGCATGATTATTATAGATATAAATAAAATATTTATACTTGATTAAAAATAATAACTCATTCTGCAAATAAAATATTTCTCTTTGGTTAAATATAATAACTTGACTCTTTATTAAGTTTGACGGTGCAGCAAATATATAAATTATGGCAAATAAACACACACACACACACACACATATATATATATAATATAACACACACACACACACACAGCAAACAATCCAATGATAGTATCTTAGAGATATATCATTTTGTTAGTTGAATATTTACTTCTGCTCACCAAATTGACGTTACAGCCAGTCCTAGCACATATTTTACCTACATTATTTGATTGAAGGAACTAATTTATTGGACCGGGAAACATTTATTGTAATTGAAATGTTGAAATCATTAATTCTCATTTAAATCAACAATATTGATTATAATTCGCTAGTTTAAAGGTTAAGTAAGCAGTAAATTCCGAGCAAATATTTTATTACGTGTTGTTTCGCGCATGGATTTAAAAAATTAACAACTGTTTTAATATGCTTTTTTATGTATTGTATTTTAAAAATTAATAGGATTATCTTGAAAAGTGCTTAGATAGGCATTTTAATTCCATTTTTTCGTATATGTTGATAACATTTCAAAGTTATATGTTATTTGTCACATCAACTATGTCTAAATTTTGGTATTATTTTTTCATGTCTATTTAAATACAATAATAGTAAATTATTATTCTTCTATGTTAACACTTGATTTTGAGTAGATAGTATTTCAATGTCTTGTTTTGTGACCCTGCTGATTAGGAGATCGAGGTTCAAATTTCGCTCGGGTGTACTTAGGATTATTTTACAAAATGGCTTTTCACAACCTACACGCAAAGAGAGTAGACTTTCTATAAATACTAACTCTCAAACTCACCCTCACTTTCTCACAATTTCTTATTCTCTCATTCTCCTATTATGAATATATTTTAACCGATTTTGACAAACGAACTATAAACGTAATGTTTAGGGATCCAGGATGTTGCCAAAAATAGTAACCTAAACTAAAACCCAATTTTCCATCTTTTCTTGCTGTGTGGGCAATGGCTCATCTGTAAAATCATTCTTTGTTTACTTCTCCATGGAAACAATTATTTGTGCATATTTGTGAATCGGTAAATAATGATTAGGCTTATATCATATATGGCTAAATAATAATGGCTAAAAATTATAACTCAATTCGTAAGTATTTAAGTGATTTGGTGAAACGAATAGTTAAAAGAATACTTGGAAAGGGGTCGTTTTAAGGTTCTCATCGTGACGTGAAGGGGAAAATACACGTTTTGATTCAAATTAAATACCGAAAGCTTTAAATATATGTAAAATTGATAGCTTTTAACGAGTAAACTTTTATCTCTAAAGTCGAGTGAGTTCACCGTAAAATGTTTAGAATACATAGGGCTAGAATGTCCCATTCCCACTACATGTCCTGCCCACCGTAATCTACGAGACCAGATCCAGTGATGATTAAAGGGTCTGCATCTCATCATTATGTAACCACCTCCACTCCCCAGTGTCCTCATCCCTTTGTGGACCAAATATCTTCCTAACTACCTTGTTTTCGAACACACTAATTTATTTTCGTCATTTAAAGTACGAGACTACGTTTCACACCCATAAATAAAATACGTTAAATTTATCGTTGTGTATATTCTGAGTGTTACGTTCTTTGACAAGGAGATGTCAGCAGCTGACTGACCCAGTACTAGCATGCATTTGTCGACTGAACTTTGTTCCTAATTTACAATTATATTTTGTTATTACTAGATAAAATTGTTCCTAAATATTTAAACTCACTAACTCAATATGTTTATAGCTCAGAAATTATTTGCTTTATAGAAATATATTTCAAATAAAATATTTTAACTTTCTAGTAATAATTAAACTTTACAATTAATGGTTATTTCTTATCAAAATTAGTTGCGGAGGCGTCATAATCGGAAATTTTTGCTTACGGGAAGTACCCCTAAAGTTATTCTCATTTAGAATGAGAACTGTCATTTTGAATTTAATGTTAAACAATGCCTAGATACACAACATTTAATTTAACTCGTTTGAATGGACTTCGAGAAAATCAATTTTAATTTTTGTGCCCTTAAATAAACTACCCTTAACTCTGTGGTTGAATATATTATTCCAAAAACTCCTCAGAGGAGCCATATAAAAACCCAAAATACCAAGTTTTAGCCATTTCGTTAAAATGTTTTCGGCTCTAAACCGAGACAAAGACAGGCGATATCGCAAAAATCACTGCTTTCGTTTTCAGGGGTCATGAAACGTCTACATTCTTTTCAAATTCTCGAGCTTTTTTTTTTTATGATCACAATGCTTCTCTCACCTAGGAGAAAGTAAAAATAATTATCTTTTTATCTCATTTTATTTACATTAAACTATTTTTGCATTTAATTTTCTAAAACATATTCCTTAGAAAGTAATCTATAGTCCCGGGATCGATTACAAACTCTACAAATTCTTCCAACGCTCTCGGTCGCGGCATCTTGAAACTTATTAACGTACATATCGTTTGAGACATCCCAGTAACCTTCAAGATAAACAGAAGTTAGGATTACTTACCCGGGGCTGAAATTTCTATGAGATGCCTTCATTACTTAACTAAGCCACTTGGCTAACTCGGCTCTAAAGGGGAGCATATTTACTTCACACTTGTGGGCGAGTTTGTTGGGAAAACTTTCCAAGATGTGGACGGTGAATAAATATTAGAGCTACATACTGTAAGTACTCCAGCGTTAAAGTTCTCGCCTCAGGAGCCGATGTTCGTGGGTTCTAACCCAACAGAGCTTGATATAGTTTTCTTTTAGCAATAAAACTGAGTAGTTCAAATCCTTTTGAAGGGGAATTAAATACTTTGGTCCGGTTTGGTTGTGGCATGTTAAAATACCTTTTCTGCAAAATGTGTAGTGCCTAGCGCGCTCTCTCATAGAAATTCATAATAGGAGGTTGGTTTTGATGTGATATCAATAAATCCACGGCTGGGCATGCACTCAGCTCGTTGGCTGGTTAGTGCTGCCTGCACCATCTGGTAGAATTTGCACATTAAAATTTATTATTTTTTACGATTCCTAGTATATTTTTCACTGATTTAAAGACGGAATTTTATCATCTCACACTTGACATAATTTGCAAATATATTGTTATAAATATAATTGAACTATATAATATTCTCGTTAATGATGAGTTTTCATATCAAACTAAATATAAGTGTATAAATTGGTCCGATATTTTTTAAACTTACACATTCAGGGTTATGTGTATATATCTCGTAGTATATTCAATATGTATCATTCATTATTTATTGAAAAGGCTAAATTAAATATAGAGAGAGATAAAGCTATACAATTTATAGTCGTTTCACTGTACATAAAGATATGATGAATTAATAACGAGATGAGACTAAACCAACTGGAGTGTCTCGCACACGACCAAATGCTTGTTTTAATCAAGTTTAGAAGTGTAGCAAGGCTATGTATTATTGTGTCTCGCTCGCCCTATCCTTGTTCTGATTTTAGTTTCCATGAAACTTTTACGTTTCAAATTAAAGGGTTGGAGTACTCCCCAATCGACTTTAGATCGGCCGTGCCCGTAAATGAGACATATTGCAAATTGGAAACCAAGGAAACTTCTTTATGCCCGGCAGGAGAGAGGGAGGGAGGAGTTCTGAAAGTTACTTAGTCAAGTCTTACAACGCAAATTCTTGAGAATATTTTAGCAAATTGAATTAGTAAATACATTTTGTTTTGCCTTTACAGAAAATTATCTAACAAAAAAAAAATGCAGGAAAGAGCAATATCGAAATAATAAATTAGATTTTGTTTGAAGCTTTGTGTGTTTTAAAAGAAATAGAGAACGTCAGAAAGGATTTGTATCTTAGTGAATTTTCAAATTACCTTTTCCAAATGCTTGGTCCTAACGAGGTAGAAAAAAAATGAGAACCTCTGTTTCTGTTTTGCACGAGCATGGAGGCCGATCGGTGGGATTTGTATGTTACAAATTAAGTTTGTTAATTAACTTTCATGTACACATTAACATATATTATCTTATAAATGTGGGGTTATTAAAATATCATATTACATTAACATTTTATATTAAACCTCATCCAGTGAAAGCATTATTATCATTGGCATTCTCTACCCCGATAATGTTGAGTCCTGTTTTTATTGTGTGCCCCTGAACTAGTCCTTGTAATTTTTCTTCCACTATGTCTGTCTGTCTGTCCGTCCGTCCCTGGAGATATAGCTGGACAGATTGATGGACCTCGTTCAACAAAATGGTCATGCCTCAAGTCCAAATTTTAATTTTAATTCAAGCTCAAATCAACAGTATTTAGTACTGATGGTTGATTTTTTTAAACTACAAATTTTAAAATGGCTCTTTTGATTAAGATCAAATTGAGCCTACTTTAAGTAAACTCGTTTTTAGGGTAAAACTTTTGTTGGCGGTTTATTATCTTTTAAACACTGAAAAAATGTTATCAAGCAATCTGGTTTAAAATGTAAATCTGATGATGGTTTTACATTGTAATTAAAAAGTTACGCTGGTTTTTCTCAAAACTATTTGTGCCGGGATGTTTACTGATTACTGATTTTTGAAAATATCCAGACTTTCGAATATGGCCTTAAGGATTTGGTTTTAACTGTAAATCTAGGGAGTCTTACATTAATACATCGCATTGTATACACACATATATTTTTTTTCATGTAGATTACTTCGAACTACTATAAACCATTTGGAAACGTGTGCACGATTTGGTTGTACTATTTATTTATTTAAAGGAAATAAACTTCGATCTTATGACTATTCAATACACCAACGTTTATTTGTTGATCTTTTATGTTTTTAATCACTCTATTTTGTACATTCCTTTTCACAATCCATCTCGATATTAGCTAGATTCTAATATTTGCATGGTACTTTTAGTCCTATCTTTTTGACTTTGATAGTGTATCATGGACAATGTAAACAAACTTGTTAGTAGCATTTTCGCTAGATCAAGTTACTTTATCTTAATGAATTTAATACCCGCCTCGGTGGCGTAGTTGACTAACGCGCTTGTCGTGTTGAGCTCGGATGCTGAGGACGGGGAGATCGAGGTTCGAATCTCGGTCGGTTGAACTGTTTTTTTTTCTTTTTTTTTTCTAAATGGTTTTCCACTCTCCCTTCACGCAAATGTGGGTTCACTTCCTCTAATTCAACCTTCCCAATTCCTAATCCATTAGCGTAATTAGTACTTAAAGCGTATAACCCGAACAGGTAGTAAGACGCGGTGCTAATAAAAAAAATGAATTTAATAATAAATTATATGCTTTATGAATAATAAATATAACTTTATAGAATGGTATTATTATATCTGTACATAACTAAAGCTATTATCATTCAAATAAAGTAAGTTATGATAAATTATATACCCATTTATAATGTGTCAGAACACGAGATTACTTTTATAATCATGAGTGTAACTCAAATAATAAAAGCCCAATGTTGTACAGTGTGTGTTTCTTACTTTGAAACAAAAGACCGGGGTTCACCTCGACTAACTTCATTTTCTTCTGAACCCTCCAAACCTTTGTGTTAAAACGACTTCACTTAGAGTACCGCCTGTTTTATTTACAGGTGGAGGCCTGGCATTCCTCACATGATGGTTGTTGTGTTTCAATCTCTTTCTTAAGGAGTAGCTAGGGATTAGAGGAAATACACTCGTATTTGCATAGAGGTATGATATTAAAACTTAAAGTCTAAAATTTTCAAAAGTTATCCGGCCGAAACTCCTGCTGCTGCCGCCCCTCCGCCACAATGCCAGGTGTGCCTATAAAATGAGTGTGTTCATATTGTCCGTGTTTTCGTAAAATGGCTCTAAATTATTCACATAAATCTATTTCGGTCGTTTTAAATCTGGGGAATAGTCAATTTTAAACTAAATACTATGAAACTGTAACTTATCATCCGTCCACAAAACCAAACATGCTAAAAACTAACATGTTAATCCTTCTTGATAGGCTAGGGTTAATATAATTACACGTCCACGGTTGTGAATCTTTTATAAAATGTATTTTGTTTCTTCGAAGTTGTGACCAAGTGGTCTAAGGCGTTCTACTATTTATTATAATGTATGTTATCGCCCTTGACGGATAGACTACAGAACCGGGTGTATCGTACTTGAGATTAATCAGTATCGTGTATCCACGATAAAATTGTAGAACTCCTTGTTCCTAATACGATAGTGACTCAGGTGACAGCCATTCACCAATACTGGCCATACTGGCTGAGGAGTCAGTCTCGTATCATATATTTGCTGGAAAGCTGAAGGCTTCCTTTCTTCTTTCCTATGGCTTATCCATTAGTGTAAATATGTTAATATTCCTGACGGGCAGTAAGACTTTGGGCACAGAATCAATGACATGGTAACCGTCTTCCTGCTTGGTAAATCTAATGGTATGTTGCATATGCGAGTTTGTGTAGGTGTCGTCTTCTAATTAATATAGCACCGCACTTGAGACGTCCTAAGCCTCATTATGAATATGACCTTAGAGCTCGTCCTAATCCACATCCCTCTCAACACCTGTCTCTAGGTCTATTTGCAAGGTGATGAACGTTATGGGTCAACATGCTGGAAGAGCGGAAATTGTACGAGAGAGCAACGTCTTTCATTTCCCAATACTGCATTCTGGTCCCAGGCATATATATTATAACCGCCGGAACAAACCACTCGACGAATAACGTCTAGAATTTGAGAAGTCTGCGCGCTATTTCCATTTCACGCCACGTCGCGTTCCAGACGCTGATTTATAGCTAGTTCACCCATACACATAACATGACTTCGCCTATTACCAAAGGTTGCTCTTAAACATTTTGTTTCCATATTCTAGCTATGGCTGGTTTTATTTGTTTGGGGACTTTTTCTTACTGCGCTTATTTTCTCTTCAACTTATGCTAGTAAACGAGTTTATTGTTTATTTCATTCAAATGTATCGTCGTCTTAGTATGTTCACCTTTTTATAGCGTAGGTGTAAACATAAATCAAGGTAGTTTAAAGACGCTCGCAAGATTAAAATTAATATGAATTAGATAGACTTTTAAATAATATGGATTTTCTTAGCTGATTTGTATTCTTATCCATCCTATTTATATTTATGTGAAACTTATCCACTTATAAAAGGAAAATGTAATACTTGTAGAAAATATTTAAATCTGATCATTTTGGTGAACCACTACTTTTTCAAAAATATTAGTAAAAATAAAATAGGGTGGGGAAAAAAAGTTGATAATAATAGTATTCTGTGTACTGCAAACTCCCCCCAACCCCTCAATGTTGATCCTGCGCCCACATTTCAACTTCCTCAGCGTCTCCCTGAATAATACATGAAGCCATTTCCTTGATGATATCCTCCTCGTACCTTGCTTTCGGTTACCTCGTGGACCTCCAGGTTGTCAGTTCCTCTCTCTCTCTCTCTCTTTCTCTCTCTCTTATTCATTCATCGTACGTCTGCTTCTTTGCTTTTCATCGAGATATGGAACTTTCTTCCCTTCCCACCCCTTTCCCCATTTTGTATTAATGTAAGATGAGCTTTCCTTTTGTCGAGGAGAAATATTGATAACTGTTAATGCAGGCTGGGGAGAGGAAGCTATTTTTCAGGGCATTGAAAGAACCACCCCGCTCTTACCAGATATCTATATGTGTGTGTGTGTGGGTTTACTTGCGTGTTTTCACGGAATTTAAGTAGTTTGGCTGAATCTGATATAATGCACTTATGTTAAATTGGGATGAAATATTTGTTGATTCGGTATTTTAAGTTAATTTTATTAATACTTTTAATACTACGCCTATACTGAAATATAATGTACATTGTTCGTGAACTTGTATTTATTTCTACTTTCGCAAGACCCTAAAAGAGAGAAAGCACTGTCATCAGCTAAAAAATATATATAGAAATGATAATGAAAGTCTGCGTTTCACGATTCCCTGAAACAAAAAATAGGTTTTCACAGTGCTGACTCTCGGTCTAAATTTTGGCCTACGCCGTAACCTTTTACCAACCGGGCTAAAACTTGGTGTGTAGGTGTGTATTTTTTTAAAAGATTCTCCAGAATGATTTTTGGGACTTCTATCTAACCCTAAAATGAACGGACGCTTACTTAAAGGCGGCGAAAAGAAAAAAAAAATATTGTTTTTATAAATTGTCTTAACTTTTAATAAAAATCGTATCCAGGCACTGCTAAACGCTACAAACAAAATGGCACATCTCATTTTACCATGAAAATGACATTGAGACTTATTTACAAAGGCGGAAATCCACCATTTTGATAGTATCTCCACATAGTTGTAGTACTCTTAAAGATAATGATATAAAGTCTTTTAATTGAAATAATATGTTCCAAGTTAGAGGTATATATTTTTTTTCTAAATAGAGCATCGGTAAATGGTGAGTTTAAAATACACACATCAAATAATATGATGTAAAAGTGTGTTATTATTTGATCTAAGCTCTTTGTTGAAAAGTGATGTTATATATCTCCATTGTTTCTAAAATAATGCTTTTGATTTATTTTAACACTTTTATGCGTGCATGCAATGAGTCACTTTTCTCACTTTTAATCACTTTTTTCTGCAAGTCATTTTAGTCACTTTTTTAAAAAAACTCACCTTTTTTAAAAAAAAACTCACCTTTAGTCTTTTTTTTTATCACAACGAAAGGCTTATTTTGTTTTAGTATCAGGTTTTTTCCTTACGAAATACTATAATACTCGTAGTTTAGTAACTTAAATTATAAATAAATTGAAGTCAAGTACAAACTATCATAGCTACGTACAAGATGCACCCAGAAGCCGTCAAATCTATCTTGAAGAAAATGCATTATAAAAATAAGAAAGAAAATGAATTCATCAAAAAACAAAAGAAGAATATTTTGTTTTAATATATAAAAGCTAGGAAAGAAATCTGGATACAAGATTAACAAAAACAGGAATGAAACATTTAAGGAGGAAAAAATGCAGAGCTGTAAATAAATAGATTTCAAAAGCAAATGAAATAGTATTACTGTTACAAAAGGCTTGTCAAAATAATTATTGTCTGGAAGGCCTACAAGAAAAGGAGGCGGGAAATATATATATAAACCATAACCTTAAAAAAAATAAGAAATAATTTAATAATTTCATTCTTTGATTTATTAGAACCTAAAACATATTATAATTTTATGTTGTAAATCTATTTAAAAGCTAATTCAAAACGTGTATCCTAAGTAATTTTTAAATATCTGCAAACATTATTGTCACTTTTTATTTCCTTGTTTTCACTTTTTTCACTTATTTGAAGAAACCTCGGTATTTGCATCCCTGCTTACGATTTATAAGTATTTTGATAAAGGAGCTAGTAAGTATGTACGGTGCACCGTCAAATTTAGTAGATTCAGGATAAGGAAGGTGGTTCTTATAATTGGACCTTCAATCAAAATTTGCATCATTATTCCATAAAATTAAATAATTATTTATTTTTATATCTGTTCTGCTATGGTTAGTCATCATTGTTCGCAATAAATAATTATGTGTAGAATGCCATATAAATATATCTTAATATAATATATTGACAAAGCTACAGTAGCCTCATGGCTTCTTTGGTGCTGACTGACAGCTGACAGCTTTGAAAAGTTACTAGACCAAATTATGTATCCCTACGCCAGCCATATGATCTGCAAAAACGTGTGTTTAACTGCTGTCACTTCTGACAGTCAAAATGTCTGTATATGCCTGAATGTTGACTGTTAGAAGTCAGCTGTGAGCTGTCAGCCAGAAATAAAGAATCCATGGGGCTACTGTAGAAGATATAACAGAATATCAAGAGTCCCGTTATCTCTTTATCAATGCCCTATCATCTCATAAGTGTCTATTGTCAACATCCCAACTTCAATACCTCTTCTCAAGGGTCATGTGTCTAAAATGTATTATAAACACACCCGTATCACTAGTTCATAATCCACTCTACATTATTATGTAGGCTATATTCCTGCATTGTCTTAGGATCCCACGTTTGGAACAAATTAGATCATTCCACTCATCACCTGACATCCACAATTTTGTTTAATGTTACAACTATATCTGCCAAAATAAACTAAACTTAATCTTGGAACAACTTTAGCTTTGAATAGCCGTGCAGATGTTTTCTGGTTCCCTAACTTTTTTCATCTCTATATTTTATTATTATTAAAATATGTGTAAACTTAAAATTAATGTAATAAGTGTTGTAATAAGTGGAAGAGAAGGCAAATTGCCTATTTTCGCCGGATAAGTGAGCAATACATGTATTATTAATATTATCATCATTATAGAAATTACCTAGAATTATCAAGATTTTAATAACCTAAATCAATACTTAATACATATCACTAATTAAACATACATGCCCCATTAAAATAACGTTAATTATTATTGACTTGGTCTCTCCTTCTTTTGTTAGAACGGTGCTCTCTATAAGTTAATGTTTTGTTTCTCTTTTATTTTTCTCGTCACAAATCGAGAAGAGAATGACATAAAAAAAATCTTTATCGTCTCGCAGGGTGGTTGTAAGCTGTTTACCCTAAAAGATGTTACTGTAATGATGGAATTCTTCTCTTCGAGGCGTTGTCGAGTTGGTTGGGCAGGGGTAAGTTTGCCGCGGGCAGGAATCAGGAGTTCATTAGACGAGAAAATGGGATTAAGACGCTAGCGCTATCCCGGCGCAGATGGCTTCATTATCGCTCTACTAACGAATGGAGAGGGAGCGAATACATATATTTAGAAAGGTCAGCAGGTTTATTATCTGACTTGTACTCTTTTAAAAGTCGAATATATTTAATCAAGCTATTTAAATTGAGAAGTGAAATTTTAATTAATACATGTTTAGTCTTAGGAGTGCGCTTTATAAATAATTCCTTAATGTTGAAAGTCTGGTAAATAAAACTGTCCACCACATCTGATGTAAATATTGAAAGTCTGGTAAATAAAACTGTCCACCACATCTGATGTAAATATTGAAAGTCTGGTAAATAAAACTGTCCACCACATCTGATGTAAATATTGAAAGTCTGGTAAATAAAACTGTCCACCACATCTGATGTAAAATGAAAGTCTGGTAAATAAAACTGTCCACTAGCTCTGATTGTAAATATTGAAAGTCTGGTAAATAAAACTGTCCACCACATCTGATGTAAATATGAAAGTCTGGTAAATAAAACTGTCCACCACATCTGATGTAAATATTGAAAGTCTGGTAAATAAAACTGTCCACCACATCTGATGTAAATATGAAAGTCTGGTAAATAAAACTGTCCACTACATCTGATGTAAATATTGAAAGTCTGGTAAATAAAACTGTCCACCACATCTGATGTAAATATTGAAAGTCTGGTAAATAAAACTGTCCACCACATCTGATGTAAATATTGAAAGTCTGGTAAATAAAACTGTCCACTACATCTGATGTAAATATTGAAAGTCTGGTAAATAAAACTGTCCACCACATCTGATGTAAATATTGAAAGTCTGGTAAATAAAACTGTCCACCACATCTGATGTAAATATTGAAAGTCTGGTAAATAAAACTGTCCACCACATCTGATGCTCCATCTCATGGACCAAGGCATGATTCTCATCTCTGGTTTACCGAGGCTGGTTTTCTCACTCTGCTTCCAAGCAAGTGTGGGTACACTGTATCTAAATAGTACCTTCCTCTGATCTAAAATCGTTAGTATATGTAGTACATAAGCGTATAACCCGAACATGTAGTAAAAAAAAAAAAGGTAAAACTTTCTCTGTGTTTACAGTTGTGAGAATGAAAAAAGTTCCCGACAGTAAAGTGTAGCAGGGTTTCAGGAGTCAGGAATACATGAACATTGTGGAAAGATAACCGACTACAAACCATTATTTTAAATGTTGATTAATATTTTTTAAAGTGATTGTGTTTTAGATATTTTTTTGTTTCATTACTCGTTTCGGTTTCAGTGAACTTGAAATTGAGTGTTTAGCCAAAAATACTGTCGTTTAATGGTTGGTTCATTAAAAGTAACGTTGACTTTTTTTTTTTTTTACCGCTTTTTCCTACTCTCAGTTCGGGTCATACGCCTATGCACTAATTACGCTAATGTGTTATGGATTAAGAAATTTTAATTTAGAGGAAGTGTACTTGCATTTGCTTGGAAAACCATTTAGTAAAAAACACTTTAAAATTCACTTGACCGGAATAAAATACCGTCTCCCGGTCTTCGGCAGTATAGTCTATTGGGAAAGTAGTGTCTTAGTCCAGGGGTCTCCAAACTACGGCCCGCTGGCCACATCAGACCCGCCACAAGATTATATCTAACCCTTTCCAAGATTTTATCAAAAAACCATTAATGTTTCTCTTCATCATTTATTAACCACGCAGTTTATTTGGCAAGTCCAGTTTCTGTCCGCACGCGTGCTTCCCTTGTGACACCAAGCCAGAATTCTCTCGGAATCGCAAACACTCATTTTCAGTTGCAGGCTCTATTCCTTATACCGACAACGGAACAATTTGACTGACAATTTTAGGTAGTTCCAAGTCTCCCGGCAGAGGGTTATCATTATTATTATTATTATTATTATTATTATATTATTATTAGCACCGCGTCTTACTACCCGTTTGGGTTATACGCACTTACGCTAATGTGTAATGATTGCGAGATGAAATGAAGGACCTACAGTTTAACGTGGAATCCGAACCACGGTGGAGGCCTGGCATTCCTCACATTCACAAGTTGTGATTAATACACATCTTGTCAGAGGTGAAGGAAGGGTTTGGTAATCAGATAAATCTGTGCCGGGACCGAGGATTGAACTCCGGACCCTAGCACAGAAGTCAGACACCTTACCCCTAGACCACCAGGTCACCCCAGGAGGGTTATCAAAGGAAAGTTCCGAAAGATGTTACCTAAGTTTTAAAACAAGTAATTATATTGACTAATTACTATAAATATAAATTATTGCATACAAATTGATTCATTTCTCACAGAAGAATCAACGTTAATCACTTTTATCAAAAACTTACTAGCCTTGGAAAGTGGAATTTTTGTACAGACGTGACTGGCAATATGACTTTAATCTAAATTTGCATGTTGAAAAAAATTGGATTTATATCTATTTGCGCTTGTCAAGGCATTCAGGGAAAAAAATAATGTTACTTGAAGAACAGGTGAACGTTACTGTGGCCCGCATAGCAAAAAGCTTGTAGACCACCCCTGCCTTAGACCACGCCTCCACTGTAAGGTAATGTCACTTATTTCAAAGCGTGTACCAATATTGATAAATTCTAACTCAGATTAATTAGGTTTATAGTGAATACTTAAATTCCTTCTATATTCGATTGCGCCAAAAGTAATCTCATATTCTCCTAGCATCACTGGGGTTGTTATTCTGTACAGGCTGGATTGACTGGGAGTGGGGGGCATGCGGCGCCCCCGCGCTTGAAGGGGCCCCCAGAAAAACCACGCACATTTTGTTAGTACAATTATTTTGTTCTAGATTCTATAAAAGCTAAATAATCAGTTCTTCAAAATTGCAGCAAAGGAATAATTATATAATCTCTTTCATTCCAACGAGTATAACAACACAGTCTCATTTTCGGGGAGTCGAGCCGGAAGCAGAATATATCTATTTTCTAAGTGGGTTGTAAAAGTGGAAACTACCGCTCAGTAGCAATCACAAGATAGTTCATATTCTTTTGGAGTGATTGGTGTCACATTTTATAGTATTTTTTAAATTTACCAGTAAGTCTGAAAGCTTGAGAATCTATATTTAGCTTTGAGTGACAGCAAATATGTCAGGAGGAGGGGCTCTTGAGAAATGGGACATCCCCGTTTGTACAAGCAATCTTAAGATACTGAAGATAATTGAGATACGGCCCTACTTGTGTAGTGTGATTTACCAGATGATGATAAATATAGTGTGATTGCCAGATGATGCTAAATATAGTGTGATTGCCAGATGATGATAAATATAGTGTGACTGCCAGATGATGATAAATATGATATGATTGCCAGGCGATGCTAAGTATAATGTGAATGCCAGACGATGGCGGTTATCGGACAATTACTAAAACTTGTTGAGCTCCTTCAAATCCTTACGTCGAACATGTGTTCTACAAGGGTTACGTTTAATAGACAGCTACATTTCTGAACAATAATCAAATAGCTATATATTGTCAATATTGTGAATAATCGCAGTCAATTAAATCTCTTAATAGCGGATACTTTCTCGGACTTAAATTATATCCATTGTTTGAAAAATATATTTCTTACGTCATTCTTTGTATACAGTATTTAAAAAAAAATTCAGACACTTCTTATCTGTCACAAACATCTTATTCATTCACTGTGCAATATTGTGGGTGGATTCTTAATGGCGGAATGAGGTATACCTATCAGCAGACATTCATTTAGGGTCAACTTTAATTGTGGAATAAATTATACCTGTTGACTAGTCCACACGGATAGCGGAACAGCCTGTAATTCCATTTGTCTCCTAACCACTAACTTAACCTAACCTAACCTAACCTCCATATTCCATTTTAAACAAAGTGATTATGCATTTAATTCTCACCCCGCAATCCGTGTGCACGGAATATTGTATGCAGTGTAATCATGACTTATGAATAAATAAATACTACACAAAGCTTACTATACAGTTTGTACTAAGCCTAGAATATTAAATTTACCCATATGACACGATAAATATAATAATATTTAGCACCGCGTCTTACTACCCGTTCGGGTTATACGCTTTAAGTACTAACTACGCTAATGGATTATGAATTGGTAAGGTTTAATTAGAGGAAGTGAACCCGCATTTGCGTGGAGGTAGAGTGGAAAACCATTTAGGTAAAACCACCCCCAGTTCACCCGACCGAGATTCGAACCTCGATCTTCCCGTCCTCAGCAGTCGAGCTAAACACGACAAGCGCGTTAGCCAACTACACCACCGAGGCGGGTGACACGATAAAGAAAATTCACTAAGTTATGTGTTGCTTTTTTACTTCAGACTTTGTTTAAAAGTCCTTCTGTATCCGACAATATGTTCTGTTTTAGAAATTAAACTGTTTATTTATCTATCACATTGCACATCTGTACAATAAAACTTCTAAGCTGTTGAATACATGTTATTTACATTTATATTATTAAATGTACTTTTCTAAAAGTGCCAATGTCCGTTATTGAAGGGTGTTTCTCCGTTGTCTGATGTTATTTTGCCGGTTAAACTCAAGCCGGCCGCTAAAAAGACGAATCCACTATTTCGAAATGCTCGTTAAGGGCGATTTCACTTCTATTCTAAACCTCACTTTTTATGTTGCACTTTAGTTGCACACTTTGGGTGGACTACGAGCTACCGTTCGTAGGTGCCTTGAATAACATTTCAATCAAAAGTTTGTACGAGGTAATCTAACTACAATTATTTTACATAGGCCTACTCCTACTCTTTATTTGTTAAACTAGTTTATCACCCCTTTTAATTCTTTCGCGTGAAACTATAAAGTATTTTGTAAAGAAGACGCGCTTACTATACATTTTTCTGGCTATCCAATAAATCTTCTCTTTAATTTTGAGTGAAATATCAATTCCAACTTCAGGTTTCTATACTTTATTCAGATTATGAATAGGAGGAGCAGTAATTTCATTTGACTCATCTCCTTTGGGAATTCGAAAAGTGGTGAAACTCGCGACTTTAATTAATATTCCCCATAGAAATAAGATATTGTAGACATAATTAATAATTAATTTACACAAAATAACGAAAATGGGAAATGATAAATACCAAAACAATAAATTCTCCCAACTTATTATGAAATTGCAGAGAGTTTGCGTACGCTACATTTCCCCTGAGGAGACTCTTTAGCGTTATCAATTAAATCTCCCCGTGTTTTGTAAAATGTTGAATACCCAAGCGAATCCCTACGATTATGATTTGGATGGAAGGTTACTATGATGGACAAACTTGTTTTACTTGAGCGACAAGTTTTAATCTCGACCTCGTCTCTAAAACTTAAACCACTCCGTTTCGTTTTGTTCCCAACTCCATTTTGAATTGAGAACCAATGAAGAACGAAAACGCTATACATTAACATAATGTATAGTGTATTATATACATTACATAAGCTCATTTACAAGAATCAAATCAATACTGATCGCAATTAGGCCAAAATTATAACAATGAGAATTTTGCATTTTTTTAATCTCGCTTGATTGCAAAATAAATATTTAAAGGTGATTATTTGGGCTGTCTTAATTAAACTTCCAATAATCTTCACAATTGCACCGAAAAGTATAAACACATCTTCATGAAATGTTATCATATCCTAATATTAAACTTTATGATTAAAATACACATTGATCTAATAATTAGATTTACCAGCAGGGTTGGTGTTTGCAACTTTAAAAGGAGTGCTTGTAACTTTGGAAGGTGTACTTGTAACTTTGGAAGATGTGCTTGTAACTTTGGAAGGTGTACTTGTAAGTGCGTGTAGAAAATATGTACGTACAATAATTTAACCAGAGTATTTTTATTAACGCAGTAATTCCTTTCAATGAGATATCCATTCAATTGTATGTATATTTGCAGGACCTTTAGCGGTGGTGCCTAAGTATTTAATTTTCTCTTTTTTAAAGTTGGTCCCTATAAGTCCCTTTTTCTTAATAACAATAACTACTAATAGACCTATGAAAAATGCTATACATTTTTACAAAAGTTGACAACTTCACAACAACAACAAAGTTGGGTAGGTTGCGTGGCTGTTATTCATTTACCTTTCTTACAGTTCATCTAACAAATGAATGTGTATTGTTTGAGTATATTATGTTTGAATATAATGAATTTGGATGCCATTTTATTTAAATTATTGCTCCCGTAATTAAGTAAACCGAGAGGATATTTAAATATAACTTGTAATTCAATTTAAAGAGGGCTTTTCACATAAGGTCTAGTGTTAACAAGTGATAAAGCAGCAATTAATGGACACAATCATCGCTAGATTAAACATTTTGTATAGAACACAGAGATACTCAAAGTGTATCTGGTACCCATTACTGATAAACTTTCAGCTACGGCCAGAAATGCCTCCTATAGTAGTTTAGGACTTCCTTAGAACAGAACAAGATTATTAATAAAGAGAGACTTAAAAAAGATACAGAAAGAAATGAAGCATAAAAGGTAGCACTAAAGCGGGGGGCTGATGAAGCACATGACTTGGGAAAACTATCCAGAGCTAATAGAAAAGAATAAAGAGGAAATGAAAAAAGAAAAAGGCCTCTGTTAAATTGTTTGATGAATCTACTGAGAGACTAGCACCAGTAGTTACACTGAAGAACTATTAAGAATCGAGCCTTGTACAAGGGTATTTTATAGTGTAAGGGCCTTAAGGACAAATGAAAGTGAAGCCTCTCAACAAGTTGTTTCAATTAAAAACGAATCTTCAAAAACGTCAACATACCGGTACTTGGATAAACAACATACACATTAAAACACAAAAGGTGTAAACCAAATCAAAGTTACTTTATTTTTAGATTTGCAGGGCATATTAATATATCATATTAAAAAATATCATAATAATAGATTTGGCTATTTGATTCATCACACACATATATTAATATACATTGTGCTTCATGTGCAGCATTTAATTTGTTGTAATTTGTATCTTTGCTACCACTTCTGGGGCTCTTTATAGCGTTCTATAATTGATTATTTTTACGCAAATATTGGCTTGCTCTTCTTCGATACACACTTTTTTTTAAATGTTCATTTTATTATTAAATTGAAATCATTGCTTTAAGTTTTATTGTTACTTATTGTGCAATATCTAAAATCTGTTATATTTTTGGTCATTGTTACTTTCATTAAGTTACATTATTTAATAATATTTATAGTAATCTTTAACCAATATTTTGTTAAGAATTTACCTATTTGCAACCAAGAAAAAGTGTATTTAAATAAAACAAAAATGTAAGCCATTCCCAATCTGAAGTTTATTTGAAAGGTTTTATACTATAGGGCCAACTTATTTATTTAATATCAATAAGGAAAATTAACAAAAAAAAATTGTGTGAGATCTTGTGAAAATAATAACTAAATCGTAAGCCATACATATCATTTATGTTTACTACATTAGAGCAAAGTTGACGTGAACGTTTTAAGATGAAGCCTTGTTTTTGAATGGGGTCCAACTAAATACTCTATACAATTTATAGCATTTTTGTGAGTTTAATTATCATTACTATTCCAAATTACAATAGTATCTAGTATAAGAGCTTGTAGGGTAAAATATTTATTGATTATTCCATTTAATAATTTAATCAATATTGTATTTGACACGCATTTAGAGGTTCTCTTAACTGGCCCCCCCCTCCCCATTGTTTTCTCTAACGTGCAAATTATGTTAGTCCCTAAGTACCTTTTTTAGTTAGGTTAAAGTGCTAAAAGCCCTGTATTTGTGTATTCAAGATTGTCGTACCAAATAGTATCTCCACAGTATGAGCGCAGACTGTGGCTATAAAATAGTGTACACCTGGCAGCCATAGTCTTACTCGAGATGTTATGTTGCGGCTCGTGGGAACGTTCACAGTCAAGGAGTTTAAACGATGTAATGTGCCCTCTAACAATATTAACATTAGGGGCAATGCAGGTTCTAATACGTACAAGCTACTAGCCTAGACATTGAGGGATACCAACATACTTTATTAATAATTCAGAGAACAGGGGAGTTTGAACTTTGAGCCCCTTCAGTATGGTCATGTTTTCAAGGGTTTTTGACGATAGCTACTACCTCAAGTATATGCATTATAGACTGCTGTAAAATATGAGTGATTGGTAAACATGAGAACGGAACGAACCCTGTGCCAAAGGCCAAAGGTATTGGGTTTGATCCCCGTGTCTTGTCTCAATTGTCATAATTAAAATAATGTTCTAATCTAAACGCCATTTGAAATTCACAAATGCTCTTAAAACATCCAAAAATATATATTTTTAAACTATTCATATTGGACTAATTGGTTAATTTATGTGTTAGTTCCTCAAACAGTATAGAGTAAAATATCACGAAAAAAAACTATTTAGGATATTCTGGTTTAATATATATTTTTATATAATCCATAGGTTACTAAAATAAATTAACGTTGTGGCATTTTGAATGTTTTAATTATGGCAAAATACGAATGTTTTTGTTACGTTGATATGAAAGTTGGTTCACTGTACTCAGCGCAGAATGTTTATCTTTCATTATTCATACATGATATAATTAACAAACCCAAGCGAATGTATGATTTAGACCGTGATACGTATTTTGATTGATTGATGTTTCCTTTAGTATTGTCATTTCAACTCTTTGTTTTGTGTTTGTATGTGCCGCAACTTTGCATTACAATCCGTTTTGAATGCGCTGTGGTTGGGATGGGGGTCTAGCGTACCGATTCTAAAAATCTTTTTAAAATATCCCAAACTAATCAATTTATAGATTCTGAGGGCCCTTAATTACTTTTGTTTTCCACGCGTAGTTAGCCGCGCATAATCGGGTAAACTCTGCAGCTCTCTGAGCAAGACTGGGATATGTGCCACAAATAGTTATGATGCCTCGCTTACTCGTATCAGTGGTCGCACAGTCTAAGGTGGTATTCTCTCAATAGACTAAATAACTGGTGACAGGGAGGTAGGGTCTAGAATCCTGACCAGAAGCTCCAAGGTCATTTTTTTCCCTAAATAGTATTACACTTTTCCTGCATGAAAATGCTGGTACATTTCTAATAAAATCCAAATTTCTTGTTCCTACTTCACAAGTGTAATTAATATGCGAATAGCCCGGATGGTTACCGGAGAGGCCGAGCACTTGTCTAAGGATATTTTCTAAAGTAGATAAATCCCTTAGAAAAGTGTAACACTGTTCTACTAAATGTAATTAGCTGAGTGTCAGGAATATCCTTTTGTTGTTGGTAAAATGAGTTGTAAAATAGAACTTATTTTTATAAAGTACTTTGTTTTTATCTAAATCATGAGGATTTCACCTTCACCTTTGTAATACGTGTCTTTGAAGAATAAATATATTCCAACATTAATTAATTTAAAACATTACAGTGCAGACATCCATCCAGCGTTTTCCCTTTTTATAATTTACTGGTTTGACTCTCATTCTATTTATAATGTTAATTATATACGAGGGGGTATCGAAAAGCTTCAAGACTAGTTCTGTAAAATGATAACAGAATGGAGCATGTGTATGTGTGCGCTTGTGTGGAGATCTGTTACCTTCATCTGTTAGGACAAGCGGCTGTGCTACTCACGTTTATTCGATGGCGCGCACGGGTGCATTTGCGATTATATTATGGACCGCAAACTCTAGCAGTGAGTGAACATCAAATTCTACGATTTACTCAGAAAATCTTGAACAGAGACCTTCCCAATGATACAGCAGGCTTGCGGCAAAGACTACGAGCCATCCAGTGTGGAACTCTTGCTTCAGGAGAGGCAGAACGTCACTGAAAGACGAATAGAGGTCCGGGTTACCTTCCACGCACATCACACACATCACACACATATCCCCATGCTCCACTGTCTTTTCATTTTACAGAACTAGTCTTGACACTTTTTGATACCCCCTCGTATTAAAAATCTACTGGCCAAAACACATTGCACTAAAATATATTGATAACAAATGTGGCGCTTGGTCGGTTCACGTTCCTGCTGCTCACAAACATGTATACCTCTACGTTAGGGCGTGAAGATTGAATATATCATTGACTTATGTGCTGGAAATGAGCTTTATTAAGCTTGTCTGATTTTCACTGTTATTTTGTAATTGCTTTTCCCCGCTTTCTTATAATTCTTTAGTCCTTGAGCTTAGTGAGGTTTTATAATAAATGTTTTTGTTAGTGAACTACTGATTGCCATCATTTGGTACAGAATTTGGAACTATTTTGGTTTTATAACGAAACTTTGGCGGCCAAAATAACTATCCAGACCTCTATATCTATATATATATATATATATTTTTTCAATTTTATAATTTTTATTTTCCCCCTCGTAGTGTTTCTACCTGTTTGGAATGGACGTAATTTAATCACGCTAATATACTTACGCATTGTAAAAGTATACAATAATATAAAATTTATCAGCATTCGCGTTGAGAGGAAAGTGATTGAAACAATTTATAATAAACCCCTCTTAATTACACCAAGCCGGGCCGGGATTCGAAGACTGCCCTCCCTGTCACTGTCAAACCGGACTTGAGGATCCCACTAATGCCGGTAATTAATATACTACGCTGTGTACAGTAACGCGTTGGGAAACAAAGTGCTGCACCTCGGTTCGTACGGCGTTACTCTCGTGTTAGACTGGCCTGTTGATGACACAGAGATCGGGCGGGGTTCTCCATCAACTGTTTCATATTTCCCTTCCACGCAAATGCTGGTACATTACCTCATTCCTATCCCATTAGAGTAATTAGCGTTATATATTCCTATGGCCTGAACAAGTAGTAAGACGTGAGGATTTAAAAAAAAAGTACTAAACATTACACATTTGTATATGTTACAGGAAAAGTCGATTGTTAGGGAGAATTGACTCGGCCTAGGTAAAGTCGACTCTTACTAAAAGTATCAGTAAAAGGAAGAGTTAATTGTGCATGCTGTGGTTTAGTAAAAGTTGATTCCGTGCTGTTGCTCTCCACATGCAACTGTTTTGAATATCCCAGCTCTATTTGTTTACTGTTGTTTTCTTTGATCACTCGACCATTTGTTGTAGTTTTCAACAGTGACCAAGGATTCAGTGTGTGTTTGATTAATTAGTTTCAGTGTGTTTTAGGTTAGGTTAGGCTAGTCAACTTTTACTAACTCAAGGTAGTAAGAGTATACTTTCCCTAAGTACAGTCAACTTTCTCTAGTAAATGTTGATCGAAAGTCATCACTTTTCGCTTTTAATCAACTTTTACTAAAAAGACAAGTAAGAGTCGACTTTACCAAAGCCGAGTCGACTCTTACTGGAGAATCTACTTTTCCTGTAACATACACCTGCTATGTTTTGGTTTACACTTTCTGCACCGACTGATTATATCAACACATGACTTATAATCTAACTTTAATCTTGAACAGATACAACATCTAGCCATGGCTGTTAATTTATCTCTTTCAAAGGGGAAACTCTCATTCCATCTAAAATAAAAACATTTTGGCCATGCCAAGGATCGAATCCAGGACCCTTAGCTCGGTAGACAAACATGCTACCGACTGAGCCAAGGTGTATGATGGCTTACTAGTGGATAATATACTTGTTTCAGGAGGTTATATATTTTCTTACTTCACTGTAGGGGGAATCTATCAAACCAATCTTACCACAAGTTACTAAGTTAAAACTAATGTCATAACTCAACGCTATTAATGGTGTATGTCTTTTACTTAGCACCTCATCCTACTAGCCGTTCGTGTTATATGCTTAAGTAATAATTACACTAATGGGTTAGGATTTGGGAAGGTTAAATATAGAGGAAGTGAATCCTCATTAGCGTGGAAGGAGCGTGGAAAACTATTTAGGAAAAACCACTCCCAGTTCACCCGAGCGAGATTTGAGCCTCGATCTCTTCGTCCTTGGCAGTCTAACTCAACACGAAACCAGCACGTTGGCTAACGACGCCACCGAGACGTGTGGTTAATTCTTTGTCTTGATATCTCGGAGAGAAATTATTGTGATCGTCAAAATGTTGATCAATGTCGACGTTTCATGAACCCTTTAAACCAAAATAGTGTTTTTCGCGATGCTGTTTATCTGTACCTCGGGCTAGAGCCGAAACTATTCTACCAATTGGGCCAAAACTTGGTATCTGGGGCTTTCATAAGGTTCACTCAAGGTTTTTTTTTTTAGAATTAGAGACATCTTACCCTAAGTTTAATGGTAGCTTAACGAACGGGAAAAAGAGAAAAAGACGATTTTCTCGAAATTCGCTCAAACGATTATGATTAAATTCTGTAAAAAAAACATTGTTTATCATTATGAACAAGATAGCAATTATCATTTTCTTTTTTAAATGACTTGGGAGTAGCTTACACAAGGGAAATATTCCACGTTTCTTCATTTCTCCGCAACTCTTTAAGATTGGTAATAAGTAATAACTAAGGACATGCAAAATTCGCATTTGCGATAAAACTAATTTCTACACAAATTATCCTTTTTTTATGAGAATAATACGAATTCAAACTTTTTCTTAATAAACACTATTTGTAATTTGGCAAATATCACATCATGGAATATAATTTCCAACGCGGTAACATTGGTGATAGGAATATACCAGGGCTGCTGTTTATACAAATAGTATCAGTTTCTACTTATTTTATGGGTATAAAATGGATTACAGGAAATATGAGTGTTTTCATTAAGCCTTTTTTATCTGAAGCTAGCATTTTAAAAAAAGGTTTCTACTTGTACACATTACGATACCTAAATTTCGATAGATAAATTCTTGGTTTATAGCCTTTAAAAGATTTCATTCTAGGTCCAAGCAAGGACATTAATAAATATAGACCTTACTACAGGCGGTCATATTTGGCAAAATGATTTATTCTTAGTTTTTATTTCCTTCTCCTGGTCCGCCCCACTCTCACTCTATTTAATTACGGCCACAATAGACTAAACACATTTGCAGGTTGGGGAAATATTGGAATTTTATTCAAAGTAACAGACAGTATTAAAACAACAAGTTGCATGGCCTTACAGTTCATACTTAAGTGTGTTGAAAAACAAATCAATTTTAGCAATTTATTACATGCCCTGTGCGTTAAACAAAAATAAACTTGTCTAGAAGAAACGAATGAAATAAACAAAATAGTTGCCATTATTTAAAGAAACTTTTCTAAATAATATACAAGTTTCTGATTCACCACAGTGAATTAAGATAAAATAAATTCAAAAGGACTTAATGTTTGTAATTTTTGGAATATTTAGTAATTTAAAGAGCTTAATGAGCCTCTGTTAAAAGGTTTACTACGAGCCAGATTCACACCAGTGAATAGACTAAACAGTTTTAAATTTATGGTATAAATTTAAATTTCGCACCAGATTTTACGTTAAATTAGTACATCTAAAAATTATACAATATCACAAAGAACTTAATGAGCCTCTTTTAAATGGTTCACAAAACGTCAGATTCACACCAGTGAATAAAGACAAAACTGTTTTAAATTAATGAAATAATTTAAATTTAAAGATCGCATCAGATATTTACGTTAAATCACAAAAGTTTGACTTCCCGATCAAACTCAAACCTTCACGGGACAATAACCCTCTTCACTTTTAAAAAATCAAACATAATTCCCACATTTAAATATCTAGTGTAAAGCTAGGAAAAGTTACGTTACAGAACTCGTAATTTTGCCTAAAATAATCAGCAAATATTAAAGTCAAAACAACAACAAAAAAACAAAAATAAGTTCAAAGCAAATAAGTCTTCAAAATAAACAACAAACGAAACATTATCAATTTAAAGAATTTAAATTACCCATAACCACACAAGCAAAAATTTAATTTTTAACTCAAATATGACAAAACATAAAAATAACAAAAAAGGTTACTAATCATTAAACCAAGAAAATACGATACTAGTTTCCAAGCAGCAACAGGAAGCATTAAGTGCTCCACAGGACTTCTCGTGGAAGTTGCCAAAGTTGTAATAGTCCATGAGTGTGTCTGTGTTCCCTCGTTATATAGGTCTAGTTGAAAGGGAGGGAAGGTGGGAGCTTTCCTTTACAATCGCGTCATCTGCAAACATCTGGTGGATAGGCTTTGCTGTGTCGGTCACGTAGGCCGGTTTGTTGTCTTTAACATCTGCCGCTACTTTTGACACACAACGCGAGCAGGTGTAGAGCTATGCTTGTTTAGGTCACGTACGTCAACCCATGTGCCCAACATATGAGTGGTCTTCTATGTAGTACCGTACTGGCCAATCAGAGCATTGCTGCCTTTCTTCGTCGAACATCAGGGGGCTGCACAATTGTCTCGTGTTTTGAACGTCTCTTCATTCTAGCATTTGTGGTGAGCAGGCTAGACTTGAACGTCGGTCTACTTCAGGCAGATATACAAACAGTAAGATCGTGATATTTAATAATGCTGAAAGTCTACCGAGTATAAGACTATTTGGGTTAATATTTAAACTGGCAGGTTCTGTTGGTATTTATATAGCAGGATGTATATTAATATTAGCTTGTTTAGGAGCGGGTAGTAACATTGTCATATTAGCAGTCCACGCTAATGTTACACTCCTTATTTGATAGTAGTTTAGTCTTCTATAACATGTTTCGGTGTTATTATTTGGTCTAAACCTAATTTGATATTCGATTACGTTATAGCTACTTGTAAGACTTAAAGATAATGATATTGAGATATCGAGTTTGATATTACTAAATGTGAAATTTTTTGTGCCTATCTTTATTTGATTTTCCTCTGAATATATTAATAATTAGTTAAATACACAATATGATTGAAAGATGTAGACTGTTTTATCCTTTTTTTTTAACGAATACTAATTCGACTATTATTTACGTAAATACTAACATAACTTTCAGCTAATGATATCATCGCTATTTGAGAAGAATAATACCTCTTTTCACCCAAAAATAGCCTCACCTTTTTCGTATATCTAGTAATAACTTATCATTGTAAAATTTTAGTACCATTAATGTTAAAAATCCTTATGTGAAATATATATCTATAAATCAATAATTTCTTATCCATAAGAAAAAAAAATATATATATACCGGGTGTTGACTTGAAAACTTTATACCAAATATATATTAAACAATGCATTACAGAAAAAAATATTTTAAACAAAAGTTGTTTGGTGCAGGGGGGTGGGGGGTTATGTTGGTAAAGCTGGCATGACCTTGGGTGGCGTTGATAAGGTCACGTTTTTTTTAATGAGACTTTCTATTTTTTTATTACATCTTCCTTCAGATCACGTGCCTTTTTCAAAATGGTGGTTTTAAGCTTTTTAAACTAAAAGCTATCACTAGAAATGAGCCTTGCAAGTTTCTGAGTCGCTGGCACTGAGAGCGGCATTAGAATTTGGTCTATTAAAACATAGCTAGGGAAGATATGATTGTGTGTGTGTAAGATCGTAAACAACACATTGTTTTTACTATCAATGCCATTTACAAATCCATTAGTAGTCTCTTTGCTTTCGGCTGTTAACATCCAATCTTGAAAATAGTTTACAGTCTGGAAAAGAGAACAGAATTAACTTTTCTGTATCTAGCTGAGGCTCAATGCTCAAAGAACGGCGGCAACATTCAACCAAATATGAAAACGTATCACATAGCTATGTTTTGGATCTTGTTTCAAAATTTAAAGAAACCCGATCTGTCGCAAATAAAATATGTACTGTGCGTACAGTATTGAGTGAATTAGCTCAAGTGGAAAGTTTGGGCACTCATGTGGCAAATCCCAAAAGTTCAGTGCGGGAAGTGTCTAACGCTACTGGTGTATCAATTGGTTCAGCTCATAAGATATTAAAATTAAATTTGTTTCATCCGTATAAAATGAAGATTATCCTGATAGGTGACTACAGTTTTGTGAAAAATGATTCTATTATGGAATGTGAGTCCATTGTTATTAGAATGTACCTGTTTTTCTGGAAGGTGCGCTTTTTTCTTAAGTGGTTTTGTAAATAAACACAACTGTCGCGATTGGAGTCATCAAAGTCCTCATATTTTTACTGATGGACATAAACAATGGCCAATATTAGGTGACACGATTATTGGTCCAATCTTAACTGACGGAAATTTGACAGAGGAAAAATACCTGGAAATGCTTGAAGAAGCTATTCATCCTCTCATAGTTCACGCCCTAGAAAATCAACTAGACAATCATGGGAACATGCAGCTTGATTACATTGATTACATTACTCGTTCGTCAATGGTTAGACAACAGATTTAATGGACAAAGTCCCCTGATTTAACCCCACTAGATTTTTATTAATGGGGATATTTAAAGCCCACTATGTATGGGACATAACCAGCAAATATTGAACTAAAAGAATAGGATAACAATGGCATGTAGAATTAGGCCTACGGAAAGTCTGAAGTTAATTTTAAAATAGACTATAGCATTTTCTGGCTAACAATGGAGAGCATTTCAAAAAACTACTTTAAACTTAAAACTAAAATGTATATTTCTCAATAATTATTTTACAAACAAACATAAACGTGAACAAATACACACATATGAGCACACAGCACACAAACACTTGTATCTTCTCGAGCTTTGTTTGAATAGGCCGCAACCGGTGCCGGTGATTCAGACGTGTAGGGCTCATTAGAAAGTTTAAAACCATTGTTTTGAAAATGTCACCACGTGATCCTAATAAAAAATAAGACTCGTTTAGAAAAAATCAACGTGACCTTAATGTCACCTTAGCATTTTCTCCCAAGATTATACCAGCCTTACATTACAACCTTTCCCTTAGAACCAAACAACTTTCGTTTAAAATATTTTTTCTGTAATGTGCTGTTTTCGATATATTTTGGCGCAAAGTTTTCAAATGAACAATCTGTATATATAGGATACTTTTTAACTCAGGTCTTTGAAAATTAATTTAATTTTTATGCTCTTTGATAGACAGGTTTTGTCTCTTCTCTCAATTTTTCTGGTATCAGTTTTCCTAATTCCTAATGCCATATATTAAGTAAGTAAAAAATTATTTAACTAACTATATTTAATTATATAAAACAAAATCAAACATATCGTCACAGTCAAATTTCAATTTTAAAAACATTGTCAATAATATCTAAATGTAAGCTAATTTATAATATAATAATCACAAAAATAACATAAAAAACAAGTCATAAAAATGCTTTTTGGAGGGGTACACACTTCACAAAGCTTAATCTATCTATTAACAAAATCTTTAAAAATAATTTCAAAATATCTTGAATTTTTGAAACTAGTCATCAGTAAACTACCCTTAAAAGAACTTTGCCCCAAAAACCAAGTATACGTTATTAATTGCTATCCACCCACAGGTGTATGTTTTAATCAAAATTGTTAAAACTATTTTTGAGAAATTTCTAATTCTTTTAAAATTAGACATTAGTAAACTGCCTATAATTAGATTTTTTTATGAAGATCAATTATACAACCCTATTCAGAATTTAAAAAAACTCCCCAGATATACACTTTGAATAAAATTACTTAAGCTGATGATTGGGAAGTTGGGGCTCAAATCCTGGTAGAGGGAACTGAAGGTGTTTTTCCTAAATAGTTTTCCACTCTCCCTCCAAGAAAATTTGGATTCACTTTATCTACATTCAACCTATCTCATCCCAAAGCCCACTATTATAACTAGCACATAAAAGTATAACTCAAACAAATAGTAAAACGCAATACAAAAAAATCAACAGTGAAAAGTATAATAATCAACGATCAAGTCAAAAATTATAACAGTATTTGACTTATATTGTAAAATAAAATAGTTTCGCTTACTATGCTTGCACCAAATGAGATCGACAGCCTACTTACTATCTTGGTTTGTGGAAATGTTGACACGATCCACTCGTGGAGCGCTTGCTCGAAATCAATCACAATGTATAAAGGTTGAAGGTGAAGTGGTCTCTTCTCGCACTCGTCCTTCAGGATTCCCATATTATCAATATAACTCTGCTTTTTCTTGTCTTTTAAGTATACAAAATACCAAAGGTATGTATATATGTATGACCCTTTGAAATACCCGTGTACAGTAAAAAGCTGAGAAAATGTCTGTGCGTATTCAAAGGTTCCATCCACTAACACAATTTCATTCTGATACACATACTCAAGATTTGAGTCACGAGAAAATATCACAACCCCTTATCTTCTTAGTTTTTTAGCAAGTAGTTTTCGTCTAAAGTAGTATTTAGTTCAATCTAATCTAAGGCAAATTGAATTTCGTCGTAAGACTTAGGCAAATTTGGCAGTTAATGTTATTCCTGAATCATTTCATGTCCTTGAGGGTCAATGTTTATATAGTTTTTTCTCTGTATGTAACTCTTTGTGGCTCAATTTTAAAGGCCATACTTAAATCGTCTAAGCTTTCTTCTTAACTGCATTGCTGATGGATTTTCTGTTCAACTCTTGATCTAGTAGTGGTTCGTGGTTGTGTTGGTCTTACAGCCCCTTTTAGTGCATCTCCACCTCTCTTCCCTCGTCAAATTCAATTGATTCACCTTTCGATACGTATAATTATTATATACAATCAGATGTTTCACTATAAATCCTTTCCATATCAATAATTATTGATAATATCACAGTCCACACCAAATTCGAGCAAAAATAAAATAATTACACATCCGAACAGCTACCGTTGCCGAGATAATTTGTTAATACTGGCCAGACTTTTGTCAGAAAAGCTAATACAGATCTTTTTGAGGGGTTTTAGGTCGTTTTTACATTCAGGAAGGGAAGACAAGACGTGGAGAGAGCTTGTTTGCGTTGGTGTTTGTTTATTTCGTCCCCCTCGTCTCTCTCTACCTGAATTAGACTTGGCGCAATTCGGGTCCGACTTAAGTGAACATTTTTTAATCTTTTAATTACTGGCTAAGTTCGGGTTTGCCCCATAAAACATTCCTTGAACGTATTATTTAACTTACACTACAGTAATACAGTAGTTTTAAGAGTCCTTCAACACAAATAGGTATATTTTGAATCTCGTGTTTTCAATATATGTAAATAATTGCCATCATTTTTATTTTGTTATGCTTTACATGTAGTTTAACCCTAAAGAACGCACGGCCAGTGCACAATCTTTCAATTGGGTATGTGTACATTTCTACTTTTGCTTTTTATTTATTTTATCTGAAGGAACTGCAACGAGAAGCCAGCTTCCAATAAGAGCAATTTGCTAAATTAATTTAAATAATTACATAAACATCTTATTAAAACACAAAATATATTAAGTTTAATCAACCCAGCATAAACTGAGGACTCAAAGTTATTACACGGCATGAAAATATTTAATAACCCCCTTATTAAATAATGAGGCTACGCGTAGATCAAAATATTACACAGACAAGGAAAAGTTACAGTATAGCGAACTCATTAAAAGCTGTTCAAATAAACCACCCAATCTCCTTTCTATCCCATATAAATTGAACAGGGCAGGTAAGCAATGTTTATCGCAGGGAGATAGGTAGGGTTTACCGTTGCGATTTTAACTCCCAAATCTTATAATCCACAAAATAGTTTTAATTTCCATGAAGTACTACTGCCTTGTAGAACTATGACCGTGTTAGTTGTGCTAAAATCAAAAACACTTTTTGAAAACGTATGTGTCAAATATTTGGCAAAAAGTGTTTTTAATTCCAAAAATAAAACTTAACTCTCACTTACAATCCAGTCTTTGTAATTAAACATTAATTTTATATTTAAATTTAAATTTTGAACGCGGGAAAGGGTAATTAGGGACAACCAGGAGGATTAAATTTTAATTGTAATTGTATATTTTATAATTACAGTATAATCTATATTTTTATTTCAAGCTTTGTTCACGAACTAGTGACAAACATATTAAACTTTGAAATAATGCCATTATTAACCTAGAGAAAGCTATTTTTTCTATAAACTATATTAAAGACTAGACCTGTGTAGGTTAGAAGAGAGATAGCCGTATCATTATCGATTATTCGATATTGATAACATAATAATGTTGTTTATTTGTAGACATTTTCCGACAGTATGGCCGTACACTAAGTAACACTAAGTATTGCATTAAAAATACGAACGTTCATAATGCTAAATAAAGGTGTATGATTTGTAAGAAATAAACTTATTACAGCTTTGTGAAAGTACAACTGGAAGAAGCTAACACAATTCTTTCGTCCATGAAAGGAAATTATATGTGTTCAGAAAAACTAAAAGTTGATCAAGTGTGTTTAAATGTGTTTTCATCATAAATATTAAGTTTATTTACTAGAATATTTTCAGCATTGGTAAATACATATACTCCATTCACGGTAGGAATTACTCTCTTAAAGGTCTTTTTTCCTACCAATATCCTACTATATAATAGATTTCTGGTAGGGAAAAAGGCCTTTTAGAAAACAATTCCTACGGTGAACGGACTTTAAAATATTGTTTGTTCTTCTTCAATGTTGAAATACCTCAACTATAAAGCATCAGCCTATTTTAAACCTTATCTTAACATTAAAAGTGGCTTTAGTAATTCTAATACGCACACAAATGGCTGTATTATTGAAATAATCTTTTCTTTCTTTCAGTTCAACTTTGTCGGCAAATTACTGGGACCAAAAGGCAACTCAATGAAAAGGCTGCAGGAAGACACAATGACTAAGATGGCGGTATTAGGGCGGGGTTCCATGAAGGACAAACAAAAGGTAGGGAGACATTATTTTTGTTGGTTGTAAGAGTGGCAAAACTGCAGCTCTAACTAATTGATTTACGAAGCTTCACTAATAAAAAATCTCATTGATTACAGATTGAGCAATGTGTATTATATATATAATATATATATATATTACTCTATTGTAAATATTCTCGTTTACTCCGGTTTGACGGGTAAAGTTCGCTACACCAGGGTGACAATCATATTGACCGCTGTACATATTGATAGTTTCATCAATTATAAATACATTATGTCCTAGATACATGCTATTTATAGAACTAACTAACTAGGCCTATTCAAATCTTAAATATGTTTGAACATGATTAATGGTATATATGCTTACCGAATGAATAATTTCCCAACTACTTACTTGAGATGGCTAGAGGAGGTTCTAGTTAATATTCACTGAAATTAACACACAGGACCATACCAATGAGGGAGTTAGAGGGTTTCAAATACTTCTCCTGGAAGTATTATTAATAAAATATGTATGTATTCAACCTCATTGACAAATATATTATTTTATTGGAATCTTATATAAAACTTTACTCCAGAGGGATTTAGTGTTTAAAAAGGAACACACGTCTCTCATATTTTGATAACATTACAAACAAAGACCCCACCCCTCATCCCTCCATAAAAAATACATGCGTGGTCCTGCATCATTTTTTTATTTACTACATTTTTATTTTTATTTACTATAACTTTGGCCCAGCATGCCACTTGACTTAACAAACACGTGACACATCTCTTCCAATAATTCCTGATACTCCAAAGACATCAGCCCAAATTGCGACTAAAAAAATCAAGTTTGGGACCGCTAGAAATTATTTATAGGAAACCCAAATTTCAGGAATTTGCCAGAAGAGGGTCTCTGTACCTCCCGTTTTATCGGAAGAGGATTTTTCAAACATAAAAAAGAACAAAGAAAAAAGTTTCTAATTATTTCCCCTTCAATAATAATAATAATGTTTGCCGCCCTTGTTGTATCACATGTGTATACATACAGTATTACTCTCTTTAACTTGTGTGCGTCACAAGCTGAATAAATACATTCTAGAAGAGTGCGATAACGACGTAGAATAATTTCTTAGTTGAATCCAAGTTTACTTTCTCTCGAACCCTCGAAGAGTTTGGTATTGTGGTCAATGTTTCAGGGAACCACTGAAACTGAAAAGAGGTTTTAATGATCCCGTCTGTGTCTTTCTCGTACTAGAACTGAAACTATGTTACCGATCACCATCTAGGGTTTCCATAAGGCTGTACCGAGGGCTTTTTGTTAATTATATACTCAACCCGAAAATGATGGGTAATCTACAGAAGATTTTTTTTTTAATCTCAAATCACCTATAATGATTTTGAATGATTTTTGTATCCAGACACTGTTTCACATTAATCTGCAAACAAAATGGCAGTTCTCATTTTCTCGTGAAAATGTCTTTGAGAGTACATTGCATCAGGAGACACCTTTAGGTTTGATGTATTGCTGCACTATTTGACAAACGAAATATCTTATTATTGTAATGTTGAACTAAATAAATCGAATTGAGTTTGGGAAAATAATGTTGAACCTAGTAACTCATACATTAAAATACTGAAAACAGTAAATTACATAAAACATCCCATAATTTAAATCCTCACCTAGTAGATATTACAAATTAATGACTGTTTCAATTCTGTCTTTACAGTTCACGGTTTGAGAGAGCATCATATTACCCAACTTGTTCCTCGTAATAACCTTATACTCAACAGAACACACGCCTCTCGACGTATAAACTTGTACACCTCTGATACATCATGCACACATTGTGTATAACACTAACAAACTCCTGTTTAAATATACTATAAGCGTCTCATACGATTGTACGGCAGGGCACACGCGCGGCACAGTTATCACTATTACAACACATTGAAAACTCGAATAAACTACAGAATTAACTGTCCGCTGGTAATTTATCCTACCCTGAACATCGTCTCTTGAGGGCACTGCAGGCTGCACATATGGAGGAAAGCTTTACTTAACTACCTAGCGATTAGTGGTTCCAGTTGTTGCTTGGAACTCTCCGATCAATAAATAATGCTGCATTTGGGCAAGGAAATGACAGGCCATTGGGCCTTGTGTACAGTCTATTCAATAAACAGTGAAAATAAAATTATTTGTAAATAAAATATTGGGAAACTCATATTTTTTTATTTAAAAATTGTGATCTCTTTGAAAACTTCACGAGTGTATCAACAGTGCAGTCTTCCGAAATGATATTTTCTTTAACTGGAAATAATCGCATTCATTGAGCCCCCACTTTTAGGTTATTTACACCTGCAATACTTAGTGAATATTTCTAAATGACCCCTACTGGTTAGTGGCACATCCGAGTCACTAAACTCCATATCTTGTTAGACTTTTCTTCCTATATTCACGAACCTCATTTGTGGCAAAAAGTACTCCTTTTCCCTCTTCTGTTATTCCATTGTGCTCCTCCCCCCATCTTCTCTTTCCCTCTTCTTACATTGCGCCGAGAGAAGATAACACAAATATAATTACTTTGATAGTCACAAAAGAGCCTTGTGGAACGACCTACCAAAAGTTTTCAATACTTTATTTGACTGTCTTTCATTCTCTCTAATTTTTCCTCTTAACCCTGAAAGGACTTTTATTCGTCCATTTTAAATCTAAAATGCCAAAACGCATTTACTTTAATTTGTTCTACAAAGTATTGCACTGAGATTGGTCAATTGAGATTGACATTTGACTTAGATCCCGTGTGCAAACAAAGTAAATGCACCAAAATCATAATTATTACTGTACAATTCTCACGAACATTCATGTAGGAAACTTTTAAGTTATGGTATGAATGCCATTTGGTAGAGAAGGCTCAATATGTTTCTCTCTAGCAACGAGTGTCAACTGTCAGAAGTGTTGGAAACACATTTGTAGATATAAACACAAGTTGAAATAAGGTTTCTTTAGTTGCTGTAACCAATACGGTCAACTTTTATTATTTAAATAGGGAACATTCTTAGAAATTTGGTCCTACTAAACTGACTGCATTATAAAAATTCACATTTTTCAGAAGATTTGCTAAAAATGAGATAATTAGCACGAATTATATGGACTTTGTTTAGTCAAATGTAATTTCTTAAATAATTATATTAAAAGAATCGATTGAACAATTTTTTTTTAACAGCCATTCAGAACTTAATGTCCTGATATAGTAAATAATTCAGGTCAGCGTGAGCGTCCCCACATCGGTGATGAAATGATCTAAGGCGTAACTCTTGGTAGACAGACAGCTACTGTTGGAAACACAATTGAACCGTAGGCATGAAACGATACTTTTTACGAATATTTATTATTTTCAAGGAGTCAAACATGAACAGGTGACCGAAATTAACAGTTATTTTTAAGCAATCAGAACCATAAAAACTGAAACTGAAATTAGAACCGTTAAATGATTAAAGGTTCATAAATGGTCTTAGTTTTACAGAAATATATATACTTTTGATAAGTTGTACACTTTTTTTTTCCTAGCTTAATTAAATTTTTTAATGTTATGTTTTCCCCTGAAAGGGCTTGATATATTTTAGTTTACTACTTTGTTTGAAACATCTTTTCTAAGGTAATTTGAAAAGAGTTAATGGGCCCCTAGCAATACACACTAATGAGTCTAGATTCCAGAGGAATCCCATGACTGTCACATTGTTCTCTGTTTTCTCACTTTATGTTTAAGCCAGAGGTTTAAGAACATGTATTTAGCTTTGATACACAGCAGATACCACCGCCACATTCCTTAGAAGTTGAAATACTGATGGTAAGAAACCATCTCTTCTCTTTTGAACAAGCAATATAAGCCTCCAGGACTTAGTACTTCCTGAAAGTGAAAACTGATAACCTGATGGTTACTGATTAGCTTATATTAGAGGGAAAAGGGAGAGGTGTCTTAATGCTAACCTAAAATTCTTTCATTCAAGTTTAAATTAGGAATGTTTTCCTTGTGTACAGTGCAGAGGTGGATTATTGTTGTTAGTAAGTGGTTTAAATAATATTATTGATGGGGCGCGTTAGAGAAAACTCAGCTCGGGAGTTTTTTGACTATGAGATCTACGTGGCAGATAAAGATGCACTATTGTTATTAAGGTACGTTATAAATTTTTTTTATCTAGCAATACGTTTGATCCAGAGTGTTGTTTCTAAAATGGCTTTCAACTTTCCCTCCACGCAAATGCTGATACACTCCCTCTAAATATAAAAATATAACCTCACAGATTCATTAAAAACCACTATCTAAATTAGAACATTAACGTAGTCCGAATGGATAGAAAAACGCTGTGCAATATATTTTTTTATTAAAGAACCGGAACTTTAAAATGTTTGTTTAGGATCCAGAACCGATAACATTTATGTTCGACTCCATGATGGTTTTACTTTAACGTTTCCGCGTGAACAGACCCTTCATTTTCACTGTCAAGCCTAGTTGGTCAACAGGATCCCAAAGAGCTAGGTTACAATATAGACCTTTGGGCGATGTTGGCCAATAGCTGGTGTGTGTTGTGTTCGCTCAATTGTTCTAGATGATTATTAATAGCCAGCACATCATTATGGCCTACTTGAGAAACTCTGCGCATGCACCATAGAGTTTAAGCCGTCTCCAGCCATAGCGACGCACATGTTTTGGTTTCAGATTAGTTTAAATTTTGTTTTACATAGTTTTGTGGCTATGGAATGGAACAAAGCGAACACTATAATTAAATTAACTGAGCTGTATTAAAAGTATTTTGTTCTTTGGTACGTTACCGCGGTTAATCACAAGGATTCATCTAATCGAGACGCACTTACTGCAGTGGTTCACAAACCCTGGGTCGCGGTAAGGTCTCGAGAAAAAAGTATGTTGGCCAACCATTATGCAATACTACAATTATTACAAATACTGCAAATCTGCTAATATCAAAAGGCTGTGAAGAAAACATTCATCCCTGGCCGGAAATGTGTTGACCGATTAAAATCGGGGTGGTGGAGGGGGGGGGGGGGGGTTTGGGTGTGTTAACCCAACAAGTTAGCATGAGTAAACTCGGCTTACTTTTCCCCAAATGTTGACTCAGCGTGTTACATAATAACGATGTTTATTCAACAAAATGAACATCGTAGTAATAAATTATGTTCTATTTTCAATATATAATATATATATATATATATATATCAATCATTGTTAGCCATTTTATGACTGAACGCTAAGAAAAAAGTTGTATTTATACTTTACATACTGGCTTGTGAAATTGTAACATAACCAATATGTTTAGTAGTTACATCCAGTTGTCACAGTAATATAATACGCCAGGACTGACAGAACCATCTTACTGTCCTAGTGATCTCCGAACTAACCTTATCCTCCTTGGTAAGGAATCTCAGCCGGAGTGCCAACATGACTCCTACGAGGATGTGTCACTTCACCAATTAGCCGCGGCAAGATCCAAGGATGTTTCTTATAGGTTTCGTCATTCAGGACTCTTCACGCACAAGTTATTGAACGAATATTGGAATGCTTTTGGAGATAATAATTTTTTTGTAAAAGTTATAATTATTGATAAACACTGTGGGTAGCCTCTTCGTAAAGAGATTATGGTGAGAAAGGGGGAAGAAGGGCTCCCGCTTTCAATTTCCACGTAAAGATTATTCGTTTGAGAGGCGGCTTCCATTTAAATTCTATATCGGCTTATTGGAAAATGTAGATTATATCAGATCTTGTGATAAATGATTGAATTTTCTACCTTATTCGCCTTCTCTCTTCTCTCTCCTTTCCTCTTACCCATATTTGTTCCCTCTTCTTTCCCCACACCCCGTTCTCCAAACGCTTTCCGTAAATTAAATTTTAATGTGAGGGTGGGGGTTGTACAATGTGTTCGCCGTTTATTCTGCCTAGAGGTCGTGGGCTTGAACTTTTAATATCAGTGTCTCCGTGCGGATAAAAATATGAGGGGACTCATAGAGTATTAGGCTATTTTTATAACAATCCTAGGATATATATTTTTAGTTTTAATTTGAGGCTTTATACATTTATTATTTATCACAGTGCTATTTCAGTACACAGCCTTAGAACTTACTTATACACTCTCCGATTGGTCGTACGCAAGTAGGCTATGGTCAATTAGGAACTTTATTGAATGGCACACAAGACACTTTATCGCAGTCTATGCATTAATATTTTCTCTAAATTATGTAAATGTTATAACTATTTAGTTTGGTGCTGACGTGTCACGTCGAACTGTAGGTTCTCTAGTGCGGTGCTTATTTATGGGACTAAGCGATGCGCTCTCACTAGTTGTTGTTTGAAACTAAAACTGAGTGAGCTCAATATTACCACAGCTCTTCTTATTAGAATATTCCTAAAAAGCTGTGACTGAACTGCAATCTTGGATCACATGTCATTATTGCTCTTGTTTGTGTTTTTTTAATTTGAAGGTTCTACCAGCTGAATTTACTTAGCGCTGGTTTGATTAACTTGAACTGTAAGGTTGAGGTTTGAGTCCTGCACGTATTTCTCCCCTCCAATATGGCCTTTCCATCTTTCTCATACAGGCTTATCAACGATGTCGTTTTAAATTTGATTATATATAATAATAGCCTTAGAGTATTATATTAGGATAATGCAAAAGATTATGGAAGGCTGGATACTTAAACCGCACATAGCAACTATTCGAATATGCTAATTATTTAGCTCTGTTAGGCATTAGTAAGAAAACTGTTTCAAGAAATGCTGAGATTTTGAATGAGGCTAGTAAGAAAATAGGTTTACAAGTGAACGCTGAAAAGACTGGGTATATTTTCGCACATACATCCCAGATTGAGGACGATAATCTAGAGATTAATTCGACAATTTACAGGGTTGTTAAGCATAAATATTTAGGAACAATTTTAACTAGCGATAACGATATAAGATAGGAAACTAGGATAAGAATATAGAAAGGAAATGGTCTGTAAGGTGTTGACATCTCGCCTTCTTTCCAGGAATGTAAAACGCAGAATATACAAAACAATAACTTCACTGGTTCTCTATGGGTGTGAAACATGCCTTACATGACGAAAACAAGATGTTTATTACTTAGGAGGATATTAGGTCCAGAAGGGGAATGAATCACTGGGTACTGGAGGAGGTTATAATGACGGGTACCTACCATGTAATCATACAAATACATTGTTACTCGTTAGGATATTCAAGTCTCCATAAATGATGGTAGGCAGGACAAACAGTGCGAATGGAAGAATCCGAGACCAGTGGGAATAAGCCTACATATACGCAGATGAAAAGATTACACTGGTTCTGTCCGGCTCTTCACAGCAGCCCCCCCCCTGCGGGACGGGGTTTAGAATAGTCCCGCAGTAACCCCTGCTTGTCGTAAGAAGCGACTAAAAGGGGAGGCTTCTGTGCAGGACGTACCTCGTGTGGGACAAACCTATCCTATATCTTTCCTTTCACATCATTTTCTTCTTCCTTTACTTTCCACCTTTTTTTCACACTTCCCCCTTCGCTTTATCTATCCTTACCTTTTTCTTCCTTTCCCCCACCGTTCATCCTGCACAGAGGCCTTTGGCCTTTCCGTTGACGACCTTGGCAACTAACCCGGCTATTCTCTGTTTATTATTGGATACCACTGCCTTGAGCTCCCGAATGAAAGTGCGCCGGTTGTAATATCTTGGTAGAAGGGCCTTAGGGATGACAATAACCGGGTACCCTACCTCGAGAAAAGACCGGTTGCGTTCACGAAGGCCCGGACGTAAAATTGGCACTTTCCTGCACCCACTTGCTGCGATGACCTCTCTCCTGGCGCAGCCCCACGCGAAGGTTGTCATGTCTAGCGTCGTGTGGGGTTTCCGCCAGGAGGGTTAACAGGGCCTCATGTGGTAGAACCAACTTGGATCACCCTGGGTCTACGATCCGAGTATTGTGCAGGTTGTCCCCAAAAAAGGCATGGCCACCTCCATTGTCACCGCTGACACCTCACTGTCCGCTAGCAACGTACTGCCACACCCCGCTGGCAACTCACTGCCCGGCCCCTCACAGGGCCGTATTAATGATAAGAGCCGGAAACGGGTAAGGCCGTCCAGCCCTTTAACAGAAAAAGTCCAGGAAGTTGTGAGGCCCCAGCCCCGCTTCCTGGTAATGTCTCGAGTAGAGGAAAACGAAAGTCTTAAGCGAGTAAGACCATTTATCCTCGAAAGAGTGATAAATGGTGCAGCACAGTCTGACGTATCAATAAGAAAACTGCGTGATGGCACTATAATGATACAAACAATAACAGATATTCAGTCCTCAAAAGTAATGGCAATCTCTAAAATACCGTTGAGCAATACGTCTCATATACCGGTGAAGGTGGAACCTCACAGGTTCCTCAATGTTTGCAAGGGAGTGGTCACTTGTTATGACCTCGACTGCGTAGGCATTGAGGATATCTGTGAGGAGCTTTCCCCTCAGCATGTCACCGAGGTCTACCGTATTATTACCAAAAAGAACGGACAAGAAAAGAAGACGGATACGTATATCCTCACATTTGCGACTCCTACCCTTCCGAAGGAGGTCCGAGCAGGCTTCCACGTGCTCAGGGTCCGGCCGTATGTCCCTAACCCTCGGCGCTGTTTTCAGTGCCAGGAATTTGGGCATACGAAGCTGCGATGCCGTGGTAAGCCAACCTGTGCGGATTGTGGACAGGAGGCTCACGAAACACCATGCGAGTCTCCTAAATACTGCGTCAACTGCAAGGGTCCGCATTCCGCCTGGTCTCGGGCCTGTCCAAAATGGAAGGTAGAGAAGAAAGTCCTGGAGATACAATCCGAAAAGAAGATCTCATATGCCCAGGCACGCAAGGAATACGTATCATGTCAAGCTCCGGTATTTCAAACTTCATATAGCCGGATTGTCAGTCAAAATATAAACTGTCCCAACTGCCATTGCGCAGTTAATATTGCTAAGGAGCCAACGCGACCAGTGCCATTGGTCTCTTCTCGAGACATTTATGTTGATTCCGCGCCAACTTCTGTGGCGCCTAAATTTTTAAAGGAGGCCAAACCGCCACAACGATCGTCTCCCCCACCTATACCCCCGAGGAGACCTCCTCGAGGAACTCCCCCGAGCCCACCTCGGGGAACACCCCCGAGCCCGCCTCGGGGAACACCCCGAGCCCGCCTCGGGGCATTAAAACAAGGGCGGCCGTTGTTGAGCCTCTCACACCCACCTCTGGGCTTCCGGAGGTGGGGACGAGTTATGGAACAGTTGAGGCCGCTAAGGCGAGTCCCACTGGTGCCTTGAAGAAGGACCAGCGAGAGACCGCCGAAAAAATTTTTATTAAAAAAGCGTCGAAGGCCTTAAAGCCTTCGAACAAGGATCAGACTACCCAGTCTCTCCAAAATAAGCCGAAGCCTCTCCTGAAGCGAGAGGTACAGGAGAGACTGGGAAAGGCAAGAGGGCCTAAAAAGGGCCTCAACAAATTTTTATTCTTAAAGGATAGTGAAATGGATTGCGAGGATAATTAAATTTCATACTAATAACTTATGTCGCTACTACAATGGAATTGTAGGGGTTTTTATGCTCGTGTGGAGGAAATTAAACTAATAATTTCTTCCCTGCATCCTTCCATATTGTGTCTGCAGGAGACCCACTTCCGCCCAACTGACAGCCCGATGCTTCGTGGGTACGATGTATATCGTACCGACAAGCCATTCTTCGATCGGGCTAGCGGAGGTGTGGCTATACTTGCACGTAGCAATATATATAATAAGTCTATAAATATTGTATCTGATCTCCAAGTGATCGCTGTCAGAGTCTCCCTTCCTATAGAAGTAACTGTATGCTGCATCTACCTCCCACCAGGTGAACGTGTTTCAAAGAGGAGCCTAGAGGCCCTCTTTAAACAACTTCCCGCCCCCTATATTATCTTGGGGGACTTTAACGCACACAACCTGGTGTGGGGGTCTAATTATACAGACGCCCGCGGGAGGATGGTAGAGGATATTCTTGTCTCGGGAAACCTGGTGTTAATGAACACCGGGACCCAGACACACTTTTCCACCTTTAATGGTGTATCCTCTGCCATCGACCTAACTCTATGTAGCCCCGGGATCGCTGCCCACTTCCTTTGGGAGGTCCACTCGGATCTATGTGGCAGCGATCACTTTCCCATTTTGCTTTCGCTAATTGAAGACCCTCCCGGTATAGCACGTGCACCACAATGGGTGCTTAAACGTGCTGACTGGGATAAATTTCGCGAGCTCGCCGTATTTGTACAACCCCTTTCTCCGGACGTCGATGTTAATATTGCCCATTTTACTTCGACGGTCATCATGGCGGCGAGGGAATCTATCCCTAAATCCTCGCCAAACCCGCGCCACCATCCTGTTCCCTGGTGGAACGAGGAGTGTAGATTGGCCATTTCTGACCGTCGAAGAGCATTACGTCTCTTCCATCGGCGTCCTACCTTGGATAATCTAGAATCATTCCGGATTATGCGTGCTCGAGCTCGCCGTATCATTCGTGAAAGCAGAAGAGAGTCTTGGAGACAGTTTATAACTACCCTTACAATTTCCACTCCCACAACTAAGGTTTGGGACAATATTCGTAAATTACGTAGTAGCAAAAATACCATCAATAACATACCTGCCCTCATGTCAAATGGTACGCTTGTCTCCTCCCCTGTGGAGGTCGCCAATGTATTGGGCTCTATGTTCACCGCCATATCTAGCACTGCAAGCTACTCAAATGAGTTTGCAGCGCATAAGCGGAACATAGAGCGCCATTCTATTGACTTTGGTCAGAGTCAGGGGGAGGATTACAACTCCCCCTTTACTTTAGATGAACTGACCTATGCCATGTCCCAGGCGGGTAGCACAGCTCCTGGCCCCGACGACATTAATTATGAAATGTTGCGCCAGTTACCCCTGCTGGACGAGCATGTCTGTTGGACCTCTACAATAGTGTTTGGGAATCTCGTCAGTTCCCAACACTGTGGAGGCAAGCAACAATTATCCCTCTATATAAAAGTGGCAAGGAAAAATTAGAACCAACTAGTTATAGACCGATAGCCTTAACTAGTTGTGTATGCAAAATATTGGAAAAAATGATAAATAAACGATTAATATGGTATTTAGAATCCCGCAATCTACTATCAAATATTCAATGTGGTTTTCGCCGCAACCGATCTACGGTGGATCATCTCGTCCGTCTCGAGACGGCAGTTCGTGACGCCTTTCTCCATAAACAGCATCTTTTGGCAGTTTTCTTTGACTTGGAGAAAGCGTACGATACCACATGGCGGTACGGCATTTTAAAAACCCTTTTTAACTGGGGGTTCCGTGGGAACCTCCCTGTTTTTATAGCTAATTTTATGTCAGATAGACACTTCCGGGTAAGGTTAAACAACACCTTATCCGATGATTTTATTCAAGAAAATGGGGTGCCCCAGGGCAGTATTTTAAGCTGTGCGTTGTTCGCCATTGCAATAAATGGCATTGTGGACAACGTACACCTTCCTGTCCGTTCATGCCTCTTTGTGGATGACTACGCAATTTATTGTAGTTCATCGAGTCTCCACAGGGCTGAACGGCAGATACAACTCTCTGTCAACAATCTATGGTCGTGGGCATCGCGTAATGGCTTTCGCTTCTCTTCAGCCAAGACGACGGTCGTCCACTTCCATAGATTACGTGGAATACAACAAGTCCCCAGTATTTTAATGAATCACGTTGTTTTACCTGTTTCGGAGACCGTAAAGTTTCTGGGACTTTTATTTGATTTTAAATTAACCTGGATTCCCCACATCAAAGACCTGAAAGCGAGGTGCATAAAAGCACTCAACCTGCTTAAAGTGGTTAGCGGTCGGTCCTGGGGGGCTGATAGGGAAACCTTGATGCGCCTGTATAGGGCCTTGGTAAGATCGAAACTAGATTACGGCAGTTTTGTGTATGCATCAGCGAGACCTTCGGCGTTGAAGATGCTGGATAGTGTCCACCATGCTGGCATACGACTGGCTACTGGTGCATTTCGTACCAGTCCAGTCGTCAGCATCTGTGCCGACGCCGGTGAGCCCCCTCTCTCTTACCGGCGGTCCTATCTTCTGGCATCTTACGTTTCAAAACTTCACTGCATGCCGGAGCATGTTGCCTACCGACCTGTGTTTCATCCCCCTAACCGTGTCTTGTATGAAACCAAATGGCGTAGTACAAGGCCGGTTGGGATCAGGATGCTATCGGTATTCGACACGTGTGGGATAGTCCTGCCAAAGGCTATCCCCACATACCCAGGTCGAGTTTCTCCCTGGAAGATTCGCCTACCTCAATGCCATTATGATCTTGCCAAGTTCCCTAAAGCGACCACCCCGCCGATTATATATGAGAGGACATTTAATGAGCTCCTCTCCACTCGCTTTCAGGGCTTTGAGCGCATCTATACGGATGGCTCCAAGTGTGGGGCTTCCGTGGGATGCGCATTTGTTGTGGAGGGAAACAATTTTAAATTTGGTTTACCTGGTGAATCCAGTGTTTTTATGGCTGAATTATACGCCATTTTTAAATCTCTGTGTTTTGTGTATCGTAAGTGTCACCGTTCTGTTCTCATCTGCACGGATTCCATGAGTGCTATGTTGGCATTGTCCACTCTCTACTCGTGGAATCCTCTCGTGCAGATGATTCACGAACAAATTTTAAAAATTGATTCATTAAGCACCCGGCTCGCCTTTTGCTGGATTCCTGGTCACGCTGGTCTTCCAGGAAATGAACTGGCGGACCGGGCGGCCAAGGAGGCAGCACGTATGCCTCCGGAGGCGAGTTTGGGTGTCATGTTTTTAGATCTAAAGGGTTATGTTCGGCGTGGAGTCTTACGCACCTGGCACGAGCAGTGGGTCTCGACCCCTGCTCAGAACAAGCTGCGGTCCATCAGGGACGGTGTGTCGCGATGGCCCTCTTCTATACGAAAGTCTAGAAGAGAGGAGGTCATCGTGACGAGACTCCGCGTCGGGCATACTGCATTGACCCATAGTTTTTTACTAAGAGGGGATCCACCTCCAGTGTGTGAGTTTTGTGATACTCCCCTTAGTGTGCATCACATTTTGGTGGAGTGTCGCAAACTAGCCCCTATCCGTCTGGCTCTTGATTTTAAAGGTGACTTACGTTTTTTATTACGCGATAGTGCGGATGGAGTTATTTGTTTACTCCGTTTTATACGCCAGGCGGATCTTTTTAATGCCATTTGAGTCACTTTTATAAAGTGGCTCTTTTGGATAATATCTCATATTGAGATCTTTTTAACAGTTTTATTACAATTTAACATGTTGTTTTGTCTTTTTAACGTATTATCATTTTAACATGTTTTGTCTTTTTAACGTGTTATATTTTAATATGTTTGTTTTGTCTTTTTATTGGAGTGATACACTTGTGGTTTTTTTTAGCAGGTGTATCACTTAATTTATACCATGAATCCATTTGAGCACTCCTATGGAGTGTCTCAGATGGTGAATGTTTTATCTCTTTCCCCTATGGGGATTTTATTATGGTTTTAATATATTTCAAGGCCCTAATGACCTAGATGTGTCGATGGGCCTTTAAACCACAATAATAATAATAATAATAATACACTGGTTCTGACCCGATGATGTGATCTGGATAGAACTAACTCAAGATAAAGAGAGGCGGCTAACTTTGCCTGGCAAGTGAAACAATGAACTTTCAAGCTCCTAAAGCCATACAGTAATCAAGTAATAACAGCCGAAATTCTGGCCATCAAAGTGTTTATATGTACTATGTTATCTTCAGTTTGTCATTCTCTTAGCATAATGTATTGATAGTGAACTATGTTGAAACCTACTACCTGTCGATAAGGCGGGCGTTGTAGCGGATAATAATTTAACTTTGCTGATGCTGCTCGTGATATTAATATTCGGAAACATGGTTCCTATTCTCATCCCCCTATAACCCGGCCGTCGCTTTATTGCGGACATTTGACAGCGCATTACTCATTCCGCTTCCTTTCCTATGGCCGCTATAATGCATCATTGTATCTCTGACGGGCATGCCAGTGGCCTATCGCTCTTCCCTTCATCTTAATCGCCGGAGATAGTATCGCTCAACTATCACTAGATGGGAAATGTTCGCTTTTTGGCTTCCTTTGTCAAAATTGTGTGAAATGTGGTTTTTATATTTCCAAAATATCACAGTTTTGATGGAATGGAGAAAGTACTGCTCATTAGTCGTCATTTAAATTTAGCTTAACGGAGGTACTGAGTACAAGATTATTCCATTAAGACCGTTAAAAGGGGATGCACGTCTGTATATTGTTTCTGTATGTACGTGGGTTTTTAAAAATGTATTACACAACATGTTTCGTTATTAAATCGCTCACTTCTTTTAGCATTGTCCTGCCCACCCCTGCCCAGCATAGATGCCTCTGATGAGAAATAAGTTGTAGTTCTTCAAGAAGTAGAGCTAACAGCGGAAATATGGTTCAAATATGAAAATAGTATTTGTTAATGAATTTATCTTATTTAAACTTTAAGGGTGAATTTTCTTAAAATTATCACCCTTTACTATTGTTTTTATTAAGCGCCGCGTCTTACTACCAGTCAGGTTGTGCACCCTTTAGTATTTATTTTATAAAAATCGGGTCAAATTCATATTTGGAATATCATCTTTAAAAATATTGTGTAGAATACGTTTACGATAGCCTTTTTTTTTTTAAAGAAGAATGTTACTTAAGTTTAAATATATTTTCTATAGATAAATGTTAAATCATATTTTAGAGTTAAGTTCATTAGAAAATAAAAACTTGTGTAGACAATTTTACCAGGTGAATAATTATTACCAGTAAACCTTTGTGAAACTTTCGCACAATCAACCTTCCCCACTCCCCCAATCCCCGAAAAAAAGATTTAGTCTTTAATTGGGTTGTTGAAATTAAATTATTATTATTATTATTATTATTAGCACCGCGTCTTACTACCCGTTCGGGTTATACGCAATTGAAATTAAATACTCGCTGAAGTGTAAACACAAAATAGCAAATAAAGTTTATTTCAGGCAATTGATACAAAAAATTTGTAGATTTTTTTTAACTTAAATTTTAAACAATGTGTTTTAACATAAACTGAGTGTGCCATGCTAGAAGTCGGTAAAAAAACTATCCAATTATACCTTACTCATTGCTGTAGGTTTCGTATTAGTTGAGAAAAAGGATGTTGAGAATAGAAATAATATTTAGGATGAGTTATAAATATTGATTCATTTATTTCACATCATTAAAATTCACTTTGTATAACGCGTCTAAATTAATATTTTAGACTTTTTGGGTACCATTCTTAAGGTAAAGTTATAATAATAATATTATTATTAAATACTTGTTAAAACTGTGCAGTAAGATTTAACTGTCAAATGACCACCTTAATGGTAGCGCAAACTTTAGTGGAGAAAACAAAGTTTTGTTAGTAAATCAGGATACGGTTTTATATAATGTTGGTGAAAAATTAATTTCTTTGCTCACCAGATCTAAATACTAACTTCTAAACTCGTTTAAAAACCTTTGCAACAAAGTTCGTGGGTTGAGGTGACAACCGCTTTGTTAACGACAGGCAACATTTGCATCACAAACTGCGCCTTAGGATAGGAGTGATATGTGACGTCTCATTGAAAGCATTAGCGAGCTAATTCCCATGTGCCAGGTATTGTTGATTTTCAGCACACTCTTAAATTTATATTGTGGACTGTAGTCATCTGCACCCAATGTCAATCTCAGTGTATACTACATATATGATTAAATCGAGTACTATTCACTTAAATTTCACACACGAATACAAAGTGTATTCTTAATTTTAATAGTGAAAATCTTTTGGGCGGTCAGGGATAGATTTTATAATGTACTCGCCTCGCCAACCCCGAATTGTCTTTGTTTAGCTCAAAACTCGTATCTTCTCTCTGCCCCTCTCGCGAGAGATGGAACGGTCACTTTTCTCTCCGCCGCAGTTGCTCTTAGTCCAATGCAGCCCCCGAGGGCTGACGCTCTATGGTTGGGAGCGGTTAGCGACATAGTTTCCGTGTCTCTCACGTCACTTCACCCCTCCTCACCCCAGCTCGTACATCTCCTCCTCACACCTCTGCTCGTATATCTCCTCCTCACACCTCTGCTCGTACATCTCCTCCTCACACCTCTGCTAGTATATCTCCTCCTCACACCTCTGCTAGTATATCTCCTCCTCACACCTCTGCTAGTATATCTCCTCCTCACAACCTCTGCTAGTATATCTCCTCCTCACACCTCTGCTCGTATATCTCCTCCTCACACCTCTGCTAGTATATCTCCTCCTCACACCTCTGCTAGTATATCTCCTCCTCACACCTCTGCTCGTATATCTCCTCCTCACACCTCTGCTAGTATATCTCCTCCTCACACCTCTGCTAGTATATCTCCTCCTCACACCTCTGCTAGTATATCTCCTCCTCACACCTCTGCTCGTATATCTCCTCCTCACACCTCTGCTAGTATATCTCCTCCTCACACCCCAGCTCGTATATCTCCTCCTCACACCTCTGCTAGTACATCTCCTCACACCCCAGCTCGTACATCTCCTCCTCACACCTCTGCTCGTATATCTCCTCCTCACACCTCTGCTAGTATATCTCCTCCTCACACCTCTGCTAGTATATCTCCTCCTCACACCTCTGCTCGTATATCTCCTCCTCACACCTCTGCTAGTATATCTCCTCCTCACACCTCTGCTAGTATATCTCCTCCTCACACCTCTGCTAGTATATCTCCTCCTCACACCTCTGCTAGTATATCTCCTCCTCACACCCCAGCTCGTACATCTCCTCCTCACACCCCAGCTCGTATATCTCCTCCTCACACCTCTGCTAGTATATCTCCTCACTCACACCTCTGCTCGTATATCTCCTCCTCACACCTCTGCTCATTTATCTCCTACTCACACCTCTTTAAGATAATATTGTTTAGTATTATCTTGTTGCTGTTTTAGCCCATGAACTGATATACTAATAATAAATAGTGCAATGTAATAATATAAGATTCCCCTTCAAGTAGGTGGCACTTTTACCACCATTGGTTTAGCTACGCGCAGTAATATCTTTCTACACGTTGTACCTCTTTTATTAAAACTACTCTATTCAAAATCTACATTAACTCCGATCGTGTTCTAGCTTCAAATCATTTTTGAAACAGGTCCATTGGACAACACGCACCGATCTTGGAAAGCCATGATTTTCCCGGGTAGATCAGTAAAATGAGCTTTTTTTTTCCAGGTGTCATTTTACAAACACAATTTTTATTTTTTTATTTTTTAAACGTCCAAAATAAAATTTTAAGTTAACAAAGATTTTTAAATACCTTAGAGTGTTTGTATGTTGTATTAGTTATTTTATATACAAGTGTTAAATTTTGTTACTCACATGAATACTTTAAAACTGCCCGACACTGCTTAGCAGCTTTCATATCAGTTGTATTATTATTGTTACTTTTAATACTACTAATGGTATTTAACGTAGACTTTCTAGTCCAACAAACTATATCGCCATCCGACTTACAAAACTGTTTGGTTCTAGAACAAACACACTACTCAGTCAGTCGACCATCAGTTTATCACTTTTAAAGAAAGTCCTAATTAATCCAAATATTTCGTCCGTGTTGAAAATCAAACCTGAGACCCATAACTCAATATACAGTGTGGGGCTGACTGAATTAAGGTGTTGAAATATGCCGACTCTAGGTATGTCCATTTTAACCATTTTAAGCAGGACAAATATAGTCCATAATTTTCACATTTTAAAATCCAATTATAAACTGCAGTCGCAAATGCTGTTTGTGTCTAGTCCTAATACCCTACACACAAAATTTTTAACTAGAAAGAAATTTGTTTCTACTGCACATATACCATTTAATAAAACTTGCTTCCTGTTATTTTAAAAATGTAAAAGAAATTAATTTCAGATTATTATAAGGTACAAACTACAAATGTGCTTTTAAACTCTCTTATGACATAAATGACACTGGAGCCCTATTCATTTCCCAAAAATACTTTTTATCAACATTTAAATTTAAAAAAAATTAATACGAGCTGTGAATTTAAACCTAAATTTGTAATATATATCGTCATGTTTCCAGTAATGACTAGGATTGGTTCAAATGCATGTAAAACACGCTACGTGCGTGTAAGCCGTGTGGCCTAATGTTCAAGGACCGCAATCAACACAAGTTTTGATTGCACGTGTCCCCGTAGAGAGCGCAGACGTTTATTTTATTTCGTTCGTCATCTGTTTGTCCAGACAAGCAACAGTGGCTGGGCTGTCGAGTAAATTGGGACCGGATGCAATACTCGCCCCGACACAACATGTGTTTCTTTCTGGCGAGTGTTTGAAGTAGTTTGCGCGCGAAACACATACGTATTCCCTTTGCTCGGTGTGTGGTGTCGCCGCCGGCCAAGGGTTTGGAGAGGGAGGGGTGGTGAACAGGACACACGCACGATGACGTGGGGGAGGGGGGATGGTTATATGGGTTTAAAAAAAAAAGAGGACTAGGAAATGGCAGTGCTGTTTGTATGCTCCTTTGGGTATTCATTAATCCAATCGTGTTGTTCGTTTCGCGTTTGCTTTTAAATTGTTTATTTTACATTTATTTATTTGTTACCATCCCATTTCCACAACACCTACCCGCTTGAGTAAATCACTTTGATAAATTATACTTTTACTTCAATTGTTATTTTATTGCTGAAATTGATTATTGTTTGTCCCCTCCCATACATGAAAAAAATAATTTAAAAACAATATATGTATTTTTGTTTTTTTTGGACTGTATTTTTGATAAAGTCCTTCTTAACAACGTAAAAGTGTATGATGAAATAACACATACAGTAATAATGTAAACCGATCTTGATATAAGTATCTCTCTCCTCGATGTGCGTCATTTTGTACGCTCTACCAACTATAGTGTGAGCCACTTAAAACCTTGCTTGGTGGCCTACATTTTGCTGCAACGTGCTGATTTTAAGTTGCACATCCTGTATAAATGAGTAGGTTCCAATTCATGCAATAACCGCAAACCTTTACAAGCATGAGTTTATGTCACTCTCAACTGTGAGGTTAGGGCTGTAATAAACCACGAAATTTGGACAGAGCCGGTCCTCTAGTCGTATGAATTAGTATCTAGGAAGCTCCAGTCCTATGGTCGTATGGATTAAGATCTAGTAGCACCAATTTTTTAGTCGTATGGATTAGGATCTAGTAGCACTAGTTCTCTAGTATTATCAGTCTTACGGAGTTCTAGTGATGTAGAACAGATGTCCCAGTAGACGGGGGGGTAGTTAGTCTATACACACTCAGACAGATCATCTCTCTCACTTCTGTGGGTCGAGCTGTTGTCGCCAGATTGGGTCGTCTGTCCTGTGGGTGTTGGCTCAGTCGTCAAATGATCGTAATATTGATGGCTTAAAGGTCAGACATATCAGAGAAATTAATGTAGCGTGCTGGCCGGTGTTTGGCTAGACTCCTACGTAACATTGATATGCCTCGCGGTATGGCCCGGGGTTGGTCTGACTGGCTCATTCAGCTTGCGATGTAATGTTAATTGTGAACGTGCTAGAGGTAAGGACGTTTGGACCTTACTGACAGGCTGTTGGGGGCTCATCTTGACATACAAACACCTACAGTAATTGAACTGATGCATTTCCACCCTTGCCTAGAATCAAACCCGGTACGATCAGATTAGAAAGCAGGCACACCACCTGCTCATCTAATATTTTTAATTTGAATGTACCTGAATTAACTAATGATATTTCACTAGTGTTTGAGTGGGGTCGACGGATAAAGAAATATTGTCAAAGAAAACACAAGATTGCAGTGGGGTTAATGAGGGTTTGAAGTGAGTACTAATTGTTATTTGAATTGGAATGTATCAAAACTAAGTGTATAAAATATTAGCTACCTGGTATTCAGAAAGAAAATTCTAGCCAGGTATATTATATGGCTTTAATACATTCATATGTTTATATTATATTCTTATTTTAAAGGTTATAAAATAAACAAATATTTGTATGTCTTATTCAGCTAAATTTAAAAACAAAATAAAGCAATCAATATACTTTCTTATATTAAAAGAAAGTAGGATATTAAAATCATGAAATAAACTCTCAAGATTATGATGAATCTTTACGTTTTATTTGAACCCCAACCAAAAAAAGAGGATTTTACAAGTATGTGTGTTCTTCTGTCGGTCTTACTGTCACTAGTCACAGATCCAAAGACCCTAATCCTATAATCACTAGTAGTTTACTGATGAATTTTTTTTTATATATATATTTTTTTTTGTTTCAAAATTTCAAAAATGTCCCTAACGATCTTGTTGAAAATGGATATCTGGGGAGCGGTTGACTTCCCAAATAGCACAGAATACTTAGTTTTGTGGTAAATGTTCGTTAAAGGGTAGTTTACATATAAGCTACTTTCTAAAATTTGAAATAATTTGAAAATACCTTTGTTTTACATAAAGTTTATATCCTGGGTGAGTTTGACATGACAAATTAAACTGTACACCCATTGGGTTGCGGATGCTCGTTTGAAGTAGTTTAAAGATTATTTTTTGTAATATCTATGAAAAGGCTTTAGAGATTATTTGGTTAACTGACAACCTATTAAAGATGTTTACACTATAAATAAATATATATACACACACACTAAGCTTAGTTTACCAATGGTGGATTTTGGTAGCATTTAGATTTTTTTGAAAAGATTTCTAGTGATAATAATCAAAATTGTTTTTGGGGGACTATTTTACGTGATAATAACCTATCTTTACTTTTTAAAGGTAAATTTACTGAAGGGTATTTTGCTTACAACAAATTATTGAAAATTTGAAATTTCTCCTAATCAGCGTTGAAGATTAAGTTAAAAATGGTTATCTGGTAATAGTTGTTCATGATAAATGGGTATACGTTTGTATTTTTACAGATAATTTCAGAATAGTTTACTGAAAATTTAGTTTTCAACATTTTCTTCGAAGCTATATAAACAACACAAGAAACAGTATGTGATTGTGTCGTACCATTTATAAAGATATTTTCACATACCTTCCAGGTTTCTTTAACAGGCCACACTTGACATAGGACCGACAGCTTTACTTCTCCTCCGTAGGAAGTTGTGCTCCAGATTTTTACCCACGATCATCGGGTCCTGAGACGAGCACTCTACCCCAAGCCAATCATACAAAAAACATGTATATGCTACGGGTAGTGGGGGAAATATATATGATGTCAAAAATAGAAAGTGTATCTCATTTTTGACCTTATCCGAATAATCTCAACACTAGCTATCAATACTTGGACAACGTTTAATATCATTTATAAAACCAACCACGTTTCGATACGGATTATATTTATATCTGGGACCTGAAATTATAGCGTGGAAATGCACTTACACTCAAAATGCCTCATTTCGATGCTTTCTCATTCCCTAAATTAACCTAACCTAGCCCGAATTAATCAAACTTGGCTTAAACTAATCCAGCCGTAACCCTAGAATTTGACCTTATCCAGGTACTGCTTGATACTCTAGATATTATCCGGACAAACTTAGAAAAACATTATTCAATCACGTCCTACTTAATATTATCCACACATTTTGAAAAATTTCAACAATATCTGAATAATATTGACTTTATCCACGTTCTGACTTTACCCGTAGAATATGCACGCATGAACGAAGTCATAAGTTGATAAAGAATATGTTTTGAAAACTATCTAATTCCATTACTATTGGATATTGCGCAAACATAATTATGATCATTAAAAGAAATTAATTCAGAAAAAAAATATTTATTGTTTTCATGTGGTCCGGTTTAGAGCAAATGTTTTACTTTGTGAAAAAATAAAGGACTCTATTTATATTTACTTTCTAATATAAGTAAAATATTTTAATCGAGATCTATATGCTGATTGATCTCAACAGGTCATTTTTAGCTCATTCTAAAAATAAAGCGTTGTGCATTTCTGTTTTCTGTTTGTCGGTCGATGATAAATAAGATTATTTTGTATACATCTTTAAAAAAATATAAATAATTTAAGGTATAGCTTACATAAATACTGATTTTCGATTATTATTTTTTATGGTGTAAACAAATGTGTTTAAAATTTCTAATCAAAGAGTATATTGTGATTAACAAGACGATATGCTTGATTTTCTGATAAATGCTAAGTAGGTTACTTTGTGCTATTCTGTGACTCATTTACATAATCCAGGGGTGGGAGGGGGTGGGGGTGGGGGGAGGGATAGATATGTTGATGTGAGATGTGGAGTGGAGCACCTGGGTGAGGGGGGGCGATATTTTTTTGGTGCAGCATTCGAGGACACAACTGTTTTTTTTCTTATACCTTGGGTGAGTGTTCGTGTCTCCTGGGATGCGGGGGAGGGGGTTGGGGTTGAAGCACCTGGCTGACTGAGAGGAGGGAGACTTATAATATTTTTTTGATGCGGCATACTAGGACACAACTTGGTTCTCTCTCTCTCTCTCTCTCTCTCTCTCTCTCATCACAGGTGATGGTTCAGGGTTGAGTGTCCTCTCTTCCGACGAGCCGTCGAGTTTTTTTCTCGGGCCTCGGACAAGTATCCACTCTACCTCCATGCAAATGCGGGTACACTTCCTTCTCGCACCGGACTCGGGATGGCTGAGAGGGGGGTCGGGGGAGACTAGCATACGGGGAACAGGGTTTTCTCTCCCTCTCTCTCTCATCATCGTGATGTAGTAGAGCAGCTTATGGACCTCGAACCCTTACTCCCTCAAACCTTGATGGTCAGTCCTAGCAAAGATTGGGAATTAAGAATATGACAAGTATTATTCAGTACAAAATTCTCTCTGAGGGAGGGTAGCTTATGGACCTCGAACCCTGATGGTCAAGGATATGACAAGTATTATTCTCTCTCTCAAAGAGGGAGGGTAGCTTATGGACCTCGAACCCTGATGGTCAAGGATATGACAAGTATTATTCACCTCTAAATAAATATTATCTTGCAAATGCGGGTTCACTTCCTCTAATTAAACCTTCCCAATTCCTACGTGGGAGGGGAGACTATAAATATTATCCTGCAAATGCGGGTTCACTTCCTCTAATTAAACCTTCCCAATTCCTACGTGGGAGGACAGCTGAACCCTGATGGTCAAGATATGACAAGTATTATTCACCTCTAAATAAATATTATCCTGCAAATTCGGGTTCACTTCCTCTAATTAAACCTTCCCAATTCCTACGTGGGAGGACAGCCGAACCCTGATGGTCAAGATATGACAAGTATTATTCACCTCTAAATAAATATTATCCTGCAAATGCGGGTTCACTTCCTCTAATTCCTACGTGGGAGGACAGCCGAACCCTGATGGTCGGTCCTAGCAAAGATTGGGAATTAAGGATATGACAAGTATTATTCAGTACATCACGGGTCTCGAACCCCTGGGATATGACAAGTATCCACTCTACCTCTAATTAAACCTTCCCAATTCCTACACGGTCTAAAACCCTGGGAATTAAGGATATGACAAGTATATCTCTCCCTCTCTCAAAGTCTTAGTCTTTTCACAGGTCTCGAACCCCTGGGATATGACAAGTATCCACTCTACCTCTAATTAAACCTTCCCAATTCCTACACGGTCTAAAACCCTGGGAATTAAGGATATGACAAGTATATCTCTCCCTCTCTCAAAGTCTTAGTCTTTTCACGGGTCTCGAACCCCGGGATATGACAAGTATCCACTCTACCTTTAATTAAAACCTTCCCAATTCCTACACCGTCTAAAACCCTGACGGTCGGTCCTAGCAAAGATTGAGAATTAAGGATATGACAAGTATATATCTCTCTCTCTCTCTCAAAGTCTTAGTTTTTTTTCGGTATGGAACACCCGGGTGGAGGGTTATCTCTCCCATCGTGACGTAGCGTTTAGACCCTATGGGTAGGGTTATAAGGCGTCCCACACGGTAAAGTGTGTAGTGGGGGGGCTTGACCTAGTGACTGCGGTGCACAGCTGCTCTTGAAAGAGCCGTACATTAACATAACAGTCAAGGTATTAGAACATAAATTTCTTTCCAAGTGACATGCTTAGAATCATAATACTTAAGTAGTTTTCACATTGAGGGTCTAGATCTGTGTACTTTGTGGGAGGGGGAGAGGCGTGGCTTGGAGCCTATAAATAAGGGTGGTCAGCCCTATCATTAACCGGTAGCTATATTAGCCATGGCGTCAGAATTTGTGGCTGCATTTTTGACGGAGGTGGGAAGTAATGAGATACTTCCACGTAAATTAACTGAGTTGGAGATAGGTCACGCGTACCGTATTTCTTCAATAAAATCTGTAAATACTCGATTCGGTCGTCGTATACTTACTGTACTTGATGGCAAGTATCAAGTTTGGCTGCCGCGAAGATTTTCGACGCTCACCGATCTTCAGATAGAGGATATCTCGAAAGCGGATCTACTACTTGTCTACAAAGGTCTCTCTACCGCCACCAAACAGCCATCCTGAACTTTGAAGGTAAGTGTGTGTGTGTGTGTTAGGGTAACTGAACTTAATCTAAGTCAATAATCTTTGAATGAGTTTAAAAGAATTGTTTACTTCAACATGAATTATGAAAATAGGCCTAATCAGTCCTAAAAAAATTAAACAATTAACTTGCGATGATTCTTAGGGTTAATTAAACAAATCATGGAAATATGACCTTAATTAGGCCTTGATGGTTACATTTACGGTGAACCGGGACAACAGCATCCCTTCAATTGACACTCAATAATAAACCTGCTAAACCTAGAGGTCCTGGGTTCAATCCTCGGTCCTGGCCAATAATCAACGAATGAATTGTTTACATCATTAACTAACAATACAAGGTTCAAACCTCACTTCCTAGGATAATTGTGTTTAATCTATTCCTCGTAAGACCTAAGTCAATAATCATTGAATTGTTTTCAGGTTAAATGTGAATAGTTTAAGTACATTTTCGTCATGGGTAATAATGCTTTAACACGAGTGAATATCCACCCTCTTTTAACAGAAGGGATCCGGAGGGTTTAAACACACTTTTTTTGTTACCTTCTTCTCTTCTCTTTTCTTCTTTAACGGAAGGGAGCGAGGGACAGCTAGCTCCAGCAACAAAAAAGAAACATTTAAACCTTTCTGTATTTACAGTAAACTAAAAAATATCACAAACAGCTTTCGTAGAAATCTTCCATACTACCTAGAGAATAATAAGGTTATATTTTTTTAGAGGAAATGTGTACAAATTTGCGTGGTTAGAGAGACTGGAAAAACCATTAGGTTAAAACCATCCTAGGCGAGAGTCGAACCTTGACCCTCCAGACTCTTCAGAACAGACAGGGGCTGAAGCAGCTAGGTAGCCTGATGGTCTAGGGGGTAAGGTGTCAGACTTTTTTTTGTGATTACTCTTTATAGTCGTTCCTGTTTGTTTGTTTACAGCCGTCTCGAGCCCGCTGGGGACTGTAGCTGAATGAAGAGGAGGCTAAATGGCAGAACCACCAGCTAAAAGAGCCCGCTTTTCTTCTCCGTCACCCATTATTATATCTCGACAAATAAATGGAAATAAAGTGTATACTCTCCGTGAATTAACCTCGAATGAGCAACTTTTAATTAATTATCTAAAACGTGATATCACAACACAAGTATATAAAGCATACATTGAGCATACACCAGGGTTGATTAAGACCTCGAGCGTTTTGATACTCGGACATGAGGATATAGATAGACAGATCCGGACACTTTTGACTCAGTCACATGACTTAGGTACGGGATTTACCCAGTTTAGACTTTACCTGGAACCGTTAGGTCTCTCATTGAAACTTATTGAGCAGGCGTACACCCGCCGTATAAAAACCTATTCTATCACTAACGAATTGCCTTACAAGGATCCCGTCCAGTTTCTTGTCGCGTGCGGGGGTATATACGTAAAGACGGTAGAAGAAACAATTGCAAATGACTCGATAAAGGTAAATTGCAGCCTCATTTGCGAGTTTAGACATCCTACCGAAGGTAGAATTGAGAAAGGGTATTTCAACTCGAGTCTATGCGGTATATTTAGCACTACAAACTTGGAGGAGTTATATGAAAATAATGTAGTTTTTCCCCTCCTTGCTCAAATTGAAGGTTTTGTTTCTAGAGACTCGGGTTGGATGTATGACGGTACATTGGAGATGAGAATAAATCTCTCTAAAAACACGGTTTTCACGATCGGAGCTCGGGTTCAAATCCCTGAAACTATAGCCAACCGTAAAGCATTGATAAATGTGGAATGTGAAGAAGGTCATTGTTTCCCCGTATCTGTTTTATCAGCTATTTTTGAACCGAGGGGAAATGCGCAACGTTTATCCTCTTACCCTAATTTTCGAGACGTGTTGAATCTGGACGGGATCCCTCTTCCTTTCCAAATGAGATATATCGAGCGTTTTGAAAAGCTTAATGATATATCTATAAATGTGTACACTGCAAAGCATGATGGGAGTGACTCTTATATTGATACAGCTGACACCTCTAAAAAACTAGTAATTGTTCCCGTACATGTCAGTGCTAAAGAGCGTGCTAGACATGTACATTTATTTATGATAAGAGTACACGGGACAGAAACATATCATTTCAGCTGGATTAAAAATCTGTCACGGTTAATTAACTCTCAACTACCGCGAGCGTCTAACAGAGGACGTAGATACTTTTGTGATAGATGCTTGTCCGCTTTTTGACTGAAAACAAACTCACAAAACATAAAGAGACGTGTATAAAATTCAACGCGGTAAGGAGTACATTCCCTCAAGGACAGGATAAATTCCTCACGTTCACTCAGTATAAGCAGCAGGAGAAAACGGGATTTTATCGTGTATGCGGACCTGGAGAGCCTACTTATGCCTATAGAGACGAGTGATCCCGACCCAAAATTTTCTTATACTGAGAATGTTCAGCGTCATGTAGCTTATTCTGTAGGAATGAACGTTAAATGTAATTTTAACGATAGTCTCTCAGAGTACCGTCATTTCACGGGAAAAGATTGTACTGACCAATTTGTTGAGGCGCTCATAGATACTGCGAAGCGTGTACTAGAGCATTATAGTACTGTTGTACCGATGAAACCGTTAACTCCTGCTCAAAGAGACGCTCATAATACAGCCTCTCATTGCCATATATGTGAGAAGCCCTACAAGAATGATGATATTCGGGTTATGGATCATTGTCACTTGACCGGACTTTACCGAGGAGTAGTCATTCGGTCGCCTCATATCTAACAAGAGGGCTTACCGTACGATAAAGATAGCTACCAGGTGGGATGGGAAATTTGGAGCGGGTAACCTCATAGCCAGTCCAAACTTTAAAAACCGCTCGATAGTGTCAGAAAACCTAGTCATCATCGAGATGGAGCCGCAAGAGATTTACTTTGATATGCCTATCTATGCGGGATTCGCCATTTTGGAAATCTCGAAGGTAGTCATGTACAGTTTGCATTACCAGGTTATGATCCCTGCCTTCCCCCAAGGTACGTTAAAACTTCAATACACTGATACAGACTCACTTCTCTACTACATGACTGTTGAAGATGCATACCAGAGACTTGCCCTGTTAGCTAATGAGTATCTGGACACCTCCACCTACGGACAAGACAATGTTTACAGGATGCCAGGGGTGCTCGGTAAACTAAAAGACGAGACTCGAGGTCAGATCATCACTGAGTTCATTGGTTTACGTCCTAAACTCTCTTCATTCTCGGTACAAGGGGTTGGGGAAACTCTCAAGGCTAAAGGGGTGAAGAGTAGCGCGTTAAGAACGCTTTCATTAGAGGATTATCGTAATTGTTTGACAGATGAGACGATAGTCATGAGAGAGGCTCGTTCAATAAGAGCAGTAGGATTCAAACTTTACACACAAAAATTCAATAGAGTCGCCCTATGCTCTATCGACGATAAAAGATATAGAGTACCGGGAACTGTCAATACTCTTCCGTGGTCCCATTACTCAATCAGACCGTCAACTCTATAGGGTGACAGTGCGTCTATGTGAAAAAAATCATAAGTGATTAGAACTAAAAAAAAAAAATATATTCACGTCCAGTACTCTATAGTGTTAATGTATAAATATTCATGTTCTGTAGTGTAAGTGATAAAAAAATATTCACGTCCTGTACTCTATAGTGTAAGTGATTAGTGTTAATGTATAATTTCAAGAACTATAACTTGAGAAATTTAGTATGTATCTATGTGTTTTAAATCTTTATATTCATTAAATAAAAAAACAACAATTTCAAGAACTATAACTTGTATCTATGTGTTTTAAATCTTTATATTCATTAAATAAAAACAACATTTTCATGAACTATAACTTGTGAAAAAACAACAACTAATTTAGTATGTATCTATGTGTTTTAAATCTTTATATTCATTAAATAGAATTAATTATGAATGGTGTTTTTTTCTTTATTTCTTTCCTTCCCTCCATCCGCCTCCTCTCTCCCTCATTGATTAAATAATACAATGGAAGTTATAATCAATAATTCTTTATTTTAAAAAAAACTATTACAAGATTCATACGTTTAAAGCTAATTATATTAAACATTTATTTTCAATCATTAAAAGTTAAAATCAATAGTACTTAAACTTTTTTTCAATCATTAAATGCTAATTAAACATTTATTTTTTCCAATCATTGATTAAATATAAAAGTTAAAATCAATAGTCCTTAAACTTTTTTTTTCAATCATTAAAAGTTAATTAAACATTTATTTTTTTCAATCATAGATTAAATAATACAAAGAAAGTTATAATCAATAATTCTTTATTTTTTAAAAATCTATTACAAGATTCATACGTTTAAAGCTAATTATATTAAGCATTTATTCTAATTTTCACTAAAGTTAATTACATTAAACGTTTATTTTTAAAAGTTAATTAAATAAAACATTTATTTTCAATCATTAAAAGTTATAATCATAAAAAGTTAATTAAACATTTATTTTTTCCAATCATTGATTAAATAATACAATGAAAGTTATAATCAATAATTCTTTATTTTTTAAAACATTTATTCTCAATCATTAGTACTTAAACTTTTTTTCTTTCAATCATTAAAAGTTAATTAAACATTTTTTCCCAATCATTAGAACCCTATTACAAGATTCATACGTTTAAAAGTTAATTACATTAAACATTTATTTTTCAATCATCATTTAAAACTCTATTACAAGATTCATACGTTTAAAAGTTAATTACATTAAACATTTATTTTTCAATCAATAAAAGTTATTTTTTCTAATCATCGTTAATTCTTTTACAAGATTCATACATTAAACATTTATTTTTTCAATCATCATTTAGAACACAATTACAAGATTCTTAATTATGGATGGTGTGTGTTTTTTTTTTTCATTATTTCTTCCTCTCATCGATTAAATGATACAAAAAAACTATTACAAGATTCAAACATTAATTCTTGTGATAAACGAGGACTTACGCTTCCTCCGACTCCTCTCGAGGCTTCTTCTTTGCAGGTTCCATCTTCTTTCCGAGCTTACGTTTAGAAGCATCTGTAGTTTTCTTCTTCCGTCTGGTCATGTCAACCTCGTCTTGACCACAGACGCATGATAACTTATTGAAATCTATGTACTCTTTATACTCGTTTATCAGGGCTATCATATGAAGCAATGCCGGAATAACCGAACTCGTATCGTTCCGCATCGCACTTTTGGTCAGATCGCAAAAGTGTTGACCAATCAGACTTAAAATTCTTAAACCATTCGCAGAGCACTCAGACATTTTAGCAGGGTTTGTCTAGTCTGTACTTGACCCTATCGCCACCGATAACGCTCTGTAGTCGAGACATCCTCTCACTTCCTTTAATAGTCGAGAACAATTAGGTCTTCCCTCTTTATGATGTCATCTTGCTTACATCACTGCTTGAAGGGTTATAGCGAACCACTCTATCGTGAATGATGAGACAAAACGCCTTGGTATTTACAGGGATATTTTCCTCCGTCTCGAACGTTATACGACACGTCACCATACCGTCCTTGAGAGTATCTTCCTGTCGGCTGGCATCGAACACAACGATGGGAGCGTGAGACTTGATATGGGAAGGATCGAGTAAAGGTAAAGAGGCGCTCGTTCCGTAGTACGAAGTCTGTAAATTGGCGTAGTCTTCGTATAATTTCGAGAAGGAATCCTGTCTAAAGTTCAAGTTCATATCCTCATAAGGGTACATGTTAGAATTTAGATAGAGTTTAGCATTACGTAAATTACAATGGTCAAAAATACTTCTATCTGCTGCCGTCGTATTGTTCCGTCCGGTCTGAAGTGCGAAAACAACGTAACGAGGTTTCTCCAGCAAAGTTGACGTTTTCACGGTCCAATCATGTTGATTAGAGGTGGGCACGTTAGGGTACTCGTACAATTCCCAAGTACGGAAAGGTAGCTCGATGATCCTCCGCTCTTGATGAAATTAAGCAGGTTGAGACGATTAATATCATCAGTCTTTATATGCGGTACAAGCCAAGATATTTTACTTAACTCAATCCTAGAGGGTGTTTCTGCAGCAGGAGGTGGGGCTCTTTGTAAAGCGTTGTTGTCGCTGGTGGAACGAACTAGCACCAGCTCTTGTTTCGCGTTGATCAGTATTCGGGAATAGTCTTCAACGAATCCTAGTATGAGACGTAAAGGGATGCATACGTCAAAGATGCCCGTTTCAGCATGTACGTGAACTCCTTCAAATCTCCAACCCGCGTTTGAAAAATGAGTCTGCCAACCATTCCTTATAGATAGATAGTTTTTAAGTTGGGTCGAAATACCCACATCTCTCGATTGATCAATCTCTACCCCGTTGATCTCATAGGCAATTCTTGAGAATAGATGCAGTATTCCGTTATTAACAATTCTCGAAGTGCTTCCAGGTTCTCCCGTATTCAAAAGTAGTCGACCTTTGATATGTAGCAGAGAGCGATGAGGTAGGGTGCATAACCCTTCTTGTTGGATAGATATCCTAAGCTCGTTCCCGTTAGCTAACGGCCCGGGAATATACGAGGCGTAGGAATGATACTGGAAACTGGTCAAGGCTGTATCGAAAGCGGCAGACTCCCCAATGTTCAGAATATCCACAGCGTCATCCATTATTTTCGTAACGAGTAACCTAGACGTCTTAAATAGAGTTTATTGGCAGGTGTTAACGCTTTCACTGTCCTTCTCTCAATGTTTCGAGGAAGACTTCGTCGTCTTGTTTTATCTAGTACGAGTACCATCTCCAGCGAGTCGTTTCAGATGTAGACGTAGCGATATAGTCTCGTCTCTAAAGTTGACGATATCTCCTCGCTCGTCAACAAGTCGTACCGAGATAGACTCTATTACTCGCTTCGTTACCGGAAGGTAAATGATATTGTTAGGCGCTTCCACTATCTTATAGCCGGGCGGGACGGTCATGCTGAACTCGTGCAAGGTATGACTCGGTTCTCCGTTGACGTAAGTCCCGCTAACGAGACTACATTCTACACGGATCACATTCACGTGAAGAATATTCACAGTATTGGTAGATATGTGCGTCTTCCCTGCAGGAAGTATGACTGGGTCGAACCCTAGCAAGGAAGCAAACGTACCAGGTCGGGTAAAGTCGATAGGTTTATTGCAAGTGATATAGCTCTTTAAAGTGCTAGGGTCACCGATAATCGAGAGCTTTACGTTACTCGGGACTTCCCTTCGTAAGAATCGATCCAACGCCTCAAGTTCATAGGTGCCTGGAGGGACTGTATACTCTTTACCATCGCAAAAAAATTTATTATTACGTTCGTCAATGTTCGGTATGGAATTTAACGTGGTCAGATTGATCAGTCCGATGAACCATTCTTCTTCACGATTCTCTTCTCCGAGCAGGATATGCGGGAAGTAGTTCTCTGTCAGATTCGAACTCTGACCTGTCAGTGTAAGTGTCATAGACATATTTACTAAGTTCTAACGTCAACGTGAGTATTTAAGGAAAGCTAAACAAAGATGTCCGCATAAAACGGTCCCGTACTCTTGATACGAGTATGATTATAGGTGATGGGTATTCCTCCGAGATATTGAACAAGTTCGAGCGGTGGTCTTAGATCACCGAAACTATCGAAGTAAACCGCTCGTTCACCGTTTTTCTTATACGCTACCCAATGCGTACCCTTACCACTATCATCATCAAGATTGATGATGGCGTTCTCTATCTTCCAAGGAGGACCGTTAGGTAAAGCATCTCTCGCAAATACTCCTCTAAAGAAGGGGATTTTTAACTCGGTGACGTACTTGTGCAGATCCGTTTCAGTAAGGGCACGTTTAGGTAGTCATTTTAATTTCGGGTAAGGACGTAGATACATACCTTTCCCCATGGCGATAGCTTCGAGCGTACGATTATGTCTCTGAGCCTCGTTCAATTGTTTCGTATTCGCCTTAGCACTTTGTACGGCCTTGGTGATTCCTGCGGCTCCTCCGGCGACGGCTCCAAGCGCTGCGATCAAAGGTAGTATAGGTAGAATTCCTCCCTTCTTCTTACCGCGTCTAGTAGTAGTAGTAGGACGCCGTTGACGACGTTGAGTTTTCTTCTTCTTCTTTAGACCTGAACCCATCTTGACTTTAGCTTTCATCGCGTTGGTGATTGCCCACGCGGCGGCTTTCTCGCTCAACTTCGAGTCTGGCGCGAGTAATCTTTTCCACGATTTCTCGATAAGTTCACGATCTGCAGTATGACGTCCTGAAAGATCTTTCACCTTGGAGTAGGCGATATCGTGTTCTTTACAGTGTCGATCTAACTCGTTTATTCCAGGATCACCCCGTTTCAATCGTTTTTTCCAACTTTGTTCCCGGTCCACAGTACTGGTATCCAGGTATATGCGCTTCAAACGGTAGATTATTGATTATCTTATCCAACAAACCTCCCCTCTTCTTCGTCGCATGACACGTACTGATTAGCATTTATATAGGTACGTCCATTATATAGATGAAGTAGTCGTCAACATGCGGTTCGAGAAACAGACAGACTCTTTAACTGTACACAACAACGATCATGATGAAGGAGGAGCTTTACCTCAGAGACACGGTACGTTGTTACCTGATACTATCCGCTGCATCATCTGTGGACCATCGAATTGCGGTAAAACCAACGCCATGATCAGTCTGTTGGAGGAACCTAACGGGCTACGCTTCAAGAACGTGTACGTTTACTCAAAATCGTTATACCAGCCTAAGTATCAACGTTTATCGAAGGTCCTCTCACTCGTTGAAGGCATGGGCTATTTCCCTTATTCCGACAACGCGGAAATTATCCCACCGTCCGAGGCTGAACCCGACTCTGTATTCATATTTGACGACGTCGCTTGCGATAAACAGTTTAATATACAGGCTTATTTCAGTATGGGTAGGCATAAGGCCATAGACTGTTTCTATCTCTGTCAGACGTACTCGCGCATCCCGAAACAGATGTTGAGAGATAACGCTAATCTTCTCATCCTATTCAGGATGGACGATACGAACCTGAGACATGTCTACGACGATCACGTGAACACGGATATGACTTTCCAAAAATTCAAGGAGGTGTGCTCGCTGTGTTGGAAAGAAAACAAGTACGATTTTCTCGTGTTGAGCAAAGATCATGAGATCGATAAAGGACGATATCGCTACGGGTTCGATACCTTTATCTTGCACGATTGAGGTGAACGCGCGTTCAGTACGCGATAAGACATCATGTCGTCCATATCTAAATTCGGTCATAGTCTCTACAAATATAGATCTCTCATCGAGTCAGAGGGAAATCTAACTCTAAACTCTCAAGGGAATTACGACGCTAGATCGAAAAGGATCGTCAACGTCGAGTCGCCCGTCACATCTAAGGATGTCTGTAACAAGTCTTACGTCGATAGGATGGATGCGAGACATAGTAACGAGCAGATAGTCGCTCTCAACACTGCCAAGGACCTCATCAAAGGACAGATGGAATCGTTGATCGAAGATTTGGAGAACAATCGAATGAAATACGTCAACTTTGAGAAGAGTACTCGTCAAGGGGTAGAGGAGGTGCGGAAACTGTCGCATCATCATGAGGATCGTCTCAACGAAAATAAAACAACGCTTGACGTTTTAGGTTCTAAGCTGCTAAGCCTAGAGGAAACTTTCGAGATACAACGAACCATTTACAACGATTTTATAGCCGGGGTGTACTACGCTTAAGGGGACCGGATGACAACAAGCTTTACGATGCAGACGGTTTAGTTTTGCGAAACATAGTATGCCCTCATTACCTTCAGACGCTGCGTCTAAAGCTTATGTAGACTCTACGGTTAATCGCAGTTTCATCTACATCTACTTGGATTCGAAACCTCTGAAGAAGGATGGGAGACATTTCGAATTGACTCTAACAGGTGAACGCGGTTATAAGTTCAAGAGGGCGGGCATCGTTTCAACGATGGTCATGAACTTGAAAGATATTATTTGCTTGTTGAATCTTAAAATTATCGACGACCCTCCTTTCGAGGTGTTCAAAGATGACTCTATATCTTTCATGATAGAAACACGCTCGACGACGACGCCTCAGATTTTACACGTCGAATTAGGTTTTACTTACGTTTAGATATAATGAACCGTTTCTTCGTCGTAAGAGACATTCGCACCTTACATCATGTCGACGAAGGTCACAGAGGATATCATAAAAGCGAGTAAGATTATTAAACGAAAGTATAAGCAACTACGCGATGCCAGGCACGAGTCAGAGCACGTAGCGAATGAAACGTTCAAACCTATCACGGAACCTCTAAACAAGATGGTGAAGGCGCTCGCCGAACCCGAACCCGAAGCCCCGCCTGAGAGATCTCAGAGCAACCATCTATTGGATACTTATCTTTATTCGTCTCACGCACATTCTGATAAGACATATGGGGTACGTCATGAAGGCGACTCTACCAAGCTCGGAGATACGCCTATCGTATTCGACGGGAAAGACGGAACAATACTTCTCAACAATAAGACGGTACCGTATACTCGAGGACTATTAGAATTACTCTTCAGAAGAGCTTCTGCGCATTATACTAAGGATGATCTGAAAGTATACAAGTCTATGCTCGAAGAAACGAACGCGCATCGGTTGAGAAACGACCCTTACGCACGTATCAAGATGCGGCCGGGATCAAAGTATTCGCTAATCATCAAACCTATGTTTGAAGAGGAGCTCGAGGGTGAAGGTTTATACAAGATGGTGACGGGAAGAGGCGTCGATTATACCTATTGGGACGATCCTAACGAATTGGTTGATCGATTACGACTCTTGCACGCATCTACCGAGGCCGGACATTCCGCTCACCATAACGAGATCGTTTCTATCATCGAGGAATTACGCGAGGCGGGAATCATCGTATAAAGACAATCAACTCTTCGATATTTTATCATAATCATGTCCGGCGTCAAGTGGGAGATTGCGCGCGAACTTCATCGTCCGGCAAGACGACGATTCCCTCGAAGTCACGTTAGCGTACGAGGCTTGAACGAGCTCCTTCAGGCCGATCTGGTAGAGATGATACCCTACTCTGGTTCGAATAAGGGATTCAAGTACCTTCTCACCGTCATCGACGTGTATTCCAAAAGGGCTTGGGCCGCACCCGTCAAGACTAAGACGGGTAAGAACGTCAGCGTCGCAATGGCTCTCCTCCTCGAAAAGGTAGGTTTACCTCGTGTACGTCACCTTCAAACGGATAACGGGTCAGAGTTTTACAACGCAGAATTCAATACACTCATGAGGAGAAAGAGGATCAATCATTATTCTACATACAGCAACGTCAAGGCTAGTGTCGTTGAACGATTTAATCGCACTCTCAAGAACATGATGTGGAGGAGGTTCACTGCTAAAGGATCGTATCGATGGATCGATATGATCGACTCCTTACTGGACGAATACAACCGTACTGTACACTCGACCATAAAGATGAGACCTATAGACGTCAAGGACGATAGACTTTTACATACAGTCTATAAACGTTTCAAGAGCTCAGATCCCACGCCGAACGTATTTAAAGTGGGCGATATAGTCCGTATCAGCAAGTATAAGGATGTTTTAGAAAAGGGTTATACCGCAAACTGGTCGACTGAACTGTTTAAAATACGCAAGGTGGTCGAGACTAATCCCAGGACCTTCTTACTCGAAGATATGAAAGGTAACCCTATCACGGGCGGTTTCTACGCTAAGGAACTTAGAAAGACTTCGTATCCTGACGTCTACCTCGTGGAGAAGATAGTCAGACGTTCCGGAAATAGAGCGTACGTCAAATGGTTAGGGTTCGACTCGACACACAATTCGTGGATCGATACGAAGGATATAGAGGAGGGGTGAGAGGGTATGTCCCTCCCTCCATCCCGAGCATATAAAGCGAGCGGGAGGTAGGGAGACGCATCTCATTCGAAATGTTTAGACGGTTGGGTTATCGTCTGGAGGACATGAGTGAAATTAAGATCTCAGACAACAGCTTGGAATACTACATCGCGAGAGCCGAGAAGGGTTACAGCGAGTGTTGCGACTCTTCGGTGCACTGGCTCGGATGCCATAATCCGGGAATGTACGAGGCGAGTCAGTCCGTCGAGAACTGTTCAACATCATGTGCCGTCTACAAGCTGAAGGAAGGGGACGAACCACAAATTCTCAGCGAAGACGCTCCCCTGCTCGATGAAGACGCTTTGTGCATCGAGCTGGATCGGATCGAGCGGGAGGAACTCGACCGCGTCAAAAGCATCTCTGAACTCGAAAAGTATCGGGCCTACAACGTTCGTCACCTGGAAGGAGACGAAGATATCAGCGAGCCGGAGGACGAGCCGAACATCGTGACGCTGGACTATGTAGGCAAAGTGCGTCTTCCGGGCAAAAACTTTGGTGCGAGATACAGAAGTCGGTTTAACGCGTCGCAGCGCGGACTGATCTATCTAGGCGACGACAAATACAAACTTTTCAAGTGGTGAAAGACTATACGTATGTGTATGTTGAAAAGACTAAGACTTTGAGAGAGAGAGAATTTTGTACTGAATATATATATATGTATCAATGTAATATTAAGAATATACTAGGTTTAAAAAAACTGTTCTATTTATTTAGAGGTGAATAATACTTGTCATATCCTTGACCATCAGGGTTCGAGGTCCATAAGCTACCCTCCCTCTTTGAGAGAGAGAATAATACTTGTCATATCCTTAATTTCCAATCTTTGCTAGGACTGACAATCAGGGTTTGAGAGAGTAAGGGTTCGAGGTCCATAAGCTACACTCCCTCTTTGAGAGAGAGAGAGAGAGAGAGAGAATTTTGTACTGAATAATACTTGTCATATCCTTAATTCCCAATCTTTGCTAGGACTGACCATCAAGGTTTGAGGTCCATAAGCTGCTCTACTACATCACGATGATGAGATAGAGGGAGAGAAAACCCTGTTCCCCGTATGCTAGTCTCCCCCACCCCTCTCAGCCATCCCGAGTCTGGTGCGAGAAGGAAGTGAACCCGCATTTGCTGGATCCGCCAGGCCGTGAGACAGCCCGCATTTGCTGGATACTTCGAGACCCGACCCAGGTCGTGAGACAACCTGAACCCGCATTTGCGTGGAGGTAGAGTAGACCAGGCTGTGAGAATGAACCCGCATTTGCGTGGAGGTAGAGTGGATACTTCGAGACCCGTAGCTGTCCTACAGACCGTCAAGGTTTGAGAGAGAGAGAGAGAGGGATTGAAAAGACTATATGTATGCGTATGTTGATAGACTAAGAATCTTTGAGAGAGAGAATTTTGTACTGAATATTAAGAATAATACTTGTCATATCCTTGACCATCAGGGTTTGAGGAAGTGAACCCGCATATGTGTGAAGGTAGAGCGGATCCGCCAGGCCCCCGCATTTGCTGGACCCGTCAGATCGTGAGACAACCTGAACCCGCATTTGCTGGATACTTCGAGACCCGAGAAAAAAAACTCGCCGGCTCGTCGGAAGAGTTGTGTCATCCCCCCCCCCCTCACAGGCACCCAGGTGTTTCAACCCCCCATCCCAGGAGACACAAACCCTTGCTCTACCCCCCCTCCCTCTGTGCTCCAACCCTTCCCCCATCAACATGTCATCTCAGGAGCCATTAAAATCAGGATTAATGGGGTGTCCTCGTATACCATAAACTGACTTACTATGCTATATTAATATTATTTTGAAAAAAAATATTATAAGTTGATCAAATTTAATGACCAAGCAATATTTTGTTACAGGGCTTTCCAAGTTATCCCATTTGACTGTAGTACAAGAACTAAATAAAACTAATAATAAGAAAAATATGTTTCATGTGTAGCCTAAATGCCACTTGCAATAACTTATAAATAAAATGGAAAATTAAATAACCACTAAAAATAGGCCTCTGATTATTCTTTATTTTATTTTTATAAAACGGCATGGTCTAAGTAGTAATATGACATCTCAATCAGATACGTATTGTTTAGGTTTGTACATATGGGTTACTTGGGGTTTGTAATTGTCTATTGTGAATGTGGGGAATGCCAAGCCTCCACCGTGGTTCGGATTCCACGTTAAACTGTAGGTCCTTCATTTCATCTCACAATCACCCTACCATTACACATTAGCGTAAGTGCGTATAACCCGAACGGGTAGTAAGACGCGGTGCTAATAATAATAATAATAATATAATGTAATTGTCAAATACTCAATAAAACACAATGTTTACTTGTGCGTGTGTGCGCGTGCGTGTGTGCGCGTGCGTGTGTGTGTGTGTCAATACACGAAGATTGAAAAAAATTATCTTAAAAGTTAAAATTATTTTCTTTGCGCTTTCTCCGTTTATTTGATCATACTGTCTTGAGTCGATTGCATATACGTAAATTAAAAGCTTTTGTACTATTTTCAATGTCAACTAACATTGTTGTTCTTTCCAGTCAACAAACTATTAGCATCAAACAACAACAAAAACCTATAAAAAGTGCACTGTATATAACAATGTGATAAATACTTACCTCTACTAAATGGAGATTCACCTTGTGGGTTGGCATAGGAAGGAAATGGGAACAAGGCGTTAATTCCTCGGACATTCTCGAACATTGGCTGTGGTTTTGGATCAAAGAGGCCCCTTCAGGGCCTCAAGCAACGACTTGAGTCATTAAACGAACTGCTCTCGAATTGACAATATTAAAGTTTGTACGTTTTTTAAATTAAAAATCAAGGATGAATAAAAATATATTTTGACCACTTTTATTCTTAATTTGTATTTTTATCCTTGATTGTTGTTCAATCATTATAAACATACATTACACAAACGTTATTATTTTCTCATACACATGTTGATTCAAGATAACTCCTTTTTGAAAGTAAAATAATATATTAAAATGACCTTTATAAAGTAACAAAATGTGTAACCGATTAGATTTAGGGTGGAAAACTAATATAATACTTTAAGCAGCTGCCACGCCACTTCAGCTTCGGGACTAACTAAAAGGTTAGCGATTTAATCTCTGTTGCGGCTTGCAATATCTCCTCTAGGAGCCACACAAAGTGGCATGTCACATGATCCCTGAATAATCAAGGTACCCTCAAACTGTAAACCATCGCGGTCACTCACAAAGTTATAGAGGAGGTAACAGGTCTTCACGTTGCACTCTCTACCAAATCCATTGTAACATCAAGCCATTTGTTCACAAGAATCCCAAAACTTCACTTTATATATTTTCTTGCTCTCTACAGTCTAGAGGTAAACATTCGTCTTTAGACGTCTTAAAACTTCCCTCCAAATAGACGCAAAATGAATCTCGACAGTCTGAAACCTTCGCCGCCTTTGAACATGTACATTAAGATAAATATTTATCAGTAATTAAATATCGGTTACAGTTATATTTAATCTACCATATTCTAGTTTGTGTAAAATACTGAATCACTAAAAACAATAGAACTAGATAACTTCCCTTACGCTCCTACGTTAATAAATAAAATATGGTATTTTGAACCACAAACAGCTAAAAGCAGAAGGGAATGCTTGTAATTGTAGTGTGAACTATTGTCATTGTGAACAGCTGAAGATAAGGGTGAAGATACGATGTTCATGAGAACATGCCAGATTTAAAGTCCAAATTGATGAATGTTCTTGTATTCACCGCCAATATTATATTTAAAAAACTACACACTCTATATTATAAGATCCGCAGACCACAGTAGATTGGACAGCAAGCACACTTATCTGACATTGTGCCGAGAATATGTAACTGACACGTGACCGCGTTCCGTCGCCGAAAGTACGCGTCGTATGTTGAGTCATAGGGACTACATCCTGATGGTAAACTATGGTTTTTGCGCCACAAAGAAAGCTAGATAGCAGGAGAAACATTCGTGCCAGACAAGGTATGTGTCAGTTGCTTGCAATATTGAATGCTTGATGAAGCACCAATACGGTTCTCAGACGAACTCGTAGCTTTGTAGCTGTGTAGATCAATCTACAACTGTCTAACAATGTTGTGATCTTCATTACCAGGCAGTGTGTAGATCAATCTACAACTGTCTAACAGTGCTGTGATCTTCATTACCAGGCAGTGTGTAGATCAATCTACAACTGTCTAACAGTGCTGTGATCTTCATTACCAGGCAGTGTGTAGATCAATTTACAACTGTCTAACAGTGCTATGATCTTCATTACCAGGCAGTGTGTAGATCAATCTACAACTGTCTAACAGTGCTATGATCTTCATTACCAGGCAGTGTGTAGATCAATCTACAACTGTCTAACAGTGCTGTGATCTTCATTACCAGGCAGTGTGTAGATCAATTTACAACTGTCTAACAGTGCTATGATCTTCATTACCAGGCAGTGTGTAGATCAATCTACAACTGTCTAACAGTGCTATGATCTTCATGTAAACCCCTTGAACATATTTCTAACATTATAGGAAGTGTGACGGGAAAACCAGACAAGAAGTTTACCAATCATAAACATAGTTTGTTTTATTTAAGGACAATCAGAAAGTAAATATACAACCAACGCAAACAAGACAATATAGCGTAAAGCGCTTCTTCACTAAGATCCAAATTACTCTCGGAGTTATGGATATAACCTTACTTTAACAATATCTGAAAATAAAAGGGGAAACATACAGTTATATGTTTGTTGTAAGTTATAACAGTAGAACTAATTGACATCTTGGGATTCTATGGTTCTTTCTACGGTTCCCTCAATAATAGCGTTAAGCGCGCGCAATCAAACAATATTTATCATACATTTAAACTTAGACCAAAAACGATAAACATATACGAGTATTTAACTCTAATGAAATCAACAAAACTTTGATTTTAAAACAAAACGTTAGGCCAAGCCTCTACTCTAACACCTAAGTGCCCTGTATACTCCCAGTTAAATTGACAGTCAAATAAACTCATATTCTCCAAACAAGCGAACTACAAAGAACGGGCGGTAAGCCTGACACGCCGAGTACGCCTAGGCGCGATCAAAAATATTATAAATAAACAAATATACATTATGAATGTATAACAAAAACATAACCAAATTGTAACTATCAATATGACTTTAACCCTCGTACCCCGCGAGCGTATTCGTATTGACCTGCCCGCAACATTTCATAATTCCTAAGTTTTATTTATAAATAAGTCCTAAACGGTAATTTAGAAAGTCGTTCCCCATTTAAGTCGAAAATGCAATTTTGAATAAAAATAGATTATGGTCCCAAGTCGCCGTCCTCACCAAGCCCAGTCGGTGATATAATAAGTGACTATTCCAAAATAGCGATCTCTATATATACAATATTCCAAAATAGCGATCTTATATATACAATTATTGCATCCACAGAGTGGCCTGGAAAGGGAAGGAGGGGGGGAAATGATAGAACAAACGTAACAGCAAAGAATACGTCTAGTGGCACCTAGAATGATCCAGGTCCTCCTAGCGACGGAAGCGATAACTCCGTCTGGCCGCGTGGAAGTTTAGTCGTTTCCGGCCGGCCACGGATCGAGACCCGAGCAGACAGTTGGTTGTAGGCTCCGCTCAGTCTGTTGTGCCAGTTGGAGGGTGAAGGTCAGAGCTCGGGCTTGATGTTGGTGTTTGTGTTGTAGCTGATCACGAGAGTTGGTGAGTGTAGACCCATTCGATATAACGTTAACTAGTAACTCGTTACATTCATTACCAGGCAGTGAGTAGATCAAACTACAACTGTCTAACAGTGCTGTGATCTTCATTACCAGGCAGTATGTAGATCACTCTACAACTGTCCAACAATGCTGTGATCTTCATTACCTGGCAGTGGAACAGCCTAAAGGCAAGGTCGATAGACAAACTTTTGCCCTAATAATTAGTCTTATATTTGCAAGCAATAACTGCCTTAGCATCAGACCAAGGGCAGACTTGTGCTTAGAGTCACTGACCTATTCATATCCACTGGGTCAATCTGTGGGAAACATAAACCGTGTTGCTCCTGTATGATGTGTATGAAGTGTTAAACCTATCACAATGTTTTCGCTTGTCTATAGACATATGTTGTATCCATAAAGAAGTATGTAACACTGACTATTAATACTATAATACTTCATTAAAATATAATAATATAAACTATAACAATAATCTGTATGTAATCATATTGAGATAAGTACTCTTTAGCACATCGCGCACATTAAATTGTTTGAGCTCCGTACTAAGTAAAAAAAGTTCGTTTGAGAGATTATAGAAACAATCGTTATCAATAACGTTCTTAAGTAAAAAGCACATGAATAAAAAAGCCCGGGAACAAGCCCTAATAGCTTCTCTCGTTTACGCCATGAAGAATGCAAGACATCCACAGGCCCTCGGCGAAGTAGGGCTGAAAGTATCGGAAGGTTTCCAAAGAAAAGGGAAGTAATTCTTTCACCCGTTCTTTATCCCTTAACAACTTTGAAGAGAGATGTCTACTCCAAGCCTTATTAAAGCTTCATGGGGCATTTTCCCTCCCACTCTCTTCTTTGTACGCACTCCAAAATGAAGACTAAGTTTATATAAACTCCTTGGGTAACCCTTCTCCCCTACTTTTTGTTCAAACGAGTTTTGTATCCGGTTTTGGGAGTCCAAGAAGTGGCCGTAGCCTCGGGGCCCGGTAATCCTACCGACCATATTTTAGGAACAAACTAGGGCCAGGGGGTTGAGGAGGAGGTACATGAACTGACCCTTAAGGGAATATACGCCACATATGTGCAATATCCTGATCCCCGTGCACTTGTTTACCAACTTTCTCTACCGGTCTGTTATATCAGGCTCTAACAATAATATCGCAGGATAATAAACACTTACTGTCACTTTTTACCTTCACATGTATAGAGAAACTATTGTAATTGTGAAATATCTTGAGCTAATGATGAAGATTTTAAGTGTTAGGTGCCCGAACCCACAAAAGTGGATTTTACTATTTTGTCTGTTCCTGACCACAGAGATGAAACAGTTTGATGAATTTTGTTCAAACTTTATAGTTGGAAGTTATATATTTATAATTTGAGAATCCAGCCCTTAATTGGAGGGTAGTTTAATGATGACACATTATTTTTAAACGGGTAAGTTTTTGACATGAAAAATAATTTGATTTTATCGTTGTTCTTAAAAAAAATGCATTTAACTTTAGTAAACTGATCCTACTTTTGACATATTTTAGATAAAATTGTTATATTTAAAAGAAAATAAACTTTTAAAATTAAGTTCAAAACGTGTGCCTTGGAACTAGCTTTCATGATAAATAAGAATTTGATTTACATTTTTTAATAATAATAATAATATTTGAAGGTAACATACGTACAACTTATATTTAAAAAGTGTTTATTGTGATTAACATGACGATGTGCTTGATTTACAATATGAGAAAGTGTGTGCGATTGTGCCGTATCAAGCGTACACAATAAATGACAAACACTCTTCATCGTTATTCTAGGCAAATTAAAATGTTTTGTTCGCCTTATTAGAAAAAGATGTGAAAGTCAAATTGTATTTGTTTGCAAATGGGTAAGGTAGAGTCCATGTTTCTCCTTCCCGGCTTCAACCCACGCGCGCACACATTCAATATAATCGTGTGTGGAGGACTGCTGTGTATGCAAAACCCGTTTGGCGGATAAAATCGATGAGGTAGACAGCCAGAGACCGAGAATATAGGAAATATAGACGTGCGGGGGTTAGAGACTCCACCTCTCCGTCTGTTCGTTCTATCTCTTCACTTGTTGAAGGCGAGGTTGATCGAGGCACGTACCAAACTAATGAAGCGTCTTCTTCCTCCGCGTGTGACTTGCTAAGGACTATCCGCGACCTCACATTTTCACTAGAGCTGCTCTCACTTTACATGATCCTTATCTATTCCCAAGGGTAAAAGTGAAAACCTTTTGTTTATATTGGAACTAAGTGTCCATAGCAGAACACTTAAATATTACAAAATAAGTTATGTTGATATCTTTTAAGTATATGTTTTAAGTGATGTATCAATATCTTAATATGGTTAAAAAAAATCTTTACATTCCACGGATAATCAATAATGTGCATACACAATATCATTACTGAGGGAACTGCGGGTGTTCTGGAGAAAAGCTTATATCTTCGCTTTCTCTCAGTTAATTGTTGCCAAATATCCTCGTTTTCAGTTTTGTCTGAAGGTGGTGTGCTGGGGTAAGAAGAAGCTACTGGCAACATTGACTAACTAGCGTTGCGAAACTTGTCTTATTTTTGAGGGGAGATTGACCATGCAAAAACGAGAGAATGACAACACTGTTTTCTAATACGCTTAGTGGCCATGCAGTTCCCTCATTGATGATAGCCAGTCTAAAGGTTGATTCATACAGCCAAACTACGCATAGAGGCTCTAACCATGCTCTTTCTAAAAAAAATATAAACCTTGCTAAATCCTAAATGAGCTACCATGTACGACCTTAGCTTGGTCCGTGTTGTCATAGATACTTTCGGAAATAATAATAATACCCAGAGCCACGGTTAGACACATCTTAAGATTCGGTGCCTTATGATCTCTATGGAGTGGTATTTTCAATTTCAACTTCGTCCCGAATGAAGATTGTCTGTTATCTTTGACTTAGAAGTTGAGGCAGAATATTCCAACACAAATAGTTGTGGAAAACTATGGGCAAACAAATATGATGATTCACTTGCAAGAATATGAGTGATTGTAACATTTATAACTTTGTAACTATGACTTCAGAACAATCATTTTCAAAAATATCAATAACCTTTGTCAACATAAACTATAGGTCCCACAGCACTTCTTTGGTGCTGACTGACAGCTCACAGCTGATATCTGACAGCTCTGAAAAGTAACTAGACCAAATTATGTATCCCTCCGCCGAACCATATGATCTGCAAAAACATGTGTTTAGCAGCTGTCACTTCTGACAGTCAAATTTTAGGTCTCAACAAGAAACTTATATGACTTTTATTTTCTATATATGTAGATGGCCTAATATTAATTATTAATTTTTTCAAGAATATAATTTTTTTCTAAATAGAATTTAATCCCATATATGTTTTTATTGTAATAAATAAATAAGTTTTATTTAAAAAAATCCAATTTTCTTATAAAAAATTATCCAGAAAATGATAAATAAAATCCAATTTTTTTGGTTAGTATTAATATTATTAACATTATAAATGTGAAAAATCTGAATATCTATTACTACACATAGAAAAAAAACAATCAAATTTTTTAAGAGTATTACAACATGTTGGTGACCTGGTGCTTAGGGTTAAGGGGTCAGACTTCTGTACTGGGAGTCCGGGGTTCATTCCTCGGTCGTAGCACAAATTTATTTGATTGCCAAACCCTTTCTTGACCTCTAACAAGATGTGTATTAATCAAAACTTGTGAATTGGTGGAATGCCAGGCCTCCACCGTGGTTCGGATCCCATGTTAAACTGTAGGTCCTCCATTTCATTTCACAATCACCCTTCCTTTAAACATTAGCGTAAGTGCGTAGAACCCGAAAGGGTAGTAAGACGCTGTGCTAAATAATAATAATAATAATAATAATAATATAATAAATTATAATAATTATATAATAATATGATGATGATGATAGATATCAGAAAACATTCTAAAGTAATTTAAAGTAAGGAGTGGTAATAAAGTTAAAACTTGGTATATGGATTGATTGACTTTTAATATTCAAAAGATTGATTTTATTTTGCTTTTAATGAGCTACAAAATGTCATATATAAAAATTTTCAATAAATTTATATTAACGTAATAGAATAAAAATATGGTTTACGACAAGTCTAAAATTCACATAAAACATATTAAAATTTAGTAACAAAACTTTGATACAATAAATTAGTGAAAAAAAAAAAGCTTAATGATCTACAGTGTTGTAATTATGCTATAAAAGTGAATTGTGGGTTAGCATCTCCCTAAGAAGTGGTTAATAAAGTTAAGAAAATGTTCTTGTTACAACGTTTTTAAAGAATTTAATAATTATTATGTTATTTATAAAATCTAATCCTTATCTTGGTTCAGTCAAGTGTTTTCCAATGGGGTTCGCAAGAACTTCGTCTACATCATCATATTCGTCATCGTCCTCTTCATTGTCTTCAGCCAGGTTAATGATGATAGGTGGGTGGGTCTCACTTGCATCCATTTTCATCTCCCTGTCCCAATCTTCCTTGATAAGTCTCTCGCAATGGTCGAAATTCTTACTCCAACTGAAACATTAGAATGTACAGCCATAGTAAAGATTCTATACACAACCCACTCATACCTTTTTTTTTGCATGGATAACATTAGATATGTATAAGTCTATAACTAAGCATCATATATGTTTCAAAAATGAGGTGGCCCAATGGCTAGATAATTTTAAGCATCATATAGTAATTATAGTGAGCTAGGTAGAATAATAAAAATTGCATTCTTTTATAAAATTATACCTCTCAGGGGTAACTTGAGCAAGGGCTTCCTCCCAGATTTTTCTAACGGTTAAGTAATTTTGTAGCGTACCCCTTGAATAAGGATTGGATTAGAAAGTAGCCTGTCAACAAGGGAGGGAGTGCCAAAAATTGTACAAATAAGGGATTTTTTTTAGATAAAACATTGCTCAATGAATAGTTTAACATTGTAATTCCACTTAAAAAAAAAAACCAAGAAATCATTTTGTGGGCCTATATTGATAAGGTGACACAAAGTATTGTTTATTTAAAACTTTTATCTTTGTAACATCACTATTTCAAAATATATTATAGTTATAATTATTCACCCAAGTTGATGGCGAATCAAATAACAGCCTATTAAATAGATATTTATCAGGTTTGGAAATTGCAAATAACTATGACATTCTATCTAATCAAGATGCCTTAAAAAGAGCGAGACGAGCAAAAAACCCCCCTCTTTTTAATAATTGATGTGCCTACATTTTTTAATAATTTAAATAAATCAGAGAGTAGGAACATTCTGTTTATGGAAAAAAAAAATGTATAAGTGATAGTTTGTGTACAATATCCTTATAATTTTCACTACACAGAAAGCATGAACGAACTTCTACCAAGGGATGAGAGGAACTACAAGCCTTAAAACAAGTGACTCCATAGATATGTAGCTTGTAATTATGTAAAATAAAACTTTTTTTTATCCTCACCATCTCACAGTGTCAACACTGAGTTTCAAGTATCTTGCTGTTTTTTCTGCCACGTTGAATGAATCGAAGTCGTCCATCATCTCTTGTCTAATTACAGCTGCAACGTTGATGATGTCCTCTTGTTTTGATGTGTGCATGTCTCTTCTTCCTGGAACATCTTGGCCCCTCCTCCTCCATAGGTGTTCCCCTGGGTTTGGACAGACTCATGCTGGGGGAAAAAAAGACAGATTAATAACTTAACCAAAGTTTTACATAACCTCAGGCTTGTACTCGCCTTTACAATATGCTATATTATATTGTTTTAATATGTAGGCCTATTTATAATGACTTTAAATAATTTAATAAACAAAAATCAATATCCTAGAAAATATGTTTAGGCCTATAAAATAAATGACAATGACAAATCAAAAGCTATCCTAATTGACAAACATCTAATTCAGATTCCTCCTCTTAAAATGTGTTAACAAATAAACATATCTATCAATATTCTAGAAAATATGTTTAGGCCTATAAAATAAATGACAATGACAAATCAAAAGCTATCCTAATTGACAAACATCTAATTCAGATTCACTCCTCTTAAAATGTGTTAACAAAGTAAATATCTATCAATATTCTAGAAAATATGTTTAGGCCTATAAAATAAATGACAATGACAAATCAAAAGCTATCCTAATTGACAAACATCTAATTCAGATTCACTCCTCTTAAAATGTGTTAACAAAGTAAATATCTATCAATATTCTAGAAAATATGTTTAGGCCTATAAAATAAATGACAATGACAAATCAAAAGCTATCCTAATTGACAAACATCTAATTCAGATTCGCTCCTCTTAAACAGTTGTAACAAAGTCTTAATAAAATACAATAACTTATAACTTGAAGTCTTACCTGGTATTTATTTAATCAATACTGGAGAAAGACTTGCAAGTATTTTTATTTCACTTCACATATTTTTTCGGAACATAAAAATTTTAAAACACGATCTTTAGCCTAGAGGGCAACACAACACAATCTTGGGGTTAAAAGATTTATTTTATAGTGTTGATAGACTTAAATTTTCGAATATTTAGTGAGAAACACTCGCTATTTTATTTTATCACACGCTTTAATGTTATATTAGATAAATAATTATTCAAAGATCATCAAAAAACAGTTTATTTTCCGAGGATAACACGTTCACACACCAAAATAATATTCCAAAGAAGACACAGATTACTAACTAGCCGAATTAACATTCAAAAAAGACACTGTACTATTCAAATTTGTAATAAAATTATTAACGGGTAGCATAGACACGCCTAAATACAAATCAATAGTACTCAAATATAAAATATTTTGTTCTTAAACTTGTTGATTCAGCACGTGGTTTTATTGAATTTAATTTAAACGATAATTCAATGTTATACTCTATTTTAAAATTGTTAGATTTTGGTTATGAGAATAACCGTTTTGTTAGTTGATTAATAATGAAGTTTTCTTTTGCTATTTAATTCAAATTAATTATTAAAAGCAAGAGAACGTTAAAAGTGGCCTTATTGGTGAAAACAAATATGGCCACTGAGTAAAATATGCTGGTTTATGACGTAGACAAAAGAGAACCGTTGAGAGTTATGAGGCAGCATTTGTTAATTCACATGTTTACAAACAGCAAAATTTATATTATTTCACAAACATTTTGAATGTTTTTTCCTATTTATTATCACAAACCATTTATTTATGTTTAAAGATATGCGAAGGCACCTATATAAATATTAATAACTGAATATAATACCATTAAATGTAAAATTTCAGGCTCTATTTAACTGTTATTACCACAAGAGTTAAAAGAAAAACTAAAATGAAATCACTAGACTTTTTTTTCTTAATTTTGTTTATGGAAAGTAAAATTATACTGTAATCTTTGAGAAGTATTGTTAATAGTGATTGATAGTATTTTTAGTAATAATAATAGTAGTAATTAGTAAATAATTATTATTTCCAAATATGGTGACAAAAGTTAATTTTAGACAATGTTGGCGTAACTGATACCATCTGCTAGCTGTCATCGAAAACCATAGAAGTGGTAAGTCCACTGTAGTCACCCAAAAACAGTGTAATATTATCATCCTTACTTTACTCTAAACAAACTATGTACCTAAAATTAGCTCATTTTTCTCTTTTTCTAATGTGAACGTATAAATGTAACTATCTCCTAATTCGTCTAGTTGATCAAGGATAACAAATTACTCTCCAGTCAGAGTATAATAGCACAAGTCTATATGTATAAATTACTTGGGATTTTATAAGTTTTTTTAGAAAACTACCCTTAAGTATCCATTCCAAATCAAAACAAACACATCATCGTTATAATCACAATAATCATTTTTAGGCCTATCTATAAATTTTAAACCAAACTGGTCAACTTTATATTTCACAAAAATTCAAATTTTCGAAAATAAGTTATCTCTAAACTACCCTTAAAATGATTGTTATTTGTAAAAAATAAAACGTATTATTAAATATAATGAGAAACTATTTTCATATTTCTTATTTTGAATTCAATCGTCAATGTCGGTATAAAAAAAATCATATCTTCTTTAATTTGTCATAAGTAAACCCCATAAATGAGTTTTTTACCCCAAGCACATCCATACAATATTATTGATCTTACCACACAATCTTCATATTTATATTTCGATCAAAATCGTTAAAAGTTATTTTCTAAATATTTCCAATTTTCAAAATTTTTCCATTTGTTAATTACCCTTCAAAGATTTTTGTCCATAAACCAACTCTATACAATGCAATTTGTCATGTTGAACAAATCCTAGATATGCATTTTAAACAAAATCTTATTCATTTTCGAAATATTTGTAGTTAAAAAAAATCTTTTTTCAGTAAGTTATCCTTAATTTGAGGGCTAGAATCAAAATAAAAAAATATTTCCTAGGTATAACCCTGGAAAATATAAATATCAAGTTTGAACAAAATCCATCTAACCGTTTAGGATCCGTGGACAGGGACGGATAGACAGACAGGTTAAAATCCACATTTTGGGTTCATGTTCCCGAAAACACGCAAAGAATCGTCATATCTTGAGATCAAGTGTTTTATGATCACAATACTGTATCTTTATGTGAAAGAGTAAAATCTAGTTTCATGAAGATAGAAATGACCCATTATTCTGAAGGTTATTGTCGTATAACTTTTATTTTGTCCTGACGATCGTTAACGTGCATTTTTAGAATTTAAGACATACAAAGATAGTAAATGGTTCTACTTATTAATCATAATAATTTGTTTCATTACTAAACTTAATCATTAATCGCACTTTAATTTATTTCCAACCCTCTTGAACTAAATAATCATATTCCTTTATAGCGTGTGCAGCATGAGAGACCTCATTTTTACCGACGGAACTTTTCACTATAAGGAATTATGTAAACTTTATTCATTTTATTACTATTTTTATAAATGTAATATCATCCGACGAATTTCCAAACTTATAGTAAACGAACCTGCCTTCCTTTGCAGCTGGAAAATTAGAATTCATATACTCGTACATGAAAACGTGCTTTTACTGGTGTATTTGTAAACTAGTTTTCTATTATGACCATTCTTTGCATATCTTATTTTGTGACTGTTTTATATGATTATTAGCACCTGGTGATTACTATTTGGATACTGGAGGATGTTGTTTTTTTATTTTTCTCGTGAATTTTTTGTTTTTCTGATAATGATATTCCACAGCATCAAACGCTTGTCTGAAACAAATTGTTTCCACCAGTGGTTAAGCGGCCTTAAGAACCGTTCAAAGGGGTGGACCATGCACGCCCAACTTCTCTGAATGGAGCTGTCAGAAACTCATCCCCTCCTACACCATGAATACTAACACTTCAGAAAAATTAAACTCACTAAACGTTTATTTGTTTTCTAACTTGGAGTGTTCCCTTCCCTCTCTGCTATGAAACTTGCACTGGAGTATATTAATTTTCCTATTAGCTTTATGCTATAACAATGGTCAATAAATTATAGTAGTAATAGTTTGAATTGGTTTGTTTATATGTTCGATCACTTGGGTTCTTCTATACAGAGACTGATTTAAAGTATCTTTATGTGACCAAAGGTGGCTCAATTTTATATTATTTATGTGATGAACGATGCCTAATCAGTAATTTAAAACTGTTTTTCGGGTTCTTTAAATAGACCCAATACTTCCCATCTCTTTAGTTCAGATAGAAGTAGTTGTAGATAAAGACTTGTACAGTAGCCCCATGGCTTCTTTTATGCTGACAGCTTTGAAAACTTACAAGACATAATTATGTATCCCTACACCGAACCATATGATCTACAAAAACATTTGTTTATCAGCTGTCACTTCTGACAGTCAAAGTTTAGGTATATACCTACATTTTGACTGTTAGAAGTCAGCACCAAAGAAGCCATGGGGCTACTGTACACGCCTTTTTGTGTCACCCACGGCTGATGCCCTCACGCTAACCTGTTAGATAATTTGGAATATTTAAGAAACAATTTCCATTCAAAGCGCTATTTCAAACTTTGGTTACAAGCAAATTTTCTGTGATTTAGCTGAGTGATCATAATCTTGCAACCATCTATCGTTTCTAAAACCACAATCTCAGTCTTTCTGAGGTGGATATAGCTTGTACCTTATTTATCGCACTTTTAACGGGATGACGCCACTGTACAACACTTGCAGAAAGATTGTCCCAAATGGCCGGCGTTTTGATGAGCTTATTCTTTTTCCCTATCCGGTTCCTTTAGTCAAAGTAATGTCTTGCATACTTACAATTAGTCTCGCCGGTAAATGTGTATAAAGAATTGGGAAATAATCTACGTTGTTTAATATTAAACAATAAATATTATGTTTGAACCACACGGCGTTCAGCGAGGCGGTCTTTTTTTTTTTTTTTTCTCAAAACTATTCTTGAAATGATGGCGACGCTGAAAGTTACAAATGATCCTGTGGAACTTAAACTGGCCCTACATACAATATATAACCATGTTGATTTAAAGTCTCCTCTCCGCGGAAAACAGATTCTATCTTTCCCCCTCATCTCCTCCCGTTGCACTGTTCGTAGACGAGTCTCGTCAAACCGCCGCTGAAACCTACCCCTCCCAACCCTCGTGTGCGGGGTGGGCGCCTCCCAGCGCGGCGGCGAACGTTGGGGCGCCGGCTACCTGAGGGCTAATTGCGCGCCCCATAAATCAAGCGACGCTCCGGAATACCGAGCAAAAGGGGGGCGGGGGCGGAGGACAGAACCGCACCTGAGCACTGATTGGGGTGGCCAGTAAAGGATCACTTTGTTTTTATTAATGTGCGTTTCTCTCGCTTTGGGGGATCAGCGTTATATTTCGGACCTGCGAGGGACAGTGAACTAAGTAGCAGGGGACAGTGAATTAAGTATCAGGGGACAGTGAACTAAGTGGCAGTGATACAGTGGCCAGCGGGGGACATTGATAAAGTGGCTAGCGGGGAACAGTGAACTAAGTGACAGTGATACAGTGGCTAGCGGGGAACAGTGAACTAAGTGACAGTGATACAGTGGCTAGCGGGGGACAGAGAACTAAGTGGCAGTGATACAGTGGCCAGCGGGGGACATTGATACAGTGGCTAGCGGGGAACAGTGAACTAAGTGACAGTGATACAGTGGCCAGCGGGGGACATTGATACAGTGGCTAGCGGGGAACAGTGAACTAAGTGGCAGTGATACAGTGGCCAGTGGGGGACATTGATACAGTGGCTAGCGGGGAACAGTGAACTAAGTGGCAGTGATACAGTGGCCAGTGGGGGACATTGATACAGTGGCTAGCGGGGAACAGTGAACTAAGTGGCAGTGATACAGTGGCCAGTGGGGGACATTGATACAGTGGCTAGCGGGGAACAGTGAACTAAGTGACAGTGGCTAGCGGGGGACAGTGAACTAAGTGGCAGTGATACAGTGGCTAGCGGGGAACAGTGAACTAAGTGACAGTGATACAGTGGCTAGCGGGGGACAGTGAACTAAGTGACAGTGATACAGTGGCTAGCGGGGAACAGTGAACTAAGTGACAGTGATACAGTGGCTAGCGGGGAACAGTAAACTAAGTGACAGTGATACAGTGGCCAGCGAGGGACAGTGAAGTAAGTGACAGTTATACAGTGGCCAGCGGGGGACAGTGAACTAAGTGACAGTGATACAGTGGCCAGAGAGGGACAGTGAACTAAGTGACAGTGATACAGTGGCTAGCGGGGGACAGTAAACTAAGTGACAGTGATACAGTGGCCAGCGATGGACAGTGAACTAAGTGACAGTGAATCAGTGGCTAGCGGGGGACAGTGAACTAAGTGACAGTGATACAGTGGCTAGCGGGGGACAGTGAACTAAGTGACAGTGATACAGTGGCTAGCGGGGGACAGTGAACTAAGTGACAGTGATACAATAGCTAGTGGGGGACAGTGAACTAAGTGACAGTGATACAGTGGCCAGTGAGGGACAGTGAACTAAGTAGCAGTTCACAGTGGCTAGCGGGGGACAGTGAACTAAGTGACAGTGATACAGTGGCTAGTGGGGGACAGTGAACTAAGTGACAGTGATACAATGGCTAGTGGGGGACAGTGAACTAAGTGACAGTGATACAGTGGCCAGTGAGGGACAGTGAACTAAGTAGCAGTTCACAGTGGCTAGCGGGGGACAGTGAACTAAGTGACAGTGATACATTAGCTAGCGGGGGACAGTGAACTAAGTGACAGTGATACAGTGGCTAGCGGGGGACAGTGAACTAAGTGACAGTGATACAGTGGCCAGCGATGGACAGTGAACTAAGTGACAGTGATACAGTGGTCAGCGGGGGACATTGATACAGTGGCCAGCGGGGTACAGTGAACTAAGTGACAGTGAGACAGTGGCTAGCGGAGGACAGTAAACTAAGTGATAGTGATACAGTGGCTAGCGGGGGACAGTGAACTAAGTGGCAGTGATACAGTGGCTAGCGGGGGACAGTAAACTAAGTGACAGTGATACAGTGGCCAGCGAGGGACAGTGAACTAAGTGGCAGTGATACAGTGGCTAGCGAGGGACAGTGAACTAAGTGACAGTGATACATTGGCTAGCGGGGGACAGTGCCTAAGTGGCAGTGATACATTGGCCAGCGGGGGACAGTGAACTAAGGACAGTGATACAGTGGCTAGCGAGGGGCAGTGAACTAAGTAGTAGTGATACAGTGGCTAGCGGGGAACAGTGAACTAAGTGACAGTGATACAGTGGCTAGCGGGGGACAGTGAACTAAGTGACAATGATACAGTGGCTAGTGGGGGACAGTGAACTAAGTGACAGTGATACAGTGGCTAGCGAGGGACAGTGAACTAAGTGGCAGTGATACAGTGGCTAGCGAGGGACAGTGAACTAAGTGGCAGTGATACAGTGGCCAGTGGGGGACAGTGAACTAAGTGACAGTGATACAGTGGCTAGTGGGGGACAGTGAACTAAGTGACAGTGATACAGTGGCTAGTGGGGTACAGTGAACTAAGTGGCAGTGATACAGTGGCCAGTGGGGGACAGTGAACTAAGTGTAACGTTACGTGGTATAATGTTACAACTGGACCCCGCCCCATACTGACGTGATTAGAGATTTGTAACATTACGTGGTATAATGTTACAACTGGACAACAAAGCATACTACCCACTCCAATAAATTCAACTCAATTAGGATCCCTACAATAGTATTTTTCTCTGTTGTAGTTCTTGTAGGCTAATAAGACAATGCTGGACAATATATTTATTACTCAATCCAATCCTAAGTATTAATTTGTTCATGTACTTACAATACTAATCTGCTCACAATAGAATCCTACAAGGCTGGCCGGTACTGGACTCCTAGATTGGCGAGTGGGTCAAGGGAGATCCAGTGGTTCGACAAAGCGACTCGGCACTCCGACTGTACTAGCGTGAAATGACCCAAGAACTATAAACATCAACTAGAAGACAATTATGTATCCGACCCCTGACGGAGACTAGAGGAACCTCCTTCAAAACATCGGGTGATTGGAGATATTCACGGATATTCCGATGGAGCAAGCGGAATCAACAATGGTGTACGTGACTCTTTGAAGGCATCGTTGACGTCATCATATGCGTGTTTGGTGAATTCCCACCCCCTTCCATAACAACGAAATCCCTATATAATGGCCGTGCAAGCTTGCCATAATCGACTATCCTACGATCAACGATCGACGACAGACCATTGTCATAGATCTGGACAATGGCTGGAGAAAACTTGTAAAATGTATCAAAATCGTCGCTTAGACGGGTGGAGTTATGAACTCTAACTTATTTATAAACTTTAAACTTTTTGCATATAATATTCAGTTTCAAAATCTAACGTATTAATATTTTGATTGCCAAACATTCTATCTTAGATAGGTCGCCGCTCGGGCGCTGTAACTTTTGCTTATATTTTTATTCTCGTAAATATCCTCAGTTATGTACTGATTAGAAGTTTAACTTGTTAATATTATATTGCTTGGAATTGTGGAGTAATTTTTTAATCGAAGTAACTTTTCAATTTTAAAATTATGGTTTGATTTAACGTAACGTGAAGTAACTTTTTCTTGGAATTTAAATTAGGATGATTTTAATCTTTTGTAACGTAAGTTCTGTTTGAACAGCTAAAGTTTTGTTAATTGATGGAACTGTTAGTTCCATATTCTAAGTCAGATCTGATAGTCCCGTGGGAGTTTGGCTTATGTCTGGTAGTCAAACCCTCACGTTGTGTAGACTCTGTTGTATAGTCGTCAAATTTAAATCTTTATATTTATGATATCGTTTTCTGTGAATTACGAAACCCTTGGAACCATATCAAGGTGCCAATTAGGCCCTTATAATTTTGTATCGCATTTAAAAATATTCGCTTTGTTATTGTCTCTTATAGACTGGACTATCAATATTATGATGGATTTCATGTTTCCTTTTGTTTAAACACTTGCGCAACTTTAATGATATAAAGTTGTTGGCTTCGAGCATAATTTCCAACTGTACTCATAATGATATAATGAGACCAATTTTTGTTATCTGCGCTATTGTCATTTAATTGAATAAACTGCTCATTTTGTTGAATCTATATATTTTTTATAATTTCCATTTTTTGTATGTTAAGTTCATCTTCTCCCTTTTATCCCTTTTGTTGGCCGGGGGGTACAGGACTCAGAGAGGGTGCAACATAAGTGAAAGTGTTACATGGCTAGCGAGGGACAGTGAACTAAGTGGTAGTGATAACAGTGACCAGCGGGGGACAGTGAACTAAGTGGATGTGATACAGTGGCTGGCGGGGGACAGTGAACTGAGTGGCAGTGATACAGTGGCGCGGCGGCGGGGACAGTGAACTAAGTGGCAGTGATACAGTGACCAGCGGGGGACAGTGAACTAAGTGGATGTGATACAGTGGCTGCGGGGGACAGTGAACTGAGTGGCAGTGATACAGTGGCTGGCGGGGGACAGTGAACTAAGTGGCAGTGATACAGTGGCTGGCGGGGGACAGTGAACTAAGTGGCAGTGATACAGTGGCTGGCGGGGGACAGTGAACTAGTGGCAGTGATACAGTGGCTGGCGGGGGACAGTGAACTAAGTGGTTGTGATACAGTGACCAGCGGGGGACAGTGAACCAAGTGACACTGGCCTGCGGGAGAAGGAGATATAAGCGTACTAGTGGCTTCCAGACTATTATATCATTGTATAGAATAATTAATTAATTTGCCTTTTCATTGATGCTTTTAATATATATGTACTATATACAAAAGGGGAAATCTTAGTCAGCCACAAACTTATATAATTTTCAATAATTTCGTGAACCGAACTTGGGGCACTCATAAGACGATAAATGGGCTACCAACTGAGCTAAGCTGCCAGGCGACTTTATTATAAAATCACCTGATTTACCAAAATGACTATTGTAACCCCCCCCCCCCCCCCCTTATCTCAATTGATAATCAATTTGAAAGTTTCTAGTTCGATTCTTGTTGCTTCCACATATTACCTATACTTTGTAAAATGTGATAATCCATAATTTTAAAGTACAACTAAGATTACGTTGGGACCTCTTGGATGATTACATGATTTAGTTTGCTATGTAAGTACTATCACATGTATTGGGGCCCGGGTATCGGCAATTGCAAATTAACATCAAATAACACACAAATATACATTCAGTCGTGAATATCAATAATTATTATTCCCAGGCTTAGATTTGAACCACGCTTCCTCAAAGTGTAACATGCAAGTATATTTAGTCATATTATGTAAATATGTATGCAAGTGAAGTCAATTAAGCATAAGATAGTTAACTAGTTAATCAGATAACTTTAGCTTACATACTAAAGAGAGAGAAATTTTAAAAATACCTTATGGTTAATGTAAGAAAGAACTAGATTGTTTAAGAAAAATGCTAGTTGCAAGTTACAGTTGCTTGTTATCCTCCTGGTTTAATTTAGTCTTGATTAAAACAAACTTGACATAATTAACGAGCACTAAATTGTCTTTGTACTTTGAACTTGGATGAACTTGTTGAAATTTCAAACTCGTGGAACAAGTCATAAGTTTATTTTGAATGTTCTTGTTTGTAATTCTAAAGTCATCACCTAAACGCGGTGATTAGAAAGAAAACAGTATATAACTACTTCTGCACATAGGCTTTATTTGCTAATGTTCACAAAATATTCGGTAAGGGCTCGTTTTTTCATCACCTCCCACCCATATTATCAACACTACAGCTGTATTATAATTCTGTGCCCTTTTATACTGGGCAATGTGTAAATCTATTGGCACATTGTTGGTTTTTCTTTCTCTCGGCCTCTTGGAGAGAACATTATTATAATCTTCAAAAATATTGAACTCTATAATTTGGTACAAGTCTACGTTTCATGATCCCCTAAAACCTAACAAGTTGCTCTCGCTATTAGGTCTGTCTCTGTCTAGAGCCTTAACAATTTTATTGATAGGGCTAAAACTAGATACCTAGAATTTTCATAAGGTTCGCCAGAGGTGTTTTTATAATTAAGTATTTAATTCTAAAACCAGGGGTAGTTTACTGTTGGGCAGAAATAAAGTAAAAAAATTGATTTTCTCAAAATATCCTCAAACGATTTTGATTAAATTTTGTATCTTTTGGTATTGATTAATATCTCAAACAAAATCGCAGATCTCATTTTCCCCTGAAAATGGAAATGTATTTTTATGCTATTTGATGGACAGAGATGTTCCTCCTATGTTCTCAGTGTTTCTGTAACAGTGTATATTATTTTATGTGTAATTAATGGCGTTATCCTGCAACAATGTAAATTATTTATTTTAGAAAATATTATGAGTTTGTAGTAAATGTATTAATATTAAGCTAAGAGAGAGATAGTCTGGTGTGCTGGGTCTTTGTTTCTATATATATTTGTATAAACAAATTAACTACGTCTTCAATCATCGAGTGTTCAATAATTGCAATCAACATTTCCGTTTCCCAGCAATATTTTTAACTGTTTTTCATCTTTCACGTCATGTTTTATTAGTTTGTAGACATACGAACAGTAGACGTGGCTACTGCTTCGATCTAGCAATAATTATCGGAACTGCTAGGAGTATATTTTAAGAAAGCGTGTTTATACTAAGAAAATCTATGACCGAAAGGATGCCCGAGTAAAATCAAAAGAAGAAAATTTCTAGCACGACAACTTTTTCATGTTTAGTGTTCTATATTTCAAGAGGTATAATGTTTGTTCCAATTCTTTTCAAACCTCTTGTAAAATATATCGCTTTCATACTTCACAGACGTTTGTCATGACTATTACTACATCCACCATAAAATTATTAGCTTTCCCAAATAATTTGAACGATACTGAGGCTATGGCTTGCTGTCAAATAATTTTGAAACTTTTTAAACTGAGACACAGGGTGTATTTTCATATTTAGAGAAAATTAGTGACTAAACTTATTACACAAATGGCAACACCGTTGGTCTGAAAAATGATAGCGCTAACGGGAAACCAATAAGCTATAAAGAGATTGTAAGTGCTCATAAGATCCTCCATGGAACGGCCTATAGAGAGTCTGGGACAGGTCACTAACTGTCCCACATTCTAAAGTGAGACTATTATTGTCAAGATCAAAAATATCGAATGTTCTAAGTAGTCATTTTGGCAACAGACTCTACTGCCGGTGCTTGCATCCCATTTGATGCAAAACTCTTTCCTAGTTGGTTACCTACGCTCTATATATATATATATATATAGAGTCTTTATTTTTTTTTATATGTTTGTTTTTGAAAAGGCTTATGTATTTAAAGTAGTTTTCTGGAAACTTACTCTTGGATCATTTTGTTTGAGAAAGTTTGTAAGGTTGGGTCATACTATTTATTTTGTTTGTTTTCGTTAAAGTCAAGGGACATTTAACGCCAGTGTCTAAAAGTCCCTAACAAAGATTGTATCTGCAGAGGCGGTAGACTGACGCCTCTGCGCTTTCTGCCAATATATAATTATCTCGATTGAACTCTTTTTTGTCGGGTTTTCTTTCCATAAGCAGTTGTGATAGGTCTAGAGATAGTTAGGGTCCTCGAGTTAGGTAGAACTTAAAATATCCAGTGTTAATAGCTCTCCCAAGTGATAATTCTTTAAAAAAACTCACTTTCAAAAGTCCACTTGTTCAAAAAATGCACTGTCATTGAATTTTGAAAACTTTTGAACCCTCTTTTTCATCTCTTACAAGTGAATTAATTTCACAAAATTCGGTCATATCTCTGGTCTGTAGCCAATAAGGAACCTTTACTAAAAATGTCAAATGTCCATGTTTGAAATCATTAAGCTCTTCTAATAAAACCACAAACTCCCCCATATCACTTATTGTCTCTACAAGCAAAATTGGCCCTGTAGTTTGGAATTGTAAGCAATAATGTCTCATTCCCGTAATCCACACTCGTGTTAATATTATTAAATCAATGTCTAGTTTAATATAAAGAGGAAAACATAATAAATCATCATATTTGTAATTTATACTTCTAATATTTAGATATTTTATTTTTAAATAGCAGTTGAAATGGACTATTTGGCCGAAATTAACTGTAGATAAATGTTTTCAATGGATGATTCTTCTATTATATCAGTTTTGTTTTCCACTAAGTGAGAAATAATGTTTTAATAAAGACGAAACTACAAACAAGTTTATAAGTTGTATAATATGAACTTGTGTCCATACTATTAAGGCTAATAACTAGCCTCAATAAATAAATGGTTTGGTGCACCAAATAGATTTTCTCTCTACTTTGTCTCGAAATGGAAACATTTACTTAAAACTCGTAAGATTTGTGAAACCAAATAATATACATTTTTGCAGAATCATGATGGAAAAAAGAGTATAACATTCCACCAAGAGGCATAGATGAAAGAAACGTATGGTTCATTATTCAGATTTTACATATTTTCATTAAAAAAGCTTAATAATAAACTCCCGTTTTCCAAGACCCCAATTTAAATAAAACAAATATTTGCCGATAGATTGGAAGCTAGGGACCATTCAAGAATTACGTAAGGCTTTTTTTGGGTGAGGGTGTTCAGTAATTTCTTACGTTCTCGTGGGGTTGGCTAGAATCATTCTTAACTAAGGATATTATCAATGTTTATGGTGAGACAAAATCTATATTAAAAAAACACTTCTCTAGACGCGCGGTCAAAAAGGTTGCACCTAGCGATGACAGAGGGCGCTGAAGCATAGCCTATAGATGTACATAGCTATACATAACTATAAACTATAATTTACTTATGATGTGTTACACCTAATCTTACTGCGATAAATATTTTATAATTTCACATCACCAATCCTTTTGTCTAAAATAATATAATTTACCAAATCGTTAGAGAATTATGTAAAATCGGAAAGGGAAGAGGGGGGAACGAAAAATCTTACGAACCCTTGAGTAGGGAGATTTGGGGGTGACGGAGGGTCAAAATAATTTTAAAAATCCTTACATAATTTATGGACAGCCCCCTATTAGTTTTATAAAAATATATTTCAAGTAAAGGGTTACTTTAATTTTGTTATAGCCTTACAATAAATAATGAGTTATTTCGTGTCTCAAATACTTGCAAAGATTTGATGAAAATTGGCAGTATCTGCTTATGTAAATTACCCTTAAAATTATGTTCATGGGATGATTAGTTTATAATTATTAACAATGCCCAGATATGAAATTTAATAAAAATCGTTGCATTGGAGACATACAGGCAGACGGTATCGCAAAAAACACTTTTTCGGTTTCGGGGGGTTGACAATTATCAAAATTTGGACTTTTTTACGAGCAAAGTACTTTTCTTTTTAAGATGTCGATAGAAACTAAAAAGTGTCTATTTACGTAAAGATGAGCACAAATCATGGTCGTATACGCTTCAATGGTGCAAACACATTTATAATACAAAACTACTTTCAACTAAAGGCTAAATGACACTTTGGAGTAAAATAATCACAATTTAACAAGCAAAATTTAGTAATTATTACATTGGCCACTTATGTAAGTTTTTGAATTAATATAGTCATAATGTCCCATTATTTTAATATTTTATTTATTTTTAACCTTTCAACTATAGTTATTTAGTCTTATGAAGAGTGTTTGGTTAGATACCGGTACATATTTGTGCTTTTACACAATACATAATTGTATCTATACGCATGGGCCCTATATGATTAATTAAAACTGATTTAACTTTTATTAACAGACAGAACCCCTTTCAAGGTCGAATGATAAGGCAGGATTCACATACAAACGGCCCGCGAGACATAGCTGACCGGCCCGTTTGTCTGCATTATCTTTATATTACTATCCGGCCTGCATCTGTGTACTCAAATAAAATACAATAATTTAACGTTAGTGCTTATTAAGTACTTTTAAATAACAGAAACCGTTAGAACTATTTACAATCGAGTTTAAAGTGAGTCGTTTAAAAAATGCTCACTTGATTATGCTGTAGTCACTGGGAATCGCACCTAGCGATCCCAAGTTGGAGTAAAGTCTCGAAAAGGAGCGCAACACGTTTAACCTAGCGGCAATGGCTCTGTTCTTTCCTTCTCTCTGTACTTGGGCTACGAGTGAGAACTGTCGATTATTTGTAATTTAGGTAAGAAAATAGTTTTGAAATGTGTTTGGTGGTATATAGTGCTAGTCTTTCCTTCTCGCTTTCCGCTGGAAAGAAGTTCGGCTCTAATCGTATAGTTCTCGTTACCATTCCCTCATTCTCCTTAATTCCTAATGTATATATTTTAATTGTTAATATCCGTTACATTTTTTTTTATAAAAAGCTGTATTTTACCTCTTAGAATAATTGAAATGTATACGTTTTTAAGTTTGATGCAAGAAAGGTTTTCTGATTGTGTTAATAATCATTCTCAGTTTAAATAAATGAGACCGTAGTTTGATATAGATTGAAACGTTTGGTCGAACTCTTCTTGTCGTCCTTAATTGACGACACTCTGTCTCTGTTTATTTGTGAATCCCCTCCTCCCATCAGCACATGATAGAGGCTGTGTACGACATCTAGGGAGTGGTGATGGTACCTATAAAACACGTGTACCACGTGCCAGACTCGAGGACCAATCTAGAATAATGTGACATGACACATGAGGCTTCACGATGAGCTACTCTTGGTTATTGGCACAAAGAATGGTATTAGTAATACGCTCTATTAGAAAAATTAGTTAACCAAAGAATATTCCCATTAGATAATTCGGTATAACTTTGATCACCAAAAATTAATACATTTTCATGTATTTACTAATTTATTTGTATTCATAAATAAACTGCAATGACTGTGATAAAAACTCAACGTGTATTCTAATTTATTTAAATAAGCAAAATATATTAAAACCCCATTTAATAAATATGCTATTTAGTTTGAGAGTAATTGGTTCTTTTGTGTGAGGTATTTTGTTTGTAAACATAGATTTTAAAAAACGCTATAGTCTGGATATGAACCTAGAAAATTAGACGACTTCTCAAACACACTTTTTTATTATATTTTTACCAAATAGATAAACTCAAAAGAGACTTGCTGAGAACAAACGATAAGAATACAAAGGGATTGGGGTCTACTGTTCACAGAACTAGTAGTGAGACTGTAGTAACGATAATAACATGGTGCGAGGTCTACTGTTCACAGAACTACTAGTAAGACTGTAATAATGATAATAACATGGAGGGAGGTCTACTGCTCACAGAACTACTAGTAAGACTGTAGTAATGATAATAACATGGAGGGAGGTCTACTGCTCACAGAACTACTAGTAAGACTGTAGTAATGATAATAACATGGAGGGAGGTCTACTGCTCACAGAACTACTAGTAAGATTGTAGTAATGATAATAACATGGAGGGAGGTCTACTGCTCACAGAACTACTAGTAAAATTGTAGTAATGATAATAACATGGAGGGAGGTCTACTGTTCACAGAACTACTAGTAAGACTGTAGTAATGATAATAACATGGAGGGAGGTCTACTGCTCACAGAACTACTAGTAAGATTGTAGTAATGATAATAACATGGAGGGAGGTCTACTGCTCACAGAACTACTAGTAAGACTGTAGTAATGATAATAACATGGAGGGAGGTCTACTGCTCACAGAACTACTAGTAAGATTGTAGTAATGATAATAACATGGAGGGAGGTCTACTGCTCACAGAACTACTAGTAAGACTGTAGTAATGATAATAACATGGAGGGAGGTCTACTGCTCACAGAACTACTAGTAAGATTGTAGTAATGATAATAACATGGAGGGAGGTCTACTGCTCACAGAACTACTAGTAAGATTGTAGTAATGATAATAACATGGAGGGAGGTCTACTGTTCACAGAACTACTAGTAAGACTGTAGTAATGATAATAACATGGAGGGAGGTCTACTGCTCACAGAACTACTAGTAAGATTGTAGTAATGATAATAACATGGAGGAAGGTCTACTGTTCACAGAACTACTAGTAAGATTGTAGTAATGATAATAACATGGAGGGAGGTCTACTGTTCACAGAACTACTAGTAAGATTGTAGTAATGATAATAACATGGAGGGAGGTCTACTGCTCACAGAACTACTAGTAAGACTGTAGTAACGATAATAACATGGAGGGAGGTCTACTGCTCACAGAACTACTAGTAAGATTGTAGTAATGATAATAACATGGAGGGAGGTCTACTGCTCACAGAACTACTAGTAAGATTGTAGTAATGATAATAACATGGAGGGAGGTCTACTGCTCACAGAACTACTAGTAAGACTGTAGTAATGATAATAACATGGAGGGAGGTCTACTGCTCACAGAACTACTAGTAAGATTGTAGTAATGATAATAACATGGAGGAAGGTCTACTGTTCACAGAACTACTAGTAAGATTGTAGTAATGATAATAACATGGAGGGAGGTCTACTGCTCACAGAACTACTAGTAAGACTGTAGTAATGATAATAACATGGAGGGAGGTCTACTGTTCACAGAACTACTAGTAAGATTGTAGTAATGATAATAACATGGAGGGAGGTCTACTGTTCACAGAACTACTAGTAAGACTGTAGTAATGATAATAACATGGAGGGAGGTCTACTGCTCACAGAACTACTAGTAAGATTGTAGTAATGATAATAACATGGAGGGAGGTCTACTGTTCACAGAACTACTAGTAAGATTGTAGTAATGATAATAACATGGAGGGAGGTCTACTGTTCACAGAACTAGTAGTGAGACTGTAGTAACGATAATAACATGGAGGGAGTGAGGTCTACTGTTCACAGAACTAGTTTTAGTAGCACAAACGAAACACATTGGATTCTCACAATACGAGCTTGTCTTCACAACTTGATCCCGATCCTGTATAGAGAATAACATGATGACTTCATCAGTTGTTGATTATCTGTCAATAGTGTTCTGAAATTACATGAACACTTTTTCTCCTCATTTAAAAATATTTTTATATAGTTCACTGTGCTCATGACAGATATTCAACATCTCTTGATATCAGCATGTGGAGAAAATTAAATTTTGTTTGTAGGCTCTAGAAGTAATATTCGATTTCTTTTTGCCAACAAGTTTTGCTATAAGAACTGCAAAAACTCTTAACTATTCTCACGTTCCCTGCTTCCCCACCCTAAGTACAAATGAAGCGACAGTGGTGGGTTAGACTCCTTGGCTTGACGACCGCTGGTTCTGATCTTCGTTACGCCACAACTGCTCCATATCTGATACCATTCCTTGGAAGACTTCAGAGAGATTCTCTCCCCCCAAACTGTACAAGTAAGTTGTTAATCGTAGAGTCGACTCTCGCCACTTGTGCACAAAGAAGTAAGAGGTTGATCTTCTTCTGTTCCGTTCTCGGCTGGCGCCCATTTAGGATCCACAATTTGCATATACGCGGCTCCTGATAAGCGTGTAGTTAATTTCCGGGCTCTAAGCTTTAAACGTTAAATTAGGTGTGTAGTGCCGTTAGGTTAAGCTAGGTTGAGAGGGGGTGAGCTTTTGTAAATCCGAGCTAGAGAGCACGCTGTACATCACATAATTTATAATTAAATTCTAGAGAAAACTAAATAAGAACCATCTACACTATGTTCTGATAAATATAGACCTTGTAGTCTTGAGCAGTGCTTGTTTTCGAAACAAGATCAGTGTAGCTGATATTGCTCGAGCGATCATGTTTTCTTTCATTCGAGAAAATACTGTATTTGGTCTCACCATATAGATTACTGATTCAATACTCTATTTGTTAACAAACGAGTATCGTTTCGTTGTGTTTCAGGTGTTTATGATGTTAAAAAAAAGTAAATTCAAATTATGTTTGGTTTTTGGGTTTTATCTATTTTCCGCATCTTGTTATCTCGCCTGGTGATCCGTATATTTACTAAAACTGCGTGTTAATGGGAAATGTACTATTTAATTTCTCTGGACCCCTCGAAGAAAGGGGTTGGCCTGGTGTGATTTTCAAAAGAATTGAACCCAAGATTTTAATAATTAAGGTTTGTATCTCAGTCCAAAGCCGAAAACATTTTACTATTGAACTAAATTTGGGTATCTAGTGTGTTTTATAAGGTTCCTCTTAGAAGTTTTTGGAATTAGATCTCCAGCCCTAAAATTAAGGGTTGCTTACTGAAGTGCATAAAGAAAAAATTAATTTCCATAAAATCCGTTTTAACGATTTTATTATTAATTTTTTTGACACTGTTTAGCATTACAAACAAAATGGCAACTCTCATTTTCTTATGAAAATGCGTTGAGATTAAGTAATATACAATTTTTATCATATTTCTGCAACTATCACTTATCATTGTAAAGTTGTAGTACTATTAAATATAAATATATTTTCTTTGACAATTGAAATTGATTGTTATTCTATATGGTGGATATTGTTTATGTAACACTGTATATTATTTCGCTTCAAACATCTTAAGACGTTTTTGGCTTTATGTGGTGCACTGTACAATTTATTTAAATAAGTGTTAATTACTTGGATACTTCCCAGTCATTTGTAAAATAAGCTCAGTACACCATGCCGGTCTCTAAACCCTAACCTCCCCGTCACCGCCGTTAAGATAAGATGAGGTTTACGCCTTTGCGGATAATTCCTAGGATAATATTAACATCATGTCAGTTAGTAAATAAAGAATATTGCCTACGTATATAAATATTCACACAGTGAACTATTTTGCAGAACTCAAGCGTTGATGAGTGTGACGTCACACAGATTGTCCATTTACGACATAACTTAGAGTTTGATGGGTTCCACCTGCATCAGAATATGTATGAAGCTGTAGATAAGAAGTAAAAGAATCACAGAGTAGGAAGGATCTAGTACAAATTACAAAACATTTTTAACGTCAACATTGATACCATTTTATGGGTAGGTTATCTATACAAACTATCTAAAGCGACAGCAGAAGGTTACGTAACAACGCATGAATATATTAAAGTAGTGTTAGTAACATCTGTAACGTACCAGATCTCTTCTACGCATCTAGGTACTTTATTTGGAGAAAGGATCGAACGAGTCACAAAGGAAGCGAGCGACAGGACAACAAAACGACGAGGATGAAATGTCCGTCTTGTGTTTCTGGCTCCGCGCCGATGTTTTTTTAGGTGCGCACCCCCCCCCCCGGCCGTTATTTCAGTTGATAGTCGCTGTCGAACTGGCAATTTATTAGTTTCTCTGTGTTGTTTGGCTGCTACCTTGTCTGGCACTGCTCAGCGACTCCTACAGCTAGCTCTGTTTTATGGAGGCTTGCTAGATCTTATTTCCCCGATACGTTCGCGGGTTTCTCTAAGAAATGGTTTTAGCCTGCCATGAAGTAAACGTAACAAAACTTGGTGCGGGCCTTTATCTACAGGTTCGTGACTATCTTCCATCTGGGAGTCTTATTTAACAAATAAATTTGAAAAATTAAACTATTTAGTTAGTATTTACAAAGCACAGGAAGTATACATATAAATAACATATAACCGTAATATTACCCGTCAGGGCTATCCACATATTTATCTTGTGGAATAGAGATGAAGTTGCGTATGATAGGAAATGTACCCGCATTGGTCTGGGAGTAGAGTTGGAAATCAGCTCAGTACCCGGTCAAGATTCGCTAAAGCCCCAACCAAATAATTCAGAAGTTCTCCATATTGTTCGCACTTACGGGGAACATTAACCTAGCATGATTATAGTGGTTCGGAGTCTAATGTGGGGTGGCTGTAGGACTTCTTCCCCAAGACTTAAAATACATTTTCAAAAATTCGTTTGGTTTCCAAATATCTTGTAGATGAATCTAATTTATAAAACTTTGTCTGATTATGACTTTTTCAAATAGCTTTTAGCGGAAACTATTTGTTTTAATTCTGAAAAGCTTCTAGATCATCTAAAGTTTGTGTAGCCCCTTTTTTATAGTAACTAAAAAGGACGGCTTATGAGCATACGGATTTACGGGAAAGTATAAAAATACAGATAACAGAGTAACCTTGTAGGCGATCAGCTTTGTTTTGTTATATATATAGAATGGGTCAAAAACCCTAAAGAAACAACTAGCATGTGGCAGCCTCGCCAACATGGATGTTAATAAAAAGAGGTAGGTACCTGTAGCAACACTATTTTTTATAAAAAAACTGTTCATCCTATTAGCTGAATTCTCTCTGTCATTAAATGGAAATGTTTTTGCTTTTTTAAGGAATAAAACATTAATAAGCGGTTCATTAATAGTTCTCCTTCACTTGGTCTCTTCTCTTGCTCTTTGCCTCCGATCAACCGGACAAGTTTCATACTCCACTTGGTCCTGTCTTTTGCTCTTTGCCTCCGATCAACCGGACAAGTATTCTCCTCCACTTGCTCTTTGCCTCTAATCCACCCCTCTGCCAATCTGCATCAGATCCTCGCGGAGCCCATCGCTCCACCTTTTCCTGGGACTACAAAGTGGTCTCCTTCCACAGGGAAGAAAATCCAGTAGCTTCATGGGCCTCTGATGGGCGCTCATCCATGTGAGGAGTTTGCTCCTTATCAGGCCCTCGATGCTCAGGCTGATCTAGATTTTATCCAGCTCTCGATTCTACAGGATCCACCATCCTCCCGTGGTCCCGTGGTCGCGTCTTGTATCTGACCAAAGGTCTTCCAGCAGATAGTTGTGTCCTGTTTCCGGGGAACTCCACGTCTCGTCACCGTACACCACAATGGGTTGGATCATCTTCTGGTACAGTTGGGGCTTGAACATCTCGACAGGCTGCACGACTGAGACCTATAGTAACTGCGCGTTCCGGCTTGGATCCTCTGTAGAAAGTCGCCCCTATATATGTGAACTCCAACCCTATTGTCAGTGGTTGGAGGTATTCGGTTTCGCTCTTTTAAAAGAGAGCAAAAAAAAAAGTTTAAATTGCTTAAAGGTGTAGAAAATGCAAAAAGTGTCAAAAGGGATTAAATTTTAAAATCGTCAAATGGTCCAAAAAGAACCAAAAGGGTTGATTAAAGGTGGTTAAAAATGCTAATAGTTAGATTATACTTTTCAGCACCCACCCACTCCTCCCCCCAATCCCCATTTGCTCTTTTAACAACTTTTTTACAATTTCCCCCTTAATAACTATTTAATTATTCAAACCTTTTTACAACTATCCCCTTAGTAACTATTTAATTATTCAAACCTTTTTACAATTTTCCCCTTAATACCTATGCAATTATTCTAACCTATTTACAATTCTTATCTTTAATATTCTCTTGGACAAAGCCGGTACAATATTTAATAAATTGTGTACAAGAGTGTCGTAATCTATTATTTACTAGTTTTACAATAATTGACACCCAAATAAAATACATTTTTAAACCAGAATATTCTTTGACTCCATAAAACAGCTAAAATGTTTATTTTTTTATATTAAACTGTGCAATATATCAAATACAAACAAAGTTATATACATTCACTATTTATTGTTTCAAACTTTAACTAAGATGATTTTTTGGATTTTCGGAACATTTTAAAATGCTAATCCTCTTTAAACCCGTGTTTAGTTTTATAGTTTTGTACCCCAAATTAAAACATATCCTTGGCAAGTGTAGCGCTAGTTGCATTGTGTTATTTTCAAACCCAAACTTCCCCGAAATCACCGTGTTTTCCCGAGTATAGTATACATCTATTTATTATCTCCCACAGTATCGGTATAATCAACACACTCATAAGAACGAGTGTGAACGCAAAAGGAATAAAAAAATAACAATTGAAAGCTTGAGCGCGACTCTGCGTACCTCCTCTCCGGTCTACTAGACAGCATTCCTTCCCTCGTTCGATTTGATGTTCTCATCTTGTTGATGAAATTCTGGATGTGTTCAGAATAGTAGCGGTGTGAGACCACGGGAATGTAATAAATGTGGTGGACGTTATTACTTTCTTGCTTAGGGGGAAATAACTTTTACACTCTTGTCTTCATACTAACCTGGCTTGTGTTGAGGGCTTCGTGGCGAGTATCATAGCCTATGTTTAACAACAATTACTTGACATTATAATATTATTTATTTCTGATATACTATTAGAAGGAATTAGATGGCATTTGAATGTAGATTTACCTTTTGTGTCTGTTACTTTGTTACTGTCACAATAAATTTACTCAAGCTAATATATTATTCATCTGCCTATGATACTTCCTTCGTATTGTCCGGTATTTTTAGTAAGACCGTTGAAATTTGTACTGCATTTTGTAATATTTATGTATTTATCTATAATAATAAAAGGGTGTGTGTGCGCGCGCGTATCCGATGCCCAGCCAATTCTACGGCACGCAGAGATTTGAAATGTTTAAAAAAGTGGACGGAAAGGGGTCCGAATGCACCTCGAAGCCTGATTTTTTAATTTCCCAATATCTTTTTAATTAGGCTATTTTTAACAAATTTTTGGAGAAAATATTTTAATCTTGTTTAGAATTACGTTTCAGAGATAACGTTTCCGTTTAAAATCGGGCTTATATAACTATTATACCACAGCGGGTCACGGGTAACGCCGTGCGGGATTGCTCGTATATTATACTATTTATCAACTACTTATAAATAATAACGTATCACTTAAAACATAAAACCATACCCGTTTGATGACAAAAATAACTTCAGCAAACAATGTGAACAGTTTCCTAAATGTAATATGTATTATTAACTCTTGTTGCTTTACCACTTGAATTCCTAATTTATTGGCCCTTTCTCATTTTATGTTTATCTTGTAACGTCTGTATGCTCCCAAGCTGTCTTTCTATAATTTTATCAAAATGGGGCTACCTCTTTGAAAAATATCATCTTTCTAGGTTTGTTTTTCTGGAAAGACCCCCTTATTACCGCCCTCCCCCAACTTGATGACCCCATAGTAACTTTTGGTCACAATGTATTCCTGCCTAATTTGGGTTTGGGGCTACTTGACTGCAAATTCATAATTCTAGGTCTAATGTGTTTCGAGATTTTGTTTTGTGGAAGAAAAAAAAACTTATAGTTATTATAGCTTATATAACGACGCCTAGTCGTCTAGTCAATGATTGGGTAAACGTTTATTCATGATTTTATCTTTGCCATTTTTTATACAGTTAGAGTATTATTGATTTTTTTATATGTTTTAAGTATAAAATGTATAAGCCTACTTTACTTAACTGGTAATTTTGTCGAACACAATTATTTTTATCGCATTTCGCTTAAGCAATTTTGTTCTACTTATTATATTAAATTAATTAAAATAATTCTTAAACTTGTATTTGGTTATGCAATGCTTAAATTCTATAAATATCCATCATTATCAGAAATGATAAATTGTGGGTGATAAGCTACAAATAATCAATTGATTTAAGGATTGAACTTGTCCTCCCTTCCCCCGACCGTGTTGCTCTCATGTGTTTGATATCCTCCCCTGGCGTGTAATGTGAAGCTGACCGACTGGTTCTGTGAAGTGACGCCACCAACCAGAAGGTAGTTAGCGTAGATTGGGCACAGTCGAACCCGGGACCCGATGAACCTCGATGGCCTCTCCCGTCATGCAAACAAAATGCGGGTTCGAGTAACGAGCCAATGGGCGTAACTTACTCACTCGCGTGGGGTTGGTTTGCATCGGCCGTTAACGTCCTGAACGTTAGCTTTCGAAAATTTACGAGCTTCGGTAGGAACGATTTAGCTGGGACTAACGAAGATTAACCTTTGATTAAAAAATATTTGTAAAATAGAAGTTGTGTTTCGGCTAAATTTGATAAACTTAATTAACTGGTAAAACTAAATTATAAAGTTGTCTCACCGCATTTCACTACCCAGCTGGTTTATAAACATATGTTATACAGTATATATCTATATATAACACTAATGTGTTTGGAATAAGGAAGGTTTGGCATAGAAGAGATATATATGCATTTGAATGGAGGGAAAAAGAGAAACAAGATAGAAAATACAACGCTAATTTCACTCGATTAGGATTCAACCCCCATCTACCCGTCACTGGAAAACCGGGCTAAATTAGCTTATTGTTTTTATCACGTGCCCAGTATTGTTAGTTTAAATGTATTCGCGTCTATATCTCTGAAACTAAACAAGCCTTTGGTGCCGCCACTGAAAAATACACGTAAATGTTAAGCTAAGACATGTTTCTCGAATAGTTGTATTCCATCCTTTGGCTATTTGGCTATGTACAATGCTCGTCAACATGTTTCCTCTTCCTTTCTCTGTTTCACTTACTCGTCAGACTGGCTCACTGAAGGAAGCTTGTATCTATCTACTTGCTCACCATTTCCTCTCTGCTCGTGTTTGTGTTACGGGTCTGAAGGAAATCTGCCGGCCATGTTTTATTAGAGCGGGCCAGTTGAGCTCCCTGAGGCACGCCGGAATCCGGCGGAACTAATCTCGACCAGGAGGAGGATGTCTTCGGAAATAATTGTTTGGACGCCCCTTCCTCCATTTCTTTCTGGCGCTTTGATGAATCTCTTGAGTAGCTCGTTCGACTGCAAATAAATCGATAGAAGAGATAAATATCACTTTTTATATACGGTGTATGTATTCACACAAGTCTAACAATGACAGCGCAAGAGACAAGCTGGGGAGACTGAACCCTGAAATGACATAGTCAGTGCCATCCACCCATGCTTGTCTCAGACCCAGCTATACCCTGGTACGGGGAGACTGAGCCCTGAAATGACAAGTCAGTGTCATCCACCCATGCTTGTCTCAGACCCAGTATACCCTGGTACCGGGGAGACTGAGCCCTGAAATGACATAGTCAGTGTCATCCACCCATGCTTGTCTCAGACCCAGCTATACCCTGGTATCGGGGAGACTGAGCCCTGAAATGACATAGTCAGTGTCATCCACCCATGCTTGTCTCAGACCCAGCTATACTGGTATCGGGGAACTGAGCCGTGAAATGACATAGTCAGTGTCATCCACCATGCTGTCTCTCCCCGACCAGCTATACCCTGGTATCGGGAGACTGAGCCCTGAAAAGAAAGTCAGTTCATCCACCCATGCTTGTCTCAGACCCAGCTATACCCTGGTATCGGGGAGACTGAGCCTGAAATGAATAGTCAGTGTCATCCCCATGCTTGTCTCAGACCCAGCTATACCTGGTATCGGGGAGACTGAGCCCTGAAATGACATAGTCAGTGTCATCCACCCATGCTTGTCTCAGACCCAGATATACCTGGTACCGGGGAGACTGAGCCCTGAAATGACATAGTCAGTGCCATCCACCCATGCTTGTCTCAGACCCAGCTATTTGCACCGGTGGTCATATAGTCTCAAGTTTCAAACACGCAACAGAAGGGTTGAGACGAGTGTTTAATCTCGGTCTAAGGCACTTGTTATGTGCTTTTCTATGTTTAATATCTCGCCTAGGTTTTAACATCCTCCCTCCTTGTTAATGTAGTTGTACTTCCTCCTAATAATAGTATTAAGTGATAACCAAGCCCTTGTGTAAAACGTAATTAAATGAATAACCCAGTATCACTATCAATTACAAACATACTCGTCGTTTACTATTTTAGTTTATCTTGAAAAAGTATTTCAACGTTACTATGATATGTGTGTAAGCGCTATAAATAGTAGCTCTAGTAATTTTTTGAGTTACACGAATATATTATATTAATCACGCCAGTGGAGTAGTGATAAAGAAGGTATAATTTAGAGAAAATGTATCCGCACTTGCGTAGAGAGTGGGACACCTATTAAGAATAAAATATGTTATCACGGTTGATCGTTAGTATTTTGACTGTGTTCTTTAATGCTCTTCCTAGGTGGTTGTTTCAGTAGCTCCACAAGAACCGACTCTTGTGAGTTATTTTGTGTTACTTTGCTCCATTCTATTCCGGGGGCTGTGATCTCCTTAGCGGTTGACCCAACAGAGCTCGGATGACTGACTGGATGGAAGGTTCTACTGCCCTCTCTTTTGAAAGCACCTGTTTTAGATAGTTTGCCCGACTGGTCACACAGTTGGATGTGCTCTGTTGGGTGTTGAAATACTGTGGTCTGTAAGCACTGATGTAACTATGTATTCATGGAGGTTGGGGCACGAATCCTGGTTAAGTGTACCATGGATATTCTTTTTAAATAGTTTTCAACACAAATACTTGTGTATCTCCACTGACTCATCTCTTTCCACGTCAAGTCCTTAGGGAAGTAATGATAGTAACAATAGCACTGGTTTGGTATTTTCTTGGTATGAGCAAAACTATCGCTCCAGTTCCGCTCACGTGACAACGAGAGATCCTCTTGGTTGATTTATTTACTATCACGCTTTAGTAGGCCTACTTAATCAGAGCATGAACTAAAGAAGATAAACTTGACATTTAAACTCCTAATGCCGTTAAATAACGCTTGAGCTAAAATACGGGTTGGGTCACGCTTGTAGCTCTCTCAGCACAAAGACTTGGACAGGTTTCTGATTAAACGTGGCTTGCTTGTATATCCTGCGTTAGAGTCCGCTTATTCGTTCAGGAAACAGGACCTGAATTTGAGCTCGGGGGCAATTGAATAGAATAATATAATATTGAATACTAAGTCCATCTAATAAAGATGGCTACATGCATGTTTCAAGGCTTGGTTGCGTAGTATAGAGTGCTGACATTGGTGCAAATGGTTAAGTGATGTGCAGATGTATAACTGTGTTTAGAAAGTGCACGCTAAGCACTGTCGCTGTCAGCTTCTCTAATGTGTCGGGGTGGTATCGCCATGACCATTCCTCTCCTGGTATGCAGTGATGAATCGAGCAGGGGTTGCGGGTCCTGTTATTTTATTGGCTGCACTGTACGTGTATTCTGCTTAAACTAGCAGGTCTCACTGCTTGATTTGTCTGCAACTAGAGGATGGTAAGACGCTAATAGTTGACACAACAGTGGAGCTACTCGCCATTGGAGCTATTTTAGATGAGTACAATATTTCAAAGTATAGACGAGATTGAGAGAAAATATGTGTTTCGCTGTTTCGACATTTTCAGGAGTTTCAAGCTTTTAATATTATCAACTTTCTTAACGCTACAGTGAATAGTCACTAGAAACTTGTTGAGATAAAAACGTTGTCTAAACTGCCTTCGCACCCCAATTAGAGTAGGCCTACAATATTCGCGTGACCAATGCCACCGCTTCCTTAGGATATATCCTTATTGACTCATGGTTACAAACATGAGAAGAAAACAAAGAATGTGTGTTGTTGACTATCGGTTTAAGAAAAACTTAATCACCTGAAAAATGTAGGAATTCACACCCTTCTTGGTTTAATATCCTGCAAAAATATCGCCTCTACTGTTTTACTGAAGCCCCCTTTTAACCCTCAACTTGAGCCAAAGTTTATCCGCGTAACCATTCTCATAACTCGCTTAAAAATTTCTCCCCCAGAATACTCGAGTGAGATTTCACGCTACGTTTGTTCCTTGTGGAGGGAAAGCACTAGGCGAATTAATTACTGGCTTTAATTCGGTTATCACTGAGCTATTACTAGAAAAATATCACCAGACAACCTCTGGTTCGTTTAGTCGGAAAAAAATATGTTTGTTTGACACATTACTTCAGTGTGCAAGTCTCTTTGGGAAGTTTATGAAATATTTTGGATTGTGTACTTGAGTCGTTTAGTTTTTATACTGCAAAACAATGTCTTAAGTTTAATAATTGTTTCGAATGGAGAGAAACATTTAGTACTTGTAATTAATTTTTTGTTGTGTGTGTGTGTGTGTGGTGTGTGTGTGTGTGTGTGTGTGTGTGTGTGTGTGTGTGGTGCGTGCGTGCGTGTGTGTGTGTGTGTGTGTGTGTGTGTCCATTTGACGTTCGTTTTATAACCAAGATTTTTTATAGACGAAACATTTGTTTTATAGCATAATACCACCACATTTAGAAACTAGTTTTATAACAGAAACTTATCTTAGACAAAACTCTTTTCAGATAGCGTCTCATTAGCTCTTGCCAGTTATAATGAGTCATGGCAGATCGATAGCTCAAGCAAGACTTATGAATTATGTTTTGTATTTGGGACATTTAATGGCGAGGTTTAAACTCTAGATAAATATGTATATTTTAAAAGGTTAATTGAACTGAACTGAACAAAGCTCTTTCATTAAAACACATGTAATTTTTCGCTCAAGCTCAAATCATTCTTGTCCTAGCACCAGTAATTATTATGAAGTCTTTTTTTAGATCTAATTATATCTAAGATGTCTGAAAAACTTGGGAGACTCAGAACATTTAGTAAGAATTGGGTGGATACCTTTAAATTTAACATTTAAATTATAAATAAAACGTGTTAAATACCTAGTTCACAAACCACGTTCCATTTCATATTCATTAGGAATGAAATAACTCATTCACTTCGGTGGTCGAATGGTTTATAAACGTCACCCTTTTTATGTACTGAACTGGAGATCAGGGTTTGATACCTTGTCGGATGTAGCGCAATTAGTTGATTTACGTGCAATCCAAACCGGTATTAAGACGCGATGCTTATAAAAAAAGTTATTATAATTGTTGAACAGCTTTATAACGGTAGAATGGATGGAAGGCACGAACTGCATCGAAGGGAAGTGGATACAAATAAAACAAATATTATTCGCAGCTGTTAATGTTAGTATTGTAAACGATTGGTTTACTATCTGCAAATTTCTGTTACAACAAACTACAATTCATTTTCAATTTAATGACGATCTCTGATAAACTCTTAAGGTTATTTTTTTAACAGCGTTTAACTATATTATTTTCTCGAACCACCTAAATATTTGCATTTAATAACGTTTACACTTGTATTAGATCTAAACGATCCGTTATTTTATTGAAAAGCTTTTTGATGATCACTAAATTAACCAAGACCATTTAAAATAAATGTTAAGACAACTATACAACCTTTCCCATGTGGTGTATTATAGTTTGTGGCACTGTTCAAAACTTACCAGTATATCTATCTCTTAATAACCCCTCATACGTTTCTACATCCCACCACTAGACAAGGAGTTCATAGCTAGTGGTGGAGATTGTCAAGGAAACCTACACTCCACCACTAGACAAGGAGTTCAGAGCTAGTGGTGGAGATTGTCAAGGAAACCTACACTCCACTACTTGACAAGGAGCTCAGAACTAGTTGTAGAGACTCAAACCTACACTCCACCACTAGACAAGGATCTCAGAGCGAGTTGTAGAACCTGTCAAAGAAACCCTCCACCCAACCATTACAAAGTTATGTGAGAACTAACTGAACCATTTAGATTCTAGAGTAAGAATGTAGTAGACCTATGTGCGGTGTAGAGGGGATGGCATCGATGTTGTTATATTATGCTCTACTCGACAGACAAGCCTTGTCTCGCACGGTGTGAGGCTGGCTAGTAGAATCCGCTCGCTATTCGATCGTATGACTTCAGTTTTCGCAGCGCAGAAGTTTCAAAATTAGGGGTTTGCGAGATTGTGTGCGAGATGAGAGAAATACAACAGCGAATCGCTATTCGCACGTTTCAAAAGTAGGGGTACTGCTCCGGTGGACGCATGGTCTAAGGCAGGGTTTTTCAAACTGGGGTCCGTCATAGTTATCTCAGGCTCTATGAGGAAATCTTAGAAGATTACATTGTCATAAAATAGCTTCAGTAAATAGGATTGTCAATTTTTACAAATCAGACTCAAAAAATTTGCGGAAGGTGGTCATTTGATTTTTTCCGTTTTGTTTTACTATAATGCTTAGAAAATTTAAATATCGATATTAAATAGTCATAATAACAGCGTGAACAATTTTATTATGGCTCCAGCATGTATTTTTCCTGGTGCAAGGGCTTCTTCTATGTAAAATTTTGGGAATCCCTGGTCCAAGGCGTCACTCTCCCAATAGATTGAGACTCCTGATGACAGGAAGACTGAGGGGGTGGGTGAGGTTGGTTTTCTTAAATGGTTTTAACTCTCCCTCCACGTCAATGCGGCTACACCTCCTCTAAATCCAAACTTCTCTATCCCTAACTAACTGAACAGGTAGTAAGACGCGCTGGTAAATAAATCAGTTGGTAGGATGTGTGCAGTCATTTGATAGTATGTTTGGCTTCATTTGAGAATGTTTTTGTTGCAGATTTAAGAACTTTTATCGACCCTCCCCAGTGCTACCAACACGTCAATAGTATAATTGTGTTCATCTATTGGCAGTGTGACTTGATCTCACTTTCTGCGCTTCTTCTTGTTTCAGGAAGAAGAGATGCGGGCCTCTCTTGACCCTAAGTACGCGCACCTAAGTGATGATTTGCACGTAGAAATTGCTGCCTTTGCACCCCCGGCCGAGGCTCACGCGCGAATCGCTTACGCGCTCGCCGAATTGCGCAAGTACCTAATTCCGGACGCGAATGACGAGATCCGTCAAGAACAAATGCGCGAGATGGAGCTGATTCAGACAGACCCCAGCGTGGGTGTAGTGGGGCCCAACGGCACAGCGCAGATCGGGGTGCGCAAGCCGATTAGAGGAGGTATGCGTGGCCGCGGGGGAGTGGGGCTACGTGGGGCCCCGGCGCTTCGGGGAGGTGGGATTCCGTCGCTGAGGGGTGGTGGGCGAGGGCTGCTTTCCCCGCCTGGGTCCTTGCTGCCTCCTAGAGGGGGCGTGCCTCCGTCGGGCGTGAGGAAGCCGATGCCGCCCCCACAAGCGCTCCTACCGCGGCCCATTCCTACCAAGACGAAGGTTCTGAGTATTCTCGACCGAGCCAGGGTTGCCATGGAGGAAAGCTATGCCATGGGTGAGGATGACATGGGTGGAGGAGGGTTCTACGACTCCTCATACAACTCTTACAACGCCACAGGGTGAGTTTCACTGAATTTGTATGTTCTTTGTCTTTACTCTTTATCAAGTAGTATGAGTACAAACTATCAATCCTTTTACCTAACAAGAAGTGGATACATATTTAAGTCAAATTAATAATACTCAGTACTTTAAAATTATATTAAAACTTAGTAAAATGTAATTTTTTTTATTTCAATTAGGATAAATGTATCATTGGTTTATTCTCTTGGCTTATGTTTTTTTTTGTATTTTGCTTGTCAAAGTCGATTCTTTTCAACAAGTCATCTTTGTTATATAAAATTGGTTTATTTATTTTGTGTGTATTTTTCAAGATGAGTATAATATAACAGGGTTCCTACGGTCTAGAAAGTCAGGGAAGCTTTAAAAAGGTCAGGGAAATGACAATTCATGTCATACTTAGAAAAAACAACGAACATATTTTTCGTATTTACTGCGTCATGAGCCACTGCCCCAATGAAGAAAGCTGAGGGGCACTTACCATGCTCAAACTTGCTGTAACACAAGTTTTGGTAGCATCTTATTTCAGAAGGTTAACGCAGAAATCTCCTGGCCTGCACATGACAATTCTTTTAACTTTAGTGATCCATTGCTTTGGTTCTTGTTCAAGGTTTGGCATTGTTATCGTTGGATACAGTGAATTAGGACTAATTCGGCTACACGAGCATAACAAAAAAAACGTTTTTAACCAGCTCTGGCTAAGCCCAGAGCATTTTCCGGTATTCTCATTCTGGATCAATGGCGTTGAAAGTAATAAGTAACAGGCATTTTGTAAAGTGTGCAAAAAAATTATAAACTTAAGTAATATGGGAAAGCAAGCATTAGCTTCCCATGCAAAAGGACCAACTCATATCAAAACTCTTGAATCTTTGACAAATCAACGCTCTCTGTTGACTTTTTTCTCAAAAATGTCAAGTTATCCAGGTTCATCGAGCTCCCCTGTTTCAACAAAATCTCTGGCACACAAAGACATTCTACCTAGTGGTGATTCGGCTGGTTACTCGAAGAGTTTTTCTGTTTCATCGGAAATCGTAAAGCCGGAGAAGGAAGCTGTTGCCAAAAGTGAAATTAGTGTTAGTGCCTCGAAGAAACCATAACACTTTTTTTATAAAAGATGATATAACTAAGGCGGAAGTAATTTGGGCTATGCAAGTTATTTACAAAAAAATGTCCTTCAATTCGTGCAATAATTTAAGTACAATTTTTCAGTTGATGTTTCCCGAGTGTTCCATTGCCAATGCCTTTACCCTTGGTGGAGACAAGGCTGCATACTTCATTGTGCATGGCTTGGCTCTATTCTTTCATAACAATTTACTGGACCGCCTAAAATCATGTAACAACTTTGTAATTTTTTTGATGAAGCGTTGAATAAAGTTATTCAAAGAGGACAAATGGACATTGTAATAATATTCTGGGATAAGGAAAATCATAAAGTCATCAGTCGTTACTTAATCAGTGTGTTTTTCGATAGGAGCACCGCTGAAGAATTACTGAAGCATTTTCTGGATGGTATTTCTCCTCTTCCACTCTCTAAGTTGATACAAGTGTCAATGGATGGCCCAAATGTAAATTTAAAGTTTATAACCTTCTTCAGGAACACATCAAATCTGTCACAGACAATGAAGTAGGTAATTTGCTAAATCTGGGAACATGTGGGCTTCATGTTGTTCATGTTCCTTGAGGAGTGGAGTCTGTTTATTGGGATATAAGTAGCTTATTGTGTCACATGTACTACCTGTTCACTGACTCTCCAGCTCGTCGAGCATTGTTTACCCAGTTAACAGGATGTGCCTCTTTTCCATTGATGTTCTGTGGTGTGCGGTGGTTAGAGAATGCAAAGTGCTTTCAAAGGGTATTACAAATTTGGGATCATGTTAAGATTCTCAAAGAAGCAAAACTTCCTAAAACAAAACCTGTAGAGACACTGAAAAGAGCAGCCTGTAATCCATTCCTAAAGTGTAAACTAGCTTTCTGCAAGACAATTGCAGATGAATGTCGGCCTTTCCTGCAATGATTCCAGACATCAAAACCAATGACTCCATATATTTTGGAAGCTGTAGAGAAACTTCTAAGATACCTTATGAATTATTGCGTGAAACCTGATCTGATGATGTGCACGGGTCCAAAGTTACTATCTATCGACACCAAAAAAAATCAGAAAATTTGATCCTTAGCAAAAATATTGATGTAGGATTTGCAACAAAACGTTTGTTAGGAGAAACTGCATCACAGTAACAGAAAGACAAAAGCTAGAATTTATACACGAGTGCCGCAGTATGTTAACCACCATGATTGCAAAACTACAAGAAAGAAGTCCATTAAAACAGAAAGCTGTGAGAGGTTTGTCTTCATTGGATCCTTGGGTTATTCAACATTCATCTCAACTAGGCCAGAAGAGATTTTCTTTTCTTTTGGAGTAACTTAACCATGCCAAAATCATAAATGATGTTCTGGCTGAAAATGCCAATAAAGAATACTTGCATTTTTGCATCCTCACCCGCCTTGGTGTCGTAGTTGGCTAACGCAATTGTCGTGTTGAGCACGACTGCTGAGGATGGGGAGATCGAGGTTCGAATCTCAGTCGGGTGAAATGGGTGTGGTTTTCCGCTCTCCCTCCACGCAAATGCTGGTTCACTTCCTCTAATTCAACCTTCCCAATTCTAAATCCATTAGCGTAATTAGTACTTAAATCGTATAACCCGAACGGGTAGTAAGAAGCGGTGCTAATATTAATTAATTCAATTAATTTTGCAACCTCAAAAAATCTCAGCTTCAAGAAATATTTCGTCCTTGTGATCAGCTTAGTGATGAAGTAGGACTTGACACTATTTATGTTAGCTTTCTAATAGGAGATTCAAACTACAAACATCTTTGGAAAGTAATAAAGATTTTCCTTGTCTTGTCGCATGGGAATGCAACTGTTGAAGGTGGTTTTTCAGTCAATAAATCTTTACTGGTTGAAAATATGCATGAATAAACAGTCATTGCACAGCGTCACATTCATGATGAGATACAAGAAGCAGGAGGGATTAAAAACATACACATTAGCAAAAAGATGTTGGATTACGTGAGAGGTGCTCAGAAACGCTATCATGAATATTTGGAGAAGAAGAATCAGGAAAGAAGTGAAGAAGACAAGAAGAAGGCAGAAAAGAAGAAATTAGATATACATATTAAAGATTTAGAAGGAAAAAGAAAAAAAATAATGATGGCAACTGAAAGAAACGAGAAGCAATACAAGTGGAGTTGCAAGAACTGAAGAAGAAACAAGTTTCACTTTATTAAATCTAACATAGTTTCTTATTGTATGACTATTGTGATAATTTTAATAAAAATAATTTTGACTTGAGACAAGAATAATATGAAAGCAGACACAGTTCCTCCTGTTGTGAGCTATTCAGTTCAGGATATGTACAGTTTAGGTAAAATAAGACAGTAATGATACCAAACTTTTTAGTGGGTTCTTATTGGCCTGTTATTTAGTACGTATTTCTGCACATGATACCAAAGTGAATTAAGTTTGTTACAATTTTTTGATAGGATTAGAAATATTTAATTATTTTTCCATCATATTCTTTGAACTGATTGGCAAGACGTCTGCTTTCTTATTCCTCCATGAGAGATGAGGCAAGGTCGGCTGTAGGGGAGAAGGAGGCCGTAATAAATGTATTTAAATTAATATTTTCACCTGTATAGTATCGTAAAGTTATAGTAGAAATTTTATGATAAATTGGTCAGGGAACTTGGGAAAATAGTCAGGAAAAGTCAGGGAGAATTTTTTTTTTACAAATACTGTAGGAACCCTGTATAATATTGTTCCTATTTGGAAATTTTTCAAATTTAAGTGGTGGCACTTTTGTAGAAGTATAATAGATTTTATAATATTACAGCATTATAGGTTTTAAACTCTATCATATATGTGTGACAACCAAATTTTGGGGCTGTTACGTTTAAACTAATGTGTAGACTTTGACCAAACTTTGAACTCAGAACTCTAGTAGAACACCCTCCCGTTTGTGACTAGTTGGTCTCTCTTTCAAAATTACTGTGTTGGATTATACGCCTAAGTACTAATTACGCTAATGGGTTAGGAATTGGGAAGGTTGAATACAGGGGAAGTGAACCCGCATTTGCGTGCAGGGAGAGTGGAAAACCAATTAGGAAGAAATCCCCCCACCTCCCCAGTTCGCCCTCGAGCGAGATTTGAACCTCAATCTCACTGTCCCCGGCAGCCAGTCATTGATGGTGGAACACTCATACTCCTTCTTCGGGTTGTTACGACATAGTGAGGGTGGGAAAAACACTATGCACATGATGTTAAAAGGGCAAGCATGGAGGTCCACATCTACCTTGCGTGATCTTTTCCCAATAACTCTGTCACCACGTGTCTTCACTCCCATTCCCGCTTCAAGAAACTGGTCCATCGTTCCTGATTCCCTCTTAATTTCCCCATTTCACGTGATTCTAAACTCCCGTTAACTGATTTGAGTAAAAAATAATAAATAATAAAACATGCCTGCAAGAAAAACTAATAAAAATAAATTTGGATGAAATTAGAATCCTAACAATGACCTTACACGAATGAATATTACTAGAATTAAAAATGTATATCCTTGTAATAATACTAATGAAATGAAACTTGCTGTAAATGTTTCTTGAAGCATGGTTTGAGTTACTTTAAATAAGAATAGTACCCCATAATTAAACATTTTACTTTAACAATTTAGTAGTATAGACGAAGTTAGCCATAAAATAGACGATTATTGGTAATGTTCTAAAGGCAATAGGCCTAACTTTACTAACCAAAATACAACTGATATAGGGCTGTTTTACGCTGACAGTGAAAACATATAATTATCTAATAAACATGGGGTAAGGGATGTGTTAATAAAATTGAAATTTAAATTAGTTTACTTATCCCCGGAGATTACAAAGGATGGGCATTTGCAAGGATATATATATATATTTATATATATATATATGAAATGGTCAAGGGCTTAGAGGCCAAAAACCCTTACCCTACTTTACAAGATGTGTCCAAAGTTAAAATAGTAATTATTGTATACCTATATGGTTAGCATTGTCTCACTTGCACTAGACTGGATTGCTGATACTGGGCTGTCAAGGTTTGAATCTTGGCCTTAATCTCGGTTCTTTTAAACTTAGATCCTACTTTACCCCTTAAAATATATTATCAACAACCATTCTGTAAAAGTTAATAATAATAATAATAAAAACAAAATATTACTTAACACCGCTTCTTACTACCCGTATTAGTTATATGCTTAAGTACTAATTACTCTAATGGATTAGGAATTGTGAAGGTTGAATATAGATAAGTGAAACCCGCATTTGCGTGGAGGGAGAGTGGAAACAATTTAGGACAGACACACCCAGTTTGCATAGTGAGATTTAAAAACCTTGATCTTCCCGTCCTAGCTAGTCTAGCTCAACAGAAAACCATCGCGCTAGCTAACTACGCCACCGAGGGAGTTGTAAAAGTCAATAATTTGATATTATACAATGATATGTTCAGTACTACAAAGCAACATAAAACTTCATTGAGCTAATCATTAGCTAGCATGTCTTTATTCACAATTATTGTAATAATCCTCTGAAACTTGCCAAAACTGGCTTATAGTTTAAAACTATTTAAAAATTTGGGAAAGACCTTAGAAGCGATTTAGTGTGTCTCTGGGCCATTCTCAACTCTTACGCCATTTCAAGGGATAATATAATGGGAGAGTGTAAAACACCTGGCGAAAGAAATTTTTATTTATTTAATCCAAGAAAAATATATAAAATACAGAAAGAATGTTTGTTTGAAAGTCTTAAATAAAAATAGACAATTCTTAACCGGCCTTTTTGGGTTTAGAGCTGATTAACAACACATTAAACCATGATTTCTTGTTATTATATACCAAGTTGTTCGTGATCAATGGACAGCTGACATATGTTTGGTCCAAGTAACGAACTTTGTACTTTGTTCACAAAGGCTTGTGATTTAAAACAAAATATAATATAAATACATCATAAGCGATTTATCAAAGTTTGACTTTAATAGTACAATTAGTTTGTTGTATTTTCTTCATTTGGGTTTTGAAAGTGTACTGTAGGCTACATCAGCACTCCATTAACAAGTTTGACACACATTTGGAAAACAGACCCCTCAAAAAGGGTAGGAATTATTAAAAA